>OX376698.1:5748078-6948078 GCA_947389925.1 Coelopa pilipes | reverse complement strand
CGCTCTACAGGCTATACTACGGCAGTTAGAGAGGTTAAAGTTGAACAGGACAACTTTTCAAAATTTCGATTTTACTCGCCAGCACTCAGCAAATGTTCCCGAAAATACCTCTAGACTGCTCTACAGGCCAAACGACAACAGCTAGAACAGCCAAACTATGCAAAATCAACTTTTAATTTTTGGGTTTTTCGCGATCTTGGGGTATCATTTCCGATCGCCTCCTGGGCAAAGTCAAAGCCGGAATAAAATGAAATTTTAGGATTACGTAGGGGAGGAGGTGCTCTTTCAAATGTCCAAAAAGCTCCTCTCTAGCTTGCCTGGGACGGCTGCAATCACGAAAAAAAGTTTCAAAAACTTTAAACCGCTCTACAGGCTAAACTACGGCAGTTAGAGAGGTTAAAGTTGAACAGGACAACTTTTCAAAATTTCGATTTTACTCGCCAGCATTCAGCAAATGTTCCCGAAAATACCTCTAGACTGCTCTACAGGCCAAACGACAACAGCTAGAGCAGCCAAACTATGCAAAATCAATTTTTTGGGTTTTTCGCGATCTTGGGGTATCATTTCCGATCGTCTCCTGGCCAAAGTCAAAGCCGGAATGAAATGAAGCTTTAGGACTACGTAGGGGAGGAGGTGCTCTTTCAAATGTCCAAAAAGCTCCTCTCTAGCTTGCCTGGGACGGCTGCAATCACAAAAAAAAGTTTCAAAAACTTTAAACCGCTCTACAGGCTAAACTACGGCAGTTAGAGAGGTTAAAGTTGAACAGGACAACTTTTCAAAATTTCGATTTTACTCGCCAGCACTCAGCAAATGTTCCCGAAAATACCTCTAGACTGCTCTACAGGCCAAACGACAACAGCTAGAGCAGCCAAACTATGCAAAATCAATTTTTAATTTTTTGGGTTTTTCGCGATCTTGGGGTATCATTTCCGATCGTCTCCTGGCCAAAGTCAAAGCCGGAATCAAATGAAACTTTAGGACTACGTAGGGGAGGAGGTGCTCTTTCAAATGTCCAAAAAGCTCCTCTCTAGCTTGCCTGGGACGGCTGCAATCACAACAAAAAGTTTCAAAAACTTTAAACCGCTCTACAGGCTAAACTACGGCAGTTAGAGAGGTTAAAGTTGAACAGGACAACTTTTCAAAATTTCGATTTTACTCGCCAGCACTCAGCAAATATTCCCGAAAATACCTCTAGACTGCTCTACAGGCCAAACGACAACAGCTAGAACAGCCAAACTATGCAAAATCAACTTTTAATTTTTTGGGTTTTTCGCGATCTTGGGGTATCATTTCCGATCGTCTCCTGGCCAAAGTCAAAGCCGCAATCAAATGAAACTTTAGGACTACGTAGGGGAGGAGGTGCTCTTTCAAATGTCCAAAAAGCTCCTCTCTAGCTTGCCTGGGATGGCTGAAATTACAACAAAAAGTTTCAAAAACTTTAAACCGCTCTACAGGCTAAACTACGGCAGTTAGAGAGGTTAAAGTTGAACAGGCCAACTTTTCAAAATTTCGATTTTACTCGCCAGCACTCAGCAAATGTTCCCGAAAATACCTCTAGACTGCTCTACAGGCCAAACGACAACAACTAGAGCAGCCAAACTATGCAAAATCAACTTTTAATTTTTTGGGTTTTTCGCGATCTTGGGGTATCATTTCCGATCGTCTCCTGGCCAAAGTCAAAGCCGGAATCAAATGAAACTTTAGGACTACGTAGGGGAGGAGGTGCTCTTTCAAATGTCCAAAAAGCTCCTCTCTAGCTTGCCTGGGACGGCTGCAATCACAACAAAAAGTTTCAAAAAACTTAGAAAGGTTAAAGTTGAACAGGACAACTTTTCAAAATTTCGATTTTACTCGCCAGCACTCAGCAAATATTCCCGAAAATACCTCTAGACTGCTCTACAGGCCAAACGAGAACAGCTAGAACAGCCAAACTATGCAAAATCAACTTTTAATTTTTTGGGTTTTTCGCGATCTTGGGGTATCATTTCCGATCGCCTCCTGGGCAAAGTCAAAGCCGGAATCAAATGAAATTTTAGGATTACGTAGGGGAGGAGGTGCTCTTTCAAATGTCCAAAAAGCTTCTCTCTAGCTTGCCTGGGACGGCTGCAATCACAAAAAAAAGTTTCAAAAACTTTAAACCGCTCTACAGGCTAAACTACGGCAGTTAGAGAGGTTAAAGTTGAACAGGACAACTTTTCAAAATATCGATTTTACTCGCCAGCACTCAGCAAATGTTCCCGAAAATACCTCTAGACTGCTCTACAGGCCAAACGAGAACAGCTAGAACAGCCAAACTATGCAAAATCAACTTTTAATTTTTTGGGTTTTTCGCGATCTTGGGGTATCATTTCCGATCGCCTCCTGGGCAAAGTCAAAGCCGGAATCAAATGAAATTTTAGGATTACGTAGGGGAGGAGGTGCTCTTTCAAATGTCCAAAAAGCTCCTCGCTAGCTTGCCTGGGACGGCTGCAATCACAAAAAATTTTCAAAAACTTTAAACCGCTCTACAGGCTAAACTACGGCAGTTAGAGAGGTTAAAGTTGAACAGGACAACTTTTCAAAACTTCGATTTTACTCGCCAGCACTCAGCAAATGTTCCCGAAAATACCTCTAGACTGCTCTACAGGCCAAACGACAACAGCTAGAGCAGCCAAACTATGCAAAATCAATTTTTAATTTTTTGGGTTTTTCGCGATCTTGGGGTATCATTTCCGATCGTCTCCTGGCCAAAGTCAAAGCCGGAATCAAATGAAACTTTAGGACTACGTAGGGGAGGAGGTGCTCTTTCAAATGTCCAAAAAGCTCCTCTCTAGCTTGCCTGGGACGGCTGTAATCACGAAAAAAAGTTTCAAAAACTTTAAACCGCTCTACAGGCTAAACTACGGCAGTTAGAGAGGTTAAAGTTGAACAGGACAACTTTTCAAAATTTCGATTTTACTCGCCAGCACTCAGCAAATGTTCCCGAAAATACCTCTAGACTGCTCTACAGACCAAACGACAACAGCTAGAACAGCCAAACTATGCAAAATCAACTTTTCATTTTTTGGGTTTTTCGCGATCTTGGGGTATCATTTCCGATCGCCTCCTGGGCAAAGTCAAAGCCGGAATCAAATGAAATTTTAGGATTACGTAGGGGAGGAGGTGCTCTTTCAAATGTCCAAAAAGCTCCTCTCTAGCTTGCCTGGGACGGCTGCAATCACAAAAAAAAGTTTCAAAAACTTTAAACCGCTCTACAGGCTAAACTACGGCAGTTAGAGAGGTTAAAGTTGAACAGGACAACTTTTCAAAATTTCGATTTTACTCGCCAGCATTCAGCAAATGTTCCCGAAAATACCTCTAGACTGCTCTACAGGCCAAACGACAACAGCTAGAGCAGCCAAACTATGCAAAATCAATTTTTTGGGTTTTTCGCGATCTTGGGGTATCATTTCCGATCGTCTCCTGGCCAAAGTCAAAGCCGGAATGAAATGAAGCTTTAGGACTACGTAGGGGAGGAGGTGCTCTTTCAAATGTCCAAAAAGCTCCTCTCTAGCTTGCCTGGGACGGCTGCAATCACAAAAAAAAGTTTCAAAAACTTTAAACCGCTCTACAGGCTAAACTACGGCAGTTAGAGAGGTTAAAGGTGAACAGGACAACTTTTCAAAATTTCGATTTTACTCGCCAGCACTCAGCAAATGTTCCCGAAAATACCTCTAGACTGCTCTACAGGCCAAACGACAACAGCTAGAGCAGCCAAACTATGCAAAATCAATTTTTAATTTTTTGCGTTTTTCGCGATCTTGGGGTATCATTTCCGATCGTCTCCTGGCCAAAGTCAAAGCCGGAATCAAATGAAACTTTAGGACTACGTAGGGGAGGAGGTGCTCTTTCAAATGTCCAAAAAGCTCCTCTCTAGCTTGCCTGGGACGGCTGCAATCACAACAAAAAGTTTCAAAAACTTTAAACCGCTCTACAGGCTAAACTACGGCAGATAGAGAGGTTAAAGTTGAACAGGACAACTTTTCAAAATTTCGATTTTACTCGCCAGCACTCAGCAAATATTCCCGAAAATACCTCTAGACTGCTCTACAGGCCAAACGACAACAGCTAGAACAGCCAAACTATGCAAAATCAACTTTTAATTTTTTGGGTTTTTCGCGATCTTGGGGTATCATTTCCGATCGTCTCCTGGCCAAAGTCAAAGCCGGAATCAAATGAAACTTTAGGACTACGTAGGGGAGGAGGTGCTCTTTCAAATGTCCAAAAAGCTCCTCTCTAGCTTGCCTGGGACGGCTGCAATCACAACAAAAAGTTTCAAAAACTTTAAACCGCTCTACAGGCTATACTACGGCAGTTAGAGAGGTTAAAGTTGAACAGGACAACTTTTCAAAATTTCGATTTTACTCGCCAGCACTCAGCAACTGTTCCCGAAAATACCTCTAGACTGCTCTACAGGCCAAACGGCAACAGCTAGAACAGCCAAACTATGCAAAATCAACTTTTCATTTTTTGGGTTTTTCGCGATCTTGGGGTATCATTTCCGATCGTCTCCTGGCCAAAGTCAAAGCCGGAATCAAATGAAACTTTAGGACTACGTAGGGGAGGAGGTGCTCTTTCAAATGTCCAAAAAGCTCCTCTCTAGCTTGCCTGGGACGGCTGCAATCACAAAAAAAAGTTTCAAAAACTTTAAACCGCTCTACAGGCTATACTACGGCAGTTAGAGAGGTTAAAGTTGAACAGGACAACTTTTCAAAATTTCGATTTTACTCGCCAGCATTCAGCAAATGTTCCCGAAAATACCTCTAGACTGCTCTACAGGCCAAACGACAACAGCTAGAGCAGCCAAACTATGCAAAATCAATTTTTTGGGTTTTTCGCGATCTTGGGGTATCATTTCCGATCGTCTCCTGGCCAAAGTCAAAGCCGGAATGAAATGAAGCTTTAGGACTACGTAGGGGAGGAGGTGCTCTTTCAAATGTCCAAAAAGCTCCTCTCTAGCTTGCCTGGGACGGCTGCAATCACAAAAAAAAGTTTCAAAAACTTTAAACCGCTCTACAGGCTAAACTACGGCAGTTAGAGAGGTTAAAGGTGAACAGGACAACTTTTCAAAATTTCGATTTTACTCGCCAGCACTCAGCAAATGTTCCCGAAAATACCTCTAGACTGCTCTACAGGCCAAACGACAACAGCTAGAGCAGCCAAACTATGCAAAACCAATTTTTAATTTTTTGCGTTTTTCGCGATCTTGGGGTATCATTTCCGATCGTCTCCTGGCCAAAGTCAAAGCCGGAATCAAATGAAACTTTAGGACTACGTAGGGGAGGAGGTGCTCTTTCAAATGTCCAAAAAGCTCCTCTCTAGCTTGCCTGGGACGGCTGCAATCACAACAAAAAGTTTCAAAAACTTTAAACCGCTCTACAGGCTAAACTACGGCAGATAGAGAGGTTAAAGTTGAACAGGACAACTTTTCAAAATTTCGATTTTACTCGCCAGCACTCAGCAAATATTCCCGAAAATACCTCTAGACTGCTCTACAGGCCAAACGACAACAGCTAGAACAGCCAAACTATGCAAAATCAACTTTTAATTTTTTGGGTTTTTCGCGATCTTGGGGTATCATTTCCGATCGTCTCCTGGCCAAAGTCAAAGCCGGAATCAAATGAAACTTTAGGACTACGTAGGGGAGGAGGTGCTCTTTCAAATGTCCAAAAAGCTCCTCTCTAGCTTGCCTGGGACGGCTGCAATCACAACAAAAAGTTTCAAAAACTTTAAACCGCTCTACAGGCTATACTACGGCAGTTAGAGAGGTTAAAGTTGAACAGGACAACTTTTCAAAATTTCGATTTTACTCGCCAGCACTCAGCAACTGTTCCCGAAAATACCTCTAGACTGCTCTACAGGCCAAACGGCAACAGCTAGAACAGCCAAACTATGCAAAATCAACTTTTCATTTTTTGGGTTTTTCGCGATCTTGGGGTATCATTTCCGATCGTCTCCTGGCCAAAGTCAAAGCCGGAATCAAATGAAACTTTAGGACTACGTAGGGGAGGAGGTGCTCTTTCAAATGTCCAAAAAGCTCCTCTCTAGCTTGCCTGGGACGGCTGCAATCACAACAAAAAGTTTCAAAAACTTTAAACCGCTCTACAGGCTAAACTACGGCAGTTAGAGAGGTTAAAGTTGAACAGGACAACTTTTCAAAATTTCGATTTTACTCGCCAGCATTCAGCAAATGTTCCCGAAAATACCTCTAGACTGCTCTACAGGCCAAACGACAACAGCTAGAGCAGCCAAACTATGCAAAATCAATTTTTTGGGTTTTTCGCGATCTTGGGGTATCATTTCCGATCGTCTCCTGGCCAAAGTCAAAGCCGGAATGAAATGAAGCTTTAGGACTACGTAGGGGAGGAGGTGCTCTTTCAAATGTCCAAAAAGCTCCTCTCTAGCTTGCCTGGGACGGCTGCAATCACAAAAAAAAGTTTCAAAAACTTTAAACCGCTCTACAGGCTAAACTACGGCAGTTAGAGAGGTTAAAGGTGAACAGGACAACTTTTCAAAATTTCGATTTTACTCGCCAGCACTCAGCAAATGTTCCCGAAAATACCTCTAGACTGCTCTACAGGCCAAACGACAACAGCTAGAGCAGCCAAACTATGCAAAATCAATTTTTAATTTTTTGCGTTTTTCGCGATCTTGGGGTATCATTTCCGATCGTCTCCTGGCCAAAGTCAAAGCCGGAATCAAATGAAACTTTAGGACTACGTAGGGGAGGAGGTGCTCTTTCAAATGTCCAAAAAGCTCCTCTCTAGCTTGCCTGGGACGGCTGCAATCACAACAAAAAGTTTCAAAAACTTTAAACCGCTCTACAGGCTAAACTACGGCAGATAGAGAGGTTAAAGTTGAACAGGACAACTTTTCAAAATTTCGATTTTACTCGCCAGCACTCAGCAAATATTCCCGAAAATACCTCTAGACTGCTCTACAGGCCAAACGACAACAGCTAGAACAGCCAAACTATGCAAAATCAACTTTTAATTTTTTGGGTTTTTCGCGATCTTGGGGTATCATTTCCGATCGTCTCCTGGCCAAAGTCAAAGCCGGAATCAAATGAAACTTTAGGACTACGTAGGGGAGGAGGTGCTCTTTCAAATGTCCAAAAAGCTCCTCTCTAGCTTGCCTGGGACGGCTGTAATCACGAAAAAAAGTTTCAAAAACTTTAAACCGCTCTACAGGCTAAACTACGGCAGTTAGAGAGGTTAAAGTTGAACAGGACAACTTTTCAAAATTTCGATTTTACTCGCCAGCACTCAGCAAATGTTCCCGAAAATACCTCTAGACTGCTCTACAGACCAAACGACAACAGCTAGAACAGCCAAACTATGCAAAATCAACTTTTCATTTTTTGGGTTTTTCGCGATCTTGGGGTATCATTTCCGATCGCCTCCTGGGCAAAGTCAAAGCCGGAATCAAATGAAATTTTAGGATTACGTAGGGGAGGAGGTGCTCTTTCAAATGTCCAAAAAGCTCCTCTCTAGCTTGCCTGGGACGGCTGCAATCACAAAAAAAAGTTTCAAAAACTTTAAACCGCTCTACAGGCTAAACTACGGCAGTTAGAGAGGTTAAAGTTGAACAGGACAACTTTTCAAAATTTCGATTTTACTCGCCAGCATTCAGCAAATGTTCCCGAAAATACCTCTAGACTGCTCTACAGGCCAAACGACAACAGCTAGAGCAGCCAAACTATGCAAAATCAATTTTTTGGGTTTTTCGCGATCTTGGGGTATCATTTCCGATCGTCTCCTGGCCAAAGTCAAAGCCGGAATGAAATGAAGCTTTAGGACTACGTAGGGGAGGAGGTGCTCTTTCAAATGTCCAAAAAGCTCCTCTCTAGCTTGCCTGGGACGGCTGCAATCACAAAAAAAAGTTTCAAAAACTTTAAACCGCTCTACAGGCTAAACTACGGCAGTTAGAGAGGTTAAAGGTGAACAGGACAACTTTTCAAAATTTCGATTTTACTCGCCAGCACTCAGCAAATGTTCCCGAAAATACCTCTAGACTGCTCTACAGGCCAAACGACAACAGCTAGAGCAGCCAAACTATGCAAAATCAATTTTTAATTTTTTGCGTTTTTCGCGATCTTGGGGTATCATTTCCGATCGTCTCCTGGCCAAAGTCAAAGCCGGAATCAAATGAAACTTTAGGACTACGTAGGGGAGGAGGTGCTCTTTCAAATGTCCAAAAAGCTCCTCTCTAGCTTGCCTGGGACGGCTGCAATCACAACAAAAAGTTTCAAAAACTTTAAACCGCTCTACAGGCTAAACTACGGCAGATAGAGAGGTTAAAGTTGAACAGGACAACTTTTCAAAATTTCGATTTTACTCGCCAGCACTCAGCAAATATTCCCGAAAATACCTCTAGACTGCTCTACAGGCCAAACGACAACAGCTAGAACAGCCAAACTATGCAAAATCAACTTTTAATTTTTTGGGTTTTTCGCGATCTTGGGGTATCATTTCCGATCGTCTCCTGGCCAAAGTCAAAGCCGGAATCAAATGAAACTTTAGGACTACGTAGGGGAGGAGGTGCTCTTTCAAATGTCCAAAAAGCTCCTCTCTAGCTTGCCTGGGACGGCTGCAATCACAACAAAAAGTTTCAAAAACTTTAAACCGCTCTACAGGCTATACTACGGCAGTTAGAGAGGTTAAAGTTGAACAGGACAACTTTTCAAAATTTCGATTTTACTCGCCAGCACTCAGCAACTGTTCCCGAAAATACCTCTAGACTGCTCTACAGGCCAAACGGCAACAGCTAGAACAGCCAAACTATGCAAAATCAACTTTTCATTTTTTGGGTTTTTCGCGATCTTGGGGTATCATTTCCGATCGTCTCCTGGCCAAAGTCAAAGCCGGAATCAAATGAAACTTTAGGACTACGTAGGGGAGGAGGTGCTCTTTCAAATGTCCAAAAAGCTCCTCTCTAGCTTGCCTGGGACGGCTGCAATCACAACAAAAAGTTTCAAAAACTTTAAACCGCTCTACAGGCTAAACTACGGCAGTTAGACAGGTTAAAGTTGAACAGGACAACTTTTCAAAATTTCGATTTTACTCGCCAGCACTCAGCAAATGTTCCCGAAAATACCTCTAGACTGCTCTACAGGCCAAACGACAACAGCTAGAGCAGCCAAACTATGCAAAATCAACTTTTAATTTTTTGGGTTTTTCGCGATCTTGGGGTATCATTTCCGATCGTCTCCTGGCCAAAGTCAAAGCCGGAATCAAATGAAACTTTAGGACTACGTAGGGGAGGAGGTGCTCTTTCAAATGTCCAAAAAGCTCCTCTCTATCTTGCCTGGGACGGCTGCAATCACAAAAAAAAGTTTCAAAAACTTTAAACCGCTCTACAGGCTAAACTACGGCAGTTAGAGAGGTTAAAGTTGAACAGGACAACTTTTCAAAATTTCGATTTTACTCGCCAGCACTCAGCAAATGTTCCCGAAAATACCTCTAGACTGCTCTACAGGCCAAACGACAACAGCTAGAGCAGCCAAACTATGCAAAATCAATTTTTAATTTTTTGGGTTTTTCGCGATCTTGGGGTATCATTTCCGATCGTCTCCTGGCCAAAGTCAAAGCCGGAATCAAATGAAACTTTAGGACTACGTAGGGGAGGAGGTGCTCTTTCAAATGTCCAAAAAGCTCCTCTCTAGCTTGCCTGGGACGGCTGTAATCACGAAAAAAAGTTTCAAAAACTTTAAACCGCTCTACAGGCTAAACTACGGCAGTTAGAGAGGTTAAAGTTGAACAGGACAACTTTTCAAAATTTCGATTTTACTCGCCAGCACTCAGCAAATGTTCCCGAAAATACCTCTAGACTGCTCTACAGGCCAAACGACAACAGCTAGAACAGCCAAACTATGCAAAATCAACTTTTAATTTTTGGGTTTTTCGCGATCTTGGGGTATCATTTCCGATCGCCTCCTGGGCAAAGTCAAAGCCGGAATCAAATGAAATTTTAGGATTACGTAGGGGAGGAGGTGCTCTTTCAAATGTCCAAAAAGCTTCTCTCTAGCTTGCCTGGGACGGCTGCAATCACAACAAAAGGTTTCAAAAACTTTAAACCGCTCTACAGGCTAAACTACGGCAGTTAGAGAGGTTAAAGTTGAACAGGACAACTTTTCAAAATTTCGATTTTACTCGCCAGCACTCAGCAAATATTCCCGAAAATACCTCTAGACTGCTCTACAGGCCAAACGACAACAGCTAGAACAGCCAAACTATGCAAAATCAACTTTTCATTTTTTGGGTTTTTCGCGATCTTGGGGTATCATTTCCGATCGTCTCCTGGCCAAAGTGAAAGCCGGAATCAAATGAAACTTTAGGACTACGTAGGGGAGGAGGTGCTCTTTCAAATGTCCAAAAAGCTCCTCTCTAGCTTGCCTGGGACGGCTGCAATCACTACAAAAAGTTTCAAAAACTTTAAACCGCTCTACAGGCTATACTACGGCAGTTAGAGAGGTTAAAGTTGAACAGGACAACTTTTCAAAATTTCGATTTTACTCGCCAGCACTCAGAAAATGTTCCCGAAAATACCTCTAGACTGCTCTACAGGCCAAACGACAACAGCTAGAACAGCCAAACTATGCAAAATCAACTTTTAATTTTTTGGGTTTTTCGCGATCTTAGGGTATCATTTCCGATCGTCTCCTGGCCAAAGTCAAAGCCGGAACCAAATGAAACTTTAGGACTACGTAGGGGAGGAGGTGCTCTTTCAAATGTCCAAAAAGCTCCTCTCTAGCTTGCCTGGGACGGCTGTAATCACGAAAAAAAGTTTCAAAAACTTTAAACCGCTCTACAGGCTAAACTACGGCAGTTAGAGAGGTCAACAGGACAACTTTTCAAAATTTCGATTTTACTCGCCAGCACTCAGCAAATGTTCCCGAAAATACCTCTAGACTGCTCTACAGGCCAAACGACAACAGCTAGGGCAGCCAAACTATGCAAAATCAATTTTTAATTTTTTGGGTTTTTCGCGATCTTGGGGTATCATTTCCGATCGTCTCCTGGCCAAAGTCAAAGCCGGAATCAAATGAAACTTTAGGACTACGTAGGGGAGGAGGTGCTCTTTCAAATGTCCAAAAAGCTCCTCTCTAGCTTGCCTGGGACGGCTGCAATCACAACAAAAAGTTTCAAAAACTTTAAACCGCTCTACAGGCTATACTACGGCAGTTAGAGAGGTTAAAGTTGAACAGGACAACTTTTCAAAATTTCGATTTTACTCGCCAGCACTCAGCAAATGTTCCCGAAAATACCTCTAGACTGCTCTACAGGCCAAACGACAACAGCTAGGGCAGCCAAACTATGCAAAATCAATTTTTAATTTTTTGGGTTTTTCGCGATCTTGGGGTATCATTTCCGATCGTCTCCTGGCCAAAGTCAAAGCCGGAATCAAATGAAACTTTAGGACTACGTAGGGGAGGAGGTGCTCTTTCAAATGTCCAAAAAGCTCCTCTCTAGCTTGCCTGGGACGGCTGCAATCACAACAAAAAGTTTCAAAAACTTTAAACCGCTCTACAGGCTATACTACGGCAGTTAGAGAGGTTAAAGTTGAACAGGACAACTTTTCAAAATTTCGATTTTACTCGCCAGCACTCAGCAAATGTTCCCGAAAATACCTCTAGACTGCTCTACAGGCCAAACGACAACAGCTAGAACAGCCAAACTATGCAAAATCAACTTTTAATTTTTGGGTTTTTCGCGATCTTGGGGTATCATTTCCGATCGCCTCCTGGGCAAAGTCAAAGCCGGAATAAAATGAAATTTTAGGATTACGTAGGGGAGGAGGTGCTCTTTCAAATGTCCAAAAAGCTCCTCTCTAGCTTGCCTGGGACGGCTGCAATCACAAAAAAAAGTTTCAAAAACTTTAAACCGCTCTACAGGCTAAACTACGGCAGTTAGAGAGGTTAAAGTTGAACAGGACAACTTTTCAAAATTTCGATTTTACTCGCCAGCACTCAGCAAATGTTCCCGAAAATACCTCTAGACTGCTCTACAGGCCAAACGACAACAGCTAGAGCAGCCAAACTATGCAAAATCAATTTTTAATTTTTTGGGTTTTTCGCGATCTTGGGGTATCATTTCCGATCGTCTCCTGGCCAAAGTCAAAGCCGGAATCAAATGAAACTTTAGGACTACGTAGGGGAGGAGGTGCTCTTTCAAATGTCCAAAAAGCTCCTCTCTAGCTTGCCTGGGACGGCTGTAATCACAACAAAAAGTTTCAAAAACTTTAAACCGCTCTACAGGCTAAACTACGGCAGTTAGAGAGGTTAAAGTTGAACAGGACAACTTTTCAAAATTTCGATTTTACTCGCCAGCACTCAGCAAATGTTCCCGAAAATACCTCTAGACTGCTCTACAGGCCAAACGACAACAGCTAGAACAGCCAAACTATGCAAAATCAACTTTTCATTTTTTGGGTTTTTCGCGATCTTGGGGTATCATTTCCGATCGCCTCCTGGGCAAAGTCAAAGCCGGAATCAAATGAAATTTTAGGATTACGTAGGGGAGGAGGTGCTCTTTCAAATGTCCAAAAAGCTTCTCTCTAGCTTGCCTGGGACGGCTGCAATCACAACAAAAAGTTTCAAAAACTTTAAACCGCTCTACAGGCTAAACTACGGCAGTTAGAGAGGTTAAAGTTGAACAGGACAACTTTTCAAAATTTCGATTTTACTCGCCAGCACTCAGCAAATGTTCCCGAAAATACCTCTAGACTGCTCTACAGGCCAAACGACAACAGCTAGAACAGCCAAACTATGCAAAATCAACTTTTCATTTTTTGGGTTTTTCGCGATCTTGGGGTATCATTTCCGATCGCCTCCTGGGCAAAGTCAAAGCCGGAATCAAATGAAATTTTAGGATTACGTAGGGGAGGAGGTGCTCTTTCAAATGTCCAAAAAGCTTCTCTCTAGCTTGCCTGGGACGGCTGCAATCGCAACAAAAAGTTTCAAAAACTTTAAACCGCTCTACAGGCTAAACTACGGCAGTTAGAGAGGTTAAAGTTGAACAGGACAACTTTTCAAAATTTCGATTTTACTCGCCAGCACTCAGCAAATGTTCCCGAAAATACCTCTAGACTGCTCTACAGGCCAAACGACAACAGCTAGGGCAGCCAAACTATGCAAAATCAATTTTTAATTTTTTGGGTTTTTCGCGATCTTGGGGTATCATTTCCGATCGTCTCCTGGCCAAAGTCAAAGCCGGAATCAAATGAAACTTTAGGACTACGTAGGGGAGGAGGTGCTCTTTCAAATGTCCAAAAAGCTCCTCTCTAGCTTGCCTGGGACGGCTGCAATCACAACAAAAAGTTTCAAAAACTTTAAACCGCTCTACAGGCTATACTACGGCAGTTAGAGAGGTTAAAGTTGAACAGGACAACTTTTCAAAATTTCGATTTTACTCGCCAGCACTCAGCAAATATTCCCGAAAATACCTCTAGACTGCTCTACAGGCCAAACGACAACAGCTAGAACAGCCAAACTATGCAAAATCAACTTTTAATTTTTTGGGTTTTTCGCGATCTTGGGGTATCATTTCCGATCGTCTCCTGGCCAAAGTCAAAGCCGGAATCAAATGAAACTTTAGGACTACGTAGGGGAGGAGGTGCTCTTTCAAATGTCCAAAAAGCTCCTCTCTAGCTTGCCTGGGACGGCTGCAATCACAACAAAAAGTTTCAAAAACTTTAAACCGCTCTACAGGCTATACTACGGCAGTTAGAGAGGTTAAAGTTGAACAGGACAACTTTTCAAAATTTCGATTTTACTCGCCAGCACTCAGCAAATGTTCCCGAAAATACCTCTAGACTGCTCTACAGGCCAAACGACAACAGCTAGAACAGCCAAACTATGCAAAATCAACTTTTAATTTTTGGGTTTTTCGCGATCTTGGGGTATCATTTCCGATCGCCTCCTGGGCAAAGTCAAAGCCGGAATCAAATGAAATTTTAGGATTACGTAGGGGAGGAGGTGCTCTTTCAAATGTCCAAAAAGCTTCTCTCTAGCTTGCCTGGGACGGCTGCAATCACAAAAAAAAGTTTCAAAAACTTTAAACCGCTCTACAGGCTAAACTACGGCAGTTAGAGAGGTTAAAGTTGAACAGGACAACTTTTCAAAATTTCGATTTTACTCGCCAGCACTCAGCAAATATTCCCGAAAATACCTCTAGACTGCTCTACAGGCCAAACGACAACAGCTAGAACAGCCAAACTATGCAAAATCAACTTTTCATTTTTTGGGTTTTTCGCGATCTTGGGGTATCATTTCCGATCGCCTCCTGGGCAAAGTCAAAGCCGGAATCAAATGAAATTTTAGGATTACGTAGGGGAGGAGGTGCTCTTTCAAATGTCCAAAAAGCTCCTCTCTAGCTTGCCTGGGATGGCTGCAATCACAACAAAAAGTTTCAAAAACTTTAAACCGCTCTACAGGCTAAACTACGGCAGTTAGAGAGGTTAAAGTTGAACAGGACAACTTTTCAAAATTTCGATTTTACTCGCCAGCACTCAGCAAATGTTCCCGAAAATACCTCTAGACTGCTCTACAGGCCAAACGACAACAGCTAGAGCAGCCAAACTATGCAAAATCAATTTTTAATTTTTTGGGTTTTTCGCGATCTTGGGGTATCATTTCCGATCGTCTCCTGGCCAAAGTCAAAGCCGGAATCAAATGAAACTTTAGGACTACGTAGGGGAGGAGGTGCTCTTTCAAATGTCCAAAAAGCTCCTCTCTAGCTTGCCTGGGACGGCTGTAATCACAACAAAAAGTTTCAAAAACTTTAAACCGCTCTACAGGCTAAACTACGGCAGTTAGAGAGGTTAAAGTTGAACAGGACAACTTTTCAAAATTTCGATTTTACTCGCCAGCACTCAGCAAATGTTCCCGAAAATACCTCTAGACTGCTCTACAGGCCAAACGACAACAGCGAGAACAGCCAAACTATGCAAAATCAACTTTTCATTTTTTGGGTTTTTCGCGATCTTGGGGTATCATTTCCGATCGCCTCCTGGGCAAAGTCAAAGCCGGAATCAAATGAAATTTTAGGATTACGTAGGGGAGGAGGTGCTCTTTCAAATGTCCAAAAAGCTTCTCTCTAGCTTGCCTGGGACGGCTGCAATCACAACAAAAAGTTTCAAAAACTTTAAACCGCTCTACAGGCTAAACTACGGCAGTTAGAGAGGTTAAAGTTGAACAGGACAACTTTTCAAAATTTCGATTTTACTCGCCAGCACTCAGCAAATGTTCCCGAAAATACCTCTAGACTGCTCTACAGGCCAAACGACAACAGCTAGAACAGCCAAACTATGCAAAATCAACTTTTCATTTTTTGGGTTTTTCGCGATCTTGGGGTATCATTTCCGATCGCCTCCTGGGCAAAGTCAAAGCCGGAATCAAATGAAATTTTAGGATTACGTAGGGGAGGAGGTGCTCTTTCAAATGTCCAAAAAGCTTCTCTCTAGCTTGCCTGGGACGGCTGCAATCACAACAAAAAGTTTCAAAAACTTTAAACCGCTCTACAGGCTAAACTACGGCAGTTAGAGAGGTTAAAGTTGAACAGGACAACTTTTCAAAATTTCGATTTTACTCGCCAGCACTCAGCAAATATTCCCGAAAATACCTCTAGACTGCTCTACAGGCCAAACGACAACAGCTAGAACAGCCAAACTATGCAAAATCAACTTTTCATTTTTTGGGTTTTTCGCGATCTTGGGGTATCATTTCCGATCGCCTCCTGGGCAAAGTCAAAGCCGGAATCAAATGAAATTTTAGGATTACGTAGGGGAGGAGGTGCTCTTTCAAATGTCCAAAAAGCTTCTCTCTAGCTTGCCTGGGACGGCTGCAATCGCAACAAAAAGTTTCAAAAACTTTAAACCGCTCTACAGGCTAAACTACGGCAGTTAGAGAGGTTAAAGTTGAACAGGACAACTTTTCAAAATTTCGATTTTACTCGCCAGCACTCAGCAAATGTTCCCGAAAATACCTCTAGACTGCTCTACAGGCCAAACGACAACAGCTAGGGCAGCCAAACTATGCAAAATCAATTTTTAATTTTTTGGGTTTTTCGCGATCTTGGGGTATCATTTCCGATCGTCTCCTGGCCAAAGTCAAAGCCGGAATCAAATGAAACTTTAGGACTACGTAGGGGAGGAGGTGCTCTTTCAAATGTCCAAAAAGCTCCTCTCTAGCTTGCCTGGGACGGCTGCAATCACAAAAAAAAGTTTCAAAAACTTTAAACCGCTCTACAGGCTAAACTACGGCAGTTAGAGAGGTTAAAGTTGAACAGGACAACTTTTCAAAATTTCGATTTTACTCGCCAGCACTCAGCAAATGTTCCCGAAAATACCTCTAGACTGCTCTACAGGCCAAACGACAACAGCTAGAGCAGCCAAACTATGCAAAATCAATTTTTAATTTTTTGGGTTTTTCGCGATCTTGGGGTATCATTTCCGATCGTCTCCTGGCCAAAGTCAAAGCCGGAATAAAATGAAATTTTAGGATTACGTAGGGGAGGAGGTGCTCTTTCAAATGTCCAAAAAGCTCCTCTCTAGCTTGCCTGGGACGGCTGCAATCACAACAAAAAGTTTCAAAAACTTTAAACCGCTCTACAGGCTAAACTACGGCAGTTAGAGAGGTTAAAGTTGAACAGGACAACTTTTCAAAATTTCGATTTTACTCGCCAGCACTCAGCAAATGTTCCCGAAAATACCTCTAGACTGCTCTACAGGCCAAACGACAACAGCTAGAACAGCCAAACTATGCAAAATCAACTTTTCATTTTTTGGGTTTTTCGCGATCTTGGGGTATCATTTCCGATCGCCTCCTGGGCAAAGTCAAAGCCGGAATCAAATGAAATTTTAGGATTACGTAGGGGAGGAGGTGCTCTTTCAAATGTCCAAAAAGCTTCTCTCTAGCTTGCCTGGGACGGCTGCAATCACAACAAAAAGTTTCAAAAACTTTAAACCGCTCTACAGGCTAAACTACGGCAGTTAGAGAGGTTAAAGTTGAACAGGACAACTTTTCAAAATTTCGATTTTACTCGCCAGCACTCAGCAAATATTCCCGAAAATACCTCTAGACTGCTCTACAGGCCAAACGACAACAGCTAGAACAGCCAAACTATGCAAAATCAACTTTTCATTTTTTGGGTTTTTCGCGATCTTGGGGTATCATTTCCGATCGTCTCCTGGCCAAAGTCAAAGCCGGAATCAAATGAAACTTTAGGACTACGTAGGGGAGGAGGTGCTCTTTCAAATGTCCAAAAAGCTCCTCTCTAGCTTGCCTGGGACGGCTGTAATCACGAAAAAAAGTTTCAAAAACTTTAAACCGCTCTACAGGCTAAACTACGGCAGTTAGAGAGGTTAAAGTTGAACAGGACAACTTTTCAAAATTTCGATTTTACTCGCCAGCACTCAGCAAATATTCCCGAAAATACCTCTAGACTGCTCTACAGGCCAAACGACAACAGCTAGAACAGCCAAACTATGCAAAATCAACTTTTCATTTTTTGGTTTTTTCGCGATCTTGGGGTATCATTTCCGATCGTCTCCTGGCCAAAGTCAAAGCCGGAATCAAATGAAACTTTAGGACTACGTAGGGGAGGAGGTGCTCTTTCAAATGTCCAAAAAGCTCCTCTCTAGCTTGCCTGGGACGGCTGCAATCACAACAAAAAGTTTCAAAAACTTTAAACCGCTCTACAGGCTATACTACGGCAGTTAGAGAGGTTAAAGTTGAACAGGACAACTTTTCAAAATTTCGATTTTACTCGCCAGCACTCAGCAAATGTTCCCGAAAATACCTCTAGACTGCTCTACAGGCCAAACGACAACAGCTAGAACAGCCAAGCTATGCAAAATCAACTTTTAATTTTTGGGTTTTTCGCGATCTTGGGGTATCATTTCCGATCGCCTCCTGGGCAAAGTCAAAGCCGGAATAAAATGAAATTTTAGGATTACGTAGGGGAGGAGGTGCTCTTTCAAATGTCCAAAAAGCTCCTCTCTAGCTTGCCTGGGACGGCTGCAATCACAACAAAAAGTTTCAAAAACTTTAAACCGCTCTACAGGCTAAACTACGGCAGTTAGAGAGGTTAAAGTTGAACAGGACAACTTTTCAAAATTTCGATTTTACTCGCCAGCACTCAGCAAATGTTCCCGAAAATACCTCTAGACTGCTCTACAGGCCAAACGACAACAGCTAGAGCAGCCAAACTATGCAAAATCAATTTTTAATTTTTTGGGTTTTTCGCGATCTTGGGGTATCATTTCCGATCGTCTCCTGGCCAAAGTCAAAGCCGGAATCAAATGAAACTTTAGGACTACGTAGGGGAGGAGGTGCTCTTTCAAATGTCCAAAAAGCTCCTCTCTAGCTTGCCTGGGACGGCTGTAATCACAACAAAAAGTTTCAAAAACTTTAAACCGCTCTACAGGCTAAACTACGGCAGTTAGAGAGGTTAAAGTTGAACAGGACAACTTTTCAAAATTTCGATTTTACTCGCCAGCACTCAGCAAATGTTCCCGAAAATACCTCTAGACTGCTCTACAGGCCAAACGACAACAGCTAGAACAGCCAAACTATGCAAAATCAACTTTTCATTTTTTGGGTTTTTTGCGATCTTGGGTTATCATTTCCGATCGCCTCCTGGGCAAAGTCAAAGCCGGAATCAAATGAAATTTTAGGATTACGTAGGGGAGGAGGTGCTCTTTCAAATGTCCAAAAAGCTTCTCTCTAGCTTGCCTGGGACGGCTGCAATCACAACAAAAAGTTTCAAAAACTTTAAACCGCTCTACAGGCTAAACTACGGCAGTTAGAGAGGTTAAAGTTGAACAGGACAACTTTTCAAAATTTCGATTTTACTCGCCAGCACTCAGCAAATGTTCCCGAAAATACCTCTAGACTGCTCTACAGGCCAAACGACAACAGCTAGAACAGCCAAACTATGCAAAATCAACTTTTCATTTTTTGGGTTTTTCGCGATCTTGGGGTATCATTTCCGATCGCCTCCTGGGCAAAGTCAAAGCCGGAATCAAATGAAATTTTAGGATTACGTAGGGGAGGAGGTGCTCTTCCAAATGTCCAAAAAGCTTCTCTCTAGCTTGCCTGGGACGGCTGCAATCACAACAAAAAGTTTCAAAAACTTTAAACCGCTCTACAGGCTAAACTACGGCAGTTAGAGAGGTTAAAGTTGAACAGGACAACTTTTCAAAATTTCGATTTTACTCGCCAGCACTCAGCAAATATTCCCGAAAATACCTCTAGACTGCTCTACAGGCCAAACGACAACAGCTAGAACAGCCAAACTATGCAAAATCAACTTTTAATTTTTTGGGTTTTTCGCGATCTTGGGGTATCATTTCCGATCGTCTCCTGGCCAAAGTCAAAGCCGGAATCAAATGAAACTTTAGGACTACGTAGGGGAGGAGGTGCTCTTTCAAATGTCCAAAAAGCTCCTCTCTAGCTTGCCTGGGACGGCTGCAATCACAACAAAAAGTTTCAAAAACTTTAAACCGCTCTACAGGCTATACTACGGCAGTTAGAGAGGTTAAAGTTGAACAGGACAACTTTTCAAAATTTCGATTTTACTCGCCAGCACTCAGCAAATATTCCCGAAAATACCTCTAGACTGCTCTACAGGCCAAACGACAACAGCTAGAACAGCCAAACTATGCAAAATCAACTTTTAATTTTTTGGGTTTTTCGCGATCTTGGGGTATCATTTCCGATCGTCTCCTGGCCAAAGTCAAAGCCGGAATCAAATGAAACTTTAGGACTACGTAGGGGAGGAGGTGCTCTTTCAAATGTCCAAAAAGCTCCTCTCTAGCTTGCCTGGGACGGCTGCAATCACAACAAAAAGTTTCAAAAACTTTAAACCGCTCTACAGGCTATACTACGGCAGTTAGAGAGGTTAAAGTTGAACAGGACAACTTTTCAAAATTTCGATTTTACTCGCCAGCACTCAGCAAATGTTCCCGAAAATACCTCTAGACTGCTCTACAGGCCAAACGACAACAGCTAGAACAGCCAAACTATGCAAAATCAACTTTTAATTTTTGGGTTTTTCGCGATCTTGGGGTATCATTTCCGATCGCCTCCTGGGCAAAGTCAAAGCCGGAATCAAATGAAATTTTAGGATTACGTAGGGGAGGAGGTGCTCTTTCAAATGTCCAAAAAGCTTCTCTCTAGCTTGCCTGGGACGGCTGCAATCACAAAAAAAAGTTTCAAAAACTTTAAACCGCTCTACAGGCTAAACTACGGCAGTTAGAGAGGTTAAAGTTGAACAGGACAACTTTTCAAAATTTCGATTTTACTCGCCAGCACTCAGCAAATATTCCCGAAAATACCTCTAGACTGCTCTACAGGCCAAACGACAACAGCTAGAACAGCCAAACTATGCAAAATCAACTTTTCATTTTTTGGGTTTTTCGCGATCTTGGGGTATCATTTCCGATCGCCTCCTGGGCAAAGTCAAAGCCGGAATCAAATGAAATTTTAGGATTACGTAGGGGAGGAGGTGCTCTTTCAAATGTCCAAAAAGCTCCTCTCTAGCTTGCCTGGGATGGCTGCAATCACAACAAAAAGTTTCAAAAACTTTAAACCGCTCTACAGGCTAAACTACGGCAGTTAGAGAGGTTAAAGTTGAACAGGACAACTTTTCAAAATTTCGATTTTACTCGCCAGCACTCAGCAAATGTTCCCGAAAATACCTCTAGACTGCTCTACAGGCCAAACGACAACAACTAGAGCAGCCAAACTATGCAAAATCAACTTTTCATTTTTTGGGTTTTTCGCGATCTTGGGGTATCATTTCCGATCGTCTCCTGGCCAAAGTCAAAGCCGGAATCAAATGAAACTTTAGGACTACGTAGGGGAGGAGGTGCTCTTTCAAATGTCCAAAAAGCTCCTCTCTAGCTTGCCTGTGACGGCTTTAATCACGAAAAAAAGTTTCAAAAACTTTAAACCGCTCTACAGGCTAAACTACGGCAGTTAGAGAGGTTAAAGTTGAACAGGACAACTTTTCAAAATTTCGATTTTGCTCGCCAGCACTCAGCAAATGTTCCCGAAAATACCTCTAGACTGCTCTACAGGCCAAACGACAACAGCTAGAGCAGCCAAACTATGCAAAATCAACTTTTCATTTTTTGGGTTTTTCGCGATCTTGGGGTATCATTTCCGATCGTCTCCTGGCCAAAGTCAAAGCCGGAATCAAATGAAACTTTAGGACTACGTACGGGAGGAGGTGCTCTTTCAAATGTCCAAAAAGCTCCTCTCTAGCTTGCCTGGGACGGCTGTAATCACGAAAAAAAGTTTCAAAAACTTTAAACCGCTCTACAGGCTAAACTACGGCAGTTAGAGAGGTTAAAGTTGAACAGGACAACTTTTCAAAATTTCGATTTTACTCGCCAGCACTCAGCAAATGTTCCCGAAAATACCTCTAGACTGCTCTACAGGCCAAACGACGACAGCTAGAACAGCCAAACTATGCAAAATCAATTTTTAATTTTTCGGGTTTTTCGCGATCTTGGGGTATCATTTCCGATCGCCTCCTGGCCAAAGTCAAAGCCGGAATCAAATGAAACTTTAGGACTACGTAGGGGAGGAGGTGCTCTTTCAAATGTCCAAAAAGCTCCTCTCTAGCTTGCCTGTGACGGCTGTAATCACGAAAAAAAGTTTCAAAAACTTTAAACCGCTCTACAGGCTAAACTACGGCAGTTAGAGAGGTTAAAGTTGAACAGGACAACTTTTCAAAATTTCGATTTTACTCGCCAGCACTCAGCAAATGTTCCCGAAAATACCTCTAGACTGCTCTACAGGCCAAACGACAGCAGCTAGAGCAGCCAAACTATGCAAAATCAACTTTTCATTTTTTGGGTTTTTCGCGATCTTGGGGTATCATTTCCGATCGTCTCCTGGCCAAAGTCAAAGCCGGAATCAAATGAAACTTTAGGACTACGTAGGGGAGGAGGTGCTCTTTCAAATGTCAAAAAAGCTCCTCTCTAGCTTGCCTGGGACGGCTGTAATCACGAAAAAAAGTTTCAAAAACTTTAAACCGCTCTACAGGCTAAACTACGGCAGTTAGAGAGGTTAAAGTTGAACAGGACAACTTTTCAAAATTTCGATTTTACTCGCCAGCACTCAGCAAATGTTCCCGAAAATACCTCTAGACTGCTCTACAGGCCAAACGACAACAGCTAGAGCAGCCAAACTATGCAAAATCAATTTTTAATTTTTTGGGTTTTTCGCGATCTTGGGGTATCATTTCCGATCGTCTCCTGGCCAAAGTCAAAGCCGGAATCAAATGAAACTTTAGGACTACGTAGGGGAGGAGGTGCTCTTTCAAATGTCCAAAAAGCTCCTCTCTAGCTTGCCTGGGACGGCTGTAATCACGAAAAAAATTTTCAAAAACTTTAAACCGCTCTACAGGCTATACTACGGCAGTTAGAGAGGTTAAAGTTGAACAGGACAACTTTTCAAAATTTCGATTTTACTCGCCAGCACTCAGCAAATGTTCCCGAAAATACCTCTAGACTGCTCTACAGGCCAAACGACAACAGCTAGAGCAGCCAAACTATGCAAAATCAATTTTTAATTTTTTGGGTTTTTCGCGATCTTGGGGTATCATTTCCGATCGTCTCCTGGCCAAAGTCAAAGCCGGAATCAAATGAAACTTTAGGACTACGTAGGGGAGGAGGTGCTCTTTCAAATGTCCAAAAAGCTCCTCTCTAGCTTGCCTGGGACGGCTGTAATCACGAAAAAAATTTTCAAAAACTTTAAACCGCTCTACAGGCTATACTACGGCAGTTAGAGAGGTTAAAGTTGAACAGGACAACTTTTCAAAATTTCGATTTTACTCGCCAGCACTCAGCAAATGTTCCCGAAAATACCTCTAGACTGCTCTGCAGGCCAAACAACAACAGCTAGAGCAGCCAAACTATGCAAACTCAACTTTTATTTTTTCAGGGTTTTTCGCGATCACGAAAAAAAGTTTCAAAAACTTTAAACCGCTCTGCAGGCTAAACTACTGCAGTTAGAGGGGTTAAAGTTGAACGAGATAAATTTTGTAAGAAAATTTTATCTAAGAACATTTCGGCTTCCGTTTTTCATGTTCGACCTCTCCACAACTCATGCTTAATTTATGCATCGCTCACTGTAACAATGGGTCAGAACTGTTCACACCAAATGGTTTTCGAATCCCTCTCACTCCACTTCTACTTCCTGAACACACTCCTTTACAGTTTCGTACTATGACCAGATGCAATAGGAAAAACAACAACAATAACCTCTCCAAGGAAAGAGATGAAAGCAAAGCAAATGCATTCATGCTCGTGTGGACGATACAGCACATGGGACGGCGACTGTGAGCATATTGCGTGAAACAACAGCAATAACAGCAACTACGATTACAACAACCACCATGACGACGACCACGGCCACGAGAGAAAATCAATTTCATGCGATGATTATTGAGGGAAGGATTCAGGAAGAAGCTTGGCCTCATTTCCGGTACATGTCAGGATCTTCTCTCGCCTTTCGCTGCCATGGATCCACTTCTTTACGTCCTTCCTTCAACCATCCTTCTTCTCAATTGATTTGTAACGACGTTGTTGTTGCCAGCAGTACCGGCTCCCGGACACACGTCTCACGGAACCCTTCCTTCCTTCCTTTCACCTTCTGTTGCATTTCACTTTCCGAGGTGTTTCCTATTTTTTTATTGAAATTTTCTGCTTTTTCTCGGAAGTGTTTTTTTCTCTCTACGTTTTCTTGCGGGTTTTCCAAACAGCTCGAGAGTGATTTTTTCCCATTAATTATTTTTACTTTCGATTTGATTGACGTTTGCTGTGATTGAGGATTGATTTGACGAGAATATGGAAATGTTTCTTAATGATTTCCTCCGTCGAACGGCTCCCAGATGTTGCGGAAGGATTCCAAAATATAGGATCTACTGATTACGAAAGTGATAAGGGTCATATAAAAAGTACTATGGAACAGTTGGTGAAAGGCTTCGTAATATTTAGTAATTTATTCATTTAATAAAACTTTATTTCAATAAATCGACGTCGTACCGACCAATATCTCTTCTATATAGAACTTGCTGCCCCGACACTCGCGGCTTCCCCGCGGTCTCCAGCGCCGACCGACTTACTTCTGGCTGTCGACGTCGTTCACGATGTCCTCAAGCATGTGACCTCGGATTAGGATAGGATTAGTAAACTTTATCACTGGCGATCAAGTTCATGATCAAAGGTGACGAGACCTCTCGACGCCCATCGTAGCCTACTCGATCTTCTCGTTCTCCTCGGCCGAGTAGCCGAAGAGCTTCTTGAGCATGTTGTAGAGGATCATCTGGCGGGTGACCTCGGCCTCGTACTTCATGTAGTCGGCCATGCGCTGCTGCTTGTAGAGGGCGTCGAGCAGGTCGAACAGCTGTATCTCCATGCGGCGCATGCGTATGTCCAGCTCGGGGCTGTGGGTGCCAGAGAACAGGGCTTGCATGTAGACGGTGCCGATCTTCTCGAGAGCCGCGTCCAGTTCGTCGAGAAGCGGATCCTCCGGGTGGACGAACTTGGCGGGCGCCGAGACCTTCGTGCGCAGTCTGATCTGCTCGGCCCGCAAGTCGGTGGTGGGCGCCGCCTGGGCCGTCCACAGCGACGGCGACAGGATGACGGCGGCGAGAGCGAGGAGCGGTAAAAGAGTCCTGAAGGAAAGCATTTAGTCGGGATTCTCGAACACGTTGGCGCGATATGTGAGTTTGGAAAAGTTGAGTTTCTCTGGATCTGGTTTCGTGTGATAAACTTTATTGTCTTGTAGTATCGGAATGTGGGATCTCGAATGTGTGTCTGTCTGTCTTTCTGCGGAACGCCTGCTACTTGGAACACTGCGTCGTGGAACACTCCGGGGGCAACAATAACTTCTCGTTCACAAAACTCGAACTCGACTGGCTGCGATTGGGGGCCACCAGGGCCATTTTATAGGAGGATTCCTAGACTCGATGGTCGTTCCTCAGCTCTTCTCTCACTCTCGCTCTCTCTCCCGTTATCGTGCGATCGACTCGCGTTAATCGCGCATTAATTCGAGCATTAACTTCGCCCAAGGTGTCTTCCGCGAAAACACACGGCGTCGCCTCGCAATCGACATCGACATCGACATCGCAGTCGCAATCGCAATAGCGAAATTGTCGTCAGTTCATTTCCGTCCCACTGGCTCGGATTGATTTATTCTCGTCTATTTCGGATTCGGTTTATTAATCTAATTATTTGTATGATGCGTTCTGCGCCAGCTATCGTCGCGACGACATTGGGCGATAACGGGACGCGCGCTCTCGACGTCGGCTTCGGCTCTCAATGAGCGCCGTTGGTGGCGCTCGAGGCTGCCCTTAACACTTGACAGGCGAAAGCTCCAATCGACGAAAACTTGTGATACGAAACAGAGGATTCATTGTTTTTCTTTAAGTTGAATTAAGTTTTTTAAACTTTTTGGAAAAAACAAATTAATTTGTTAATGGTTTTTAAAACGAATAGAAGAATAGAAATAAAAATATATATAATATATTCTTTCCAGGAGTAACAAATTTGAAAAAATTACAACTTTCTTTTACCTTTAAAATTTGCATTTCCAAAGTTCATAAGAATAAATGTATAGATTTGGAATAGAAATTTAAATTTCTTAAAAAAAAACGAATGTATTCATTTGCATTTATGTTTGTTTTTATAATCAATAAGTCCTTTTATCAAACCTAACCAATCCACTCACTCCCTCCCAATATTATTGATAAATGATTAATACCTCGAAATCCTTTTCCAGAACGAAGGACGAAGGACTTCGATAGGCAGACAGCGTGACAAACACGCAGAGAAACAGGCAGCCAGGCAGACGGACAAAGAGAGACAGAGAGGGACCGAGATAAACATGCGAACAGTTATCAAAATCAAAGACGACAGTGGATGCACTTGTTTGTCCATCCACTCAACGGATCCTGGGAAAAAATGTTCGCAGGACCCGCGGGCTGCAAGGGAGAGATTGAGAGAGAGATGGAGAGAGCGACGGAGAGAAGGAGACGAGGCGAAGCGCCAAAGAGCGAGAACCCGTAGCGAAATCCACACAAGCGAAGGTAGACAATAACAACACAACAACATTGACAGCAGCAACAACAACAGCGAGAGCGACGACAAAACACGACAGGACGACGACGACGACGATCCTGAAAGAATGAAGCAAACAAGTGCAACAACAAACAATAGAAACCGAAAACCCAACAGCAACAACATCAACGACGACAAACAAATCCAGGGACAAGAACAAAACCAACAACTATAACAAGAACAATAACAACAACAGCGGGGCCACGACGACAACAACAAGAGAGAAGCGAGCAAACAACAAACGCTCCCAAGGATGTGTGGGAAGAAATTCGTGCGGAAGGATGGAGATGCGAGGACGACAAGTGAAACGGTATTTTGAATACGCCGATCGACGGAGATCTGAGGGGGAGAGGAGAGGACGGAGCGAGGGAGGAGCAGCAGGGAGAAGGACAGAGGGAGCAGGGGGAGAACGCGATAAGGTTCTCGTGTGACCGACGTGCGAGCGGCTGATGTGAGCGAGCGCTTGATCTGTGCGAGAGTCTGGCGCTTGCGAGAGACAGAGAGCGAGATGGAGACGCCGACGGCCGAATCGAGGGAAAATATTTAGAGTGGGAAAGAGCGAGAGGGAGCGAGCGAAGTCGGCCGTCGGAAGGTGTGCGGGTAGGCGTAGGTGCGAGGGGAAAAGGACGGCAGAGGAGGGGGTGTGGACCGAGGACGACGTCGGGCAGGACGAGTGTCGGTCGTGCGCGTTCGAGGGCTGGCAATTAATTTCCCGTTCGCTCGATGCGAAACTCCTGCCGCGAGAGTCAGATGTGGAAAAAAATATGCATCGAAGAAAGGAAGGATCCTGGATGGGAAATCGTCGTGAGAATTCCGATGTTCACAGGAGGAAGGGGCGGACTTTGATTTCGGATAAGAAGATTTCGAGCTGCGGATAATTGCCTCCGGAATATTGACAAAATATCGAAAAGGATGGGGAAGCAAAGGTTTAGTAAAATATTCGTGATGATTTTTTAAATATTTTTCTAACTGAGATTTTTAATTTAAACATATTTTATTTTATTGTATTATTATGATTTTTTAAATATTTTATATTCACTATATTTTGATATAATTCTCTCGCTCTCTTAGAAAAAATTGTGATTAAAAATTTTATTTTGCTTGGAAATTTCATTTAATTTCATTTAATTCTTTCGATTTTTTATATAAAGTTTTAATGAACGTTTTTCGAACTGTGGAAAACCAGTGGAAATATTTCAATAAATTCAGAAACATTTCATTTATTGTTTACATTTTTGTATTATGAAAATGAGTGGCAACGATTTCAAGGTATTGCATTTTCCCAGGAATCAGGATATCCTTTGCCGATATTTTCGCCATCCACTCCAGATCGAGATCGAATCGTTTATTGAAGCGCATGCGAGCGCATCCTCAGAGGAAGGAAATCCTTGAATATTCACACACAGCACAGCCGAGCCATAAATCTCACGGCGCAGCCTCGCCAGGACTCGCCTTGAGGAATCCCGAACCCGGCCACAAGAAGGACAAGACCACAAGAACAAATGCAAGCAAAGGATTCCCACCGGGAGCCAGGGAACGGAAAATGTGTGGGAAAATGTGGGCGACACTTGGATGGATGGAAATCTGGTCTCGCTCTATCTGCATCTGTGTCTGTGTCTCTGCCTGTGGCTCTGTCTGTGACTGTATCTGCATGCTGCAAGGCTGCATAACAGGTTCCTGAGATACACAGATGCGGCCACGAGTATCCCATGGTGGCAGGCAATTGCAAACTCATTTTCATTTCATTTCATCTCCATCGGCGCCGTCGTCTCGGCTTCAGCTCCTTTTCGTTTTCGTTTTCCTTTCGCTTTCTACCTTTCTGCTACGTTTCTATAGAATTTGAATTAATTTTCTCACTCGCCTTCGATCTTGGCCCTTTGTTCTCTGCTAGACTGGGCTCGGCTCGACTCGTTGCGTTGTTGGAGGCCTCGCGATACATGGGAAAATCGTCCGTGTCTTACGTGCGACCCGCTTTGATTTCTTCGACGCTGATTTTCGTCTCCTCTCGAGGTCCCAGGAATTTATGGAAATCCTCGAGGAACCCTCGTGGGTTTCGTGCGAACAGGTACTTCGGCGGAAAGCCACACACAAATCGCGCAGGATCCCAGGGACGCAGCCACGAGGTCGGGAGGAGTCAACCAGGACGATGAGGAATTCAATTAGATTGAGAGGGTCAAATTTGAATCGATATAGAAACACATCTTGGGCCTTCTTAGATCAATCATATTCATTTTTCTATTCTCAAATTTATTCATCATTCTAGCTATTCTTATATAGGAAAAAAATCATCGTTCTTTATCCTTCTAGTTTAAAATATCATCAATCTAGGAGTCTAGTTTTCGCCCTCCGAACATTTCACGTATTCATGCTTTGAGGATCAAATATATTCTTCCATTTAGGATCAAATGCCTTTTCTTCCAGGCCCAAATATCCCTCCTTGTACTGCGCAGATTCGCCCAGCTTTCGATTGCTTGAACTCGTGTCCCCTCTGGGGTCGCAACCGGTTTGGGTGGTTCTTCCCGTTTCACCAGATCCTTTGCATATCCTGCCATATCCAGGTTGAACGGCCTTTCCTCCTTTTGCACACCCTCCGAGAGAAACTGCGCATTTGCCGACAACGCGCAAAATGTTATAATTATGTAAATTGCTCATTTTTAGGACCAAAAAGTCGGGGGAAAGTTTCTTGCAAGTTGACTGTAAGGATACATCGAAAACCGGTTTTCGATGAAATTCATCCTCTGAGAACGTTAGATCTGGAGTTAATAAAATGGGAAATTCTTGAAAATAATGCGGGATTCATAGAATGTTATAGTAAATAATAATAGAAGCAAAGAATCGAAATTTGATCTTAAATAGCGACTAGAATAAATATTATGAAATATAAATATTATAAATAGCGACTAGAGGCCAGAATAAATATTATGAAATCCCTCTAAATCTGAAGATTAAGAAAGTATGACTAAAAAATAAATTTTAAACGCACAGTGAAGGTCAACCATAAAGTTTATAGGAAAAATGTTTAAGTTACCCTTACAAAATCTATCAAAAACGCATAAACGCAAAACACTTTGTTTTTATTTTTAACAAATTAAACATTTATTTAAATTGCATCTTATATTCTTTTAAATAATTACAAAGTCCGCCGCGAACGAAGCGGCTTCACTTTGCAATAACATAATAATAAAACACGCGAACTTAAAATACTACAAGAACTTCTTGAGAAATACGCAAAAATCCTAAAGAGAAACAAAATCACAGATAAACATATTAATGACAAAATACGATACGGGAAAAAGTTGGAAACTTTTGTTTCTTAACAAACTTAAAACGTAATAAAATCTATAATAAAAATGTGCATAGACTTTGAGAAATAGAATTTTCAGAAAATATCAAAATTAAAGAATTCAATTTCAAATGTAACGGGCAAATTAAAGTTGACTTAAACTAAAAGGACTACAGTAGGAAATCTCTTAGAAATACTCAATGAAAAAATGTTTTCGCGCGAAAACAATCAACATGGGTCGTAAGAAATCTTGCAGGGACAGTGGGAGAGGGAGAGAAGGACATGTCCATGAGATACACACGAGGTCGTCCCGGAAACCGAGACAAACTTAACATTCACATAAATAACTCCAATCCACTCCTGCTCCCCGCTTCACCAGGGCCGCCACATGCTGTCGCGGTCCTCGTCGCCCAGCTCCGCGCCCAGGGATTTCGCGCTCAGGAACTTCTTAGCCGACGGTTCGTCCGAACTGTCGCTAGAGTCGCTGGCGCTGGCGCTGCCGTCCGTCGCCGCCGAGCGGCGCTTCAGGGCCGCCGATCCCGATCCATTCGGGGACACGGCCGCCGACGACTCGCTGCCGCTGGTCGAGCTCACCTGCTGCTGCTGCAGGTGGGAGGCGCTGCCGCTGCCGGATCCGTTCAGCGAGGACTCGGCGCTGGGCGGCGTCGAGAAGACGCCCGAGAAGCTGTGCTGCCCGACCGCGGCGCTGTCCTGGGGGGGTGTGGCCGGCCGCGAGGCGATCGTGAAGTCGGAGCTGGTGTGCATGATCGAGTCGTCGCCGTGGCTGGACACCGACGAGATCGGGCTCAGCGGCGGGCTGGTGGTGGCCGTCGAGTTGTGGTGCAGGTTGTTTTGCGGCTGGTGGTGGAACCCGCCGGCCCCCAGATGCCCGCCGGTGAAGGGCGAGCTCGTGTTTCCGCTTCCGCTTCCGCTGGTCGTGGTGGTGGCGGTGGTCGTGTTGCTGTTGTTGCCACTGGCGTTGTTGTTGCTGTTGCTGTTGCTGTTCATGTTGTTGTTGACGAGGCTGCTCTGGAAGGCCGACTTATGGAGCGGTTTGCTGAAGGCGCTCATGCGCTGGAAGCTCGCCGCGAAGTCGTTCAGCTGGGGCGGCGACGTCGCGTTGGCCAGTCCAGTGGGCGCCGGCCAGGCGGGGAAGGGGGCGACGGCGGCGGCCACAGGTGCTTGCGCGGCGCTCGGGACGATCAGGGCGAACTCGCCCGAGGGCAGGCGCGACGGGATCAGCTGCACGCCCCCCATCTGGATGGGCGCGCCCTGGTTGCTGTTGTTGTTGTTGAGGTCCTGCGGCAGCGGCGGGAAGAGGGCGGCGGGCGCGGCGACCTGCGACGCCAAGGGGTTGGCGGTGGCCGTCAAAGGATTCGTCAAGGGGTTGCCGAAGAGGCCGGGCGCGTGGCTGAGCTGGCCGCGGTAGCCGTTGTTGAAGTTGGTCATCGAGCCGATCTGCTCCAGGCTGGTGGCGCAATTGCTCAGGTGGCTGGTGAGCCGCTGACGGACGCCGGAGTCGACGCCGTCCAGCTGGCTGATGTAGCGATTCACCTCGTCGGCGCACTCGACGAAGCCCGTCTTGAACTTGTGGATCACCGAGGGATCCGTCTGGATGGCCATGTTCAGCTGCTGGCGCTGCACCGACTGCAGGTGCTTCACCGTCATCTCGAGGATGTCGGCCTTCTCCAGCTTCGTGTGGCGAGCGGGCTGCGATGGGAGGAAGGGAAAGCAAGAGTTAGTTGAGTGCATAAAAGGAGTGTAGAAGCTGACGTGATCAGGAGAATTCGGAGAACGATCGGTTTCTGAGGGCTTCGCGTCGCAGGTCGATCTCGTGTCGTGGCGTCTGCTTCCCAGGCTTCTGGCCTGGGGTGGGGGGTCGGTCGGTTTTGATTCCCAAACATTACAACAATGTGGCCGCCACTTCAAAACCCTGCCGCTAATACCGACGTACCTTCGACTCCCCTCGCCGGCTGCCCCTGGTCCCTCGCCTTGGGCCTTTCGCACATTCGCATCTCGCATTCGACAACTAATTGATTGCAATTTGTTACCCTGGAGCAGCAGCGGCAACAGCTCAGCAACAACAACAGTGAATGGCACATGTGACCATGCCGATGGCCACAACAAACCACAACAAGACAACAACAACAACAACGACGACGACGGCGATGAGGCTGAGGCTGAGGCGGCAGATGACGGCAACACAAGTGCTGAGAGTTCGATCGTAACGACTGGGCGACGAGGCCCGAGTTGGGGCCGCGGCTGAGGCTTCAAAAGTGCTGACGATCGGAGCACGATCGGTCGACGAAAGATGCACAAAGCGAGAGAGAGCGAGAGAGAGTTTGAGTGAGAGAAAAGGAGCGAAAAAACGTAACCAGAGTCTGGGAATCTTCTTCGTGGCAGGCTCGAGCAACCGAAAACAAACAACAAGAACAACAGGGACAACAAGAACAACAAGTGGCAACTCATCGAAGCCCTCGCAAGCTTCGGCGAGAACAATGTTTGCCGATCGCTGATCCTTCGCACGATGATCTGTGGATCACAGCTCGGGGTTTTCGAGCCGAGGTTTTCGAGAATTTCAGCCGTTCGTCTACCGAATCGTCGTCGTCTTCGTCGTCCCCGCCACACCGCGCCTGCACCGAAGCCACCCGTCGTCCCGGTAGTTGTTGATTTTGTTGTTGCCGGTGACGATCGTGTCTTGATCGTGTCTGCATATTTTGCAAGTTTCCCACGCAAGGGTTTTTTCGTTTTCCTTTTTCCCCATCTACTGCTTCACATCTTCTACCACTTCTTTTCCCTCGTCATCTTCGCCATATTCCTTTTCTACTTCTACTTCTGCTTCGACGTCCACTTCTACTTATTTGAGCTGCCCTTTTTTTCTCACGATGTTCGTCCGTCCTTCCCTTCGCCAGTCTGTGGATCGTGTGTACGTCTGTTTGTCTGGCTGTCTGTCTGGCTGTCTGTCTGTTTATCTGCCGGCCTGTCCGCAGTCTGTTTGCGATCTCTCGTCGATCCACGGACTGTGCGTCCAGGGCTCGCAGAGCAGAAGTCGTAAATACTTGAGCAGGTTGCGGTGGCCGCGTGGACCTGCTGCCAATTCGGAGGTTTTTCTCACATTTCATCGCTGCAAAATTTCCTTCATTGTCCGCACGATGATCCTGCTTTTCTCTATTGTCGACTTCTTCCTCACTCTTATTCTGTCTCATTGATTTTCTCTGTCCTTCTCTCCTCCTTCCCGCTTCGTGAATCCCCCGACTATGATTTATAGACCTTGGATTCTCGGCTTGTTAACACCTCCTTGCGGGCGCTTTTCTCACATCCTCCCAGGACCCTGGGTTCAACAATTTTTTACTCAATTAAACCCCGGCGCTCAGCGACACACACTCTCTCTCTCTCTCTCTCTCTCTCACCTACGCCCACCCTCTCTCGCCCACAGCTCTTTCAGCTCGACACCGCCTTTGATCTCGTCTCCCCTCGCCGATCGTTTAATTGTTCGAGTGTCCTTTTGTGTGCTCGTGCTGTGCTGTGTTGTGAGCTCATAACAAGCACTTGATCCCTCCGCCCTGCTCTTGTTGTTGCCGACAAGGGCATCCGCGAGAGGTTCCGCCAAATTTCGTCGTCAAATCACTTTTGTTGAAGGGCGTTGCTCGACTCGAAAACGATTTCAGAGCGACGCAAGAGGTGATTTTGTGTCAAACAAGATCATTTCGGTCGACTTAAAAACGTTCAGGGAGCTTGTAAAATATGCCGAGCAGCCCTTTAAGAGCCCTCATCGAACCCACTCGAGCGCTTCTCTAATGCTCCCTAATGATCGTGTTCTGTCCAAATTTGCCTCCGTCTCTCGTGTGTTGAAAAAGGAGCGGCTCCGCCTAATTAAGCGATCGCTTCGCCTGCGATCCTGTTCGCCCCAGCGTGTGAATTTTTCCCCAAGGTGGAGAATTTTTTGTCCTTCCCTTTTTTTGCCCGCTTCGTCCAATGGCTCGCTGTCGCTGTCTCGGCCTCTGTCTGTGTCTGTGTCTCTGCCTGTCTGTCCGTCTGCCTCGGGCCGCGTCGGTCTCGCGGCCTGTCGGTCGGCGGCTTGTAAAGTGCTCGGCCTAAACGCTCGTTTATAGCGCCATTATTTTTGAGGTGACCGTGTTTTTTGCCCGATCCCGCGATCGCTCGACAATTACCGCGAGCCCCTGCCGAAACCGATCGTGGCACGACGATGTCGCCGGGGTAAAATACTTACGTCTTTCTTCATGGCCTCCAGGATGAGGGACTTGAGCTCGTTCAGGCAATGATTGATGCGAGCGCGACGGCGCTTCTCCATGATCGGCTTGTTGGTCTGCGGAAGAGGGAGGGAAACGATTCGATTGAAAGGTGGTCGCAGAAATCAATTCGCCAAATGACAACGAAAATCGACGCCGATTTCAACTCTTTTGCCGAAAACGAGGCCCGCTCCAAGGACTCCCAGGGAGGGGATTCCGTCACGGTTGTGAAAAACTCACCTTGCGCAGCTCGGCCTTGGACAGGCCGCCGGGGTTCGAGAGGCGGGAGCTCGAGTAGCCGCCGTTGCCGTTGCTGTCGCCGTAGCTGTTCGAGCAGTCGAAGTCGTCGTCCGAGTGCAGGTCGTTCTTGTAATCCATTGTTGTAGTTGTTTATTTAATTCAATTTTTCGTAAATTTTTATAATCCAAAAGTGCGCGGAGGAAAATTTCGTAAATCCAAAATCGATATTTTCCAACGAGGTTCAACTTTATTTAGTTAATCCATATGAGTTTTTATGTTATTTTGTTTAACAATTTTTGTAAATTAACAATTCAGCACAACACAAAACTTTGGTTTCTCGTTTCATTAACAAAGTACATAATATTATTCAATTAATATTGCACGCGATTTTTCTCCACTGATGGCGATGACCGAAAGAAACGCGTTTATCCAGAGATTTTTGAAATGTTTTATTTTTCCCAAATGCTGTTCGCAGGCGCAGGAAGAGGAGGAAGCACAACCACGCTCGCGTAGATCCCAAAGGACACTGATCCTCGCTAGCGCCGCAAGCGGACCAGATCGGCTCTGGTCGCAGCGCAGCGCAAGTCCTTCGGCCGCGCTGCCGCTTCTTCTCGCGCTCGGCTACCTGCGAGAGCGCCCCGGCTCTCTTTCGCTCTCCCTCCCTCGGTCGCTCCTTCGTTCGCGTTTCGTTGCTGCCGCTCTCACGAATCGCGAGGCTCTGCCGCAGTTGCCGTTGCGTCTGCGCAGGTAACGCCAGCAGACGAGCCCAAGGAACAACCCTCGAATGCAGCCAGCGGCGAAGACGACGATGACTCCTTGCGTTCCTTCGCTCTCGAGTGTGAGAACCGAATGAGGCCGCGCTGCTCGGCGCGCCGATCGCCGGCCGAGGGAGATTCCGACAGTTTTGCGGGTTCTGAAAAATTGCCCTCATTGTCACAATTTACCATGTTGTCTGTCCGGCCCTCTGCCTGCTGCTTGTTCTTGTTCTATCCGATTCCCCGCTGCCCCAACAGTTTTCCGATCCAATGTGGGAATTCTCTCAAAATCGACTCCACTCAATCTCAACGAGCTCTTCGCTGTCACTCGTTGTTGTTGCTCCGATTGTTGTTGTTGCTTAACTCTATGACGATCCGTTCTTATCATAGTTTTTTTCGGTTCCTGTTTCTATTGTTGTTGTGGTGATGGGGACGGCGACTGTGACTCACTTTGGTTTTATTTAAATTTATGTTTGTGTTGCTTGTTGTTGGCAACTACGAATAACTTTTGCTGAGTGTGTCGTTTCTTCCATTGCAGTCGGAGAGCGAGCGAGAGAGAGAGTGTTTTTGGAGAGAGCTTTCAGTGTGTGGCTGCTGTGGTGAATAAGCGAAAAACGTTGCCATGTGATAATTTTTAAAATTCTTCGACTTCGATCAATTTTGCCAAGCAGTATAACGTCCAAAATTATTAACTAATTTTCCTTTCTGAGAAAAAGTCTTTAGTAGATTATTGAAGATCAAGTCAAAACCGTCGCTCGCCGCTGCCCCGACAACAGGTCAACGCCATAATCTCGGCTTAGACGGCCAAATGAGCCTAAAGTAGGCTTAAAAGCGGACAAATATTTACCAAACGTCATTAAAAGGTAGTCAAATCGTCTAGACTTCGAACGCGGACCATCCTCAAAATCGCTGGCACATGCAAATCTCCCAAGGAATCGCAGAGATCGAATGTCGCCGTGACGTCAGAGGGCAGCTGCCTGAGGGTCCTCGGGACTGCAGCAGATCACAGCTGACACATAAAATTGTGCCAATGCTCAATTAAAAATTAAAATCCGAATCAGAGTCCGCAGAAAATGGGGGCAGTCAGTGATGAGGGACAGATAAGGAGGGTTCTCGCCGGGTTCGTCAGAGATGTCGTCGCCGTCTTCCCTGCATCTTGGGCAGCTGGCAGCATGGCTTGCGTTGCAACCTCGACGTACCGCCGGCCACCGAGAGGGGGTTGAACGGGCGCATGCCCTATGGGGTTGCGCCGACACCATTCGGTCCTACCTGGTGGTGGGTCGCAATCTTAGAAGCACGGGATTTCTTCCCTGGCCTGAGATTTATTGCATTTAAGAAACCTTAAATAATTGAGGCCACGTCGACGTCGTCGCGGACGCGGGCAGGGAGCGAGGGCCGACGTCTAATGAAGGGCAGCTGTCGTTTTAGTGCATCGCAACGAAGACGCTGAAGGCCCTAAATGGATTTTGCGGTCGTTGGCGAAAAGCGTGCACAATGGGTTCCAGTCATATTCAACGCGTTCGCCCATCGCCCATCGCCCGGGTCTGGCAACTCCATTGGCGACGACCGTCTGATTCATGCGAACGCCCTGCACAGATTTTCTCTTTCGCCGTCGTGGGGAGAGCGCGCAGCGAAGCAGCTGGAAGCGCCTCTCTCGAGTTCTCTCCCACTCTGTCCCTCTCTCTGGCGCGCATTCTGGCGACCGCTCTCGTGGAGCCGATTCTTCAGTGTTTTGGATTCACGTAACGCCTCGCGGCCGACGGCTCACGTACTGCATGCGATTGATTCCTCGATATTTAACAAGTTTTCGTTAATGAGTCGAGTGTTGTTTTCTTGAGGTCTTGTGTTTTTCGCCGAATAAATAGGAAAATTTCCATAAAACACGAATTGAACTGAATTTCTCGCGCGGCTGCACGACGTTTGTGACAGATGCGCGCTGCCAGAGGTTCAGGATTTTGAACTGAGTGTGTGCGTGTCCTGACATTGTGAAGGTATTTGTTTTTATCGCTGTTAAAAAAAGTAAACACAAATGTTTATTTTGATGCGGATCATTTAATTACGGTGGGAAGATTTTTAGTACGCGTTTGTCTCGAGATAATGGAGTTATTTTTAGCCCGCGCCCCCGGGTTCGAGTACGGACCGCTCTTCTTGGGCTGGAGGGTCCCCCATGGGGTATTGAACTTTCGAAAGGCTTTCGAGTGCGGTGCGGCGCCGACGACCGAACGAACGGCCATCGAAGTGATCAATGGGCGGAAGAAGTGATCGAGCTACAGGGTGTTCCGCACCCAAGGGTTCTGCGATTCGTGCATGGTGACGTTCGAGTGGCGTGGAAAGGCCTCGAAAGCTGTGAACTATTTTGAATAGTACATTTCGTACTCTCACATTGCTTTCTAGGCCTCGGCTTGGCCTGACCCCGGGCTCCAAAGCAGCCAATCTCCAAATACAGTCGACGTCGACGTCAACTTCCATCCATCCAACAACAATTGTTTGCGAGTTTCTACCACTCGGTGTTCTCGATCTTACCTCCCTCCCTCCCTCCAGCCATGCATTCGTCAAGAAAGTTGCGTTATTTTCCAATTAAAATTTCTGCTCACGTACTCACGCGGAGTCAGCGAAGCGTTTGCCTCTAATAAAAAATAAATACATATTTTCCTTATTATCATCGCGTACTAATTACGATCGCGCACAAACACTCACACACACACGAACACATGCACAGGTAAACAAATGTTTCCACACAACTTACAAACTTCGCGACGTGTCTCGATCATCGAAGTCTGTTTCGTCGTCTCCAGCGACATTCGATCTGCGGAGCGAGAACTTGGAGAAACTTTGATGAATAATGAAAAATTCTCAAAAATCATTATAGACATTCAAATGTTTATGAACTGATATTTTTTACCGGACCCGATATACCCGATATATTTTCTAGGGAATGGTCGGCATCTGACCTGCAATTCCGTAACCTCTTCCAAATCTCGTCTAATCCTCCGACACCTCGGTGAAGGGGTTCTTCTGTTTCTCCTGACACGTCCTCGCCCTCCTCCCAGATCCCTCTAAGCCGGGGCCCCTCGAGACGCCGTCCCTCGAGCGGCAGCCCTCAGTCCGTTGGCTTCAGGAGGCCGTCGAGGGAGAAGGGGAAAAGTCAAAGCGAGCCGGCCGAGCGGCCTCGCAAAGGGGGAGAATCGGGAAAATCTTTCAATTAAGATCGGAGACCTCGCGCCAGGAGCGTCTTAGGCAAGGCCCTTTCTCCGGGCAGCTGCCGGGCCGTGGAGTTGGGAGGTCGTCCGAGTCGTCTGTGTTTTTCTTCTTTTTCCTTTTGGCACATGCCCATTTCCCAAACAACTGCGGTCGTCGCACGGCACAAGGACGTCGTGCAGCCGTCGAAGGAGGGAGGGAAATGCGTAACGTCCCGAGAGCGTCCGTTACGAAAGATAAACACAGTTGCCTTTGTCCCGAGATGGCCTCCTTGGCGTTGTTGTTGGTAGGCCGGATGGGCAGCTCGACGTGTCTTGTGCCAAAGTCCCGATTTAGTTCCGAGTTTGTGCAGATTTCCGACACACGATGCCCGAAGTCTCCGGATGCTGGATGATCGATGGATTTCGGACGAGACGAGATGAGGCGCGGCGAGGCGCCCGCAGAGCTCGAGGGGTGTTTGGAAAGGCGAGTGGTTTTTTAGGATTCAAAGAACTCCATATTTCATTTGATCGATCGCAGCAGTTGCTCCGAGACTTCACACCCTCGCCGCGCAGCCGAAGACACTCGTCTTGGGGCACCCGATGTCGACGTAAGTCGCCTCCTCCTCCTGCCTCTCTCTGCATTTGGGGCTCGGGTCGGCGTCTTTAAACGAAAATCGCTCCCACCACGATAATTTTCCCACCATTTCGAGGTTCGAAAATAAAGTTTCTCATCGGAATTGTGGAGCTCGAGAAACCACTCGCAGGCGGCGCCAAAGTTTACCAACCGAATTCGCTGCAGCTCGGCTGGCGGACGGATGCCGGATGGACGGACGGACGGGTGGTTGGATGGACGGATTGCTGGGCCATGGGATCGAAAAAGGATCAGCAAATAATGAGCGATTAAAACGAAAACCACCAACAAATTACACACATACAGACTAAGAAGCCGAAGGAAGATCTCTTTTATGGCGGAAGATCGTGCGTTTTATATTTAGACGATGGCTGCTCGTCTCCTCGCCCCAGACGAAGGATCAAAGTGTGAATGAGGAGAGATCAGTGCGCGTGAAGAGCCGAAGGAGGAGAGGTTTTGGTAGCTGCCGGTTCGACCTCGATGGGCGGCTCTGGTCGTAGTGAAAGGTAGCCAAGTGCAACCGCAGAAACCGCGAATAACGAGCGGCCGACTGGAGTCCAATTTTTGCGCTGATTTAATAAAAAGATCTCATTTAACCGCAGACGATCGAGGCGAAGGCGAGGCGAGGGCGAGGGCATCGGCACCGGCCTGCCAGAAATCGGCAAAAAGAAGTCCTGCATGCTCGCCTCACGTGATGATGATCCACTTAGATGGATCCCCGGTATTGTTCGTCGGTCATGCTTTAAATATAAATAAACGATTTCGGCGGATTTTACTGCGAGCGTGATTCAATATTGATCGCGCCAACTCGACCCGTCTCTTCACCCTCTCTCTCTCTCTTTCTCTATGTCCCGCTCACACTCTTGCCTGATCACAAATCGGGATTTGGGATTCGGGCTTCGAGCGCGGATCATGTGAACTTTCGCTGGAGGATCCGCCGCCGTTCCTCGGAGCGAGTTTCGCTTTCGGTCCCTCGCCGTGTGCGGACGACTCAGCGACGGCGACGGCGACAGCGATCGTGAGAAATTATAAAAACATCCGTATGAAGCCGAGCTGCGAAGGTGATCTGGCAAAAGATCTGGTCGGCTGATCTCCCTCTCTGTTCTTGCGTCGGATGGAAGTGGGAGAGAACAGATTTGCGCGATCATCGCATCGGATCGGGCCGAGGCTGTTCGTCAAGTGCAGCCTGTCAGCGAAGACATCTTGAAATTGATTTTCGATCTCGCGATGATCCGCCGGCTGGAGACGGCGAATTTTTACGATCTTGAAAAAGCAGTGCATTCAAAGAAACCGTGGCATCATCTGCACCGATAATACTAGCGAGTGTCGGTGGTCGGTAGGGAGGGAGGATCGACAGGATCTCGCTAAAGATCCGGGCGAAATGCCCGGCCAATAAAACCATGATCGCTGTCGGCGGGCCATGAGCGGGGCACGAGGGAAATCGAGGGACCTCGCGTCACAATGAAAACCGCAACAGACTGGGCAGGAGGGATCGGCGAACGGTGCGAGACGACGAGAAGTACAGTTTCCGAGGACGACGCCAAGGACCTCCGAGGGCGCAAGTTAGAAACAGTGAAGTATAAAAATATAAATTTCTCACGATCACAACACGGCCGCGGAGGGGTGGGGGAGGGAGGGAAGCGAACAGACGAACACAATTAAACCATTTCCACGTGCAAAAGGGGGAAGGTGAGCGACGGACGGACGCCGAGTGCTGGCGGAAGGAAGCAGGGGAGGGAGGTCGGAAGGAAGGCACGATGGCAGGGCGGTGGCGGCGACAGCGGCAGCGGCAGCGGCTCCTGCAGGACTCGCGCTCGCCGCCGCGTTGACAATGTGGGAATGCATGGGAATTCGAGTCGTCGAAAACAAATGCGGAGGAACGCGATACGGACGGACGGACTCGGACGCCTCGGGCATGGGAACGCGATCCACCCCGAAGGGCGCAGGACGCGTTCCGTGTGTGGGACTCCTGTCGGTGGCGAAGGTACGACAACAACAACAGCAACACAATAATAAAACAAGAAACACACGTGAATTAGAAGAACCCAGTTGCAACCCCGCATAATTAATGCCTGCTTGTTGTTCTTGTTGTTGTCATCATCATGACGGCCCCTCGTCCGATGACACCGGGAAAACAAACATATCATCTGTAGCGATGCCATATGTGCATTTTTATATAATGCCAAACTTTTCCGAATACTGTTAAACCAATAAAATTAGATTTAATTATTCAACTTATTAATTTCAGCTTCCTCCAAAATAATTTTTTTTGATTTCAGTACCAAAACATCACATCGCTCCCAGGTGGCAGCACCCGTCGGGCGCAATTATTTTCGCACTCGAGTAGGCAACGGCAAACGTCAACTTCCCAAAGAATCGCACAGAGAGCAACTCAGTGACTGAATCACTGAGAGCAACGCCAACGGGAGAGAGAGCGTAACGTGGACGTGAGAGTAAAGCAAGGCGGGAAAGAGAGCAAACGAGGCCAAAGACTGCGAGGCAGATAGATACACAGCGCAATTTCCACAGCAGGCACAGTAGTGTTGTTGTTGTAACTGGTTTCGCTGCGCCCCAAAAAGTGTGGTGAATTCCAGTGCGCTCGCTCGCTCACGCACACATCGACGCTACCTGATGACTTTATGCCGTCGGCTCTTCCAGTATAACAAGCATTCGTTCGCGCACGAAGAGCTCAGTTCAGTCGCGTTGGTCTCGTTCTAACCCACGGCACTCAAACGGGCGAGCGAGCGAACGTACGTACGTGCGTAGAAGAAGAAATAAACGAACGAGTGTACGGACAGTCGGTCGGTCGGTCGTCGTTTGCTCTGTCGGGCGTCAATAGTTAAATCAATAATAATTGTATTTCTTCTCGAACGTAAACAAAGTGCAAACAAAGAAACGGCTGAAGAATTGAGTATTGAAAAGCCACCGAGCGAAAAGAAACTATCGAGAAAATTGCTTGCGAAATTAGCAATAAGTAATGCCGAGTATTCGAACGAACGCGGTGAATGCGGCGGCTGCAGCGGCCGCGGCATCTGCTGCTAGTGGTGGTGGTGGTATTGGTGGTGGTGGACAGTCATCGGGCTCCACTCCGGGCACACCGACGGTAGGTGCAATCGCAGCCCTGGCCAACAACATGTCGAACCTGGGCATGAAAGAGAGGCCACCACTGCCAGCGCCGCCGAGTGTGAGTAATGCAGTCGGGCTGGGGCTCGGCAGCGTGAAGCATGCAGTGGCGGCGGCGGCGGCGGCAGCGGCAGCGGCGGCGAGCGCCAGCAGCAGCGGCGACGACGGCGCGCACGACTCGAACAAAATCAACGCGGACGTGGTGAGTAAGGAGGCGTTCAAGTCGTCACCACGATTCCGCGAGATTGCCGGCTATGTTGGGTTCGCGAACCTGCCGAACCAGGTCTATCGCAAGGCGGTGAAGCGTGGCTTCGAGTTCACCCTGATGGTGGTCGGGCCCTCGGGCCTGGGCAAATCCACCCTGATCAACTCGATGTTCCTGACGGACATCTACGATGCGGAAAAATACCCGGGCCCCTCGCACCGCCTGAAGAAGACAGTGGCCGTCGAGGCGACCAAAGTGATGCTCAAGGAGAACGGGGTCAACCTGGCCCTGACCGTCGTGGACACGCCCGGCTTCGGCGACTCGGTGGACAACAGCAACTGCTGGGTCCCGATTCTCGAGTACGTGGACAGCAAGTACGAGGAGTACTTGACGGCGGAGTCGCGCGTCAAGCGGACGCCCTTCCCGGACAACCGCGTCCACTGCTGCCTGTACTTCATCGCGCCGACCGGGCACGGGCTGCGTCCGCTGGACATCGCCTGCATGCAGAGCCTCTCGGACAAGGTGAACATCATTCCGGTGATCGCGAAGGCCGACACGATGACGCCCGACGAGGTGCAGCTGTTCAAGAAGCAGATCCTGAACGAGATCGCCCAGAACAAAATCAAAATCTACGACTTTCCAAAGACCCTCGAGGAGACGGACGACGACGACACGTCGAAGGCGTCAACGACGGCGACGACGACGACGACCACAACCAAGCTGCGCAGTCACATTCCTTTCGCCGTGGTGGGCGCCAACACGATCATCGAGGTCGACGGCAAGAAGGTGCGCGGCCGGCGCTACCCCTGGGGCGTGGTCGAGGTGGAGAATCTGTCGCACTGCGACTTCATCGCCCTGCGCAACATGGTCATCCGGACGCACCTGCAGGACCTCAAGGAGGTCACCAACGACGTCCACTACGAGAACTATCGGTGCAAGAAGCTCTCCGCCCTGGGCCTCGTCGACGGCAAGGGCCGGCTGAACAACAAGAATCCGCTGACACAGATGGAGGAGGAGAAGCGCGAGCACGATCTCAAGATGAAGAAGATGGAGGCCGAGATGGAGCAGGTGTTCGATATGAAGGTGCGCGAGAAGCAGCAGAAGCTGAAGGACTCCGAGATGGAGCTGACGCGTCGGCACGAGGAGCGCAAGAAGGCGCTCGAGGTGCAGATGAAGGAGCTGGAGGAGCAGTGGGCGGCGTTCGAGAAGGAGAAGCGCGAGTGGGAGGAGGCGCATCACATAACCCTCGAGGAGCTGAAGCGGCGCAGTCTGGGCGCCAACAACAGCTCGGACACGATCGACAGCAAAAAGGAGAAGAAGAAGAAGGGCCTCTTCTGAACTACCAAGGGCCACCCCAGATAACTGCAGCGATAATGAAATGAAATTGCAACAAAACAGCAACGACGACGACGACGACGACGACGCCGATGCCGATGCCGTTGAATACGACGCAAACTGGGTCACGTTGAAAGCTACACATTCACACTCATACACACACACTCACACACACACACATACCACACACAGAAGACAAACTCAGCTCAAGCTCTGAAGCTCCAAAGCACAAAATACATTTACTCGCATCTGCCATATTCTACTCATTGTCAGTATATTTAAATATATGTATGTAGGAATATGTATATGTATATCCTTGTTCTCCTCCTCGAAGCCTACCTTGTATTGTATTGTACTGTATTGTATTTGCTTTAAAATGCCAAAAATAAAGACATAATCTTCATCTCTATTTTTTCATATAATTCCTGTCATGTCGATTTTGTTTTATTTTTGCTGCTTAACGCGATGTTCTTTTTTCCCTTTATGCTCTTTCGCCACGCACTCTTGACGTTTGCCGCCACCACTAATAGGGTTGAATGAGAGGGAGAGAGAGAGAGAGTGCAGCCACCCTCAACCTTCGGCACGTTGAGGCGGCCCCGCTCACGTGACGCTGTTTCCTAGGCGAGGTGAGAGGTGAACAGGCGGCGGGAGCTCGGGCGTGCGACTCTGTGAAGGACTCCGGCGCCGTTTCCCAGGATGTTTGTTTTTTGGGGGTAGCAAATGGTGGTCACCCATCATAGTCGCGAGGGACCCGTGGTGCCCGGAGCGCTCTTTGGTGGGTGCCTCCACGGTTGGTTGGTGGGAAAGTTCGAGGTATCGAGCGTCAGTTGGCGTCGAGACATTTATAATTAGATCGCTCTGTGACGTGTAAATAGGACGAGACGGACTTTCACGGAACGGCGAGTAGGCCGAGGAGGAATGGAATGGCCAGAGGTGGGCGGTTCAAAGCGGCAGGGAAAGAATCGGGAAGAGTACCGTGAAGGATTTAGCAACGAACTACCTGTAGTTACTGTTGTCGACCTTTACTAACAGGTAATGTTCACTATTTCCACTGAGTCCAAATTAATTGCGATCGGGAAACTTTCCTGATGTCATTAGCGGTATTTCAGAGACTGTGTCGAAAAAAACCAGATCAACTTGGGTGGTGACTGAAGGCATTTCGGAGGCAAATGTGAAAACTGCAACAATTTAACTCGCCGCCGTACTTGAAAGACAAAGCCGAACGATAATGATGCCTGCAATTAAGGAAGTCTTTGTCGGAGCCGGACACTCGGCGATCGGAAGTGGAAGTCTGCTGAAAGCAGAGACAGCAACAAACAAAGACTGGTCGAACCTTGGCCAACCTTAACCGATTTGGAAACGGAGTTGATGGAGGCCTTTCCGACAGGAAGCGATCAGCGTATGTCCGATCGAACCGAGGATCGATGGAACTGGCCATTGAAATCACAACTCATCGCCCAGCTGTTGACCCTACAAAAAAGAGACGGACAGAGGGCAGCAGGGGCGAAGTCTTGGTAGCGAGGATAAAGGATAAATGCCTTTTATTGTCCTCACAATAGCGTGAGAGACATATTTGCGGTTGGGCCAACATATGCGACTGACTGCCAGACAAACAGTTTTATGCAAATTGTGCTGAGATTAAGGGATCGACCTAATTTGTGGTCTCGCAATCGATCGAAAACGAGGTTAAATACTACACTCAGTCTGAGGTTGAGGTCGGGACGTTTGCAACAAGTGCTCGAGGCCATGGTGCGAAAATGAAAGTCGACCACCGGCCATGAGAACAGATTTCGTGGCATCGGTGGGTGACAGATGTCATAAATCAAAATTGAGCACGCCAACGAGAACGGACGCAAGGATTTCAGGGCGAAGACACTGTTGGGAGCTCGCGAAACCCGAGAGGCAAGTCGTGAAGACATTTGACATTGCTCTGACAGATGGACAGACAGACAGTGGGACAGACGGGCGTAGGAAATCAGAGCCCGTATGTAAATCACGAAGGGCAAGCAAAGGAAGCACAGAGCGGGAGCCCGTGAAGTCAACAACGACTTCCGGCTACCAACCGAGGACGCGAGTGAGAGTGAGAGTGAGAGAGGGACAGAGGGAGGGAGAGAGCGCGACAACGTGTCAAATGGGACTTAAAGCGTAGCCAAAACGACATCCAAGGCGAGTGGAAACCAAACCGAAGCCTTGGACGTCGCGTGATCCCGCTGATCCCGAGGGAAACCATTCAAGGGGATCGACCCGACCCTAAGCCAAGCAGTCCACAACATTCCCACATTTGATACGATTCAATTCCTTCCTCGGCTGCGATCGAAGCCGATGTCGCTGTCGATCGCGCTGTCGGTCTCGTTGTCGATGTCGACGTCTCCTTCCTCGAATCTTCCACTCGAATCGAGTCGGCTTCCTCTGGCCATTTGTCAGAAATGTCCCCACAACTCGCGGAACAAATTCTCCCTCTCTCCTCGTCTCCTCGTCTCCACTCCATCCTCTTCTTCCACTCTCCCTTCCCATTTCCACTTTCCCCCTTCCGCCGTGATTCCCGGTCGCCGATCGCGATCTCACGCACTCGGTAAGCGTGTGGCTCCTCATGTCAGACGCGTGGAACTCGGTTGCCGGTTCCCAGAGGGTTTTTTTCTTCTCCCGATAAAGAATTCGTTCGTTCTGCAAGACATTGAGAAGGAAGAAAGACAAAGAGAGAGGGAGAGAAAGAGAGAGAAATGAGTGAAGTAAAATCTGATCCTTAACGACCCGACACACGATCGCGTTCTCTTCGAACATAGGAAACTCTCGCGCTTCTCTCTCGGTTCTTCTCTTATCAGAGCCTTCGCTGCCCCGAAGACGGTGGATGGTGGTGGCGGGGACGGTGGCCGCCCTTGGAAGTGCATTTCAAAATAAATACTTGGATAAATGTATATTTATAAACAAACACGAAGAACGAGCCGGAGACGGAGCCGGGAGGAAAGCGAATGTGGAACAGTTCGCTTCACGCTGGCTCTCCGGGCTGCGTGAGAGCGCATTTGATCGGGGCGAGGGGCTGCTGGAGGGATGGATGGAGGCAGGGAGGGGCCGCCTGGCGACAAGCGTGACGTACAAGACCACGGAAAATTCCCACACTCTACACGGAAGACAGCGCGCCGGGTCGCCGATTATTACAAGACAATTAGAGGACTCTGAGAGGGGGAGGAAGAGTTGGTAGGACGAGTGTTGGAGAGAAAATCCACTCAATCGTGGCGATCCTTACAAGGCAGTCTCCACAGCCATCATTAGAAAGAGATCCCTTCCTATAACCTGTCGTAAAACATCCTTATCTATCGCAATGTTTGCCTTTCTTAAGGTTGATTTACAAATTTCTAGATACGAAAGGGTTGTGCAACATACCTTCGGTGATCGAATCTGAGACTCCATGTGATGTTTGCCAAAGGCGCGGCTCCAGGACGTCGCCTCAGACTGCAATCAATCATTGTAATGACGTCCAAATTCTCACAAGTATTTGCTCCGACACCTACCTTCGAGCCACAGGCACCAACATCGTCTTATTGTAGAGCGCCGAGCGCCGGGGGACGAATTCTCACACGAGTCGGGCAGGAAAAACACTTCCTTTAATATATCGGCCTAAGGTCAATAGAGAGAAACTTATGTAAATATTAAAGAATTCATAAAATAAACGAGGGTAAATATCTAAATTCAAATTTATTATCGTGATTAACGCGCCCTTATCTCGCAGCTCGCGGGCTCGGTAAATCCGAGCGAGGAAGAGCCAAAGGAAATGTCAACGTGGTTGATTATCAAACAGACGGATAGGCGGACAAACAGACAAACGGACAGAACGACAGACAGCCTGCCAGTCAGTCAAATGGATAGACAGGAATCTAGTGAAACCAGAGAACGGACGAGGCCTCAAAGAGTTGATCTGAGTCGAGGTGGAAGTTTTCGATGGAATTGATTAAAGTCCATTTGCATTTGATTTCGTGAAGGTGTTTGACATTCGATTTCCTTTCCCCTTCCCAATGTGGTCGGTAGAGAATACGTAATGCCGGCGTCAAGATCACGATAACCAGAAACCAACATGATCATTAATTAATATGTGAGAAGATATGGGGTTTATGGAAGATCCCGGAACCAACATCAACCAACTCTGAGAGGATATCATGAATATATTTGCGAGAATAGATCGATGGTGCCGGGCAAGTAACCCATATCTTGGGTTTTCTGCAGAGAACTATGAAAATATAAATGATCGTGGGAAAAGTTCCCACATTCAAATCCTTCCAGGGGCGGCGAAGAAGAATTTTTTCTCAAGACTTCGTGCAGAAAGAAACGAGGCCCACAGAATGAAAAAAGTACCCACATGTGAGTGGCTTCTTTGAGCACGACTGTAATAATTACAACAATAACAAGAACATTATCCACTTTAGGGTAACCCGAAAACACAACAGAAACTGCAACCTGCAGCAAAGGGAACCGAACCGAGGCAGAAAAGATCGCCAGACAGATCCAACCAGAGAGAGAAAGAGCGAGATCAAACGGCAAAAAAGAACTCATTTGGTTCTCATCGTGATCGTGAAATCCTGATCCCGAATCCCGACGATCGCTCAAACGAAGAACAAAATAAGACCAAGAAAGCAAAGGCAAAGAAATAGCAATGAAATGAGGGTGCCGAGGGCATCGAGGAGGCCGGGCGGCCGATCGTAAGTGGCAAAAAGTGCTGACAAGCGAAATAACACCTACGAAAACACCTGTTAATCGGGAACGATAGCGAAGGAAGAGAAAAGAAAGCGACGGCGTATGGGCGGAAGGGGGAGAAGGAAAGCAGGCACAAAGAAATTCCCATGGTCGTCCTGCGAAAGGACGAAAGGCACGGCACATAACTGCAAAATGAGCAACAAGAGCGATGAGAAGAAACTGTCGATTTGAATAAAGAAATATCCGAAGACGGCGACCCGATTGAAAGGAGGACCAAAGGAAGAGCAAATAACAAAGCAGCGGTAAATATAGTGAAACTCAATATGAGAGTGAGAGCAGAACAAAGATCGGCGGCGATCGCACGTCTAGCGTGCGAATCCTCCGAATGCTCCATGGTGAGGAAATCTCCGGGATCGCACGCACACAGCACAAAAGAGCGGACGGACCATTGAAGTGAGCAACAAGGCAAGCAAAATAAAAAAAAATCGGCTATTATGAAGAACTCTCGGCGAATGCAGAAATAGATAGGGTGCAAATAGGGAAACCCTGAGGAAGTGGAAACCGCTAGCACGGAGAAACGGAACAAGTAGAACCGAGTGCGGAGACCGGAGAGCGGAAGTTGATGTGACAAAGGACACACTTCCGTTTTCTCACACAAATCTGGCGTTCTCAACATGAGGAGGAAAATAGGGAGAGCGGAAGAGCGGAAGAGCGGGCGAGGGATAGAGAGAGATAGATATAGAGCCAGCACACTGTGCGCTGATTAGCTCATGGGATCGAGGGGAAAAGGAAAATCCATCTGAATTTCACACCACAAGGGGGTTCAAACTACGGCCGATCCACTGTGGCCACTCAACTGGCGATCATAAATCGCCAAACTAAGCCGGCGACCTCCACCACCTCCATCACAGATAATTCTGAAAATGAAAACAATTCTTAAAATGGATATGTGTACCACAGCACACAGCAAAGTTCACTGCAGTCCAGCACGATATGCGGTGACATGCTATGAGGGTTTTCGTTTCGTCTTTATTTGATTTGATTTGTTATGATATAATCTGTGATGGTCTGTCGCTGGCTTGATGATGGATCAGTTGTTACTCTTGTACTCTTCATTTATTGGAACGGGGTAACTGTGGCCACGTGATTTGGTTTAAACGAAGCGGAAGTAACTAAATTGAGAGATAACTTTTCACCCTCGCTGGCAATTGGAGACCCAGATGAAAACGATAATCGAGTAAGAGTAGGTACTTGGTTCATTCCCGTGGCGCTTTATTATAATTTCATCGACTTCATCCAAGATATTTTGCCATCGATGTTTTTTTCAGGTTATTTCACAAACTCGATCTTAGGTCAATGAAAACAAATCTGTTCGTCTTCGGTAGCGAATTGCGAAATTCGATCCGGCTGGAGGAAAATTTCACAAATCAGAGCGTCCAATCTGGAAATTATGACCGAGGTCCCTTCTCTGACTCTCCTGACTCGCCAGCCCAAAAAATGAGATCCCTCTCGCCTTGGGAAAGGACACTCGCAAAGTTGGGAAGGTAGCCTTTATGGAAGCCGTATAAATGACTTATTAGTTGATTCGGTAGACGGCCGACGTCAGGCAGACAGAAGGACCAATGGACAGACGGACGGACAGCCAGACAACAGCTGTTCAGCTTCAAGCAGACCCTCGTGGCGCGTGCCACTGCAGCCGGCCCCGTTGTCGTTGTTGTTGCGGGTTCTGCTGTTTTTTCCCACTTCTCCAAAGGGACGGGGGCCCAACACGAGGCTTGTGTGTAACGTTCGTTTTGGGATCAGAGCCAGGAGGTCGTAGCCAACTGCACAAACGGTCCCCGGTTCACGGTCCCGTTGAGCTCATGAAAATGTGCTCAACAAATGCAACCCTCGGTCTCGTGGCGCTCAATTGAATCCACGTACGGTACCCTCGTCCTTCGTCGCCTCAAAATCGTCTGCAATTACTCCGAGGAACATGTCCTTCTTCTTCTCCTCGGCTCTCCCTTGAGCCACTCGCTCTCTCTCCCTTTCACCTTCTCTGCTTATTGAGCCCTGGCTTGATCCGGGGCTTGGGGTTTCTTTTTGTTAGATTTTCCTTCGATTCGAGCATCGGTTTTGAGGCGAGACGCCGTGGTTGTTGTTGGCTTCCGAATTTTTGTAACGTATTTTACCCGAAGATTCCCCCCCGATGACGACGATGACTTCGTCTGCTTCCTGTCGAGAGACGCGGGACACGCTTTCGTAGTGAATGGAATGGAACGTGCCAGACTAATTGTTATGCCCAAGATCGGGGGAACACGAGGCGGAAACAAAGGTGTCTTTTCTGTCTTTTCCTCGATACCGTCTTCGAGATTGCATCGAGGGCGTTGCGAGGCCGAGAAGTATTTGAAGGAGGGATTTCAGGTATTTCCATCGTACAAGGGGGACTCCGGGAAGAGTTGTGGAAAAATATTTTAATCTCAAGTTCCCGCCATAATTTGATCTCCGGGCTGGCAGGAATTCTTCATATAACTTTGCCGTTTTCAATGTCAAACGGTGCAGCCATTGAAGGATGCGAGGACTCTGTAAATATTTGCCTAATTCTGGACAGAATTCGGCAGGAGTTCCACGAAATTGCGTTAAGCCGTATTTTGCGAAGTTGACAAATAAAAAATCCATCTTTTTCAATGGCCTTAGGAAAGTTAGCGAAAGAGAGCGGCCTTTAGAGAGAACAGTAAAAACGATCGCGCGCTATAATGGACAATTATTAGCGGGGCATTGTGAGGCGAGCGAGGAGGCCCTTCGGAGGGCAGGTACTGAGAGCCCTTGGCAACGCGATGATGCCCTCCATTGTGCGATGTTTTAGTTTTAATTATAATCGCTTTATGGATGCTGGACCGGACAGGACAGGAGAGGACTTTTAAACTCTCATTATTCGACATTTGTTGTGACAACTCGACGTGGAAAGTCATCGGTCAACGCTGTAAACGATCGCCATGATCGAGGTACCTGAGTATCTGAGTACGAGTGTGAGGAGCTTCTGGGAAGGCGAGGACGAGCAGAAAATCCAAAATATTATGGTTTTTATAGTATGCCATAGAAAATCGGGACGACGGGACGGCGGTCTGGAGCGAAAGTTTTTCCCAAAAACAAACCAATAAGCATGCATAATGTTTTTATGACTGGCTTTTCTTTGCCTTGTCGAAACCCCTCCCACACGCACACCCTCGCAATCGTCATCGTCATCGTCCTCGTCCTGGCCATCGCTTGAGTTGCGGGGTCGAAACACTTGCTGCGCCTCGTTGTCTCCTCAGCGGTTTCCGAGGTTTCGACGCATCGCCCGCTGGGTCTGTCAATGACGCTGTCTCTCTCTCTCCGAAACCAAAGAGATAATTTACTTGTAACCATGAAAATGAGAGCCTGTTGAGATTTCCTGAGAAGTGAGCGCAAAATTTCCTCCTCCTTCTCCGCTTTCGCTCCGCTCGCGGTCCGCACACAAATTTGCGGAAAGCCCTCGATTAGGTTTTGACTCCGATGTTCCAGGATCTGCCATGCCGAGTGCGCTCGATGGGTTTCGGGAACCCTGCGGTGGGTCACACATTAGCACCTTGACGAGGTGTTGGTGGTGTGGAGAAGACGAGGACGAGCTGAGGATGAGGCGAGGACGCGGACGAGCGGCGAGGTGAAGACTAGGGACGAGGTAGCTGAACGCAAATTTCCACGGAACGGAGAGAAAGTAATTGTAATAGTGAAGCCATGTTAATGGGTTTCGCATGAGGATCGAACGGGTCACCTGAGACTGAGTGAGGAAGGAACCTAGAAGTTGAGGAATCAATAAATTAAATAACCAATGGATTCAAGGACGGTTGGGTTCGGGAATTGGAAGGCTTGAAGATAAAATTTGATAAAAGAGAGATCAGATTTGGAGATCGAAAAAGAATTCGATTGAACCAAGAGATTTAAGAACAAATAAATTGAAGAAACAATCAATTGAATAAAATATAAGAAATAAAATTCATTCGAATCAAATACCACGAGATTGAAAGATGCAAGGATTAAAGATGCAAGAGATTGACGAACTAAGAGGTTGGTGAACCAAGAGATTAACCTACCATTTAAATAAGGAGCCGAAGGATTGAAGAACCAATAGTTTCATGAACCAATGGATTGAAACCCATTGAATGAAAGAACGTAGGAATAGATTAAAGACGGATTCCAGATATATTATAGCACAGATAGGCAGGGTCAGTAGAAGTTCAAATTGAAAACGAGTGCCAGAAGTGAACAGGAGAACTATGCAAATTACTCTGACGGCTGCCCTGACTGACGTCCCCTCGTCCTCGCGTCCCCTCGCCCGACAGCCAGATCATGCCCTCCGTGGTGAGCGACAATGGAAGCATGCGACGACGGGTTCCCATGATTCCATGATCGCTATCGTACGTGTGGCCAGGTGTGCGCAAGACTTGCGTCAGACGGCGGGGACACTACAACAACAACAACAACAACAACAGGATAATTTTACTACAACTACAACTATAACGCCGCAGCGATACACAAAAGGCAAGCATGAACCAGACCAGGGAGTTGGTCTCAGGGCGTTCGCCGACGACGTGTCGAAGGCCGAGGTTTCGCAACCCGCGGCAACCCTCGGGCGATTCCATTCTCTCCATTCATAAGAATTTCGCTGCGGAAATCTTGGGAGGGCGACGACGAGGCGACTCCGTCCACGCGAGTCCCTAAGAACTCGTAACGAATAATCGCTAGAAGTAGGTGATATTGATTTCAATTAAATATGATTTCTGTTCTAAAAATTGGAAGTATTATTTAAACAAAATGGTAACAAAATGTAAATAAAAAATAATTTGAGACAATACACAGAGTTTCAGCTCTTAGAATAAAACTGTTAAAAAAATCGTAAGAAACAAAATAAAATGAGAAACATTTTCTATTCTAAAAAATTGAAAATTGAAATTGAAGGATTAAAAAATAAGGATTATAATAGTAAATAAAGCAAAATTAAAGCAGTTGCTTTAAGTTTTTAAAATAAATCTAATAATTGCTTTTTAAATTTGTGAATTATGAAAAGCAACGAATAATTGCTGCACCAACTACCCGGTAAATTTGTCCTGTTTGTGTCAGTAATTTTTTATTAATTTCGAAAAAGGCAAAACTTTGCCCCACCCTCCGCGGCGTCGCCAACCCTCGTCGTCGTCCGCGTCTCACGATCGCACGGAAAATCCTCCGAGTGGAACGACCTCGTCGCGAGACGAGGGTCCTTCGGGGTTCCTTCCTTGGCTTGGCTTGGCTTGGCTTACGAAAACACGATCGAAATTCTCCTCGCCGCCTGGACGCAGCTGTCGAAATGGAGTTCGTTCGGTTTGGTTCTGCATAAGTTTCTACTTCTGAGAAGATTTCTGGGTGATTTTCACCCTTCGCTGATTTTTTACAAATACTACAATAACAGGAACCACTACAATAACAGGAACCACTACAATAACAACTGTGAAGGCCTCAACAACAACACCACAGTTCCAAGGCGTGCGAGCGAAAAACCCGAACCTCGAATCCCGATCGCGAGGAAAACTGGAAGCGACGCGACTCGAGGAAGGCCACGAGAAGTCCACGAAGAAAGTCGTCGATATCGGGAGGAGGAGGGCATCGAAGGGGCGGGGTAGGGTGGTCAGGGGAGGGGAGGGGAGGGGAGGTTGGTCTTGCGCCCCTCGAGGCGTCACGCGTTGCTAGAGGGGTGACGAACGCAGGCGCACGAGAAGCAGGAGAAGGAGGCGAAGGAGAAGCAGGAGAAGGAGGACGGAGCAAGGGTCGGGCGGAGAAACAGAGGGTCGGGGGCAGGGGACGCGTGTGAACGAAGCGGGTCGACGTTCGATCCGAGCCGACCAAGCCCGAGACGAAGTCGAAGCCACACGACAGCCATTTTGAATCCTGGGCAGACGTTGGATTTGAATTTATGCGACGCGAGGTCGGGCGACCAGCGACGAGCGACGCATGCGCAGTTCCTTCGCCGAGGGTTTCGGCGCGGACAAAGGGCACGGACGGCACCCGAGGGCGCCGGCGTCGGCGACGACGACGTCGACGAGGGGACGATTTCATGGGCAGCAGGGGGACCTTGCGCAGCGGTCGGTCGGTCGAGCCGGCGATCGCCGATCCTCGATCGGTCGGTCGACACACGTGGAAAGCGCCTGGAATGCGACTGAAGCGTGAGCGAGTCCTGCGAGCGGTCGAGAGTTGAGGGGACGTGGATGAGGTCGATGGAGGGTTGCAGAAAATGAAGGAAAATCCTAGGAAATTTAATAATATATAATAACTTCTTTTCTTTTTCTTCTTTCTTTCCCGGAATTCAGACAAGAACAAGTAAGCCTTCAAAAACTTAGGGAGAAATATATTTTTGAGAAATCTCTATAGATTTGGACTTTTCAGAAAAATTGCATAACAACACCTTTCATCCTTCTGGAAATCCTTTTCTTCTCTGCAGTAAAAAATTGACTTCTTAATCGATTGCAGTCCCGCAACAACAACTAAAATATCATGCAATATTGCGTGACGTCCTATTTCTCGCGAAAACATTTCGAAAAAACCTTCGGTCATAAAAAAAGTGTCCTTTTCCCAAACGCATCCCTTTTACGCAATCGCAGCGAAAAAACGTGCGTTTTTTACGCAATTTTCAAATGTCTTTTTTTTATGCCAACACTTGGGAAATGCTCTTTGTTCGCGAACATCTTTTTCGCGTAAATCCATTTATTGTTCCCTAAAAAACACCTCATTAGGCTCTCTCCTTTCTTCTCTCTCCGTTCTCTCCTTTCTCTCCTTGGCGATGGCCGAACTCCTTTTCCGCACTTTCCAGCGGTGGATCTGGGTTTTATGGAGCGTCGTAAAAGGTTCGGCTCGCTAATTGCCATTAGCCATTGGCTCAACCCGCGCGAACGTCCTTGCGCATCCTTCCACAACACACACACACACGAACACTCAGTCGATGACGTCGTCCGCTGGCAAGGATTTTCCTCAAAGGACAAAAACAAATAATCACTTTATGGCCGCGTCGTAAACGGGCCGAAGGCGCGAATCCTTTTGCGCCAAGGATGCGCAATTGTTGTCGTTTATGATGCGATCCCAACCCATCCCAACCGATCCGATGCGACCGGTTGACGGCAGACTTGCTTTCTTGCCCCTTTGGCCAACAACAACGGATGGGAGGCGCAGGACTCCGTCCCCTTTCGGCGTTGCCTCGTCGCTTCAGGGAATTGCGCATCCTTGCCGGCGACTCGCCGCCCGTCAAGGACACGATCGTCGCGGGCCTCGCGTGTGCGTGTGCGCAAGGGTCGGCTTCCGGGAACCGAAGTGCGAGGCCGAAGCCGAGGCTAGCGCGAGGATCGCTAATTGGGTGCGAGCTCGGGGAAATGGAAAATGCGCGGCCGATCGCACGCGTTTTGCATTCGATTCCGACGGCTTTATAGCCGATTTCCCGGAATCACACAATCGCCGCAAATGTGTCAAGGCTAACGAGCGGTGATTAATGTCTCAGGCCGGTCGGGATGGCTTAAAAAATGCAGCGATTGCCGCCTCGCCTTCGGAGAATTGGGAGAAATCCGTGTGCGATGCGACTTTGCTCTGAATCGAGTCCCCGAATTCCAATCAATTACAATAGAAGTCCCTTGGAAGCCCCCGCAATAGGCACCAATGGGCGAACACGAGCAGGACGACGTTTTTCCAGCGAGGTTCTCATTCTCTGGCCCATTCGTTAATTGTTGTAAAACAAACATTTCCCACAGCTTCCTACAGCCGATCGTTGTTCAAAGGACTTCGGACAAAGGACTCGAAATTAATTCATTTATCGCCGATCCGCAACTGAATCAATAAATTCAGCGCCCCCTCAAAACTCGGGACTCCCTCCCTCCAACTCGCCTGGCCTGGCAATCAACGTGAGAACAGGACTCGATCCCCTCGCCCTCCGTCCCGCACAAAAGAGCGAACAGGTAGTTGAGCAAATTGATCTCGTTAGCGGCACAAAGAAAGTCAACTCGAGAGCGGGGTCTGGCGAACAATGCGAACGGCGGACAAGTGAATCGGACGGAGGTCCCAGAGCCAGAGGACACAGGGGAAAGCAGAGGACATGGGGGAGCTCAAACCAAGTTCAAGGGACGCCGGACTTGGAGCTCGATTCAAGCAATTTCATTGTAGATTCTTCAGTTTCTCAATGTTCAATAAATTCATGTTTGTTTTTGTTTATGTTTATTTTCATAGACGTCAGTATGACCTTATTTTTATATTCTTAAAAAATGCGTCCTTTTCTCATCGCCCTCATAATTTTTGATTTTCTCACAGTGGATTTTCACTCCTTCCGAAACCACCTTCAGCGTCCTTCGCCCCGATCGCAATCTGTCATATCGCATCAATCGCAATCGCTTTACCGAGGAACCTTGTTGGTGTTGGACCTGTTCATGGTGTTGTTGGCATTGGTGTTGTTGTAACTGTTCTGTCAGATCATGCGGCTGATCCTCGGCCCTGATCCTCCTTAAAGACCTGCTAAACTCCGTGTTTACAAATAATGTTTCATTTCGTCGCGCACAATCGATCTCCCTCACACTCGCTCAGTCCGTCCCTCCCCCTCTCTCTCTCCCTTTCTCCGATCTTCACTCCTCCTTCCTCTTCCTCTGCCTTCGCCGTCTCGAAGGATCGCACCAGAGCAGAGAGATGGAGGAAGGATCACTTGCTCCTGCGATCGTATCGGCGGCGAGGGTGGGCCCCGTGAAATGAACTTTTGTTCGCCATCCTCGAAGATCCTTTCACACACCAAAAAAAAAAAAAACACAAAATTCTCACACACAAAACCGTTCCCACAGCGACGGGGACGGACGGACGAGGCAGGGCCGGAATTTTTAATTTCCACGATGCGCCATTGTCCGACCGAGGACAGACGGACAGACTGAGAGACCGAACGACACAGAGCGAGGCGAAAGGAGAGTGAGGGCGACTGGGGATCAACCTGCAGCGAGGATCAACGATCAACCTGCAGAAAGGATCGGAAAGGATCCTCATCCTCGTGTGTTCATTGTTCTTCCTCATTTGCTTTTTGCCAACTCGGGCCGGAAGGAAGTTGCGTGCGGTTTTTATTGGGAAACACTTTTTCTCTCGTTTTCTCCTCGTCCTCGCTTCTTCATTCTTCCTTTCGTCCTGGTTTCATTGTCGTCGTCGTCGTTGACGTAACGGCATGTGAATTTCATTAGGTCCTTTCTTCGCCTCGCAGGAAGTCCGTCGCTTCCTTCCTTCCTTCCTTCCGTCACGTTCAGTGCTGTCCCTGCGATTTTGTGGGTGTTGCCCTTGCATATCCGTTCACCTCCTTGTTATCCTTGTTATTTTAATTTATTTCCCAGCATGTTTTCTCAGCATCGGCATCGCTGCGAGAATCCTTTTGTTGTCGTCTCCTCTCCATTCGCATATCGTTTGTTGTGACAGTTTCAATTGGTCGAAGAAAGGATTAGAAGGACCTGGGCCTGTTGATTCAGGACACCACCATCAACTTGTTGTTGCGTGATTTGGCAAAATTATTTCCCATTTACCGGACATCATTCTTTTGTTTTGGAATTCATTCTTGCTTTTCATCGTGTGGGCTGGAGGCGATTTTTTGTGTTTGTTTATTGTTTTTCCGAAGGATCAGGCCTTCATATATTTTCGCCTTGTATTCAAGGTGAACTTTCGATGTCGTCTATTTTGGGTGAGAAGATTTCCATAAGAAGAGAAGAAATCCATATTCTTGTTATGGCTCAGTTTTAATGGCTTAGAGCCAAAAGCCTCTGATCCAGACTAAAAAGAAATCAGTTTCAAGGAGACCTCGTTGGCTCCTCGTTCACAACTCATTAACATGTTTTCCCGCAAGGATCCCCTGAATTCCCAGATGCTCGGAACAACAGAAGGTCCCTCGACTTGACCAGATCCGACATGGCCATCATTAGGCGATGGACCACGGCATTACCATGCGAACAAATGGTCAAACTGGTTGGTCTGTCGGTCGTCCAGTTTCTCAACAATGATCGATGGACGAGCATGAGCATTTTTCCCAGCGAGGAATTTAAATTGAAATTCGAGATTCTTTACACACCGACTCCTTCTTCTTCTCCTTCTCAACCTCCTCCGCCACTGATCCTTGGCGGATCGCGAAGAAGGATCGAGCGCAAAAGGACCCCGATCGATGCACTTGAGAGCATCAAAACGGACGCGGTCTTGGTGAACCCAAGACCATTCACGGCTCAGGGTTCAGGGGCCAAGGAAGTAAACAACAATGGACAGCGACAGGTAGGAGGCGAGACACAAGGTCGGAGCGGATCCTCGCATCCCATGAGCTGGTGTTGGCGGTGGTGGCGGATGCGTTAATTGGATTCTGTTGTTGCTCTCATCTCGACAGGGGCGAGGGCGGCGATTTCCACTTTGATTGCGAGAGGATCCCGGCATCGTCATCGACCTGGTCCTCGTCCTCGCCCCGTCTGCGACGCATTGAACGCAACTGACCATTCGATCGTGTAATTTGTTATCGATGCTTGTGACGTGAGAAAGGACCTCACACTGACCACTCACCTGAGCGCAAGAGAAGTTGCCCAACAATGGATGGTCGCCGGGGGTTCACTCGAGGGGCGACAGGAACAACCTGTAATCGTCGGGAGGGGCCCGGTTTCCATTGAGGGCCTGGTTCCGGCTTCCTGTTCGGTTCACTTTTGTTCTCTGCTGTCAATTAATTTGATTCCCCGTGACTGCGGCTCGAGGGTGACCGAGAGTGGCCGAGGATTTGGCCGGCCAAGGAAGTCGCGGCCTCGCCGTTCCTGCGTTCGGTTTCGTTCCGTTCGGCTGGCCGCCAGTTCGTCCCAAATCCAGGGTCACGCTCTAGGGGCCTCGAGGGTCGGCACGACATGCAAATCACTCGAACGGCACCTGTTGGATGAAACACTTCGTTGCTTCGTGGATGGTTGTGACGGAGTGGAATCGTGATGTGGCTGGGAGTGAATCCCGTAGTATTCGGGGTTAGCTAGGAGCTCACCTGAGCTGTCGGTATTTCGAATTCAACTTGAAACACTATCACTTTTTGTTTATTGTTTTATTGCTAACAACAATGCAACACACACGAAAATTAATTCTTTGTCGACCGATGAAATTCGAAAACTGACAGAATTTTCTTCGCACCAGATATTTTAAGTGTAGCTGACGACATCTGGTGGCAGAAGGGAGGTTCATGACAAGCAGGTCTATTCAAACTGTAGTCTGAAGAACGAAGAAATCTAGGTTCTGGTCTTTGCTAAAAGTTACCCAACAAGACTTAGTCGTGACACGCATCGTAGAACACAATCATCCAACTGTTACCAGCAAACGAGCCTCGTGTGTTTGAAAAGCACTGGAATCATAGCCCAGTGAACTTATGTTTTTGTTTTTGTAAACACAATAATTTCATTAGAAACATAATTATGACATGTTATTACATTAGTATTAACTTTATTTATCGAACTGCTATAAAACATGTACTTTGAAGTGGTTCCCAACAATTTTCTTCTCCACTTCAATGTTCGGCAGATTATAAAAATCTTCTGTAAAACTCTCTCTTCACGAATATGCAACCCGTTTCCATCTGCTGCTCGGCCCCATCCCGGTTCAATTCCGACAACTGTCGCTTTGTTTGCTCATTTAATTGTATGGTCCTACAGCGCACACATGCACACGCCACCTACACCCAGACACAGGCATATGGATGAAAAACTCGGTCTCAGACCGACTGAGACCGAGCGAGCGAACGTTGGAAGCAAATTTAATTCTTTTTATATCTTTTTAATTTTTATTACATTTTCGGATATTAGCCTCGACTTTTTAGCGAATCCACTTTGAATTATATTCGCTGCGCCCTGGACTCGTCCTGGTCTTCATCCCGGCCTCGTCCGCGGCCATCCTCCGTCGCCTGGGAGGGTCGGAGGTCGGCCGCCGACAGCGCCTGGGTCCACGTCCTCGGACTCTTCGCGACTATCGCTCGGCTACGGGCGTCCGGCAAGAGCCTCATCCCTGGTCCCAACCCACGTCCAGCCACGGCTTTGGTGCTCCACGGTCTCCGCCGCTGTCTATTGCCGTCCTGCTCCCCCACCCGACGTGAAGATTCGATCGTTCTGTCCCTCAGGAGCCCTCCGCCGTTTCGTTTGCTCCGTTCCCACTCCATCGTTCCTTATCCACCATTCTCTCTCCTCAGTTCTCTCTCCGACTCGCGCTCTTTGCGACGCCCCTGCTCCCAAAATGCTCTCGATTTTTTGTCTCTCTGTCTCTCTGGCCGTGGCCATTTGGTCGTCCATCCGTTCCATACGTACGTGTGGTCCAGCAGGATCCTGGACCCTGCTCGCCGCCGCCGCCACGTCGCCCGAAGGATGCCAGGATAATGTTAGTTATTGTGCTTTGGTGACTGTTTACGACAAACAGTTCGCGTTCCGGCGAAGGAAATTAAAAATGGCGAAATAAAGTTACATTTTTTGTGCTCTCTTTCCCTCCACCCCACCCCACAACTCAACCCAATCCCCCGTCGCGAGGATAAAGAGAGAGAGAGACAGAGAGGGGGAGCACTAGGGAGGGAGCGAGTGAGTGAGTCGAAAGAACAAAAACTTACACGGCGTCCAATTAAACAAAAATTCATGTTGACGGCAACTTCGTCTTTTTCTTCTTCTCTTTTTGGCGTCCACCCTGTTCCATTTGTTGTTGTTTTATCTCGTCTCGTCCTCGTCAAAAAGGAAATAAGTTTTATTTGTTAGCGTCGGGAAAAAATCGCATCGGGAAAAAACTCTGGGAACTTCTGCGAAAGGGAAATTCGAGGAGTCCCAAAGTTGTTGTGGATTGGATTTTTGATTTTCATCGGTTCTGCTTCCAAAAAATTATCAAAATTTTATTTTTTCTATAAATTCATTCGAAGCACATCCAAGTAAAAAATACAAATTCTATTAGAATTAAAAGATTTTCAATACCTCAATATAATTCTTGAATAATCTGGTGCGAAATTCTTCTCCAAAACTTTGCTGAAAAATGTCCCCAAGAGGTGTCACTAAAATGCCCTCCTCCCATTATTCCCCGTTCTCTGTTCCCTTCACTCACTCGCATTGCTAACACGATTTTTCTCGAAGTGTTTTCCGAAACAGGAGTCGGCTGGGAACGAGCGTCGTGCATCAGACGATAATCATATCAATTTAGTTGGACGCCATTAGAGTTAAAACAACAACAACTACAACGAGCAACGAGTAGAAAAACAACTACAACGAGTAGAGCAGCAACGACACCGAGCGGACAACAACGGCAACAACGAGCAGAACAACAACTACAACGAGTTGGAAAACAACAAGATCAGGAGGCGAAAAACAAAAGTTTGAAAGATAACAAAATAAGGAGGGAAAACACAAGAGTAAGAAGGACGTACAACAGAAGTTAGAGGAGGGACATTAAAACTAAAAGAGAGGGAAGAGGAACAACAAAAATAAGAGAGCGAAACAACGACAACAACAGGAACAGGAAGCACAACAACAACGGGCCAGTGAAGCAGAAACACGAGCGAATTCGACGGGGAGTCAAAAGCTACACACTTGTTATCTTTTCTACGTCACCCTCAACAACCCCGATCCTCACCCCTCACCCTCACCCCTCAGCCCGCCCTATCAACCCCAACCCCCCTGCCGCACTGTGTAGTGTTGTTGTTGTTGTTGTTGCGAGGGGAGGCGCCCCGCGGACATTTATCAAACGCAAACTGTGTCCAGCAGAAAGCGTGCGTCCATGCATGCAAATTTACATTTATGAACGTCGCGAAAAAATCGCCCCTGTCGCCAACGCCCACCCCCCCCCCCCCCCCCCACTGACCCCTCTGCCCCCTTTGCAGGGGTCACCGCACGGCGCCCCTGATGAGCCGCAGTAGTTTTTCCCAATTTTTTCTTTTGCCCTTCCACCCGTTTCACCCCACTTCCGACTCACTCTACTCCGCCTCCACCGCGTCCTCGGCGCTCCGCTGTCCATGGTGCAAAAATCTAAAATTTAAACAAGCGCCCCTCGACCTCCATGTGTTCGCCAGGCGGGTGGCCGGTTGGCCGCCTCGTAATGCGCATCGTTTGCAGACATTAATAACGTGAATTTTTCAGTTTCAGCTGCCGCCAGGGCTGCCGCTGCCGCTGCCGCTTCCACTCCCTCCATCCCTTTCTCTGTCTCTCTCCCCACCTCTGGCGCAGCCACGCCCCTGGTCGCCGCCATGCACTCGAACGCCGCGCCCCCTCCGCCCCACGCCACGTCAATCGCCCCACGGCGGGCGCCCGGCGCACGTTGACCACTTGTGAGCGACGCTTAACGCGAGTCCCCGGCCGAGGGCGTCCGTGTGTCTCGCGTTACCGAAGACCCCGTCGACGACCCGAACGTCCCCCTCTCGCGCTTTGTGTTGCTCCCTTTGCAGTGTCCAGTTGCCAGTGTTGTTGCTTTGTTCTCAAAAATAGGCGAAAAAACGATCGAGAAAAATCGCCGAACTCGCGTTCGTGTTCGCGCTCGCAGTCGCACAGTCGAAATCGGAGCTGGACCGGGAACTGGAGCTGTAGCGGGAACCGGAGCTGGAGTGAGGACCAGAGTTTGGAGCAGGAGCCGAAGCTGGAGCCGGAGTTGGAGTCGGAGCTGGAGTCGGAGCAGGAGCAGGGAAAGATTTGCGATTCGTTTGTTGCCGCCGACTTTTTGCCCCTTGCCCGGGCCGCAGACTTCGAGGCGACACTTTTTTCACATGGCGAGCGAATTCCTACAGTGGTAAAAATGGCAAAATTCCGCCAGAAAAAACTTGTAATTTTTTGCGAAGTATTCAAAAAATAAAAATAGTTGACAATTGCGTTAAAAAATTAAAATCGCCAAATGAATCGCGCGAAAGTGTCGTCATGAATCATCATGGGCCGACGATGATGATGGCGATGGCGATGGCGATGGCGATGATCGTCGTATCGTCGTTTGCACATCTATCGATTGATTCGCCTTGGAGGGAGAGAGAGTCCACTCTCCCTCCCGCTCTAATCCCCAGCAGCGACCTTGAGCACGTGACCCTAAAACCTCCGAAAGGCGATTCGAAGACCCCGCCGTTGACAACTTTATCGGCTGGGGATCCGAGCCGGGCTTAGGCGACGCCTGGAGCGACGAAAGAAAGAGGGAAGGAGGAAATTGAAAAGATCGCTTGTTTTACCTGTCAATATGTACGAAACAAAAACAATAGGAACACTAACAACATCAGCACCAACAGCAACAACAATGGCACTACACAAAGATCGATCTCCCACTCTCTCTCCGTTGGCTCGTGACCCAAAACGTGCGTGGGACGCCTTTGGGAAGCCGGCTATTGTGGGATCTTCTACGAGCATCGTCGTTGTTGTTGTTGGCCGGCCGGCATGTCCCGTGGACCGGACCGACACTTAAAGTGGCTCCAAGAAAACACGCCCCTCTCTAATGCCCCTCCCTCCCCCTCTGGCCCCGGCCCACCTTCGCGGTCATTTGCGCCAATTAAAAAACGAAATCGAGAAACGCGAGCGACTTCGAATCCAGTCCATGGAGTGCTCTAAATAAAGGTATCACCGTGTTGTTGTTGTTGTTGTTGTTTGTGTTGTTCTAGCTCATGTCAGTGTCACGGTGTTCACGGCTGTTGTGGTTGTTGGTTTTGTTAAGATCTGGAAATTGGTTGACCGGGTTAATAAAATTGCCGTCTCGGATGGGTTTCGTTTTCATTTGAGCCCAAGTCGCCCGAGTGTGAGGAGGTCGTGTCGAGCTCCTCTAATAGTTGTAGCAATTGTTGTTGTTCTAGCGATTGTTGTTGGTGTTCTAGTAATTGTTGTTGTTCGACTGCCTGTTCTTGCTATAGTAGAAGCTACCGCTGTTTGCACAAGTGTCCGGATCATGCATCGATCGGAGCTCTTGTTGGGTTTTTTTCTCATCGTGTGGATCTGCGACCGATCGCCGTTGGCCGCGGCGCTCTTCGACCAGTGCAGCCACCGGATCGAACTGAAGGCCGGCCAGAAGATGTACATCAACTCCCCCTACTACCCGGAGAACTACCCGGTCGGCAGCTCCTGTCGCTACTCGCTGCTGGCGCCGCCGGACCACGAGATGCGCTTCAAGTGCAAGATCGACATGAATTCGGTGAGTTTTTGTTTACTAAAATTGTATTTCTTGTTTTTTCTTCATTTTCATTCCTCGCCGCCCTCTGTTTGTTGCGGCAATTAGGCTTAAGGCCGGCTTAGCTCCTGGTGCCAACACCTTCTGCTCGCTGTTCTTTCCTCTTTGCCGGCGTTGAACGGGACGCGGCGTTGTGGAAAATCCTAGGAGATTAAAGTAAAGGATTAAATGAGCGAGAGGATCCTGTGGAGGCAGGACCCATGTGCCGTCAATCGTCACTACCTAGTCTGGTCTATCCAAAGAGAAAAGAACGCTTACTGCCTTCACCACCGCTCCTCACCCTTGATTGCCTTCCCACTTTGACTGCTCGCGACTTTTGGCCACTCTACATTTTGGTCGCTCGACTTCTTCACTCTGCCTTTCCCTTTGTAATCTTTTACCTCTCTCCTCCCCAGCCTGCCTCGGCCACCCGGTGCACCAACGAGGTCTTCTACTTCAACCGCGAGGGCAGCGAGCTCCTCGCCGGCTCCGAGTTCTTCTGCGGCTCGGGCACCGTCGAGCGGCGCAGCTTCCTCAACCGCGCCGTCATCTCCTACATCTCGACGCCCGGCTTCCGCAGCGTCCGCTCGACCACGCCCATGCCGGCCACAACGACTACGACGACAAAATCGCCATCAACTTCGCCATCGTTGGGATTGAGCTTCAGCAGCTTGCGTCCGGTCTTCTCGCAGGCTCCGCCGTCCACGACGACGACCTTCGCCCCGTCGCTGGCCTTCGTCCTGGACGCGATCACGTGGCGCAACGGCTCTTCCGTCTCTTTCTTCAACTCGCCTCGCTCGCGGCTTCTGCGTTCAGGCCGCATCATCGTCGACAAGCGCCAGGGCTCGGGCTCGGCTGGTGGCGGGGGGTCGACGGCTGGGCCCGTGGCCGGCGACGGCTTCACGAATGTCGCGCGGCCCCTGTCGTTCACCTTCGCCAAGGACGAGCGCGGCGGCGCCTTCTCGTGCCTGGTCGAGGTCGTGGAGCCGCCTTGCGATTGCGGCTGGAGCTCGGCCGTGAAGGTCGCCGGCAACTCGTACGAGGCCGGCGTCAACGAGTTCCCCTCGATGGCGGGCCTGAAGACGACGCGCGACGACAGGATTTTCTGCGGCGCCGCCATCAGTGAGTTCGCACCATCGCAATTTCAAAGCTCTTGATCATTTCTTTCTACTCCTCCAGTTCATCACCGGTACCTGCTGTCGGCGGCCCACTGCTTCCTGACGCCGGAGACGGAGCGGGCGGAGCTGCTGCGGGTGGTCGTGGGCGAGCACGACCTGTCCACAGGTGAGCGACGGTCTCAGCTTCTCTTTCCTCGTCGCTCTAGCAGCTCTCTTTCTCCTTCTTTGGCAGTCCTCGAGTCGGTCTACACGCGCAGCTACCAGGTGGAGGCGATCCTGCGGCACGAGTCCTTCCACGCGACGGCCACCGCCGTGCGCAACGACATCGCCCTGCTGCGCACCCGCGTCCCCATCGAGTGGAACCGCAGCGTCGGCCCCGCCTGCCTCCCCCTGGCCCGCGGCGATCGGAAGCCGCCGACGTCGGGGCAACGCCTGGACACCGCCGGCTGGGGCACGACCTCGTTCGGGGGGCCGCAGTCGACGCGGCTGCTGAAGACGACGCTCGACGTGATCGGCTCGGAGCAGTGCCGACGATCGGTCGGCTCGCTGGCCGCCGGCACCTTCTGCACGTACACGCCGGGCAGCGACACCTGCCAGTACGACTCGGGCGGCGCCCTGTACGCGCGCGAGCACCGGCTGTTCGCCGTCGGCATCGTCAGCTACGGGTTCGCCTGCGCCAGCAACCAGCCGTCGGTCAACACGCGCGTCGCCTCCTTCGTCCAGTGGATCAAGCGCCGGACGCCGGACGTCAAGTACTGCGTCAAGTAGGCGGCAAGAAGTCATTTTACATCCTTTATACATCCTGAACAAGTAGATCCTGTACAAGTATTTTAAAGAGCATAAATATTATCTCACGTCACTTTTCTTCCATTGCTTCTTATTGCTATTCTCTTTGCATACTTCATTTGTGGCACTTGTAGCACCTTCTACTTGAATTCTTTTCCTAATACCAGACTCGTGCTAGGCGGGAGTAGCCAAACTTGAGGTAGAAAACCTCTAGAGATAACGTTGGGAATGCCTTGATTTCTCTAGGCTCCTAGCCTTTGTTTAAGTCCTCGCTGAAGTCCAGCCCTTCCTTCGAAATTCAGCCGAATTTCCATTTCAGTCGGGCATTTGACGTTACCAGAATGGATTCTCAGAAAAACCAGTCCCTATTTCACTGCAGCTGAATCTTGCTGTTGTTCTCGGCGCACTCTCGTCGGCAGATTTCATTTCAAACGCATTTTGTTTCGTTTCAAAAACACACATCCTTTGTTGCTGGATTCAGGCTCAAGAGTCGCCAGTGTTGCCGACGTCAAAATTTCTTTCTTCCCTTCTTTTGTCTCTGTTTTTTCCTTCGTAGTTTTCGACATTTCGGATGGATGGTAGTTTTCTTTTTTGTTAAAGTTTTTATTTCGATTTTCATCGATTTTTGGCTGTCGTACGAAAAATCGTAGAAAACACGCAACGAAAGAAAACGAAAGAACGATAGAGAAGAAACAATGCCGAGAGAGATAGAGCGTGGAAGAGAGGGAGGGCTGGAGAGAGAAATGAGTTGAAAGGATAACAAAGCGAGGTAGACGAAGAAGAAAAACAAGAAGGAGACAAATGATGCACTTGGGGGATGCTGCGTGATGAGTTTCGGATAGAGATCGAGGCCTGGATGGGGAGCATAATGAAAAGTCGATAATGAAGTGGTAAAGGAGAGGGTAGAGCGGGAAATACATGAAACAATCTGAAGCCAAAGAGAGTGGGAAGGAAGGCAGCATAGTCGAGGACTTCAATTCCATTTGAATAGCTTGAAAAAGCCCAATCAATGTCGTTTAATTGGTCGTCGTAAAAATGCTCGCTATGAAAATAGTGATATGAAAAAGAAAAAGAAGAATCCGCTATCCGCCTCCAATTAAAATTCTTAGCATTTTCGATGGGAGCAAAATACGAAACGCAATCCCAACATTTTTTATGCGAATGTCGGTAAAGAAGTTCAATTAGCATGCAACGCGCCTCCAACTAAACTCATTTCAACACAGAGCCAAATGCACACGCACACGCCACTCACACTCGAGCCCACCCATACATATACATACACACGCCACACGCACACATCGGCTCAGTCACTCACAGACAGTCACAGCTACGGCCACATAGGGAAGGAGAGCGAGCGACAGATTGCGGAAGAGACAGAAGGGAAGACAGACCGAGAAGGCGGACAGATGGAGAAGGACCGCGAATAGTGGAAGACCGAACGAGGGATAGAGAAAGACAGGACGACGGAGAGGGGAAGACGGAACGACAGATAGGATAGATCCATGGAGAGACCGATAAACGAACAGACAGACAGATGGAGACTGGAACCATGAGGCCTGCCCAACTCCGAGCCTCGCTCCCAACCCCGGAACCTCCACACCACCACCAACACATAGCAGCACCCACACATGCACGCACCCAGACACACCTACACCAGCTGCAACTTGAAACTAGTCAGGCGCGTGGGGCAGCGAGGGATGATGGAAGGGAGGAAGGAAAAACTAAAGCATACACATAGGCGCAGGGGAAAAATCGGAGAATTAGACAACAAATCGAGGCATAGAGAGAGAGGGAGGAGAAAAGAGAGCGAGAGAGAAAAATTGGGTGCTGTGGAAGGAAAGAGAGAGGGAGACACGGAGGAAGCAACCGCTCATTCTTTTTGCACGTTTTAATTAGAAATTGCAGAGCGCGCACTTAGGCGTGGATGCCGTTCGCCAGGCGCAGGGGGCGGGGCTCGAGGGTCGAGTCGGGCAGCGGAGGAGGCGAAGGGGTGGAGGTGAATGGGGAGTCGTAGGTGCGCATGGGTGACGTGGGAAGGGTGGGTGGCGTCGTTCGTGGGCACGGCCGATGATGAAAAGACTGAATCAGAATCCGGGACAGGTGGAGCAGGCAAGGCGGGGAGAGGATCGAGTAGCATGGGAGGAAGGGCGTATGGTAGGGAGGTAGGGCTGAAGCTAGGGAGGATAGTAGGGAGGATGGTAGGAAGGATGGTGGAAGGATGGTAGGGAGGATGGTAGGAAGCTCCGTAGGGAGATCGGTAGGGCGGTAGGGAGGTTGGGAAAGAAATTGCAATTGGAGAGCGCAATTTTTGAGTGGTCTTCTATTTGCAATCGCTGTCTAATTTCTAAAATGGAAAAGAAAAAAAAGCGCATAATCAAAAATAGAGGGAAATAACATAAAAAATGCTAGAAATCGAGGGAAAACAGAAGGTAATGCAAGTTTTCAAGCCTAAGCGTATGCGGGGCAAGTTGCCGAGAGCAGGGCTTTCATTGGCGCGGATGCAATCTAGTGCTTACCCTCTTCCTCACTCGCACACACACTCTTCCTCCCTGCCAGATAGAACAGCGCGTCTGCCTAAAAGTATGCTTTCGTTTAATTATTTATGGAGAAGCAAATAAAGAGGCCGATGAAAGGAAATCGACAGTAGACCCCAACGCAGAAGCAGAGGCAGATGGAAGTGGAAAGGAAGATAGAGGAAGAGACCGCGGGCGAGCGGCTGAGGAGGAAAAAAGAACCACATCGAGGCGTTTTATTTGCAAAGCGAACGTTTTTCAAACTCATCGTCATCATCAATTGGCAACATCCTCTCGATGGGCGGCTGCGAATGGGGAGCAGGTTGGGGGCGGCCGAAGGCTTAATTGGAAAAAGTCATCGGAAGGAGAAGCCATTGGCATCGACATCGTCATCGTCGTCGCTATCGGTTGCTCGACTCAATAAACACGCTGAATACTTGGCGGTGTTAATTAGTTGGCATTCCATTTAATTGCTCCAATAAGAAGGCGTGACAAATGTAACGAGCTGTGAAGCGAGGGACCTACAACGATGACGACTAGGGGAGACAAGAGTACGAGATGAAGATGGGGGCGTTCGAGTGATTGATTTAATTGAATTTGAAGTGTAAAAATTTACACCTCGCTGTATGACTTAGAACACTGGCTGCCGAGGGTTCTGATGAGGCTGCTGAGTTGTGGTGTTGTATTCTGAGTAGGACATTTCGAGTGCCTGCGATTGGTTGTGAAGCGATTGCATGAAAGAGAGCATTTTTCAAGCTCCTCAAAGTATGCAACGTTCAACCTGCAACGAGACTCCTTCCTTCTTCCACTTCCCTCAGTTTTTCTCCACAATTTTCGAACAACCGCAGAGGAGACTCTCGGCAGAGTGTCTCAAGGGCTACGAATTCGGTCCTTGACTGATGTTTCTTCTTCATTCCATTCCATCCGGGCTCGATTTGCTTCTCCATTGTCCGAATGGATGGATGGATGGATGGGCCAAAACGTAGGCAATGGATCCGAGGCAATGGCGTTTTCAGTTTTCACGAAGACCACTAAAGGCCATTTGGCAAGAGGTTTTCGCCTTTATCTATGGCTTTGTTCTGGCCTTCCGTTCAAATGCATTCAATGCAGGCAATTTACAACAACTTTGCGAAAGTGTATAATACAGACTGGCTTTTACAACGTTTACCTTTGCGTTCGCGTTTGGGTTCGGGTTTTGGTTCGTTTTCTCGCATTTTGCTGCTTTTGCCGTGCACCGCGATGAAATCGTGGACGCGTTCACTCGCCTGGCTATTCATTAGCTGCAAAAGCTAAACCAATTTGCCCACAATGCAACAACGCTGCGAACTAAACCATCGCCAGCCACCATTGACAATAACAAAAACGAACGGACGAACGAAAAATGAAGAAAATACTGGACTGGAATCCAAAATAAACTGGTCAAATTTTTAACCGGAAACGTCCGTTACATAAAACCGCGCTTCCGCCGCCAACACCATCACCATCGCCGTTGCCAACAACACCCACGCCACCGCTACCATCACTGACATCACCGTTAGCATCACCAGCACCACCTCCAGCATCGCATGTGAAACGTCGACACGTCGAAGTCAAAAAACGTAACACGAAGATTACGTCGAAACGCAAACAAATATCGGATTTGTGTGTATGCCAGAGAGCGGCAGAGAGGGCGGGGCAGAGTGGGCGGGCAGGTGCGGGAGGCGTAGGGCGTTGGGCAGTGGACGTAGGGCGTGGTTTGACTTTAGCGATGGCTTTGAGGGTTCCGAGTCCTCTGAGATTGAGTGGCCACGAAGGGGATCGTGAGGGCAATGGATTTTGGGGAAGCAAAGAATAAATTCAATAAATTTGCCAAATTCCTTAGGTTCAATTTTATTTACGGTCCAGAGTCGGAGTGCGATCGAAATGAGAGATATTAACATAAGGAACGAAAAAGTCCACATTCAATTGAAAAAAAGGAATTATGGCGGAAAAGTAGACAAAAATGCCGGAACTAAAATTCGAGTATTCCGTACAAGGAATGCCATTTGAGAGAGCTCGAATAGCGAAGGATTCAATGCAATTTCCACAAGAACAACTCATCGCCATTCCTTTATCTACATCTTCCTAGCTCTTTCGTTCTTTTACCTCGTTTCTGGCGATTTCTCTCGGCATCTTACTCGAATTGTTTCTTGGTCTTGTCGTCGTCGTCGTCGTCTTTGCGGGTCGTTCTATATTAACCCTTTAAAGACCACTTGCCCCGTCTGCCACTTGGCGCGTCCTATTTTACAAGTATTCGAGGACCTGCAAGGACCTGAACACAATGTTTTATTATTGACTCAAGTGCCGTTGCTTTGTGTCATCCCTTTTGTATCACCCACTCTTCCGACGCAATCCGGAAGTTTGCTGCATTCTCATTCCTCTTCGGCTCGGTTTTGATTCGCATTCGCTGCGGCGCGAAGGATGCGCCTCAAAAGGATGCGGGAAAAAATCACAACGAGGATTATGATTATGATGATGCCGGCGACGACGATGACGATTATGTGTTCTATTGTGGAATGACGAGACACATAGAGAGAGAGAGAGAAAGAGAGCGAGAGGACGCTTGTGTCCTTTTAATGTTGTTATTATTATGAAAATGCAACGAAGGACTCTTCAAAGATTCTTTTTTAATTCCCATTGTTTTCGCTGTTATCATTGTTCTCTCAATGCTGTTGTTGCTGTTGCTGTCGTTGTTGTTGTCTTCGAGCGACAACCGACGGCCCACTTCCGAGCGAACGACCTCCTCCGACCCCGCCCCTTGTGGATGGGGCCGAGGGCTCCAAATGCGGATGACTTCATTTGTTATTGTGTCATGGAAAATGACACTTGACGCTGTTGTTGTTGTTTCTCTTGTTGTTGTTGCTCTTGTTGTTGTGGCTCTTATTGTTGTTGCTTACAAATGCAACAAAAGCCAAAGTAAATGAAAATATAATAAAATCAGCTTCTAAAAAGAACCTCCAGTGGCAGCAGCAGCAAAAACCACAACAACAATAAGAACGACCCACGAGAACTCGTGAAAGTTGGAAGGAAGTAAGGAGGGAAGGAGGACGGAAAGTGGAAGAAACGCAAAGCGGAAAGGAAGAAGAAAGTAGAAAAAAGTAGCGAAAATGCAGCAGGGAACAATTAAACTTAAAAAAGGGTTAAATTCAAGTGCTGTCGGAGGAAGGACGAACAACTAGGGACGAAGGACGGGCGACGTGGGACGAGAGACGAGCTCGTCAAGTGCCGACCCGACTTGACTCGCTTTTCGTGCCCTGCTGGCAACCATGGTTTTTTAAGTTTCCGCAACTGTCAGTTCGGCCCCTCACCCTGGAGTCCGCTTGTCTCTGTGTCTGTGTCTCTTTCTATCTCTATGTTCGCTTGGTTGTTTGTCCCTATCTCGCTGTCTCTGTTTGTCTGTCGGTCCAGCTGTCTGTCTCTTCTCCTAGTCTTCTGTTTGTCCGCTTGCGTTTGGCTGCAATTAACTTGAAGTCCTTTTTTTCCACGACTCTGTCGACTTTGAGTTAATTTTGATTTTTTAATTATGCAGCAATTGTGTTTGTTGTTGTTGTTTTATGTTACTGCACTTTGTAACAATCAGTGTTACAACAACAACAACAACGATAACAACAAGAATGGCAAATACAAATTCAACAACAGGAAAATTCCAACAACAGCAACATCATCCACAATTGCCATTCGAATAAAGAACAAAATAAAATATTTTAATTTGAGTGTTCTTGTGAATTACTGCTTGTTGTTGTTGCTTTTGTACCCATGCTGCTGTCGTCATTAGACTCTTTTATAATAATTCATTTTATTTTTTTGCTTTTCCTGGGAACTGGCTTTTGATCCGGGTTCTGGTAATTCGCACATTTCTTCAAATGAAAGCAGAGCATGTAATTGTTTAATTATCGTTCAGTACCGGCCCTACAATCGGCAGTGAAGGTTGGTTGAAATTTTACCCTATTTCAAGTTGCCCACAGATCGAGGAGGCGACTACCTAAAGGGACCTTTAGGAATTTAAGGCTAGAAAAAAGTAACCGGAAAAGGAAACCATTCCAGACCATCAGCAAGTTCGAGTGAGTTCGTAAGTCGAAAAGGAGGCAACAACTTTTATTTTAATTAGTGCGATTTATTTATTCCTTCCATTGTACCGTTCGCTAGGTTTCCGTCAGTCCGAACTTTCGCAAATTTCCCACTGTCCCCGCCCACTATGGGGGGGCACAGTCAAAAGCCTCAAAGACCCCGGTCCAAGTTCACCGAGTTCAAGTTCAAACGCGTGGCTGGAGCACAACGACAACAACAACAACAACACCGTGTTGCCGTCAATTGGCTGGCGAGCCAATTAATCCTTTATGGCTCTCGAGTGTGGCAAATAAGCCACAGGTGGATAATCATGAACTTCCTCATTGTGGGCTTTTAATTCTTCGTAATGAGTTGCGGCGAACTTTCGCTTTGATGTCCTTGTTGTCGTTGTTATAGCACGAAAACATTGTTGTTGGTGTTATTACACACTCTGCTGTTGGGTTTCCATTTCAGTATTGAAGTCGCAGACGCCTAGACATGGATAACAATGCAGTATTATACTTGATTAATCAGGTATACTTTGGTTTGAAGGTTTATCCGCCCGATTTTATCCGTTTCGCACGGAATGATTTCGTTCATCCTAGTCATAAATATTGGAAACACAATTATTCGGGTTATCCGAGTTATCCGATGACATTGCTCTCTCTCTTTCTCTCTCTCTCTCTTTCTCTACACTCCCGCCTATGAGAAACTTCAAAGGACAAACAATTCAATTTGAAGCCTCAGCCTATTGCTCGGAGCATCAGCCTCAGCTCAGTACACAGAGAGAGGGAGATAGAATACAGAGAGAGAGAGAGAGAGAGAGAGAGAGAGCGAGAACGAGAGAAGGAGAGGGACTAGAGACGAGCGAGAGTTGTTTAATAATTTTGTATGTGTAGACATCAGGAAATTTTGTGCAATTATGAGATGTCGCTTGCGAAGTCTGAGATAGTGAAGTCAAGTGAAGAACAAGGACCATGGGAAGAACCAAGAACCGGAGCCAGAGCCGGAGCCAAGAAGAAGCATTCGGCAAGGACGACGCACTCACTGCATGCATTTGCCGAAGGATGTCACGACGACGAAAGGCTTTTTAATTTAAATGCAAATTAAGGCTTTTGTTGGATAAAATAGTTTCTTATCCACAGCGAGAGCAGACGAGATGGATGGATGAATGGAAGGAACGATCGATGAAGAGAGAGAAAGATAGTCGGAGATGGAGACGGAGAGATTATCGAGGCTGCAAGGAGTTGCATGGTGGAAAAATGATTTTAATTAAATTCGAAATAATTTCATGAACATCAACAGCAGATCGTTTAAACGTTTTCATGCGGTTCGCACCACACAAACGGCCGAAACAGCTTCGTTTACGCCACACAGGCTCCGCCCACCACGTAGCTCCAGAGCCAGTTCAGGTGTGCCGTGACCCGGGTGTTGACCCCGATGGCGTACGGCGTGCCGCACGTCCGCCCGAAGCTGATGATGCCGAGCAGGAACTGGCGATGCTGCCGGAAGATCACCGGGCCGCCGGAGTCGTACTGGCAGGAGTCCTGGCCGAGGCCGCGGTAGTCGTAGGTGCAGAGCTGCGAGGGCAGGATCGTCGTGTCATTGTACTGCATCTGGCACACGCGGTTGTCCATGGTCAGCAGGTCGGCCTTCTGCAGGGTGTCCGACTTGGAGCCGGCGAACACGACCGTGCCCCAGCCGGCCACGTCCACGTTCACGTACGGAAAGGATTCGGCTCTGATAGTGATGGTAGCGGTGGTGGAAGGAAGAGAAAAAGTGAGGTAAGAGAGAAAAAGAAGGAGGAGGAACGACGAACTCACGCTTGCCGGAAGGGCAGGCAGATCGGGCCGACGCCGCGCGTCCACTCGATGTTGCGCTGCGTCACCAGGACCGCGATGTCGTTGGCCAGTGACGTGGCCGAGTACCCCGGGTGCTTCAGGATGCTCTGGATCGAGTGCTGCACGGCGTAGCGCGATTCAGTGGCTGCGAGGAGGAGCGAGCATGATGAGGGCAGACAAGTTCATGAGTTCATGGAAACCTACCGGTGGTCAGGTCGTGGTCGCCGACGAGGGCGCGCAGCAGCAGCGGGTTCGGCTGGACGTCGGCGCAGTGGGCGGCCGTCAGGATGATGCGGTGGGTCACTGAGGAAGGGAATGCAGAAAGGTTGGATGAAACATCAATCAAGATCGCCTTTAAAAGGTTTCCTCACCGATGCTGCCGCCGCAGAAGATCCGCTGGCTGGAGGAGACGTCGCGCAGGGCCACCATCGAGGGGAACTCGTGCCGCGCCGCCTCCTGCCCGTTGGTGATCTTCGTGGCCTGCATCCAGCCGCAGTCGCAGCGCTGCGGACGCGCCACCGCCTGGCAGAAGTAGCGGCCACGCTGCGACGACGCCGACGCTGACGGCACGGACATGTGGGCGAAGCGGATGGTGCGGAAGTGCGACGCGGCCTGGATGCTGGAGGTTCGACAGTAGGCCTCGCCGTCGCGGAAGTCGGGGTCGCCGTCGCGCGAGATCTGGAAGTACTCCGAGCCATCGCAGATGTTGGGATACTAAAGAGAGAGAGAGAGAGAGGGGGAGAAAGATAGTCGGGTATCGAAAGCGGATGAAGGCGAATCGCACTCACCAGCTCGTAGAAGCAACGCAGCTCGACGACGTGGTCCAGGGGCGCGGTGACCTGAAAGCGACAGCTTGAGCCTGGCTGGAAGGCGCCCGGGTAGTTGGGCGACGTGATGTTCAGCACCTGGTCGGTCGACGTCAGCCGCAGGGACTGCGCAGGGCACTGCTGAGAGCGGACACTGGAAGCCACAGTCACCACAATCGACAACGTAGCCCAGAGACCCCGATGGGGCAGGATCTTGTGGTAGCTTTTTTCTGAAGAAAGCATCTTCACGGATTGACCTTAAGCGGTGAACTAAAGGCATCGTAGCGAGATCTGGCACCAGGAAGACCCCACCTGACTGCTTTACTGGGCCAATATGACCCACTTGCTGGTCCATATGACCCACTTGACTCGGTAGCTCGAGCTTAGGGCGAGCAAATAAAAGAAATCGCTCGGTATTTACAAAAGTCATTTATTTTGGAATCAACCACAATCACTGGGGCCCCGCCCCTGTCGACTCTTCCGCTCCCCACGCCTACAGCGACTTTTGGCACGTCGTGTAGCCGGTGTTCTGGTAGATCCACGACAGGTACGACGTAATGCGCGTGTTGACGCCCATCGCGTACCCGCCCTGGCCGCAGATCTTGCCGAAACTGATGCAGCCCAGAACGAACTGGCGCGCCTGCCGCAGGATCACCGGGCCGCCGGAGTCGTACTGGCAGGAGTCGCGGCTGTTGCCCGTGTAGTCGTAGGTGCAGAGCTGCGAGGCGTCGATGGTGGCGATGCCGCTGTACGACTGCTGACAGTTCGCGTTCTCGGCCACCAGCAGCTGCACCTTCTGCAGGGTGGCCGAGGTGGGGCCGCCGAAGCTGGTGGTGCCCCAGCCGACGACGTCCACGTAGCTGTAGGCGAACGTGTTCGAGCTGGAACGAGGGCGCGATTCAACAGGAATACAGGGATTGATGACAGTCGAGGACACTTACGAGCTCGAGTAGGGCGGCAGGCAGATCGGGCCGACGCCGCGCGACCACTCGATGTTGGTCGCCGTTCGCAGCAGGGCGATGTCGTTGGAAACCGGGTCCTCGGTGTAGCCGGCGTGCTCGATGATCTGGTCAATCGCGTACTGGCCGGCGTAGCGCGTTTCGGAGGCTATGGCGGAGGAGAAGGACAAGAATGAGGCGGATTCAATTGGGATTTCTTTCAGGGTGAAGCGAACACAACTCACAGCTGGTCAGGTCGTGGTCGCCGACGAGGGCCACGATGTTGCTGGCCACCGGCTGGAGGCGAGTGCAGTGGGCCGCCGTCAGGATGAAACGGCGGGCAACTGGGGGAAATTCAATTCAGATGAAGATCGAGGCGAGGGGCACAAGGGGGAAGGAAGGAAGGAACTCACTGATTGCGCCGGCGCAGAAGGACTTGAGGCTGGTGGCGGTCTTGTCCCTGAGGGCCACCATGCTGGGGTACTCGTTGGTCGACGCCTGCTGGCCGTTGACGATGCGCGTGTTCACCGACCAGCCGCAGTCGCAGGGGCGCGGCTTCACGTACAGCTGGCACCGGAACTGGCCAGTCGAGCCGTACGAGACGTAGGCCATCACGATGGAGCGGAAGAGCGAGGTGCGCACGAACGTGCCGGCGCCGCAGAACTGCTCCGAGCCGCGCAGCAGTTTGTCGCCGTCTTGCGCCATGTAGAAGTACTCCGTGGAGCAGGCCGACTGGGCCTAATGAGTGGGGGAAAATTGAAAGACTGAAGTTCAAAAGTGGTCGAAGGAAACTCCGAGGGACCTCGCACCTTGTCCAGGTTGATCGTGCAGTTCACTTGGATGTCGTAGTCGTAGGGCGCCACAAACTTGTAGCGACACGAGGTGCCGGCCGGGTAGTAGCCGGGGTAGTAGGGCGACTCCAGGTACGTGTAGCCGGGGTAGACGTTGTACTCGTGGTCGCAGCCCTGGAAGAGCTCGCTCTGGCCGGTGGAGGCGGGGACCAGCAGCAGCAGGCTGGCCAGCAGGAGAGCTGCGAAGGCGGAAACGAAAGACAAAATTAATTTTGAATAATTTTTCAAATTGTCATTTTCACAGGACGAAGGCGGGAACGCGGAACACAGAAAGAATTCCAACTATTTTCGAAATTTACACGATTCTCCCTTATCCAAAATTGAGCACTTTATGTGGTTGATATTGTTAATTCGAAAATTTATATATATATATATTTTGTAATTTGGAATCAAATATTCAACATTGCAAACGATGTTCGATATTGAAGGAAATTCAAGGACTTGAACACAAGTGCACCAATATTTTACTAGGAAATTTTTTCTAATTTTGTTCACACTATTTCTAATTCTTTCACCGATTTTCTTTTTTGTCACGCACCGATCGTTTTCGCCGTCATCTGATGTCGTGAATTCCGCATGTTCTCTATTCGCCGAGCAGTGGAAACGAACTGAGAGCCGTTTGCCAAACGTGGTTTTAAATTAGGAAATATTCCGAACGGTTTTATCACTCTCAGACACTCAGATTAGGAGATAAAACAAGATCAACAGAACCACAACTGTTGTTTTACTGGAGCAATGAGTTGGGGTTGGGGTTTTGGCTGGAGTTTTCGTTGAAAATAAATAGAAATTTTGAAATAAAAAACGCCCGAATTCAAAGACCTCGCCGGAGACGCGGCCGAGCGGCTGATGCGAAACTTATTTGCGCAAATGGAACGCGATCTCACGATCTCCACACCGAACGAGAGCTACTAAAATAGTGAAATGAGGATAAAAGTCGAACTACAGAAATAATAACAATAATTAATATTTTCTCCGCGACGACGAAATCATTTGCATTGATCGTGTGGATTGACTTTTGCTTTTATTCCGATTTGCCGACCAGCTTACGGCAGTAAGAGCGCTATCGATATTAACAACAACAGCAATAACAACAACAACAAATTTAGCTAAATTGAGTAATTATGACAGATAAATAAATAAATGAAGGGAGTTCGAAATGAAATAAAAGCTTTCGCCCGCCAACATATGTGCAAACAGAACCTTTTACACGATCTGCCGATCTGCGTTCTGCGGGTGTTTTTGAACTTGATTGGCAACGCACGCGGCCTCGTTTGAGGCCAGAAGCGCTCCGCCGTCGGCCAATTAAGCCCAGGAGGAATCGGTGCATTCCCCTAGTCGAAACTCCCACCCCCTTTCGAGATAAGCCGATCGTGATCGAGGGCGGGCGCGGGCGACGTCGGAGGCCGGGCGACTGATAAGGCTGCAGGGTCGTGGAAGCTGAAACTGAAAACTGCACCTTGTAATTTACAACATCGTGCGGTGTCACCAGCGCCGATTGCAGTAAAATCCACTGAAATACTTCAGAATACCTGAGCGTTTTCGCAATTTAGGCGAGGGGTTTTCGTGGAAATCATTTGAAGAATTGCGCGAGAATGATGTATGGAGAGGGATTGCTGTGAATTTAGCAAGATTGTTGTTAACAGAACTTGCTACTATTGTTTCTTAAAGTCGAAACACAGATAATAACATCATAATCCCCCAATAAATGTCCGTTACAATGCTCCTCAATTACAAAACTACTCACTAGGTCATGGTCTGAGGCCCGAAACAAAGGCGAGAAATGATAAAAGCAGATGTGATTTGGAAATCGAGACAATGGACCAAGAGCAAGAGCCCTAATCGTATTAAAATAATGAAAATCCAAGAAGATTAGAAGATTCTACCAGGATTTACAGCCGGCACAGTAGATAAGAAATTGCGAAATTTCACAATAAAAAAGAATACATTTTAATGTCAGACCATAATTACCATAATGGAATATGAAATGTATTTTCTATGAAATATGGAAATGGTGCCCTTTGGAGCAGGCCTGTATAGAGCAGGACGAATTGACCAAAAGGCAATTAACTTGGCAATTAACTGCGAGGCCAAATCGACAGCTATTTTCGTACCACGGTTGTTGTTGATATTTTTAGTGAGTTTTTTAGGTCAGTTCTTTTGCTTCAGTTTTGTTTGTTTTGGGTGCTTCTAATGCCTAGAAGCGTGCTGCAATATTTCGTGAAAATATCGTTGCTCTTGTTCTCGCGCCCGTTGCTGTTGTTGGGCGGCAAAAAATTAAGCAATTAAAAAATTTCAACAAAAGGGCTGCAAAAAAGGGGCTGGAGAACGAATTTAGAGACAACACGAGACGAGAGCTGAAAAACACGGCTAACAGCGCTGAGCTGTAATTGAGTTTAATGAAAATGCATAACAGTAACAGCAGCTGAAACAACAACGTCCACTACGATAACAACCAAACAAAAAAAAAAAAAAAAACATTAAAAATAAAAAACAATAAATGAGAGGTCAACAAAACTAAATGCAAACCAACTGATGGCCATCGTGGGAAAAAGTCGAACTAGAGATGGAAAAACTGGAAAGCAGGAAAAACAGCCAAACACCGTACATAGAACGAGCCACTGAAACTCACACACACATACATGATCTCATACATGTGTTTAGGTATATGTGTGGGCCCGTGTGTATTGAGGCGAAATTGTCCTAAATGCGGTGCCTAAAAGTAGGCTGCAAATAATGCCATGGTTTTCTCTCGGAAAGTCAGTTCGGGGTTTGTACTTGGCCCGGGTGTTGTTGTAATTGGTGGGAAAAAGTCATGCCCACATCTAAACTGGCTCGAATTGCATTTTCTCCCTATCTCGTTCTCTCTCTCTCGCTCTCCCTGTGTCGCTGTCTCTCTCGCACTGCCGGCATAAAAGCCATTTAATTATAATTTTTTGGTTCGTGTTCTTTTCGCGTTAAATGAACGCTTTCATGTGCGATGGACGGTGGTCAGTGTGTGGGCAGATGTGTGTGTGTGAGATGGTGCGTGCTGCACTCACACACTCGCACTCCCACACACAACCACGCCCGACGCCCGACTCCCCCTCTCACACACTCGCACACGCATCCTCTTCCGCCAATCAGCTGAATGCACAAATGGCTTCCGTCCTCTTTCCCTCGCCGCCACTCACGTGAGTGTCTGAGTGTGTGACTGGGTGTGTGTGGTTACGCACTTTCCCAACCCACGACTCCGTCTCGTTCCTCCGTCCCATGCCCTCTATCTCTCACTCTCTCTCTCGCTCTGGCTCTCGTGGGCGGCTCCGTTGTAAAAATGCGGAAAAAAGCCTTTCGATCGCAATTAAAATCTAAATAGTTTGCTTTGTGGCATCTTCCCTGGGGAGACGGAGCAGAGGAGAGGATGCAGGAGAGGAAAGGAGGCGAGGGAGAGAGAAAGGGGAAGAAGGGCTGGTGGAGGAGGTGGAGAGAGCGAGCTGGAAATGGGATTATGTGGTCGGCTCGAGTTCGCTTCATTCAAGGCCTCCCTTGCGTGCTTCGGATGCTGAACTTTAATTGCAGCAACTTTCTAGAATTTTTCCATAGGATGTGTGAAATATTTAAAATAAATTAACTATTTTATAAACTAATATGAAATAAAATAAAATGAAAACAAAAAATATAATAGAATACAAAAAAATAAATGAAGAAAAATTGTCGAAGAAATTATGTTTTCATTTCAATAATGATAAGTTGGCCTAAATAAAAGAATTGAATAGGAATTAACTTAAATATAACAAATAAAGAATAATTAAATTCAATAAAAACAAATAAATGAAGAAAAATTATATACTGAAAAATATCGGACAATATCCAAATTAGGAATTGTTTAAATCAATACACTTAATTACTTAAAATTCACAAAATACCAAATTTAGAAAAAATGACGAAAGAAAGGTGAAACAAGAGAAAGCACATTAAATATATCAAATGAAGAATAATTCATTAAAACACACCCGAAAACTACGCAAAACAAAGAAAATAAAGATAAATTGCATAAACAAATAATTTCCGTAAAATAACAAATGCACCAGAAAAATCGATTGGTATAAATTACACCGTTGAGAATATTTCTATTACATTGTAAAATGGTTTTTTCGATGCCATTTTCTATGATTGATTAATGGGCCCTAATTCCCGCATGTTCGGCTCCCCCTGTGAAAGTTTTTCGATTCCAACTGCTGTTCACTGTTCAAATTGCAAAAATGAGAAAAAAATAGTTTGATAAAAAATGCCACAAACCCCACCCTGCTGCCGCCCGTCCCCGTCCCCGTCCCCGCCCCTAACCCTACACATGGCATAAACACGCAAAAATATTAACAAATCTCACCCGCACCCTCGTCGTCGTCGGACGGGAAACCGTTGCCATTGCCTATGTATGGGTAGACTAGTGGCGGCGGGAGCGAGATGGGGATATGATTATTTATCTGGCATGCGGAATTTTCCACAGCAACAACACGAGCAGAGAACTGGCATGAGCAAAAAGAACCCGAAGCACGGTGGAAAAAACGCATTACGTCGTAGTCGTCGTCGTCGTCGTTCGGAAGGCGCAGGAAAATCGCACACACACTTTTCCGACCCACCCCCCGGCACGAGGCGGCGAATGTGAGTGAGAGGAAAATCCGCACTCACACACACACGTGGGCGAGACGACGCCACCCACTCGCACACGGCGGCCGACCAACCAGCGTCGCAGCCAATCACAAAAATTGTTTACGAACGACGAACAAAAAGGCAGCCGACACGAGAGAGAGAGAGGAGACGGAGATGAGCGGAGGAGCAAATCGGCGCTCTCTGCACCAACCCCCCCTCCCCCTCTCTTTCACCGTCCGCTTGCCGTTGCTCTCTCTCGACTCTGCGGGTTTTTCGCATTTTTCCAGAGCAGCAGCGAGAAAACGAAACGTGGGGAGCGAAAAACGAGAGGAAAAACAAACAAAACCACGTGCTCGGGCAAAAAACGTGCTCGGAGAGCAACGAGCGATTGCGACGGCGATGGCGAGGGCGAGGGCGAGAGCGAGGGAGGCGAGGAAGCAACGAGTGGTGGGACGAGGGAGGACGCGGTTCGCTCTCGGCTCCTACCGGCACTCGTCGGAGAGGCAGAGCGAACTGGCGAGCGACCGACGAAGGCGTCGGCGAGGGGCGAGGGGCGAAGGCGCCGGCGAGGGTGTGAGAGAGAGAGATAGACGGCGAGCGCGTTGATTTTCATGTCGAGTCTCTCGTCGGACTTCGTTGAATTTTCCGCCGTTTCGTTCAGTTTCAGTCGCGGACACAGGCTTGGCGGGCGACGTGGACGAGATGCAGAGTTTATTTTAATTTCTTGGCACTGACTATGCCTTATTTATAGCATTATGGTTAGCGCTTAAATTTACGGCGAAGACATTCCCACATATTTATTTAACATGTAATTAAGGAAAGTACGCCATAAACATTGCTGGGGGTTCCATGGGGCATTTGTTATATTAGTTGAAATTTGCGATTTTCAGTGGCAGTATTTTGGAGATTTGAGGTTTGAAAATGTGTGTGTGAAAAGTTGATTTCGGGTTTTTTTATAATTTTTTTATTTTATTTATTTCAAAAACAATCCCACAATTAAATATGCCTCTGATTTTGTCATTATTTCACCCTGATGGGTGGGATAATAATTAATTTAGTAGCATACTAGTTATGCAAATGCCCCGAGCGACCTCGCCTTCATTGTTGGCTTCATTGCAACGAGTCGTCGCCGGCCACCACGGCGTATGAGCGACCCCAAGCGGCGCCCGGGCCGAATCAAAATCGCCCTCCTACTCCTGCCACTCCTGCCAACTGGTCGCATTATCGCCTCTCGGCGGCTTCATTACGGGTCGCATTATGCAGCCCGAAAACGCACATCAATAATGGAAAAACCCCCGGGCTCGCTTCCGGCCACGGCTCGACCTCTATCGGCAACACAATAATTTACAAATTATCAACAAATGCAGGCGACGACGGCGATGGCCCGCGATTTATCGGCCGTCTAGCATCTGTTGCTATCTGCGGGCGGGGAGTCGTCGATGATCGGGTCGACAGGACGAGGGGACGACTGGGGGGCGAATACATTTTAATTGGCTTATTTAAGCATTCAATTAGCAGTTGGTCGACCGGTCGTTGGTCGTCGGTCGGGCCTCGCACGAGGTGCGAAAATGCGGCAAATATTTGTGATGCCAACAGCCAAACCATACTCCCATAGAACGGGAGGGGGAGGGCGTGTGTGAGTGAGAGAGAGCGCGGCAGGATGTGCAGCTGCAACTGCAACTGCAACAGCAACAGCGCCTGGCGAAGTGTTTTATTTGCAAATTAAACATTTTCGCGGTCGCCCTGCGCCGAAGTAATTTGGAATTAATTAACGCACGGCGCGCCGTCCGTCCGTCGGCCTCCCCAGCCCAGTCCATCGGTCCATCCACCTTCCGGTCCATCGGTCCTCCCGCCCCATGTTTTCTCCGGTGCGTTTATGTGCGTGCGGCCGCGTCCTGCGTTGACCACAATCGGTTTACGCTTCTCTGAGCGTGAGAATTGGAGAATTTTTCATTTAATAGTTGTCTTAATTGCTGCGAAATGGCGGTGGACGAAAAAGTGCCAACGAGGGAGGATCGAGGGGTCGTGGCAGGAAATTTAGTGGCGAATTTCGGGGCCTCGAGTCGATCAGGGAGTTGTGGAGGCACCCGAAGAATGTGGCAATAAATACATAAAATACAAATAAATAAAAATTTAAGCAATGTCAGGGGAATCTATATGACTTTTTAGCGTGAGGGAAAAATAAAAATGAAATTAAAAATGCTCCTAAGCCTTTGAGTTTGTAAAGAATTCGTTTCCTTTTCTCATATTCTGGCTTTATAATGAGTTCATAATGTTTGGTATTGAATTTATTTGTGATATTTTATCGTGAAAAAATAACAAACAAAATGCAAATTAAATGAATCCATTCAGAATCCTCCTCACGTTCTCCAACTCATGTTTTTCAGAACGGCAAAATATTTGTTCAACTGCGGATTAATTTGTCGTCTCATATGTTCGCTCCCTCCCTCTCTCTCTCTCACACACGCTCATCCTTACCTTCGCTTTCCTCGTCCACTCTGCGACTCCCGCCCATGCTCGGGCTCTAATTAAAACATCATCTAAAATTTCATCATGCAGCGGGACAGAAAATATTTTTTCTGTCGCATTAAAATTAATTTCCAGACTCTCTGACCCTTGGCTCTACACCAGCGAAAATACAACAACAAGAGCTACAACAACGAGAAGGAGAAGAAGAATTCACACATTGTTACGGCATTCATGGCGATGTGTCGTTGGCAGCGAGATCCTGTTCCCAAGTCCTGCCTTTAAATAAAATAATATTTTCACAATATTCTTTTTTCCCAAGGTTCAAAAAAATTCCCTCAAGCATTTCAACGCCATGAAGATGGAGCAGGCTCGGGGTAGGTGGGAGGGCGTCGAGCTCGTGCTCGGGCTCCAATATCCTGGCGCTCGTCCTTCGTCTTCGCTCGCCGCGCACAGTGAAAAGTTAATGAGACAAAATAACTTTCGTGGTCGGTAAAATGAGAGCGAGCGAGGGTTAGAAAGGGATGAGAGAAGAGAGGAGAGGTGGAACAAAAAAAATCATCAAATTCGCCATTTTTTCCACTCCTTGGGCACCAGCGCATAAATTGCGGCCGCAGAGCGAGCGAGTCCGAGGTGTCCGAGTTCGAGCCCGAGTCCGAGTTCTGGCTCACATGGGACATGTCGAGGATGTCGAGGAGGAGGAGGCGAAGGAGGAGATGGTGGAGAAGGAGGCGATGTTCGGGGAAAGTTTACATGGAGACCGAGTCGAGTCGGGGCGGGGACGACGGCCAGAACGAGAACGAGGAAGTGAAATCGATGTGGAGTCGGGTTTCTAAAAAATCCAAATTAAAACCGTGGCGCACGATAGAGAGACAGAGAGAACGAGAGAGAGAGAGTGAGAAAGGAAGAGGGAGAGAGAGAGGAAGGAAAGGGTCACGTGAGCCGGGAGTAACAGCTTCAGCGAGATAGTTGTGGATGGCAAGTAGTAATTGAAAAAAGTAGTGAAGTGAAGACGACTTTGAAGTTCGAGCAGTTATGGAGAAAAATTCAATTTTTTAACAGAATGAAAAAATCATCATCAACTTCATTTTATTTGCTTGATTTTAAATACTTGAGAAATTAAAAAACAAAAAAAATGCTTTAACATACATAAAAAATACAAAAAAAATATTTTGATTCTCATCATTCAATAACTTCAAAATAAATAAAAATGAATTGAATTAAAAAAATGTCTACTTAGAAAAATATATATTTTAAACTTACAAAAAACATTTTTTGCGACATACAGTTAAATATTTTTCTTCAAAATTTTAAATACCAAATTTTAAATAATGACTTATTGGAACCAGTGCGAGTTCTTCACGCCACACGGCAACATGGAAAAAGTAGCAGCCATTTTTTCCACACTCAATGAGGACTTTTGTTTTTGTATTTTTTTTTTTTTTTCATCCTCCATCCTCGCTTCCGAGGCTCGGACAGGGAAAAGTGTGAAAAATCATTCATTTCACAGCACAACTAGCGCGGATGTGGTCGGCGAGTGGCAGAGTGTGTGTGTGTGTGTGAGGCCATGGTGCCCGAGCGACAGAGAGGGGGGGAGAGAGAGAGAGAGAGAGGAGGAGAGAATTTGAAATTTATGGTTTTATCCGCGGCAAGAATATAATTTTAGTCATTTTTAATTGCATTTAAAATTAAATGATTTCGCATGGAACCCAAGTCGTTGAGTGTAAGGACCGAGGGATGGCGGGTGGTAGGAAAGGGATGGAAGGTGACGAAGGGAAGGAGATGGTCAGGAGGGAGAGGTGGGCGAGAAAAGAAGGGAGGGGAGGCCAGGAAGTTGGAGAGAAAGGAACTGACATTACAGGATGTGTGGATTTTAGAGAAATGCCTGGCTGAAGTTCACAAAGGAAGAACACGGAAATCCGTCCAAAAATTTACAATTTGAATTATGCGAAAGGGAAAATTGAGTTTCAAAGTAAGTTAAAAAAAAAATTGAATACCTTCAAATATGTTTTGTTATCGCTTTCATGTCACAAGTTCTGATTCTCTTCTTGTACTCGACGTCCTGAAGCCACAAAACAATCGCCAGTAGCAAATGTCAACGAAATAGGAAATATCAATTTTAACTGATATAAGAAAAAAATCGTCGAAATCGATCTCGTCAGCCGCTGCGACCCTGTGGCCGCGAGGACATTAATTATGTCCTTTACAAAGGTCTTTCTTTGTTTGAGCCGACAATGGAGCGATTCGGGGCAATGGCAGCAACAACAAAACAACTACAGCAACAATAACAATACCTACAACAAGGAGAACAGTAAGAACAACAACAATAAGAATGAAAACAACAACAATAGCAAACAGAGCAAACACCTACAACAAGAGTAACAATAATAATAATGCCACCGACAAAGTTAATGTCGCCTAATTGTGTAATTAAGGCGGCTTTTAATGTTTTTTAAGTCAACAAGAACAACAAAAGGAACGACAACAACCACAGTGACAACAACCAAAATATCAAGAACAACAAAAGCAACGACGGCAAAAACAATGACAAAGGAGGACGACAATGAAGGGACATCGCAATGGAACGAAATTAACGTAAACACAAGGCAAATAAGCCGAAGCGTGGCGAGAAGTCCTTCTCGAGAGGTGGGGGTGGGTTCGAGGATTACAAGGACGAGTAGAAAAAAGGACGTGTTCACACGGAGACACCCGCACACACACACAGGCACAGGCAGAGACACAGGCAGAGACTCGGCCGATGGACATGAGCGCGCTCAGACTAATGAAGAAATTACGACAATTAATTTAATTATGAATTTAGGCCTTCGTGACTGCGTGTTGTTGGTTTTTATTTTCAAAGCTATTCGAACTGTTGTCGTTGTTGTTGTTGTTGTTGTTGTTGCTGGCATTAACCACGCTCAAAATAGCCGAAGTGAATGGGAAACAATGAAAGTGAAATTAAGCAATTGAACAAAAATTAAGTCGTTCTTTCCCCGTGCTTAGATGGTCGACAGCGAGTTGTGGAAAGGGAGAGACGGACACGGGAAGAGCGGAAAAGGGGAGTGGAGGAGGGAGAAAGGGAGAGGATGAGGGTGAGAGTGGGACAAAATACGCGAAAGGTCGCCGCTGGTCGTCCGCATTTTTTCGCCACATTTCCGAAATGACAAATTACTGAAGCCATGAAGGAAACTGAGTAATTACAACAAAAGTGCATTTGTTTAGGCCAGGTCGCGAAGGACCTTCAGGACACCGCATCCTGGCCGTCGAGTCAACTCGCGGCTGGCGAAATTCATTCAACTAATTAAAGGCATAATTCGGCACTAAATACAATTAGGAATAAAAAAGGATTTTTTAAGTCTGCTTCTGGCCGCTGATTCGGCTCCGCCCCCGCAACCCGCCCACCGCGATCACGCCCGCCGGCGGCACGGCCGACGTCTGCGGCGTCTGATGCCCGAATTTATGGCGCTCCAACTTCCTGAGTTCCAATGAAATTTATATTATTTTTGCCCCAATGCTGCCTGGTATTCCGTGGGTTTTCCTATATTTTCCATCTGTTTTTTTTCTATATTTTTGCATCTCCCGTATTCGACTGACTTCGGGTTTCGTTTCTATTTTTCCGCTTTGTTTATTTTTCTGGTCTTATTTCGCCGCCTTTTTAATTCAATTTATTTCTGGCTTTATTTGTGTTTCTGCACATGGGATTCATTTCCGCTCAGTCCTGTTCTCTTTTTCTACCTCTTCCACTGCTTCTTCTTCTTCTCCTTGGATGGCGCAATATTTTTCCACGGATTTCCAGCTTTCCCCCCTTTCCCGTGTTCGCTCCGCGCGCGAAACCCCGCCCGGGGCTGGGGTCGGTCGCTGTCCGCCCAGGCCGCGATGTCCTTTAATGAAAATCGATGGAACCAGTTAACAAAAGTTAATGGCGTCTAATGGCGGGCTCAGCCATGCGCGAATATGTTGGCAAAAATTTCGATGGAGTTTGGGGGAAAAAACCCCAACCGTGGATGGCAAGTTTCCGGTGTCGCATGACGTATGAGCGATATTTAATTGGATTGGACCGCTGGGGATCTGGGGAGCCAGCAGAGGGTGCGGGGCTGGAGCTGACGGACGATCGCAATCGCGGCTCTCGGGGCCCCCTCGGGACGCCTGGGTGGCCCGAGTTCGTTGAATCGAGTCCACATTACGCGGACCCGGCGAGCGACCGCAGCTGAAACCTTCGCTGGCTTCCTCGATTCCTCCTCCGGCCACCCTTTCAACCCACTCCCCGTCCCTCTCCACGACGTCGGTCCTTCTTCTCCTTCTGCTGCGGCTGCTGCTCCTCCTCCACTCACGCGTGCCACGGAATTCCTTCGAAATTTCGTAATTGAATTGCGTGTTCGCCCGGGCACGTTTGAGGACAAGTGAGAGGGCGGTCGAGGCGGAAAACCTCGGGCGGCGAACACGACTTCGAACAATGCAGTTTCCCAACTTCGAAACTTGGCCTTTCATCGACGACGGAACGGAGGACGAGGGACGACCGCCGGCCGTCCAGGACCCAATGTGTTGAATGCCTTCGGAGTCGCTGAAGACCTGGTTTGCGCACTTCACCGCACTCGGGCGTCTCGCGGCAAATGCGAAACGTTCGAAAATCAAATATAATTCAACAATTAAACTTGCTGCGAGGACATGCGGCAAATGAACAGCTCAATTATGCCATGCTTCATACTTCAGCCGGTGTGTGCATGTGTGTGTGTGCGCACAATCAACCTCCTTTGGCGGGGCCCTCTTGGGTCGGTGGGGGCGGCGACCGCATGAAATCAGGAGGTCGCCAGGACGACGGCGTCGGCGGCGGCGGCGGCGGTGGCTTCGGGCGCTGATTGACAGCCAAATATTGGCAGAGCTGCAACTGAGACGACTTGGGGGAGGGAGTGGGAGGCAGAAAGGTAGAGAGTGAAAGAGAGAGAGGGAGAGAGGGAGGGAAATCCCAGCTCGTTGGCTGTGAAAAAGTGGCGAGGTTGGTTGGATAAAATATTGGATTTCTTAATAAGAGAATTAAAAAAGCATATTTCTATGAAATACAATTCCTTCCAAAGGACTGCGACTCGCACAGGGCTCCGACTCACACAGGACCCGCCACACACTGACACCGACACACAGACACAGACACCCACACACAGGCCCCACTCATGTGGAGCACTTGAGATTTTTATTCTCTCCCGCCAGCAGCAGGACATTTATTTCGCGGAATAAAAATGAAGCTAGAAAATAAGCCAAAAACCCCTCGCACATAAACAAGCCGGAAAGCACACACACACACACACACACACCGACAGGTGCCTCACCGACTCACACACACGCTCAGGCGCGCCCGGGGAGCGAAAACAAATAGCAAAACAGTTACTTTGGACGGAATTAAATCTCGACGGCGCAACCTGAGCAAAGATGGAAACGCAGTTCGTTTGGCCCTGGGACCGGGCCTGCGGCGGGGTCGGGACGTGCATTAGGTGGGTTTTGCTTTGTTGTTGGCACGGCGGCAGCAGCAGCTGAGCAAATTTTAATTTCCGCGAAAAACGCGAAATGAAACTCTGAAGAGTCGAAATGCATTGCAACCGAAGTAGGAGCGAGCGAGAGGGAGAAACTGGAGCGAAACTAAGTGAGAAAAAGCACGGAAAACATAGAAGAAGAAGAAGAGAAGACCATGCTCTGAGTGTAGGTAGGGGAGGGGTGGGGGGCGTGGCCCGAGTTCCCTGCAAATTGCAATTAAAATCAAACAAACTAGAAATTTATTTAAGCGCAGGCAGAAAAAGACGGATCTGGGGAGGGGGCGGGAAAATCGAGAGGGGAGGCAGGTGCAGGGCGGTGCAAAGGGGTGGGCAGAGGTGGAAAGTAGTGGTAGAAGGGCGGAAAAAATTAAAAATTATTCAGGTGAGAATCAAAACTTACGAATAGGGACAAGCAAAAAGTTGGCAAGAATTGAAGCCGAAAAAGAGCGAAAAAAATTATGGAAAAGGCAGTAGAAGAATTGAGGAACAAGGCAAGAAAAGTTGTGAAAAAAGAAAAAGAAAAATGGTGGTGAAAAATTCAGTTTGAAGATTGGAAAAATTGGTGGACAAAATAAATGGTGGAACAAAGAAATAGTGAACAAGGTAGTGCAAAAATGTGGTGAAAAAAGTAGCAGAAAAGGGTGCTGAAAAGAGTAGTTCCAGAAAATGTGGCTCCGAAATGAAAAACTCACGAAATCCCAGGACGTGAGGCAGTAAAAAAACAACAACAACAAAAGAAAAAATCCTCCGTAAAACCCTCCGCCAAGTGTCGAAAGTTGGGAGAAAATTCTGGCTAGTTGTTGTTGGCTGACAGGTTGCTGTTGTTGCTGACATGAGGTTGTTGCTGACATGGTGTTGTTGGTGTAGTTGTCACTGTTCGGCTCCTTGTTTTTGTTGCTGCTGCTTGTATTATTCAGCTGCAGTTGCTGTTTAGTTTCGTTAATTGCTTTCATAAGTGTTGCCATGTGAGAGCTTCGTGGGAATTCCCTTAATGAATTTAGAGCGGACTCCAGGAGCCGCTCCCTCGACCGCATTGTTCTGTTGCCGAATTTTTCTCCTATTTTAATTTTAAGAGCTCTCAAGGCACTCCCCAGGCAAACCCTTCGCGTCCATTCGCCACCCGGCCGAGGGAGCGGAAGAACTTTAAGTAGATTGTCGACTAACTCAATAGGCGTGCGTGCAACGGCGACCACACACACCCTCAGAGACCACCGAAATATTTGTTAAAATGCACTTCCTGCTCGCCCCCAGCCGCAGGCGAAGGCCGAGTGAACACAAAGAAGTTTCGCCTACAACGGAGGCCGGCAGGAGGCCGGATGGAGTGGGAGGGAGTGACGAAAGAACTTGGCAATGAAGCTGCATTTTATTGAAGTTATGATCAACAGCATCCCCACCCACACGCACACACACTTAGCTGCTGCTTGTATATATATAGAGAGAGAGAGAGCCTCCTACATGCTCTCTTGGGGCCCTTAAAAGCGAAAGAAACTAAAGTTGCTTCGGCAACTTATTGTTGATTGAACACTAATTAAGTTTGCTGCCGAAGTTTGCCTCTGTTCCAAATGTTGTTGTCGTTGTTGTTGTTGCTCTGGTCCGAGCAACTGTTGTCGTGGTCCGAGTGGTTTTTGTTACTCGTCCTCTTCTACAATATCCTTGAAGATAGCGGCGATTGGACATCGGACGTCCTCCCAGCAGAGTCCTCTAAATGCACTTTGTTATGGACTAGAGCGATGGGGAGAGAAAGAGAAAGAGAGAGAGAGAGAGAGAGATACTCAAATTTAAGCAAATATTTTGTTGGAAATCTGATGTTATTTAAATAAAAGCCAATATTTGGATTATTTATTGAAATATTTAATAAAATTAAATTCTCTATATTTTGTTCACTTTCTCAATTTTCTCCGCTGAATTTTTTTTTTGTAAGTAAACTCACAATTCTCTGCATATTTTTCTTAGCAAGAAATTATTGGCAAGAAATCGTTTTGCCTTCCATTGTATTTCCTGGCGATTTCTTCTCCTTGACCTGATGCTGCCTTCCGGTCTCGCGTCTTGGGAAAACATTCCGTTTTCCACCTTCCAACTATTCTAATTGCTCTCCACACACACGAGCTCACATATACACCCAGTCACACACACACACTCGCATGCTCACTCCCGTGTTCACTCGGTTGCCCTGGCATTCTTGGACCAATAATTTGCTAATAAATACTTTGCTTCATCGGACCCGAGTTCAGGGCGAAAGTGCAAGCTCTTCCTCTTATTCTTCTTCTTCTTCTTCCAAATCTTCTTCTTCTGGGTCTCCTTCCTGGAAATACCGTTTGCTTTTCTTTTCCTCGTCGCTTCTTTTCTTTTGCTCAATTTTCTCATTTATTTTGCTTGCTTTTAATTTTCAAAAGTTGTTGCTTGACTTGAATCTCTCGAAAACTTCATAAATTGATTTTCTTCGTATTGCATGTGTGTGCAACACACACACACACACACACACACACTACTGCTTGGCAAGGATGCGTCTACGACGTTGGGGAACAAGAAGCAGACAACGTTTTGCGGCCGAAGAAAATTAAAAGAAAATTTTCATCAAATGCACAATACTGTGTAAAAGTTATTAAGTGCGGACATGAATGAACATGAACAGCACACACACACACATGCACACGCACACATGCAAACGACAATATTGATGAATGTTCACTTGTATTTGTGATATACTCACAAGTACACGTACACATGCACGAAGCAAGCAAATCAACTTTGAGTAAATATGCAAGTAAACTTTTTAATCACGTGTACTCACCACACATGTTCCCCACACCCCCCTCCCCCGTTCTCCCCGCACTCACACTCCCTCTCAACCACTCACTAACCCACACACACACACACGCCTCTCTACATTCTTAGCTCTTTCTCCAGTCCACTGCAGCCTTGGACATTCAGGGAAAAGTTCGTTAAAGAAAATTGCGCAAAAGTTTTTCATTAAAAAATACATGAGTATAGGTAAACGAGTGCCCACGTCTGTGTGCATGAGTGTTTGTGTTTTGTGATCGAGAGAGAAATTATATAAAAACATTGCAAGATGGAAATTTGTATGGGATGCATTTTCACAGGAAACCATTTATTGGAGAATTATTAGTGATTGTTGAGTGAAAATTCTTCGACTTGTTCGCCTCCCTCTCTGCCCCTCCTCTCTGGTCATCTGGTTCTTGGCGTTCCTTACGGTTCTTGGCTGTGTTTTCATTGGAAGCATAAAAAGTTTTAATTGAAGAAATTGGAGAAAGAGGAAATGAGAAGTTTTCCTTGTAATCAGTTTTAATTGACGAAACTGTTTTGCTGTTTTCTTTGGCTTCCGGTGGCGATTGCGAGTGGCGATTGCCGAGTGACGAAGCACGAAGGACGAGTGATGGAATTTCGTCGATGAGTTCGAGGTTCGTGCAGGAAGCACGAAACCAGAGTTGGGCGGTCGGATGGAGCGAGATTGGTTTGAGGAATTCACATCTTCTCATGTCCAAATTAATTGCCTCGTGTTCTTTCGAGACGTCCTACGCGGTAGTTGTTGTGTTTTTTCAAGACCAAAATATTATTTTCAAATTATGCTTTTTGACATGAAAAATATATCTTTTTTTACAATTTATTTAATTCCATGATATACAATTTCTTCTCTTGTTTTTTGAATTTAGTTTGAAATATTTTTTTTGTTCAATTTATAGCATTCCATTTTCATTTTCAAATATTGCTTTGATTCATATTTAGTTTTGCAATATTGTGTCTTTGATTAATAAAGATTTATATTTTTAATTATTATTCAAGTCGTTTTTTTGATTGTAATATTGATTTCTTTGTGGAAATTGGGAAAATTTTTTCCATATTTTGTTCACATACTTTTATTTGAATTAATAGTTTCCATACTTCTTTCGTACTCCATTGGGTTTCTTAAAATTTTTATTATTTTTGTTAAGTGAGCTTTTTTAGAATTTCTCGTCTCCTTTTCTTCTGGCATGTGCATTTTTTCCCGGATGGCAAATTAAAAACTCAATGGCCGCTCAATCAAATCTTAATTTGTTGCCATGGCGTTGCCAACTGCTAATTGACAATTTTTTCCACATGGCCGCTGTTTTGCCTTCTAATTGCCAACAAATTAAACGATGGCCATCGATTGAGCCGGCGAGCGACAGAGATGGAGCGTGGACAAAAATAACAACAACAACAACAACAACAATCACGGTCTGATGAAATTGATACCGAAAGGGGGAAAAGCAAAGTGGGAAAAAAATCCACACGAGTCTCTTCCACGCGTCGGCTCGCGTTTATTTTCCATCGATTTTCTAAAAAGTTTCCCCCAGTGTGAAAATCAGAAAAATTTCATTGATTTTCTAAAAATTCCAGCAGATGAACTGAGTTCGTCTGCGAGTTGATGGACTTTGATTCTGAGGGAAGCAAAAAATTAATTTTTTCCCTCTCTCTATCCTTTTCTGTTCCTCCAAATCAAGCCTTTAAAACGATTTTGAAATCTCCTTCGACAGCCTTTGAAGCCGTGGCCTTGGAGGGCTTTAAAAGACCTCGCTCTCCCCCCTCACTCTCTCTGTCACCCTCACTCGCGCTCTTCATTATCCTTTAGCAATTTATGCCTATAGCCCGTGGCCATTGCGATCGCATATGAGTGCGATTTTTTCTCGCCGCCGACGACTCGAAGTTGCCGCAACACCATCAACGGCAAGAGCAACAAAAACAACAACAACAACATCGCCATCAACACCAACAACAATTCCCATCGACCACCACACGGAGAAGTATACAAAAAATCGGATGATGAATGAAAACATTTCAGGGTGAATGCGAAAAAACATCATTTAGAATTTAATTTTTATTCTCGGCGAATTTGTCGTTTTTCGTTCGGCCTTCGACAGGAGTCGGTCGTCGTCGTGCAGTGGTGCCACCTCGCGGCCCCCGCCACCAAGGACTCGCGCCGAAGGACTCGCGGACTGCCGGAGGTCCCGGCGAGCTTCAAAAACAAAGAAGTCACGAAATGAACAGCGGCCGGAGGAAGCGGGAAGGGACAGGACGATGGAAGGAGCGATGGCCAGGACGACTGGGGGGAGGCAGAGACGATGGAACTGTCCAAAATTGGCGCGAGTCCGCCGCCGAGTCCTGGGCAGGCCGCGCGGACCCGGCCCCAGCACCAGCACCAGGGCAGGGCCGAGTCCGACGCATAATCAGACGGGCGCAAAATGCGGCCGAAAAAAGCGCCCGAGGCGGGGCGGCGATGGCGGCGACGACGGCGGCGCAAAAGGCCGAAAAGGGGAAAAAATTAAAAACAAGTAGAAGAAATTATTTTAGACCAACGGACACGCCATAATAACCATCCATCAAGAGGCGTCCGTGGACAGGTGAAGCCGCGGCCGCGGCCGAGACCGAGGTCCATCGGTCCGAGCGAGTGGGGGGAGCAGAAGAAGGATCACCGCAGGACATGGGCCAGGACTTGGCGGCGAGTCATAAAAATACGTGCGTTTTTTCTCGTTTCGGTCGCTGTTTTTGCGGCTCCCGCGATATTTGCGCATTTCAGTCGCAATTCACAATAATTTACGAAAGGCGTCGGCGAAAAAAGTCAAAAATTCCGCAAATTTTCAAAAAACCAAATGCGAACGAGAAAAATAGAGGAACAAAACAAAAAAATTCCAAACAAGTGGCATCATTCAGCAGGCCGTCGTCGTTTTTGATTTTGTTTTTTTTCTATTGTTTTGGGAATTTTTTGATTTTGTTGCCTACTTTTGGGCGCGCATAAAAATTACGCTCTCAGGGATTTGGCCAAATGAAAGCAAGCAAGCGAGGACGTTCGGCGCTGAAGGGTGTTCGATGCGCGACCCCCGCCTCGCCCGCCACCCTCGACCCCACCCCGGTGGGTTTGGGGCAGCTCCTGGAGCGAACATAAAAGTCCAGACTCGGCGGCGCAGCAGGTGGGGGCGGAGGAGGTGGAGATCGAGCTGCAGGGTGAGCAGATGGAGGCGGAGGAGCCGGGGGCGTTTGCGCTTAATTCCACTGGACGCAGAGCCGGGGGCCAGCGGCCGCGAGTGGGGGCGCGAGCTGGACCGAGGTTGGGATCAGGGTCGGGGTCGGGGTCGGGTCAAGCTGAATCTGGCTGACGACGAGGTGTCTTGTGATATTTTGAAACATTTTCACTAAATATATTGTGCGAATTTATCTATTTCTTTAAACAACTCAACTTCTTAACTTAATTCTATAACTTAGTTGTATTGATTTTTGAAACAAAATATTTATTTTCATTTCGAAATCTATCGATTAATACAAATTTTAAAGTGATGTTTATAAATGTATTCATAACTATCTGATTAAAATTGTTAGATAATACTCTATTTTAAATATTGAAGACTTAACTTAGGGTTAAAGTTAAAGCTTAACATCTTTGATTTAATTTTTTTTCAAAATTTGAATTTTGACTTGTAATTTTGCAATTTCAGTTTACGAAGCTAATTCCAGCTTTAAATTTAAATTTGTTAATTCTCAATTTGATTTCGAAATAATTTCAATTGTTATTCCATGAACTCTAATTTAGATTCAAAATTGTAACAATAAGGTATAAAAATTCATTTTTTTCAAATGAAAATTTCAAACACTGATTCAAACATTTCCTTCTCACTGGAAATAAACTACAAACCGAGGGATATTATCTTGAAATCCGAGCAGTGAACAACGAAAGATAAAATTGACGATGGTGTTAGAGAGGGAGAGGAGCAGAGAGAGAGAGAGAGAGAGAGAGAGAGAGAGGCAGGGAGAGAGTCAGAGCTCACGTCGCTGTCAATTCGAGTTCACGTCGCTCGCTCGTCGCTGCTCGTCATTGAAAAAATGTCTTTCAATTAAAACGCTTTCAATTACGGCTCGCAAAATATTTATCTACGAAAGCACACCCACACTCACACGTATTAATACCAACACACACACACATCGGGATGTGTTCATGTGTGGGAGGCGAGCGATTTGAAATGCTCTCGTTTTCCATTTCTATTTTCACGATTTTCCTTCGCTCACTTTTCATTCTTTCGCTTCACTTTTTCCCACTCTCTCATTTGCGTTTTTGCAACGCTCTCTCTCGCTCTCGCCCCCCTCCTCCTGCCTTGTCTGGCTGCCCTTCTGCCGCCTCATTCTCATTTTTTCCCCCCGCTCTCTCTCTCTCTCTCGTTGGGTTTGTTAGGAAAATTCAAAAATCAAATCCAAGGCAAAAGAGTTTCTGGCGTTTCTAAAAACAACTTATCTGCCGCAGCCTGAAGCCTATGCCCATGTGTGTGTGTGTGTGTGTGTGTGGGGGCATTTGAAAAATTACAAACAAAACAACAACAGCAACAACGGCAACAACTGCCTAGCATCGCGTTTGTTGGGCAGAGAAAGAGAGAGAGCGAGTTGGCGAGTGGGAGAAAATGAAAACTTAAAAAATGAATAATGCGTTCGTCACTGCTGCAAACTACACAAACACGAGCACAATCACACACACACGCACACCCCACACACACAACGCACCGAGTCCCATCTACACACACGCACACACACACACACGGCTCTCGTGCACACGGCCGCCTTCGCCACTCGAACACCCTCGTCAGGCTCCGCCCAGCCGGCGACTTCGGCTCCTGCCGTTATGTAGTTTTTTTCCTGCCGACGCTTAGGCGGCCTCCGCAGTTGTTGCCTAGTTTTAGGGGTTGGAGCGGCTTCGCCTCCAGTTCGCCACGCAACCGAAAGAGTCTGCAGATGGAAAGAACAAAAGAAAAAAAAAAACAACACACACAAAATGGCCAGCGCGAAATTTCATCCAAATGAGATGAGAAAAGCAGCACAAATAGAAAGAAAACGCCACAGACGTTGGTTTTAAAGGCTTTTGCTGCAAATGAAGGACTTGATTGAACGCCGTTTTCTGCTCACGACCAAAGGTTCGACTTGATCGGGCATGCGACTAAATTTAGAAGCCATGGATCTTTAAAATTTACTCCTGGCCAAGTCCTATTGCGACATCTTCGCGGAACACGAGAGGCTTCGACCACCGGCCATGGCCACGAATGTGAAGAGGTTGCGTTCGTGATGGTCTGGAGACCACACCTGACAAACCTCGGCCGACATTTGTCGAGCATCGTCAACGTGGGGGAGAGGTTTTAAATATTTTCTCCTCTAAATAGAAGTAAAAAGTAGAGTTGTCAAGTATTGTGGCGTAAAATGAGGATTCTCGAGAATCCAAAATATGATAAAGCTAGTTATATTCGTGACTTAATTTTTTGCGACCTGTTTTTGCAAATCTTCCTTTAGCCTTGCCTCCTTTTTTATCAGCCGTAAAGAAAGCGAGTTCGCCTTTTTTGGCCTTCCACCGACCTGGCGTCGAAGGTCGCTCGGCCAGCGATTGACCTGCGATCGAGGTCGCTTTAACAAAGGCCGGCGAAAGAGTGGAAAAGTGAAAGGACCTCGTCATGTGTTACGCTTTTCTGCGTGTCGGTGTCGGTGCGGGGCCGTCTACTGCATGTGGAAGTGTGAGTGTGTGTGTTTGTGTGTGTGTTTGTGCCTGATGCGATACGGTGTTGGAGCCTTTTCCACGGGATTTGTTTTTGGAATTTTCAAACATCGCTCGCCGGCACTTGCAATAAATCAGACATTGAACCAATTTCGGCGCTCGCCATGACCTTGAAAGCGCCCCAGACGCACACACACACACACCGCCACTCACGGCGAGCGGAACCAGGCGGCTGGACAAGGAAAAAAAAAATAAATATATATAAAAAAGAAGTTCGGAATAAAATAAATTCAACTAAGAGATAAAAGTCAGAGGAAAAAAACGTATTTTTTTATATATCGAATTGTGCTCCACAAATAAAGGCATGCACTATATATGTTATTCGCCCAAACACACACTCACACACATGCACACACTCACACACACACCCAGCCTGACACAGACGCACGCACGTGCTGCGGAATATCGACGACGACGGGCCTTCAACAAATTGTTGCGTGTTTGGCTGGGCTGTTGGCGGTTCAGGTCGGTCCGATTGTTGTTGTAATTGTTAGTGTTGCTGTTATTCTCGTTATTGTTATTGTTGCTGTTGTTGTTGTTGCTCCGTCCAACAAAATACGTGGCTCAAAAACGGATCAGAGCGAGAGAGGAGAAAAAAAGGCGACAGGACGGAGTGAAACCGAAACTTCATAAATTTCCAGTGCGTGTGTAGGCCTATATTGTTGCTGTTGTTGTTGTCATTTTTGTTCCAATTCCTGATGGTCCAATTGTTCTTGTTGCTATTGTTGTTGTTGTATTTTATTGAAGTGCCCCTCACAAGCCTGACAACAGCTGCCGTCGCTTGCAGATAAAAATTGTTGCACTTCGCCAAAATTGCATTTGAATCGTTCACCGAGCCCACCAACAACCACCTCGACGTGTCCGTGTCTGTGTCTGTGTGTGTGTGAGTGTCGCTGGACATGTGTGTGTCTGGCAATGGATTCCGGCCGGCGTCTGTCTGTCATTCGTGTCGATGGTGCGTGTTTTATTGAAGGCTTTCAGCAGCTTTCGTGAAGTAAAACGTTTTTTTCTGTTATAAAACGAATTTTCAAAAATTATTTCCATTGAATAGAAGGCACTTATGCAAGGTAAGAATACATTTCTTTAAAATATAATGAAAATTTAGTGATATAAAATCGCATGAAATAAACTCTTTTATGATGGAGAAAGCGTTTTCCTAAAGTAATAAAGCATTTTTGTGAAATAAATACGTATTTTTTCTAAATAACTAATGCAGTTTCGAGAAGTAAAAAAAATTTCCTTTGAAATAAAAAATATTTTCTTAGAAATTCAGATAATTTTCAGACTAATTTCAGTAGTTCTCTTGAATATGATGATTTTTTGAATATGTTGATTGTGAATTAAAATGCTCCTTATGATAATAAAAAGCCATTTAAATGGGGTCAAAAGAAATGTCTGAAGTCAAAAGGAGTTCTTCTGAAGTGAAAAATAATTCTTGTGAAGTAAAATTTAATTTTCCTGAAGTAAAAAACCAATGCATGAAGTGAAAATGCATTTCATTGAAGTAAAATCCCCAATCAGTTGTTGCCATGGGTCAGCAGGAATAAAACAAAGAGCAACTGTTGCTCGCAATGGTTGCAATGCAGTCAGAGATTTTTTCAAAGGCTCTACTTTTTTCTCCTGGCCTTCAAGGCTGTGGAATGTGCCGGTGAAACGGTGCGTATGCGCAATATTTATTTTTATTCTTTCACATTCATTGAGAAAAATCTCGACAAATGAGGGTTGACATCGAGGCTGAGGATGTTGGATTTCAGATCGAGTGTTCCACAGCACTTGGAGTCAACTCCTTCCACGACGAACACTTGCTCCTGCCTTTCACTTGCTGCCACCAACCGAACCTGAGGTCGGCGTCTTCTCCAAGTTCACCGATTTGTCATCGAGTTCCTTCCCTGCCTCATCTTCGCTTCTTTGTTGCTTCCCCGTCCTTGCCGGTGATGTTTGCGATTGTGTTCGATTTTATTTGCCGTCAACTGACTTCGACTCCTGCTGCCCTCGGTCGTTTTTCGCCGACGAAGGACAGGACGAAGGACGGAGGATGACCAAAGCGGACGGACAGACATGCAGGGAGGGAGGGAGACAGACTCATAGACAGACAGACAGACAGACAGAAAGAGAGACGTACTGAAGGATGCGGAACCGGAGTCGCGGCCTGGCGCCCGTTCCTCGATCTCGAGCGATTCGAGTCGTTCGACGAGCTTCGTTTATTTTTGTCTATGAATGCGTTGCGATTTTTTGCTCGTTCTTGTTGTTGTTGCTTGGTGTTGTTATTGTTAATGTTGTTGGTGTTGTTGTTATTTTCGCTACTGCTGTTGTGGTTATTGTTGTTGCTGTTTTCTTCTTTCTTTCTGAGCTTGTTGTTGCTGCTGTTCCTCGTTGATCCGTGTGTGTTTTCTTGTGTTTGTATTGCGATTTGTTGTTGTCGTTATTGTTGTTGCTGTTGTCGTTATTGTTGTTTTTGCGAATTGTTGTTGTGTCTTGTTGTTGTCATTGCCCGTGTTGTTCGTGTTGTTTTCCTTCATTGGGAAAACATTTGAAATGGTCATCGACGTCTGCGGCCGCGACGACGACGGCGTCGCTGACCAAACAATTGGATTTGTTGTTGCTGCTGGTTTCGACAATTCCCAGTTTTTTTTTTTGAAATTTTTACAGTTTTTTCCTCTGGATTTCGTGTGCTTTTAGGCGCTTTCTGTTGTTGTTTTTCGTATTTGAGATGATGCATGGGCCGCACAGTGACGCACACGAGACGGAGGCGGTCGCGGACGGCGGCCACGGGAGGGCGGCAGAGAGGAGGGGGGCGTGGGAATGGGGGATGGCTGGGGCGTGGTGGAGGCCGGTTTCGCCCGTGCTCCGGCGTCTCGCTCGAGTCGCGGTCATGTTTTGCAGCCGGCTTTGGCCCGGCGCTCGACCCTGGCTACGGCGGTTGTCGCGGCGATTTTTCCAACGATAATGCCAGAGAAGGAATCGAATGAAAATTATCGTGAAAAAATATTTCAGCATTTGGTGGGTCTTCCAAATGGAGGAGCAACGAATGTGGGATGTGGAGGACGGTGGAGCAATTATTGAAATTTTTGCGGGTCCTCCAGAAGTGACCAAAACGTATTAAGAGTTTCCCAAAAATATGAAAAAAATCTGCAGACGATTCCAACAAAATTTTTATAAATATTTGATCAACATTTTTGCAAAAATTTGACAAAGAATTGATCAAAATTTGACAAACATTTGACAGAAATATGACGAAAAGCCGAAATTAGAAATTAGAAATCCGAAATTATTCTTAAAATATACAAACAAGAAGGAATAAAAATGAAAATTGGAGGAAAGTCCCAAAATATTACGAAAATGTGTTAAAAATATACTAAAAATGTGCTAAAAATAATCTGAAAATATGCTAAAAAGCTGTGAAAAATATTCTAAAAGTCTGCCAAAAAGAATTCTTGAAAAAATTCGAAACAATTCGCCAGGACTTTTTCCGGCCTCGCCTCGCCGCGGTCTCGGCTGGAAAATCGGCATCTTTATCGTTCCTCCCCTTCCTCGCTCTCTCCGCCTCCCCTCTTTGTTCTCTTCTCGCACACACACACACACACACACATGCGAGCTCTCGTGTGGCGCCCCTCACGCAGACACGAACTCGCACACTCACACACGCACACGGACGAGCGGGGATACGTAAAAATAATCAGGCGACGCAACGAGTTGCGATTGGCTTAGAAAGAGTTGGCAACGCGCTGCGACAAGAAGCCAGGCCTCCTGGAGCTCGGCGCACTTGTTGTTGTTGTCGATCCTTCTTGTTGTTTTTGTCGATTCTTCCTCTAGTTCTTCGTTTGGCTTGGTCTGTGGTTGTTGTGGGAACTTTTGTAGTTGTTGTTGCTGCCATTGTAGTTGTTGTTTCGACCTTTGTGGTTGTTGCTATTTTTCGTCGTTTTCGCCGGCGCCGTTGTTGTTGTTTGGCCGCTGTAATTGCGATAGGCGTTGTTATTGTTTCCCATGCTTTCGGCCCCGTTTTTCCCGTGTCTTTGTCTCGTTCCCATTTTCGTTTCTTTTTCTCAATTTTTGTCCATTTCTTCCACTCATTCCCTCCCTGCTCTTCTCTGCTGCAAGGCAATGCGGACGAGCGAAAAAGTGGGAAAAAAATTTGACAAAGAAATTAATTGCTAACGATTGGTCCAGAGGGGGTTGGCGAAGGGACAGGAGGAAGCGAGAGAGAGACAACAAGATATTATTGGATATTTTCCGAGAAGATTCGATGTTCATAAGGGCAATGAAAAATTATGAAAATTTGCGTAAATTGACGAGAAGAGAAAAATCGTTTTAAAACTTATATGACAACTATGAAAATATGTGCAAGTAGGTTAAAAGAAAAAAACGCTGTTTAACATTAATTTTTGTAGATACAAATTTTCAAAAAATTTATAGATTTACTTCAAAACTTTTAAAATGTGGAGTTCTTAGTATAAACAAATGAGAAAAAATCGAAATGAGCATTCATATCAAATAAAATTAGATATATATTTTTTTTCTAAAGTGTTCACAAATTAAAAATATTCCCTAAAACCCAATGAAATATATTGCCTGAAATAGTGACAAATAAAATATGCTTTGAAGATTACATAATTTTATTCACAAATCAACTCATCTGAAAATGCTCTTAAGAGCACCGACTGCGCTCTTTGCTCTCTCTCTCTCTCTCTTGCACTCTCCTCTGCCAAGCTCTTGCCTCGCCCGGCTTCGCTCTTCGGTCTGACCGCAAGTTCTCCTCGAGAGCAATTATTTTCCCCTCAAACGAAGTCGTTTCTTCTCCTCGTTCGCTCTCGGTTTTCCTCGTTTTTCCTCGTTTCTCGTCGTTTTCCGTCGTCCTTTTGCTTTCGTGAGAACCTGCGCAGTTTCCGCTCTCTTACAGCGGGTTTTTCGCTCTCTCTGCCTCTCTCTCGCTGCTGTTCGTCGCTCTCAGGTCTCTCGGCAGCCGAGCTGAGCCGAGCCGAGCGGGCGACGAGTTCGCATTAGTTTTTCCGTGTTTTCCCAGTTAACCCTGCTGGTGGCAACAACAACAACGAGAGCGGTAGTGGCAACAGCAACAACAACAACAAAGGAGGCGCAGAACTTTTTCTCGCGCTTTTCCGCGAATCCTGCAGCATCCACTCCACCACTCTTTTAATGTGTAAACAAAATTTTTGATTGGTCGCCTCGGTCGTCCTCGATCTCGTCCTCCCTCCGCTCTTCCTCCATCTCTCCCTCTCCTTCGCTCCCTCCATCGCCCCCTCCTTCGCTCCCTCAGTCCTCTCCTTCTTCGCTCTCGTCTCCTTGCCCTGCGTCGGTCGCCTCGTCCTGCGGCCCCACCAAAGCATCCTTAACTCGCGCGCAGAAAGAAACAGAAAGAAATTGTCCGCGAACTCTTCGCCGTCGCTGTTGCCGTCCCGCTCCCGCCGCCTGCACGGGGCCAGGACGACAAATGAGGAGGCGGGTGGTGGCGGGAGGAGGCGAGGCAGGTCGGTTGGTTGGCCAAATCGAGCGGAGGCAGGTGCGTGCGTGCGCCTGGCATCCATCCATCCAACCATCCGCCGCTCCATCCCTCCTTCGTCTCCTTCGTCCTTCCTCCGTCGCTAATGAGGTGCAGTAGGTTGACTTGGGCTCCCTCAAGCTCCTCATCAGTCTTCAATCATCCCTTGGGCTTCTTCTAGCTCCCTTTGATTTCCTGAAAGCATCTTTTGGGTTTCTTCAAGCTTCCCCTCGGGTTCTTCAATCATCCTTTGGCCATCCTTCGATCATCCTTTAGATTTGCTCAAGCATCCGGCAAATACAGCTTCCGTCTATTGAACTCTTGGCCTTCGTCCTTCCTCCACTCCCCATATCCGTCCTTATCCTTGACCCACTTCCGCCAGCTGCTGTCGGCGTCCCTTGACCTCGCCCTCGACCTCGTCCTCGCCCTCGTCGTTGTCGTCGCTTCCACCAGACCCCGGCGTCTTCCGCAAACATTCTCGCCAGACCCACCTCCACCGACCCCGCCGTCTCCCGTCTCCCGTCTCCCGCCTCCTGCCTCCTGTCTCGTCTCCAACTCTGGTCCCGACCGCCGCCGGTCGAGGTCCTGCGGCCAAAGACATGTCCTTGAAGCTGCGAGAGACGTTTTTATTTGTCTGCTGCCGTCGTCGCTTTCTCTCTGTCTCCACCTCCCTCCCAGTCGACCCGTTTCCCGGTGTCCTTTACCTCGTCGCTGTGGTTGTTGCTGTCCCTGTCCCTGCTGCTGCTGTTGCCTTTGTTGTTGTTGTTGTTGTTTTTTGACACTCAATGACACATGTCCTCGAAATTCTAAATCCTTTTCTCTATGGTGTCGTTGCTCCGTCTCTTCTATTTGTTGTTGTCGTCGTCGTCGTCGCCATCGTCGTCGTCGTCGTCGGTGGCAAACGGAAGCGGAAACGAAAAACAACGAATGTTTTCTTTCCTTCCTGATCGTGTTTTTTATTTGTTTTTCCGGTTTCCTTCTTTTTTGTTGTGAGGATGTGGGCGGAGCGGGGGAGAGAGGTGGAGATCGCGAGGATCGGTCGGGGTCCTGGGCCGTGTTCTACGACTTCGCCGTGAAGGACTCGGGCGCTTGGGCGGCTGGACTTGAGGGGATGGAGAGAAAGGGGCGATGGATGGGAAGAGATGAGTGCGAAGGGCGAACGGATGGGAGGGGTTGCAAAGGATGGCCAGGACGAGTTGAAACCGTGCGATGACACAGTTCGAATCTGGAGCGAGACGATGAGAACTTGGTGAATTCCCGAACTATGGCTGCCTTCAGCTCCAAACGACCTCCATCCGGAGGTCCTGGGGATTTAAGGCAGATAAATGTTAAAGCAAAATATGAAGAAGTTGAATCGAAATAAAACGAAATTGACCAAATTGCACTAAACTGAAGAAAATAAAAGAATAGAAAATGTGAATAAAACAACTTCGCTCAATCAGTTCTCCTTCCACGCCATCTCGAGGTCCTCAATTAATGGAGCGTCCTCGCAATCGCCAGAGATTAATCACGCCGGACACTTCCGGTTCCGGTTCCGGTCGTCGTCGTCGTCGCCCTCGTCACTGATGCCGTTGTCGCTGCCACGAAATGAAGTTCAAATGACGGAACGAAGTTCAAACGACTAAACGAAGTTCAAATGACGAATGTCAAATGAGGACAAATGAGCTGAACCAGGTCCTGGTCCTGGTCCTTGTCCTGATCCCTGCCATGCCAAGTTGTCTGCAGTTGCAGTGGTTTTTGTTGCTGTCGCTGTCGCCGTTGACAGGGACAGGAATCGGTGGCAAGTGTGGACGACACGAGGCGACAACAGCAGGATGAGCGACAGCGATTTAGGGAGGTGCCAGTGAAAAGAAAGCAGAGCAAAGAGATGGAGGGCGAAGGTTGGAGGAGCCTGGGGGACGACGACTGGAGCAGAGGTCGCCGGAATTGACGGATGGCGACGCGCCGACGGAAGCTCAGGAAGCCCAGGACGACCGACGACAGGAGGAAACCGGGGGCAGGACGAGCTCGGATCGGGCGGCGAGGTCGGGACAAATTCTTGACTAGTTGGAGTTTGATTGATTCGATCCGCTTCGCTTCGGTTCGGTTCGATTCAGGTCGATTCAACTCGACTCGATTCGAGTGCGCTTCGATGAATGCGAAGTGGAATCACGTTAAGGGGTTGCCTTAAAAGCTCGCCGGCCCGAGCTCCGATGTAATGCGGCCGCAAACAAGTAATTCTTAATTCGTTTATCCGCGACCGGCTGCCGCCCGGGGTGCTCCATGGCCTGGACGTCCCCGATGTCCTCGACTCCCCTGCGTCCTCGGCCTCCTCCCCGACGACCCCGACGTCCCCGATGGGCTCGCGGTGCTTGTGGCGAAAGCCATAAATATTTTAATTAAATTGCTCGCAGTAAAAGCCGTGTAATGGCGTTGCCATACCGCAGGACTTTTGTGCTCTCGGCTTGTGCGCCGGGTTAAAAGGAGCAAATTCGCGAAAAACTATGACATTTAATATATATATCGTTATCATGGGCTTTCGATCGACTTCTTGGGCTTCTTTTTACCGTTTTCCTGGCTCCCGATAAGTTTTTAAGTAAATTAAAACCGGGATATTGCGGACTATTTTTGCAGCCATAATTTCATTGTGTTTTATGCAAGAACAAACAATTGTTTCAAATTCAATAAATTTGCAGGTTCTCGAGACAGCAGACATTTTTTAAATCTACCTAAATGGAATACAATTTTTCACTAGAATTTTGTATTTACACAATTTTGTCATTTTATTTTTTTTTTCTTTTTTTGATAAAATTTATTTTTCGATTTCATGCTGTTTGGTTTACTAAACTTTTTTTGTTGTTTTCATCTGTTTTATTACATTTAGTATATTTTAGTATTTTATTTAATTGTTTTATATATTTTTTCATTTTATTTCATCATTTTAATATATTCATTTAATGTTTTTCATATTATCATTTTCATTTTATTTTTTATTTTCTATTTAATAATAATTTCTCATTTTATTTTATTATATATAATTATTTTATATTATCTATTATATTAGTTATTGCATATTTCTCTTTTTGTATTATTTGTCATAATAAAATCTTATTCTGTTTGATTTTTCTTTGCAAATTTGGTTTCAGTTTATTATGAAATTTGATTAAAAATTCATTTGATTACACTTTATTTTCCTAGCCTTCGTTCGATTTCATTTAATTTGGCGAATGATTTCTCCAATTTAAGAGACTTTGAGTCTCGCATTTCGCCACATACTCGCAAATAATTGAATTACGGAGCCCAAGTGGTTGCCGAACCCGGGTCGGTGTCGCACACATCGACGGGTGCTGAACTGTTGACCCCCTCCCACCTCCTCTGGAGCCCCTCAGGCCTCTCTGTCGCCCCTCAGTTGCTCCCTGTGATCCCCTGTTGTCGACACGATTCGTTCCGACGACGACGGCTTCAACACCTTCCGAGCTTTGGCTTTCACACCTCGTCAGCACCTCCAGCTGCAGCGTTGTTGCTTCCTCTCCCTATCCCTCTCCCTCCTCAGCTGCTCCTTCTTCCCCCTGCCTGCCTTCTCCAACATCCTCAGTTTCTTCCTCCCCTTCTCTTCACCTCCTCCTACTTCTGCACCTCCTCCTCCTTCTCCTCCCTCCAAGTCTTCTCCACCTTCCTCCAAGTCATTTACTTCTTTCTCCAGACCAGCTTCCCCCCGTTCTCCTCCTTCCCCATTCCCCATTCAATACCATGGAGCTCTTAATTTTTCATGCTGTTCATCTTCTGATATACGTCGTGAGCTTGTTGTTATTGTTTATCTGCTGTTCTTCCTCTGCTCCTTCTCGTTGTTGTTGCTGCGGCTCCTCCTACTATTCTTGTTGTTTTCCATCGGGTGTTTGTTGCTTCTGCTGGCCTCCACCGCCACCGCCATCGCCATCGCCGAAGGTGGTCGACAGCCGTCAACCGCATTTGGTAGGCTTTTGTTGCGAACTCATCCATTAAAGCCAGCAAGCGAGGCTTTCACTCAACTTCTCTCCTCCTCTTGCCCCCCCCCCCCCCCCTCTCACTCTCTCTCTCGCACTCAAATGCCGGCCAGTATCTAATTTCAAGTATCTGCAAAATGCATCTCGTCTATTTTCGCCTGGAATTCGGATGCAGATTTGCAATTAAATTTTCGAGCCCTTTCCCTCCGTCTTATATGTACATATCGTGTTCCTCGGCACCGAATCTCTCTCTCCCGCTCGCTCTCGCTCTCTCTCTCGCTCTCTGTCTCTGTCTGTCTGCCGTTCTTCCCCACTCAGTGGCTTCTTTCGCTCTCTCTCGCCGTCGCTGTTGCTGTAATAATTTGAGGCCTCGTCCGAGCGACGTGTAAATTCCTTCATCCTCCTGCTCATCCTCCCTCCCCCTCCGTCTCACCCTCTCCCTCCCTCTTTCTCTCTCTCTCTCGCTTTGTCTAACTGTCCTCAAGTCCCTGTGCGTCCGTCGGCAACACCGACGTCTCTCGCCCGACCTCGCCCCGATCCCTCGGCCTTCTTCCGTCCATCCGTCCGTCCGTCCATCCGTCTGTTCCTCCCACTCCTTCTCACCCTCCCTCCGTCTGCGCTTCCTCTCGAGTCGTCGTCGCCGTCGTCGCACATGCACCGGGCCTCCATCCGTTGGCTCGCCGAGCGCATTTCGTCTATTTGTATCTATAAATTTAATTATGTTTGAAAATTATGCATGCAACGCCGCAGCACCAGGTCGGCTGCAGTGGGGCCGAGGGCACCGAGGGCCGAGGCAGCAGGGGAGCCTGGAGTGGACTCGGTGTCCACTAATTCACATTTGATGTTCGGCGAATGGGGCTCGGTCAGCGAGGTTATGCCGCAGATCCAGATGCAGACGCCGATGCCGACGCCGACGCCTGCCTTCGACTCGACCCCTCGCCGTCGCCGTCGCCGTCACCGTCGCCGAAGACGCAGTCGTCGGTGGTCAGCGGCGCTCGACGGCTGGGGGCGTGGCGGGGCCGCCTGATCTCTGTTGCTCGACCCTCGGTGGGTCTCGTGCGTCAGACGACGTGCTTCGTGTGTCTCGTCCATTTGTTCACGACCGTCTGTGTGTGTGTGTGTGTGTGTGTGTGTGGAATGCGGCGAATTCTCCGCTCCGATTTGACAGCAACACGAGCCGCGAGTCGGGCTTCGGGAACCGGGCAGCGGGCATCGGGCAGCTGGAATCGGGAAGCGAAAAATCAATTAAGTCGCGGCCGAGGTGTGAGTTCGGCATTGCGATGGCTTGCCGTCGATAACGATAACGATGGCGATTAGACATTGTTACCGATAGTTGTGAGAAAATCTGGAACATCGAAGAAAGAACTAAAAACATATGTTTTTGTAAATTTCCACCCAATATTGTAGAAAAATAAGAAATTAAGTTTAAGTAAATAGAAAGAAATCTCAAAAAAATATTACAAAAAATATTTTTCATAAAACTCAACTCAAACTCCCAACTCAAATCCCAAAAATGAAAGTTTTGATTATTAAATAAATCAACTAGAATAAAAAAAAACGAAGTAAAATAAAATAAAATTACAAAGCAATTAAAGAAATAAAAATATTAAATAGAATTCCCTACTTGACTAAAAGTTATTTTCTTACAAATAATTAATGAGGATTCATTTTTCTATGCCTTCGATAAGTTTCATTAGTTGTTTTTTTCAAATATTTCCTTTCATAACCTCATTTTTTTTAGTTCGAAAACAACTCAAAATCCATCGGAGAAATCGTTGAAGAAATCAAAAGCGCCAAGCACGGAGTCACAAAGAGCAAAATAAGGAGAAAAACCACGCGCTCCCTCGATATCTGATCCCAGACCTAGCCCACTTTATTTCTAAGTCACGCATGCCTCTCGGTCGCACGGTCCGAGCCGACGGCGAGCCGGGGCGGCCGAACCGAACGCGAACCGGTTCCAAGGCTTCTGGCACTGGCTGCGTGCGCCGAGCTGTGACTCAGCCCGGCCGGCCGACCGACCGCCCGCTCTCCGACGACCACAAACCGATTCCCTCCTTCGCCTTCTCCTTCTCCTCCTCGGCTCTTTCGAACGTCCTCTCTCGACCCCACCGCCGTCCCCCGATGGTTTCTCTCTCTCCGCATGGCTCTGACAGCCGCGCTCGCGCTCGGCTCCTTCGTTCAGTTTTGTTCTTTCCCCTTTTTCCCACTTCGAGCGAGATTCTCTCACTCTGCGCTGACCCCCGCACGAAGAGTGACGTCACGGAGTGCTCTCGTTCCCTCGCGCGCTTCTTCGCCACGCGTTGTTTTTGTTGACGCCGCTTCTCGCTCCGCCTCGCTCCCTCTGAACACGGCGTCATACCGAGGAGGGCCGAAGACTGTTCTTGGCACCTCTCCTGGTGGAATTTGCTCCTTTTGCTCGCCGCATTCTCGCACGTCTCGTCAGTTCGGCCGACGAGGTCCGCCAGCGTCCAACGGGACACGGATGCGATTTATGCGATGGGGCCGCGGCGACGCTCGGCCGACAAACGAGACGAGACCAGTTTGAAAAAATGGCAAAGACAAAAACACATTCTAAAAAATGTAATTCGCATTTCATTCCTTAACAAATTTATGATATTCCAGTTTTTAGAATATAATTGTGCACCGAATAGAATCAATCAAATCCAATATTATAATTTTTAGTTTCTTACAAGTTGTTTATTCCAAATTATTTTATTAAATTATTTTGAATTTTGTAATTATTTGTAAAATGTTTACCAACCTGTCGGAAAATGACCGAATCCATTATTTTTTAACTCCAATTTTAAATAATCCAATTTCTCAATAATGCATTTTCACGATGTTGTTTTATTAATTTTTATATACCAAAAGTAAACTATGTAAAAATAACAACTAGTCGTAAAATATTTGACTATGTCCGTATCCACAATATGTCGTTACTTCCAATTCATGCAGGTCGATGCATTTCAATATTCCGATATTGAAATCTCTGTTCAGGATTTGTGTTGGACCAAGGAGCTCATTATGCGAAATTGGCGATACCACGCTCTGCAGCGAGATGGCATCGGTGTGGTGGGGGTTCTTCGTCCCCTGCTGCCCCGCCCCACGCCCTTCGACTAATTATAGTCGTCTCCCGCTCTGGTGGATAGACAGGAGTCGCTGCCGCACATTAATTCAATTGACGTCGTCCTCGTCGTCGTCGCAACATCGATGACTTCCACAATGGGCTCCGGGCTCAGCCCCAGCTCACCATTGGCATTGTTCGTGGGCTCCCGAAAGCAGCGGCTCCGACCTCGGCCCGTCATCCGCGTCCTCGTTCCCGTCCTCGTCCTCATCACCGTCCTCGACGGCGACGTCAAAGCGACGTTCAATAGAACTGCAACTTCGAGATGCAGCCCTGCCGCCTCAGCCCAGCCCTGGCCGCCTCGCCTTTCGGCAGCGATCCACTCAATGGCTCTAATTAATAATGATATTGTTTAGAAAAGCAGCTCTCGCTCTCGCTTCCCCTCCCTCTCCGCCTCTCTCCATTACTCACGCTCTCGGCTGCATCCTCTCCTGCTCCCCTTGCATCCTCTCGGGTTCCTCCTCTCTCGCCATCGGTTTCCCCTCTCCGCGGAGGCTGCCGACAACTTTGTTTGACATTTCGAACGTCAGACGGCGGGCCGGTGACGGTGACGGCGACGGCGACGGCTGTCAGCGGGCGTGCGGCTTGAGACGAGGCGAAGACGGGAAGCGAGAGGCAGGCGGCGAGGGGGCGTCGCTCGGGCTGGGCCGAAGTTTGGCAGTGGCTGAAATGTTGCTAATGAAGGACAGCGCCGACTGGTGGGGCCGCCAGGGAGGGGGGACAGTGAAAACAGAGAGGGAGCCAGCGCGATCGATGTTGAGCAGGATGCGGAGCATGAAACAGCTCCGCGTGCGAGGAGGATGGGAACGGAAGCGAACCAGGTCCGAGGAGGAGGCGAGAGCTGGAGAAGAGAAGGCGGAGAAGAGGGAGGAGACGGAGAGGGAGGAGGAGAAGAAGAAGGAAAGGGCGTGGGAAGAGGAGAAGGGGAACGAGAAGACGATAAGTACGGTGACTGGGAGGGAGGGAGAGATAGAGAGAGAGGGAAAGCAGCTGTCTTGAAATGGAGAAACTACAGGCAGTTTGGGAGACAGAGCAGGAGAGAAGGGCAGGGGAGAAAGCATCGGGGATGAAGAGAGAGGGACAGAGGGTGAGGTGTGGTGAGTGAGGCTAAGGAAGAGTGCGCGGAGGGTCAGAGAGTGAGAGGGAGGCAGTGGAGTGAATAGTGAAGAGAGTTTGACAGAATGTTAAACAAAGGCTTACCACGTTCGGGCCCTCGTTGTTGTTGTCGTCCTTCGGTAATTTTCCCGACGACTGACTGGTGTTTGTTGCAGCTGCAGCGTTGCCATAATTTCTCATTTCCTCGCCCGCAACTCCCGACCCCGACCCCGACCCCGATCCCGCCCTGCCGCCCACCTGGCCCGTAACAAATGCAATTAAGCTCGGTCGCCGTCGCGACACAAATTGATTATCGATGAAAGATGACGACGAGGACGAGGACGAGGAATCCTTTCAGCAAAAAGGATGCCTGCGACAAGGCGGCGACAGCGAGTTCGTCGTTGCCTTTGTCTGTGACTGTGTGTCGTTCGTGTGCGTGTGTGCGTCTAATTTCAGGCAAATCGGGAAATTTTACGGAAAATTAACTCGCCGTCGACGCCCGGAAGCGCAGAAGTCCTTACGAATTTCGCTCAAGACGAACTGAATGCGAAGAGCACGATTAAAAACACAACTCGCTGGAATAATTCAAGAAGGCAAATAACGCGCGAACACGCCACGGAGCGAGCGGACGATCGGGGGTTTTTCGATCCGAAATTAAAGCAAAATTCATCGGGAGGAATTGCGGAAAATTACATTGATTAAAACTACAACAAAGGAGGGGCGCCTAATTGCAACAACAAGTCGCACGATTGCACAACAAGTCGCACGATGCAACGAGTTGAAACAACAAGTAGCAAAATTGCACTAACGAAGCTAGGGGAGAAGGAAAGAAATTAAAAATAAATGCAAATAAAATAAAAAAATAACAAACAATAAATATAAATAATAGTTAAATAAAATTAAAATTAAAATGGTACATTCAGTAATGAAACGTCCAGAACGAAAATTACCAAGTTGCGAAAGCCCAACAATAATTGGAGAGAACTCAGAACTAAATGCACAATTATCGCAGAGATCGCGATATAAATCAGAGAATTAGACGAGCGCCGCGGGATTTTTGCACGTTCACGGCGCGGGGCCCACGTTGTGTACCAGAGACATCGCCGTCAGGTGGCAACATTGTAGTTGGCCGAGGCACGCGAGTGCAGCGAAGCCGAAACGGGCCCAGGGAGGCTGAGGGCGAGAGAGGCGTGGATGAGCGGCAGGCGGACGGGAGAAGGCGCTGCGAAAGGAATAAAACTGAAAATGTAAAAAAATTTTAATTAAAGTTGAAACTACAAAATGAAGTAGGGAGAGTTGAAAAAATCTTTAAATACAAACTAGAGACATTTAGGAAAACGATAAAATTACAAACTACAAAAACAAAACTAAAATGAATTGAAAAACAAACTGGCCGAAATATATAAAATATTGAGGAAAGAAAAATTGTAAAATAAATAATTGGTAGAATTTGAAAATACAAAAAAATTGAAAAGCATTAAAATCAAATGTTTACAAATATTAAATAAAATATATAAAATGTAGAAAAAGCCAAAAATACAAACATGAAAAAGAAAATTCAAATGAAGAATTGAAAAAAAATATAAAAAATATAAAAATAACAAAGAAATGGTAAAAAAATGGTGAGAAAAATTGTAAATAACAAATTGGAAGGATATTGGTAAAAATTGGTAAAAGATCAAAAAACAAAATGTTTATAAACATTAAAAAAGAAAAATATAATATTAGGAAAACACTAAAACTACACACTTGAAAAAGAAAATTAAAATGAGGAATTAGAAAAAAGATTTGAAAAAATATATAAAATAATATAAAAATTAGAAAAATTGAAACAGATGCTAGACAATAAACAAAAAAATAAAAATTAGAAATGAAAGTTAAGAATGAAACGTGTGAAATTGGAAAATAAAAAATTGGTTCAAAAAAGTTTGACAATTAGAAATTTTTTCAAAAAGTATTGAGTAAAACAATAAATATTAGTGAGGAAAACTTACAAGGAATACGACAAAAACATTTATGAAAAAATTTGAGAAAAAATTTGAAAGACAATTTTGGGAGTAAAAAAAGAATTCCATTTCTTTTCTTCAGAAAGATTTTAGCGAAATAAACGGAAATAAAAAAAACAAGACCTGAATAAAGTTCTGATTTTTGGCCACAGCTCCACGGGCGATTTTCCCGATGCAACTCGAATCGATTTCGGCATGCGGAGCACGAAGAGCCGGACTCTCGAAGACATCGGTCGAATGCGGCTCCCGGCCATGTTTGACATCGTGCAGGGCGGGCCATGTACAGATGGATTCGTACATATATAGATATATATATATGTATGTTGGTGCATTTATATATGTATTAATTTAATATTCCATGGCTGTAGCTTGGCTCGGTGCGTCGCCCGAAACTATGCAACGAATTCATTTCAAATAATTCAAATGTCTGCCTGTCATGCGTGTTCATTTACTTAAAACCTCTCCCTCGCCTCGCCTCGCCTCGCCTCGCCCCCTGTGCCGTCGCCCGCCCATGCCTGCGAGCTGAGCGCCCAACTTTCCTAATTCCCCTCGACGTCCTCCGGTCCTTCGGCCCGCCGCCCACCTGGGCCCGCTCGCTTCGGCCCTGCTTAAACTGAATTAACTTGTTCTCCAAGTTTGCGCAATTGTCCTGCCGCCTTTGCCTTCGCCGCGCCCTGCCCGCCTCGTCCTCTCCTGCCGCGCCTGGTGCTCCACCCCTCCTCGTCCACGTCCTCAGCTCCTGCTTGCCTTCGGCTCGCTTCCTGGACCGTGCGTCCTTGCCGACAGCAGGCGTCGATGAACGAACGGGTGGCGCCGGCCGAGCACGACCGGCCGAGGAGGTGGTGGTGTTGATGGGGCTGGGTTGGGTTGGTAAATTTTGAATTTTCGTAATTCCAAATGAGAATGCATCGAACATTTTGTGCGTTTGCATTTCATGCTAATTTCGGGCGGCTCCCGAGGACGGGCCAAGTGTGGACGACGCCAGGACGGTGGATGGACGAAGTCAGGTCGGAGGACGGACGAAGGAGCAGCAGGGAGGCGGTCGACAGAGGGCAGCTGAGGGGACCGGAGGAGACGAAGTGGCCGAGACTTAAGTTTGCGCAGAGGAAGGAAGTCGATGGGCGGCGAGGAGGAGGGCGTGGTGTGGGGGGAAGAGGGATGGAAGGGACGAAGCGTGAACCAGAGAAGGATGCGGGAGTGAAGGATGACGGAGACGAGCGATGGAGTGAAGGTTGGACCAGTGAAGGACGAGGAACTGAAGGATGACGGCGTGAAGGGTGAAGATTCGAAGCACGAAGGAATGAAGGATGAAGAGGCGTCGGCCGAGCGACGAGGAGGGCGAAGGCGACCAGGAGGGCGCACAGGAAGACGTTGAGCCTCGGGTGGGGTGGAGCGGTTTCGATTGTGCACTAGAAGCATGTTTCGGTGTGCAGCCAGGACTCGCTGTCCTCGCAGCAGAGGCAGACGAGGCGAGGCGAGGCGCGACGAGTGGGGGCCCAGGATGGGGGTCGGCGGCTTGGCATGAGCTGTAATAGGCTTTGGCCGAAGTGACGGCGAGCACGAGGTCGGCGGGGCGCGGGGCATGGGGCGCCACGGATGATGCTGAAGTCATTTAATAAATGCAGGCTGAGAGTTTAATTAACCAGGGGCGGGTCCTTAAACGGTGTTTTGAAACTCACAAGGACATTTGTGGAAATCTAAAATTTCCCCCTGCATCCGACTGAAGTGAATTCGCGGGATTTCGAGTGACTTTCCCTGGCTCTCGGGGATTTCTTGGGCGAAAACGCCACTGTTTTTTGCAACTGCTTAAACTCTGTGCTTATGTGTGCATGGGGTTCATGTTAGTGTTGTTGTTGTTATTGCTTTGCATGCTGCTTTCATAGTTGTTGTCATTGTTTTTGTTCCTGTTTGTGTAGTTCTGAGCTCCGGAAGACGTGCACAAGGCACGCCGCTCACTCACGGCCCCGATGTCCTGCGCACGCCCCCGCCCCCACCTGGCACTCATCAGCCTCGGTCTCGGTCTCCGGCTCTCTCTCTGTCCCTGCCTCGGTCTCTGGCTCTTCAGCTTCAGCCTCGACCTCGGCTTCAGCGCCTTCGTCGCCGTCGCCGTCGCCATCGCCGTCGCCGTCAAATGAATCTCATTTGCATTTAAATTAGGACCGAAGGACCATTTCTAGCGCGCTCGCTGGGCGGCCGATCGGACTCGCGAGGGCGGTCGGACGGACGCAGAGAGGGGGGTGGGAGGTGGTCGATTGGTCATGTGTTGGCGAGGGAGGCGGAGGCTGGTGGCGGAGGCGGGTGGCGCATGTCGGCAGGTCTGGTGCGGAGCGGCGGAGTCTCCCGAAATCTGTTCGCCGCATTTCGATGAACTTCTTGGAAGCGTCCGGACGCCGGAGACACACGCAGCGCCCAGGGTGGCCAGGTGGACGTGGAGGAGCGAGCGAGGGAAGCAGTTGGGGGCTATGTGGAGGGGAAGGGCAGGGCAGTGAGATGAGAAGGTGTTGGTGGTGATGGCGGGGAGAACGAGAAGTTGGAGAGCGAGAAGGCGGTGCCGCCGTCGAGCGAGTGTGTGCAGATAATTTTATGCAGTAATCAGATGACTTTGTTGTAATTAACACAGTGGCGTGGCGAGCGAAAGCTTTGCGGCGAATCTCTCGAACGACGAGGGAACGTTGAAGGCAAACCAGAGTCTGGAAAAATCTCCTCTGGGAAACGAACTGCAGTGCCGAATTTCACAGGACTTGGAGGAAAGCGTTTTCTGCACGATCAATTGAGAGTCATTGGCGAGAAATTATTAAGATAAGGTGGACGCAGATGATGTGACGATGATTTTGGAGATGATGTTGATGAAGATGTTGATGAAGATGTTGACGAAAATGTGAATGAAGATGATGTTGGTGATAATGAGGATGTTGAGGGAGATGTTGAAGAACATGTTGATGAAGATTTTGACGAAGATATTGATGACGATGTTTACGATGACGATGAAATTGAAGATTTTGGTGACGATTTTGGTGGTGATTTTGGCGTTGATTTGATGGTGATTTTGGAGATGATTTTCATGTTGATCTTGACGATGAAATGGATGATTAGTTTGAAGTTGGTTTGCTGTTGATTTTCTGTTAATTTTGATAATGATTTTGATATTGATTTTGATAATGATTTTGATATTGATTTTGGTGATGATTTTTATGACGAGCTTGGTGTGGATTTGGATGTTGATTTTGATGAAGATGATGATGATGTTGATGATGATGTTGATGACGACGTTCTCGATGATGGGCACTCGGCCCGGCTCTGCAGCCAACGACTGCTGGGACTGTACATTTTGCGCCTGTGTCTTGCGACAGACTTGGGGCACGAACTTGGCTTCGAGGCTTCCCGGACAACGCTCGCCTCGTTGACTGCAAGGGGCGCCGACACAAGCCGGCCTGCTTCGGCCCGAGCCGAGGCGGGGCGAGGGCTGGATGGGGATGGGGATGGGCCGATAATGGGGAGTAGGCATATAACTATATATCCTCCAGCACACACACAAGCACACCCGAATGTACACGCAAATGCGGACTTATGCGCATGCATAGATAATGAAATGTTGTGGACATGCACTCGGAATGCACACACACACACTCGCACGCATACACACACACATAGAAGCACACGCCCACATGCATGCATATAGCACCGAGAAATACATGTGCCGAAAATAAGTAAATTATTTCAATTATATTTAAAGCAAATATTTTCAGGAGACAAAAACCATTTCGGTCGTCTCTTTGGGAAAAATCAAAGGCGCAGAGAGGGAGTGAGTGAGATGGGGAGAGGGGGGGGGGGGGGCGATAGTGCATGGGAGAGAAAGAGAGGTGGAGAGTCTTGCCGATATTCTAAATTCACATTCTTTATTCAAATCATAATTGAATCGTAGGACTTTTGCTCACTGAGGGAGATCGAGCCACGAGAGGGAGAGGGAGCGAGACGAGGCCGAGGGAGAGACGGAGTGGCGGAGGGGGGGGGGGGGCGATAGTGCATGGGAGAGAAAGAGAGGTGGAGAGTCTTGCCGATATTCTAAATTCACATTCTTTATTCAAATCATAATTGAATCGTAGGACTTTTGCTCACTGAGGGAGATCGAGCCACGAGAGGGAGAGGGAGCGAGACGAGGCCGAGGGAGAGACGGAGTGGCGGAGGGAACGAGGTAGGAAGGGAGAGCGTCAGGGAGAGCGACAGAGACGGAGGTCGAGGCATCCGAAAGTTTACGCAATGCAATTTACTGCAGTGGCCCCTGCCGGCCAGGACGCTGGGACATCTTTATGTCCTCGCCTGTCATCGCCCGGACGGCCGGAGGCCCCGACCCCATCTTGGCGCCCACTTGGGCCGGGCCTCGCAGGACGGGGCGGGCGTCGGGGTGCCCGAGGTCGGGGCTTTTATCTTCTCTAGTTGCGAAGGCGAGTGTTTGCATATTCATAATTTCGTTTGGCAGGTCTTAATTTGGAAATCAGAGTCGAAATCACAATTTTCCGTGTGGCGGGGGACCCGGAGCAAGGACATGGGGCACTGGGCTTATGGAGGTATGGAAATAATTAAATTTTTCTGAAAACTCCAAACAATTCCAAAAGACAAAAACCTCCGTCACTACAATTGAAGAATGTAAAATTCTCGATTCTAATTTAAATTTTATTTTTCTAATCTCTTTCCCAGCCCCTCAATGACGTTGTCGAGCCACGTCTGCTGGTCGACGGCATCGATCGATCGATCGATTGCGTAACTGACTCCGACTGGGTCGGGGACGTCTCGGGCCGACTCCTTCTCCATCGCACCTAAATTCGAAGTTTTCATTTCGCATTCGAGAGAAATTTCTACACCGATCGATCGGCCGGAGCCAGCGATCGAGCGGAGAGCGATCGGCCGATTGGCGGCTTGAACGAGTGACGACCGATCGAGGCGTCTCCTTCACCCCTCCTTGCCTTCTCCTCCTCCTTCTCTTCCCCGGCCCCCTCCTCGTCGCCATCCTCTTCCCATCAGTCGTTCGATGATCTCATCGAATGCGCCACGACTTGCTTAATTTATTCGCACTTTCCTTCCCTTATGGATTTGCATTTTTAGTTCCTCAAAGCTGGCGGAATTCTAAATCCCAGCCAAAGTCAAACTAGTGGGCGCGAGGGGAGGCTGTGGAGGAGGGAGAAGAGGGGTAAGAGGGGGAAAAGAAGGCCTTGGAGGCGAGGGTTTGGCATTTGGAAAGGCAAATTGATTTCATTCTCGCCTCTGTTCGGGGCTCGGTCCTCGCTTTCCCACTCCCTGGCGAGCCCCGGGCAACCCCTTGACATCGGTTTCGCTCTCTTTCCCTCTCTCTCTCTCCCTCTCCCTCTCTCTCTCTCTCTGTCCTGCGTGGCCTGCGTGAAACTTATTTATTTGGAAATCTGCATCATTTGCGCAATTTTACACAATTATGCGTAAAATTTTTAATTTCCGGCAGCAAATGACTTTTTAATCGAGAGCGAGCTGTGCGTGAGCGACGAGAGTGGCGAGAGCGGGTGAGAGAGAGAGAGAGAGAGAGGGAGAGATGCAACACACCCTGTGCGTATGGGCCGAGTGCACGCGAGCGTGTGCGAGGCAAATTTTGGGGGTGCCGAGTGCGGAAACTCAAGAGAAGGAACTCGTGGCCCTCGGGCAACTCTTTGAGTTAATGAGATTTTCGGGAATTGTTTCCGTGTCTTCGGCAGGACACAAAAAATTGGAAGAATTTCGAACTCTTTCATCTGAGAAATATTTATTTATTTTGAATAAAATTTAATAACAATAATATAAATAATTTATATAAATGAAATCACATAATCTGAAATACTTCTGAGAAGGAAAAAAGGAAATGATTTTCCTTTTATGCAAATTTCAATATAGAAATATTTTTAATTCCAAATTAAATATGCAAAATAAAATAAATTACTTTTTTAATTCGCAATTATAATATTTTTAGTTATTTTCACAATTTGAAGGAATATTGTAGGAAACAGTACGAAGAACTTGCACAAAAAATGTGAATAAACATTTTTTTAAACACTCTGTAGACATCAATGAAGTCAATAATAAAGGAAAAAGTAATAAATGAAAAATGCCGAAAAGTATTTTGATCAGGAAATCGCTTGAACTGATATAAAATTTTCAAAATACCTTCGATACCAAAATTAAATATTTCATTCCATGCATGATCTGAGCTGTAGAGAAAATATATTTTTTAGTGATGTTTCTCCACACCGAACTGATTAAAAGAATTAGTCCAAAAATTACAGCAACCGCCGCCATCTCGCCAGTGGAGTCCAGGACTCCAGCAACTCCCGCTGGTCCGCGTCCTTCTGGATCTCACCATCCTCCCCAGTGCCCCTCCTTCCCCTTCACTCCGCCCTCTCCTCTCGCTCTTCCGCTCTGGATCGCTCCTTCTCCTCCTTCCCCACCGTCCCCTGCCTCGCGAAGTTCGCCCTCCACCTGATTCGCAATTGACTATTGTTGTCGACGTCGTCGTCGACTGGACTGGAGTCGAGTGGACTGGAGTTGTTGTTGCTCTTGTTGTTGTTGTCCTGTTCTTCGAACCCCCGAAATTCCCCGAAAAATCGAAGTGCGGCGAAGGCAGCAGGAGTGGGACGAGCGGTTCGGGACCAGCTGATTTTCACTTTTTATTTTTGGCGCGATAAAAATTTCGCTTTCTCTTTTATTGTTTTTGCAGTCTTGCCTTCGCTCTTCTCTCATTTCGCCAGCTGCCCCCACTCGCAGCTTCTTCTCCTCTCTCTCTCCTCTCCCCCCCTCCCCTCCTCTTCACTCCTCGCTGCTCCTGTCTCTGCCCTTCCATGTCCTCCCCTCGAACTCACTTGTATTTTTCCGGCCAGGATAAATACATGCCAGCAGAGGGCGTCGGGGTGTCGGGGTGTAGGGGGTGAGGGTGAGGGTGAGGATGGGGAGAGGGGGAGGGGAGCGGCCGGTCGTTGAAAATTTTTATGTAAGCTTTTGTAAATGCGATTTTTCCGCGACTCTTACACGGCTCCCAAGTGTTTCGACCGCCCTCCCCGTCTCTCTCGCTCTCGACCTCCCTTTCTCTCCATCATTCGCTCTCCGCCACTCGCTCTACCTCCCTCCCTCTCCCTCCCTTCCTACCCCTTTCATCGCCCCCACCCCTCGCACCCCCGATCGTCGCCCTTTGGCCGCCGTGCCGTCGATCGAAAATGAAAAGTTTTTTGCGGCTTTTTTGGCGGGTTCCTCTATCGATCTATCTCTGTCTCTGTCTCTGTCACTCTCTCTCTCTCTGTCGCTCCCACCCGCCTGGACCGTGCTCCGGGCGGTTCATGTGTCCACGTGTGGGCGGGGCTGGGCTGGGCTGGGCTGGGCTGCTCTGGCCGAGCTGGATCCACCAACAATGAAGAATTATGCTTCGTTCCCGGCCCGCGCGCCCTCGAGCTCGACCGGCGCTCGGTTTTCACCCTCTGCCTCCCCGAAAGCGCCAAAATCGAGCGAGACGAAGGAGAGCGGCAGAGGCGAGGGCGCGGGAGGCGGCGGAAGCGAAGGAAGCGTGCCTTTTAATTTTTTATTTACTCTATTTTCGAGGGCACCAACGAGTCCTCACACGATTCCCCGCTCGCTCCCTCCCTCCAGCTTTGGCCCTTCAGCTGCACGTGATGTTTTGCTCTATTTTTTGTCTCCCTCGTCCACGTCGTCGTCGGCGTCGTCGGCGTCGTCGTGGCCTTTCGCTGCTCGTTTTTTGGAGCAAATTCGTGGGCTCGCTTGGGGAGAGAGGCTGGCGTCGGTGGCAGGAAATGGAGGGAGGCGATTGTGAAGGTGTGGGTGTGAGTGGGTGGGTGTTTGCGTCGATGTGTGTGTGTGTGTGTGTGTATGTGTGTCTGTCTGCGCGCTGATGTCCGCTCGCGTCCGGTGAGTCCTGCTGATTAAACATTAATTAAGGACAACAATGAATGCTGCGCGTCCATTTGCGTCCAGCTCTTGGCTTTCGTTTTCAAAACAAAACCAATAGCAAGAACAACACCAACAAAAACAACAATGGCACGAAGAACAACAAAAGGAACAGCAATGAACATAACAACAACAATAACAACAATAGCAAATGCATGGGTGGCTGGAGTTTCGAAAGCGAAATGAAATGAAAAGCAAGTCGAACGAACCAACGACGAACGACCGACGACCGACGACCGGCCGAGCGAGCGTCGTCGAATTTGTATAAAAATGCGAAATTACGAATTCGCGAAAAAGTTTTGTCCCCGCGGTGGTCGTGAGAAGGGAGGGCGATGCCGTGTGTGGTTGGCACGTGTAGAGCAGGCTGGCGGGGGGGGAGGTCGGGGGTTGGGGTCGTGCCGAATTTTTAAAATCGCCAAAAACCCCGCAAAAAGACGCAGAAATCATCGACAGACGCAATAAATTAAAAGTACAGTCGTCCTTCGGTGCTGCGGCGAGGGGCGGCGGGTGTTGGGGGCGGTCGGGGATGGGTTCGGTCGGTGTCGGGGGCAGAGCAAAAGGCAAGGAATGGGGACGAAGGGAAACCAGGGCGAGTGCAGGAGGGGACGGAAAACAGCTAGGGAGGCGAAGGGAAAGGAAAGAGAAACAGTCAAAAGGGACAAAGTGAGAAGCACAAAGCGGAACAAAGAGGGAATCGAAGAGAGAAACCGAGCGAGATACAGACAGACAACGAGAGGCAAAGATGGACAAAGAGGGACAACGAACGAAACGAACGAAGGAAAACAAACAATAAATAAAAAAGTTCTTCTCGCCGAATTTCTGTAAATTTTTAATGCAAAATAAATTGGATAGTTGTAAAAATTGCCACATAAAATTATATAAATTCACAATGGTAATGAAATGAGGTTGTGGAATTAATTTTAAGATACACTTTTTATTTTATTCGGATTGATTTCATTATTTAGTTTTCTCATACATTATTTCTTCAAAGAAAAACCAATTCCTCGCCACTTGGATATCGACGGAGGTCGATGAAAGTTCGAAATTTTCGCCCTAAATCGACCTCAGGGAGCCACGCCGGCCTCCACACACGCTTCGTCCTTCGTCCCTCGTCCGTCGACACCCCCGGCGGTCGGACTCGATCCTCGCTCCGCTCCATCGCGACTCCGCCCTCCCCGCTGTCCGCTTAACCCGTTCGTCCTCTCTCGCCGTTTGGCCCTCTCTAATTTCGCATTTAATTGCATACTTTCTGGCAAATAACTCGGCGCTACGTCTGGCTGCCATAAACAACAAGAACAACAACAACAAACATGCAAGCAAGCAACAGGAGTGAGTTTCAGGCAACAACAACGGGAGTGAGTGCGGGACCAACAGCAAGAGGGAGGCGGGAGTGTGGAAACAACAACAGCAACAACAACACGGAATTTGCACCAAATTAACCCGGGTAACCTATTTAGCGCCAAGGGACGGCAACAACTATCACACAACAACAACAACAACAACAACAACAACAAAAATAGAGCAACATAACAACAACAGCCCGACCAACAACAACAACAGTCAGACCAGGAACAGCAACGCGACTGCCGGGCTGCTGCACCGAACTCGACGGCATCCCGGCCGCATCCTCCGACCCCACCTGCCCCTCAATCACCTGGAAAGGTCCGCAAAAAGCGCCAAAGGACACGACCGCGAAGTGAAAATTGGTTTCCTTTGGCGAGGTCGAGGGTCGAGGGACGAGGGTCGACGGCGCTGATGATGATGGGCAGACCCAGGACGATGCTGGTTCTTCCCACACGCCGCGCCAGGTGAGCGACGGCCAAGGCGAGGGGCGGGGCGGGGCGGTTCCAGGCGTGTCCGATGGTGGGCGCATCATTATACGAGGGCGCGTCCTTAATTGCACGAATTTCATTTAGAAAATTAACATCAATTAGAGCACCGAACTCAGCGCCAGCAGCGGAGGACCTCGAGTGACTAATGAAAGGTGGACGCCAGGCCGAGGACCTGGCGCCAGAGCCAGGACCGGGTCGCATTTGATGACGCACGGATCCTGGCCCTGGTCCTGGTGCTGGCCTGGTGCTGGCCTGGTGCTGCTCCTGGCCTCGGCCGCTCCCCGGCTCTGCTCGATGCGGCTTCTGGTCGTCTCCTCCGTCGTCGCCGTCGTCTTGGCGGCGACTTCCGGTGCGCAAAATGGCTTCCTTGCCGGATGCCACTGCAACGACAACAACAACAACGACGGCGACAACCACTCGAGCTGCCTCCACTACAACTTATTACCGCTGATGGCTCTCGGTTGCATCTGAAAGCTTCTTCCGCAAGACGAAAATTTAAATTAGTTCCAACGGCGACCGGCGACCGCCGCCACCTCGCCGCGCAGGAGGGACGGGGCGACGACGACGACGACGACGAGGGCTCCAGGACGACCGTGTGGACCGGCGTGCGCCCAGGACTTCGCGAACTCCGCGGCATCCGCGGCCCTCTGGCCTTTGGGGCGAGCGTCCGCATTGTTTCACATGCGGAAGCAGGTCATGTGGCAATTAGAGCCTTCGTCGTTCGTCGTCCTTCGGCCCTCTCGGTCCCTCGTCGCCCTCGATCTCCTCTCGAACGTCGCTCCTTCCCTGGGTCCTTCCTCGAAATTAGAAGTGATTCCTTGGCCCACGCCCGCCTCGCCTCGCACAATTTAATAAGCTTCGCGCTCCGTAATTTCCACGTCGTCTCCTCCTGCCGCCGGCCCTCCTTCATCATCCGGTCGACCCCACCACCAGCTCCCCCTTCACTCATCAGGCTTCCTCGTGGACCCGAGCACCGCCAACGGCGTGTCGGGGCAGATGCAATTAATAGAGACGAATCCTGCCGCGAGGCGCGCTTCCTGCCGGCGAAAGAATCCTTCTGCGGACGCCTAGGATCCGGGACCCAGGACCCAGGAAGGAAGGAGCTCGTTTCGCCGTGGGATGCAATCTGGGTTCCTGATTAAGTGATTATTTCGAACGCGACTTGCGCAGCTGCTGCTAGATTTAAGGCATTTAGTGAATTAACGAACATGTTCTTGATGATGCTAACGTATTGTGGAGAGTTAAAACCCTAAGCCAAAATAAAAAATATTTAAAAATTCAATTGCTTTTATTAACAAGAAGCAATGAAGTTTTCTGTGACTTTTTATTTCTTCGATTCCTATTATGAATTATCGTTGACTGCCCTGAATGTAAAACTTAACGACATCGTTCATTCAAATTGAAACAGGAACAATTGTAATAAACTAAATGGAGTTGTCGAATTTAGTTTTGTATACAAAATATGAAGTATAAAAACCGCTGAACTAAAAACAAAAACAAAAAAAAAACAAAAATAAATAAATAAAAATCTGAACACATAATCCAAAATACTCGAACAATTGAAAGATTTTAGGCAATGGCCAAAAAAACCCACGTTAGTAGAAAAACCACTGTAGAAAATCACGCGAAATTTGAGACCTAAAAAATTGAAAATTTAACAACCAGAAAAAGAATTTCCCTTTTCTGTATTTTGTGGATAATATTTTGAACCCTTTTCATCATGGAATTCCGCAAAAACCCCTAACTAACCATTCGCGATGGGAAGCCAAAGCAAAGTCACGGGAAGGCCGTTGACGGAATCCAATTAATTCCATGCAAATGACGGCCATTAATTCGGCAGACATTTGAATGCTTCGATCGGAAAAGCGTTTAATTAGAATTTTCTCGTTAGTCAGTTTGTTGTTGCTGTTGTTGTGTGCTCGCCATTTATATTTGATCCTATGGGAAAACATAAAATGTAATTTGAAAATACCAAATATTATTATTTGCAGTTTTCTTCGAAAATAAAAAGCAAATTCATTTCATTTGTCAACTTCAAACGCAGTCCGCATTTGCATTGCAAATGAGGGGGACCTCCCAGGACCTCCCAGAACCCGGCCCTGTCATCGGCCCAACGTCGTTGTCGTCATCGGCCTCCGCCTCCAGCCCTGTGACTTCCTTCGCGGACGCGGACGCGGGGGCGGAGGCGCGAAATCAAAACCTCCAAAGTCGAATCTTCCCTCATTCGTCGTCGTCTGATGTCGGCGATAATTGCGCTCAGCTGGTCCTCGATTGTCGGCTGTCGGCTGTCGGCTGTCGGTCGGTCCTCGTCGTCCTTGAGCGGACTCGGCCCGCTCCTTAACCCTTGCCGAAGCGAACGTCGAACGCCTTCGCCGGCCGAAGGACATCAGCGCGACCGCAATCGTCGCGACTCGGACTCGTTGGCGAAATTTTATGCTAATCAGAAAATTACGACGAGAATTTATGCTAAAGCAGGACAGGGAGAGGGAGATGAAGGAGGCGAAAGCGTTTGAGCTGGGGGAACGGGTTCAAATGGACCCGACAATCACAACAACGGCAACAACAATGAGCACCTAGCAATTGATTTGCATTTCTAAATATTGGCCGAGGACGCCGAAGGACGAGGACGAAGGCGCCGTCGCCGGGAATGAGATCGGGCTGAGGATGAGGGTGATGATGGGGTTGAGGATGGGGAAATGAATGAGGAGGATGAGGAATGAGGAACGAGGATGAGCTCGTGGATGAAGATTGAGATTTTCAATTTTCTCCAAAAATTTTATAATTATGCATTTTAATTGTGCTCGCCGGCGCTCGAGCGTCCGACGCGGCGTCAAGGGTTAATTTGTGTGTCCCAAAGTGTCCTGGCGGTGGTCGTTGGTGTTGGTGTTTGACGAGAGGCCATTGTTCGAATTCTGGTCCTGGCTCTGGTTCTGTTCCTTGTTCTGCTCCTCGTGGGGCTCGCCGTGCCCGCTGTGGACCGTGAAGGTCCTGCCGCAAGGATGTATGCAAATTTGTTGCTGTCTAATTTGCTGCTTCACGCATCTGCTGCGGAGGACAAATGTAATTTCTAATTTCCCCCCATAATGAAGCCAGCGAGGTGTAAGCGAAAGGACGACCTGCCGGCCGACCGACCGACCGACCGGGTCCTGCGTCCTGGGCTGAAGGGGTTATTGTTGCGGTTAGTCGGGGGAGGAAGAGCGGGAATTAATTAAGACACAAATCAAATTAAGAACATCTTCCGAGGCGAGCAGGGAGCAGGGCCGAGGCGAAGGAAATGGAAATTGGCGAGGAGTCAAACGGCGTTTCCGAAGAACGACGCCGGTTGATGAGTTGACGGATCGACTGCGGTCGAACGAGGGGTTGTAATTGCAATTCATTGTCGACATCTGGATATGAAACGCCGCCACTTGGCAGGTTCATCCTTCCATTCAAAGTTTGCCAACTCCAACTATATTTCAAAGCTAATTGAAACCTCCCCGTTGGCACCGCGGGGACAGCTCGTAATTCAACGGAATCGGCCTCGGCCTCGGCGAATCCATCGAAGAAGATCCTTCTGCACCTTTCGCTCGCCTCCCTCCGTCCGTCCGTCGTCCTCATTAGCGAGCGAGGAAACGCGCGATCGATCGATCGGTTGATCGCGAGGCCGAGCCTGCTGCATCCTGTGGCCGACCTGTTGCAACCGACCAACCGACCAATCGACCAACCGACCAATCGACCAACCGACCAATCGACCAACCGCAGCCAACAACAGCAGCATTCAGAGAAATAACAACAGCAACAACATCCACGGCCACAACTTACAGCAAGAACAACGAGACGACGATGGCTCTGTTATCGATTGCAAAGTTATGTGGAAAAATTTAAGAATAAACGAAGAACGAGCAGACGAATTAAAACTAAATTCAAATGAGTTCGTCTGATGCGGTTTCGAAGCTGCGGCTGCTGTTGTTGCTGCTGAGTGTTGGGGGTTGAGAGTTGTTGTTGTTGCTGTTGCTGCAGTTGGCATTAGCCTTTAAGGCTGTCATTTGGTGACTGCAAAAGCGACGACGACGACGACGTTTAATGAAATAATCCAATCTGACTGTTGGTGGCTTCGATTGAGCTTCGTTTGGATGCAAATCACCGACAGCAACAGCAACAGCGACAGCCGGCTGTAACAAGAAGAGCAGCAACAACTACAATAATGAGAAGAGAAGAGCGAGGAGGAATTGAGCGAAATCGACGATGACGACCGAAAGCCGATGACGAGAGCTCGACGACGAAGAGGCGGCGAAAGAAATAATGCAAAATGCAAATTGATTGATTAAGTTCGAAGAAGGCGGAGGAAGCGACGAGGGTCGGGGGGCAATCGAGGAGGATCGGCAGGGACGAGGGTCGGGGGATTGCGGAGGATATATTAGCATAACTGGCAGATGTTAAGCAGGCAGATTAAATAATTGGCAACTGCTGCGAATTCCGAGAAGGATTGCCGAGGGAGCGCGCGGGGAGGGGAGACCAAAGGGCAAAGAACAAAAGGCAGATGGGCCGAGAGAGGGAGAATAAATTAGGGAGAATCGATGGCGAGTGGACGGGAGGAGAAAAGGAGGCCGAAAGTGAGCGGGGATCGAGAGAAGGGCGAAGATAAGGCAGAAAAGTGAGCGAAAGATCAATAAAAAGGGAGAAGAGGGAGCGACAAACCGATTAAATGGGAGAAAAGGGGGGAAAACAGTAAAAAAATAGCAGACGATCGATTTAATTAACAGCGGACAGTTGAGCCGGAAAGAAGATCTCAATTGCCAAGCGCCTAAAAGGCGACAGAGTTCGTTCCACAGCGAAATAAACAATTGAATTCCTGTGACATTTTGGACTTCTTGGTTCCCGGGTAAATATTTTAATTATCATCAATAATAATTCATTATTGATCATTGCACGCCGAATCGGCTCCGTAATTTCGCTCGCGATATCCTCGCAATTGGTCGCCTAAAAGTATGCAATTCCATTCGCATCCGAGGCAGGCCTTCGCAGGGATCTCATTAAAAATTGAATTATCGGCGATTACGGGCAGCGACAGAGAGGGAGAAGGAGAGGGCGAGGGCGAGCGACAGCAGGAGCGAGATGGCGAAAGACAGCGAGATACGAGAGAAAGAAGGGTGGGAAAGAGAGTGGGCTTCACCCCGAAAGTATGCAGCCTGTTCATCAAACATTCATTGTTACATGCTTTTTGGCGCGACCGCATAAAACAATTTTCATTTCCTTTCGGCGGCCGCCGACAGGATAAAGGACATCGCCAAATGTCCCGGAGAGGCAACAAAAAAGTTTTCTTTCGCAATTTCTACGTGCGTGCGGAGGGCGGGGGCGCATGCGAGAGGCAGGGGGAGAGAGGGAGAGAGGGAGCGGGAGATGGTTGGTTGGTTAAATGATTGCTTCGCATTTCCGGTGCATTTTTTGCTCACCCCGAGGCCTGCGGCTCCAAACCGCGAAAATCCATTGCGGTCGCGACCGCCGTTCGCTGCTCGCCGACGGAGGAAGAACTGGACGACAGGACGTCGACGAAAATCGACAACGCCATCGACGTCGTCGTCGTAGTCGTCGACGTCGACTTCGACATCGATTTAAGTGCGGCGGACTCCTGAAATTTAAGCCCTCGTTTGAGGTTCCTAATTCGTTGGCCTGAGCCCACCCCGACCCCTTTCAGTGGGCAATCGAACGGGTGGCAACGTTGCTGCATTGTTGCTTAATTTCCCTCGGCCGAGGAATTTCCGTGCACGCATAAATATTTGTCCCGAAAACAGCAACAGCAACAGCAACGACGACAACATCGACAGCCACACCGACGATGACGACAGCGACAAGAACAACAAGCTCGAGAGACAAAAGAGGCGGCCAGCGCTGGGCAGCAGAAGCCGCGGCAGCAACAACCATAACTGCAACAACAACAGCAATAGACAGCAATAGCTGGTCATTGGGCATCAGACGACAACAACAACAGAGAACTAGCGGCAACAACAACAGTCATAAATTTCATTTGCACGTTTTCACGGCGGAAATAATTAGAAAAGTATTTTTCGCGATGCATTCCGAAACGGTGGCAACGCTCTCGCTCGCCCGCCCGGTCCCGAACGGCAATCGAGGTGATTGTGAATTGTTGTTGGCCATCGCGGACGTCGCGGATTCCGCGAGGGAGCGGGAATCAGGGGGAGAGAGGGAGGTTCGGAGAGCTTGAGGCAGGCACAGGGAGCGAAGTGGGGAGTTCGAGAGAGGAAGAGGGGGTGAGAGGGGCTGAGAAAGGTCTGGCAGAGACCAGAGCCAGCAGTAGAAAATCAGCAGGTGTGGCGAGCGATGGGTCCGAAGGGGGAGATTTCGAGGAATTTCGGGAAATTTGTGAGTTTGATGGGGTCTGGGCGACGATTACGGAGAATTCGCGACAAGGCTGGGCGACATGGAAGGGAGGAGGCCGTGGAGGAATCGACGACCGAAATGAGAGGATAATGAAGGCATTCGATTAGAAGGCTGGGGATAATTTCGAATGTTGCAGAAATTGGAGGTTGAAAATAATTCAAAAAAATATACAGAAAAGTTGGAGGTAAAAAATGGTTCAATAACCATAGAAAATCGAATGGTTTTTAAGAAATTGTAAAAAAAATTAAAATAAATGAATTGAAGAATTAAGTTATATGAAAACCCTTTGACTAAGTAAGGAAATTAAATAAAAATTAAGTTAAGTTAAATAAAAATGTTTTCAATAAGAAAAATCAGACATTTTTCCTACAATTTTTCAATGGAAACTATTTGCAATAATTCAGTTAAATAAATGTTGAATGCAAAAAATAAGTGAACATAAAAATTTTACAATTCTACAATGAAAACATTAAGAAAACTTAATACGAAAAATAAATTTAAAAAGAGCCTAATGCAGTAAATGAATAAAATAACTATCGGGAAATGTGGAAATATAAAATATGAATGAGGACAAAGAATTTTGGATAATTGGGAACGAACGATATGAGTTCATTCGGAGGCAATGCGGAGATGTGAATGAGATGACAAAGGGTCAAGGGATTAGGGGGAGGGATTTTCGCAAGGGATTCTCGGAAAGGAAGGACGAAGGATATCCCCGGCCATCCACTGCTGCATCGAGTGTTCCGGGCGAGGCGAAACCACATAAGAAACAACTCGTACATGGGAGAATTCACAAGGAAATTGAAATATATACGCAAAATATATACGAGAGATCAACACACACATACACACACACAAGAGAGAGAGAGATCTATGTAAGGGTATCTTTTCAAGGATTTATCCAGGAAGCACATAAAATGCAGAATCTTCAACTGGACTTGAGGACGAAAAAAATATCTCCATAATAAATTCAAAATGAAAGACTTTCGGAAGATATTCACAACAGTCACATACACATGCAAGTATTCACGCACACACACACATTGATTTACTCACACACACACATAGAAGCATGCATTTGCACTCATATGGAGACACTCGTATAGAGACAAAAATATTTCTTCATCAAAATTTAATTTCATTACTTTGCTGCGTTTATCAATAAATCTTTGACGGAGGCAACGACAGGACCCCCTCCTGCCTGCATGTCCTTCGCCCCGTCCCCATTCGCATGTGAGCGTGTGTGAGGAGAGGGAGATAGCTATACGTGGCCAGAGTTCATTTGATATGGCAGCATCAACATACGAAATCTGCAAGGGAAACACACGAGCAAACACACACACACCCGAACCCTGGTGGACACACACATACATGTTGGGGAACAACAACAACAAAAAGTGCCCAACACACTAACAACAACAACACGCTGCCTCCGCAACACCTCGTCACACGGCGCAGGGATCTTTAATAAATTTTGCATTTTTCCAACTCCGCACTCGGAAACCGATGAATGTCCTGCCGACTCCTTCGGCTCCCCTCGGCTCACTGGCAAAATGTTGACTTTTCGCCCGACACCCCCCACCCTGCTCCCATCAACCCCTCCACCCCCTCCATTGACACCTCATCTGCCCAGTCTTCAGTTCGATCTCCCTCTTCGAGCTGCGAAGCCAGTTCGAGTTCGGGTCGTGGAGGTCCTGGCTTGGCTCTGGCTCTGGCCCTGAATCTGTTCCTGCTCCTGCTCCTGGCCCAGGCCTAGACCCAGGCCCTGGTCCTGGTCGCTCCACTTAGTGCACGAAATTTGTTTAAACTATTTCCCAGGGCTCCGACGTCCTCCGGTTTCTGTTTCGGTTTCGAGACTTTCGACGCCGCTCCGCCACAGCTGCCGGGCTCCGAGGCGAGGGGTTTCAGTGGGCGACGAAAGGTGAGAAAAGCCATAGGTTGACGCACGAGGCCGGCGATCGAGGTGGGGGAGCCGATTCCTGTCCATTAGCCCACCATGGCCGCTGACAGCGATGGGGCTGGTGGTGAGTCGTGGTGGCTTCTGATGGCAATTTTCTTTCGTTGTCTCTTTGGATTTGTCGCCTTTCCCTTGCAGGACTCCGTCGTCATCAGGTCCGCTCGTTCTCGTCCTTCCTCCGTCCGTCCGTCCGTTCGCTCGACGTGGTGCGATGCGTGTGCAGACGTCAACACGTCGTCCCGTCCTGCTCCCACATGCAACTCGTCGTTCGGCACCCCGGCTGCAAAGAGTTCGTCCTTCGTCTCGCCGTCGTCTTGCCCAGGATGGCTGCACGTCCTTTGGACTTGTGTTCCAGGAGCCTCCGCCCTCCTCCTCCGACTCTCCTTGCCTCCCTCGTTTCGCTCCCTTCTTGTCTCTCCCACTCTCCCCCTCTCTCTCTATCTTCGGCCTGTGGGCCGCCTGACATGCCGATGTTTGGCGCCCAGAAGGCGAAGTGTTTGATTGTTGAGGTCGTCGCCGCTCCACCCCTGCCCAGCAGCGGAGCTCAGGGAGCTTTCTCTGTCTCTCTCTCTCTGTCTCTCTCTACCCGTCTTTCTCTGTGGGTGTGTGTGAGTTTGCACGTGTGGTCGGTCGTGTCTCTGTGAATGTTGTATGCAAATGAGCTGAGCGACATTTGCGCATAAAATCGAGCAAAATTTAATTGTTCGATTGTTCGCTCTCGCTCTCCCTCACTCTATCCGCATCGCTCTCACACTCTCTCTCTCTCTCTCTCCTTCTCTCCCTCTCTCTCTCTCTCTCTTCTCGCCTCCCCCACCGAGGACGACGGCGACGTCTCCGAGCGATTTCGAACGCTTTGCATGTCCTGGTGCGAAACTTAATTAAGCGTATTTCATTTGCTTCTCATTCCCTCTCCCTCTCTCTCTCTCTCGCTCAACCTCCCATCTCTATCTGTCTCTCCTCCGCCACTTCCTTTAGTTCTCAGATGAGTTGGATTTTTCTAAGTTTTCTCACGTTCTCCTGCCGCTGAAGCCTCCTCTGGCAGGACAAAATGCGACCATTGTTCGGGCCGCAAACATGCGTGTCATCGGCAGCAACAACAACAAGAACAACAACTACAACAAATAAAACAACAACAACAACAACATCAACAATTCAGCAACAACAGGAACAATTTAACAACAATGAGCCCAACAACTGCAGCACGATGAGAGGAGGAACCTAAAAAGCATCCTACTTTCGCAACATCCTTAATTAGAAGGAAACTCCTCCACTCCTCACTTCCTTCCACATGCGAGTCCTTTCCTCTTGCGCTTGTTCTTCCTCAATTTTTTCCCCTCTCCTCTAGACTCTAGGCTCTTCCTCTTCTTCCTCTTCTTGTACTGCCTTTCTCCTGCTGCAGCTCGCGATTCTCCTCGACCCGCACGGAGGCAAACACGAAAATGGTCGTCGCTTCTGTTGTGCTCGTGTTGTTGCTTTTGTGGCTGCTCTACTTGTTGTTGTTGGGTGTTTTTCGCTCTCTCTTTCCTCCCTCGCCCCCACCTCCCCCAATTCGTTTCATTCTGAAGGACCGGCAGGTCCTTTGACTCGACTCAAGTGGCCTCTAATGAAGACAAATCGCCCGAGGACATTTTTATGAAATCATGCTACGACGACGACGACTATGACGACGGAGGGCCCGAGCGGCCCTTGAAGGAAGCGACACTGGCCGGGGTGACGAGGACGAAGCCGGCCGGGCCAGTCACTGGAAGTCACGTGAGAGTCGCAGGAAATGCGCCATAAATAAATTAAACAATGCAAATGAGGACGAAAGGATTCTCGGCTCGGCCCCATGGCGGATGTGAGGATGTGTGGATGTGTGGATGTGGATGTTGGGCCACAGGAAGCCAGGATTAACTGCGAGCATTACTTGACAATTAGGTTGTTGCCATTATTTTTAAGTATCCCCGGGAAATGGAGCCGGCAAGGGGGTGAAGGAGACGTGCATGCAGCACTTGGGGGAACATTCAACCTGTAAAATGTTGCGGAATTGAGAAGTTGACGTCAACATGAGGAAGCGTTGAAATAGCAGAACAGTTAGAAGTATGAAAAGCGTGGTAAAAAGTAGTAGCAGGACCTAAGACGTGGTGAAAAGAATAGAAATGTGTTGAAAATTAGGGTGAATTGTGGTGAACATTTGTAGAAAGTGGTAGGTAAGGGTCAATGGTGGTGAATTTCGAAGTGAAAGCCGTAACAGTTGGTGAATTGTCGGCTCTGGATTCCTCAGACTTGCCCAGGATCTTCAAATGTTAGCTTCATATTTGCGATCGATAAGAATACATCACGACAAAGGGATCACAAGACATTCCATAAGTCGAAAAGCGAGTCCCGGTTGAAGGGCGGGCTGAAATTGCTCTCTCTTTCTCCCCATTTTCCCTCCCTCTCACCAGGCAACTCTCGCCCATCGCCACACGACGTCTCCAGGGGCCAAAGGAGCGAAAAACCCATGAGTCCCAAGGAGAAGAGAAGGCAGAAAGTGATGGAGCAGGAAGACTGAAGCAGGAAGACAAGAGCAGAGAACAGGGGGAATTTTCTTCCCCGGAGAAATCTACCCAAAAGATCGGGAGGAAACTCACCTTGGTCCACCTCCTCTCTTGTCTTCACCCTCCACTTCTCGGCCCACCACGCGGCAATCACTTAAAATTTCAATTTTAAATGAAGCAGGCTGGCAGCACTGCGAAAACGGGCAGGACAGGGCGTGGGTGGGAAAAAGAAAAGACGGCCGCAGGGAGGTGCACAAAATGAAAGGACGGGGGATTCACCACAAGAATGAATTGTCGCAACCGATGAGAGAGCAGGAAACGCAGGCAACGGCCTGCGGACCGGAGAGAAGCCCGAAAAAATCGCCGGTTTTCGAAAGTTTTTCTCCTCGCATTTTTTTCGCACTCACCCACCATGGAGCCAACTCACCACAGGCTTCCGTTTCGTCGCCGTCGTCGAGATCGTTTTTCTGACGTCGGCATTCGCTGGGCCTGGGACAAACAAACCAAAATATTAACGCGACCACAGGGCGAAAGAAACAAGGGGAAAAAAGCCAAATTGCTGCGCGAATCGCAAAGAGCGGCAGGGCGGGGCCTCCGTCGACGAAGGCCTTGGTTTTTCTTTTGCCGCGGCGCGAGGCGGCGTTGAGATGGCTCCAAATCGAAAAAATCAAAGAAGAAACAACAACGACTACAACAACAACAGCAATATCCAAAACAATAATTGCAAAAAATCCGAACAACGTCGACTACAACAACAGCACAGCGTGGAGCGAGGAGATTTTTTGAGTTCGTCTGTGGTTTTTGCGTCGGACTCGGTTTTCCAAATGCGAACGCGGGTCTCGAGTTTAATCAAAATGTGGTTACAACAATAAAAACCTGGAAAATTGCACTTTGAAACGGTATCGATCATAAAATTTCGACAAAAAAAGAATTCGTCAAAACCAATTCGTTCACAAAATTTAACAATCAATATTTTCATGGTGAAATTTTCATTCGAAAATAATACATTTTTTCAAAAAATATGGAAAAATTTTTCACTCGAAATTCCTTTCTATTGTTGACTTTCTTTTCAATGAATTTTTTATTTCAATATTTTTTGATTGAATATTTGTAATTGAATTACAAAATAGCGCAAATAAATACGATATTAATTAAGAAATCAATTAGTTAAGCGCGAAAATCCTACGGCTCTCAGTCACAATTGACTTCCACGAGGCGTCAGCACCAATTCCCACACATATTTACACAATAGCAATATCTCATTCACATTCACACAACACAAGCCCATACTTACACAAACACGCACGCACGCACTCACACGCAGAGATTTATTTACGCACACGTTCGCCTGCTGATTTCGCCAATTATCGCACTCATTACGATCCGCTGCGGTGAGTTTCGGCACCAGCGAGTTTCGGTTTCCACCATCGCGGTAATTTACAACATACCAACGAGTTGTTGTTGTTGTCAATGTCGGTGCTGCTGTAGTTGAAGTGGTTGCTGTTGTTGCTAGCGGTGTTGCCGCATTTTCGATACGCTCCAAATTACCGTGAAATTCGCAATTTGCGGCCTCTCATTGGCCGCTCGTTGCGGTGAGTGTGGAGTGGTGAATTCGGGCCCTGAGCTCCTTGTGGACGCGTGGCATGGGCAATGAACATAATCGTCGAAAATATTGAAATATCATCATCGCTAAATCATCGCCGTTGGATGGGAAACTGAATATTTATAAATTTTCGCAAAGGTTTCCCGATTTTTATGCTGTGGGTTGGGCGAAAATTTCACCACATCCAACTCGTGACCGGGCTCCGATTTCTGCCAACGAAATATCGCCGGCCACATCGTCCACCTTCATCTTCCTCTCACCTCTCTTCCTCCTCCCGAAACCCCCTACCGAAGCCCAGGCTCCCCTTGCGCCCGCCCCTGTAGAAAAAGTCAAAAATATCGCGCTCGCCCCCCTTTGGGGGCGGAGCCATCGTGGGGTTCACGCAGGGTGGTGTTGGTTCGCTGCCGGCGTGGAGGAGGTAATAAATAAAAAATAACAAATTTCGTGCATTTTTTCCCTCCAACTAAACGAACAGAGCGAGGAAATGAAGTCGGACTCACCACGATGTAAGGTATGTGTTGTCTGCTGTGGTGAGTAACATTTTGGGTCCCAAAATTTCGAGAAGAATTTTGTGAATGAGAGAAAACTTTGAAAAAACACACATGGAAAATCAAAAACTAACTAAAAATAAATTGAAAATTTAGGCATTAAAATTTGTGGTTGTGGAATTTTGGAATTAAGTTTTTCTAGGGAAATTGTTTTTGGCAGTATTTTTTTTTATTGTTTGACCACCCAACTCTTCTCTCTCTTCTCGCTCGCAGCGACTCGATTCCCACGGTGGGCAATCGGGGAACAATTGATATGGAATCAGGGCGAATAATTGATGAATGACTAAATGCTCCCAAAACGGGTGTCGCTTTCAATTAAAACGCCAGCAGCAATCGCGGCGATAATAATGCCAACATCCGTAACAGCAGCGGCAGCAACATGGACAATGACAACAACAACAACAACAACAATGATGATAACAATAACAATACCACGGCAATGCAACAACAGGACATGAACATCGAGGACGTGGGGACAGAAGGCAATCGGATCAATCAACAGATTTAAGTGCAGAGATTACGCGCCGTCGAAGGGCGAGGTATTTATGAGCAGCAGCAACAACAACAACAACAACAACCAGACACAACAAGGCTCCAGCTTACGCACACAAAAACACGCAGCAGGCCGTCCACAGACACCAGACCTACGGACAGAGGGCGGACGGCGGCTGTGACGGCCTGCAACATCATAGTGTGAAATAAAGTTGATTCTCCCGAAGGATGTTGACACAGAAACACCTACACACACTCACACACACTCACACACAAACACACACACGCATTGCCCGCCGCCTCGCCTCGATAGTGGAAATGGTAAAATTGTATTTTCAACAGTGATTTTCGCTCAAAAAACGACGCGCGTGGAGAGAAAAACAACAAAAATCGACGAGCACAACAACAATGACGTGTGTGGCACCCTATGCAGCAACAACAACAACAACAAGGACGTCCTTGTGCGTGTGAAACGCACGATGCGTCGGGCCCTCGTCCTGTCCTCCTCGTCCACGTCCACGTCCCTCGCTCCACGGCCGGATCATTAAAAACGCGATGCCCTTCGCCCGGAAAACCGCGCGAAATATGGCTGCGCAGTCGGCGGCGTAGTCGGCGTCGCTGTCGGCGTAGACGTGGACGTTGACGGTGGCGTCGTCATCGGGGCAGTCGATGCCGCGTCCGTGGCCGCCGCGCCGTCCGCGTTAAGTGCGTTAAGCTGTGTGCGTGCCCTCGTGTCCTGGTGCGTCGGCGGAGACCGTGTGTACATGTGTGTGTGTCTGTGTGTCTGTGGGTCCTCGGACCGGCCACCGCTTGACATTGAAAATATGTTTACCGTTTAAATAACGGACGCTGCCGCCATCGCCGTCGATGCCATGGACGCAGGACTCGTGGATGCAGCACGAGTTGCAGCCGTTGAAAGTGCGTGCGTCTTTGTTGTTGTTGTTGCTGTCTCGCCCTTGCTGTTGTTGTTGTTGTCTCGCCCTGCTGTTGTTGTTGCTGTCTCGCCCCTGCTGTTGTTGTTGTTGCTGTCTCGCCCCTGCTGTTCTTGGTGCGGTCTCGCTGCCTCCTTGGTGTTGTTGCCATTGCCTCGTTGCTGATTGTTGTTGTTGATACTTCCATTGCCTCATTGATGGCGTTGCCAATGGTGTCCTTGTTGTTGTTGTTATTGTTGTTGTTGCCGCGACGGCCTTGTTTTCCTCGCACCACTTGTTGGCGCCCGTGGATGGGCCTGGGCCGGGCCCTCGCGCGATGCGGGTTCGCGAAGGTAAATCAGGGCACGACAGTCCTTTCACACTCACAAATCGCCGTGCGGCAGACAAAAGTTTTCACACTTTTGTCCGAATTGAGAATCTTTCAGAAATTGCGGAAATAATTTGAAAAAAATGTGTTTTTGACTCTGGAAAGACAACTGTTGTTGCACTTGTTGTTACCAATGTCTGGGTGCGCATTTACTTTCACTTGCATTGCCATGAAAGCGGTCCAGCCTGTGCCCTGCAAGAGCGACAACAATGAAGGAACAACAACAATTCCAACAACAACAATTGCAACAATAACAACAACAACCACTACACCAACAATTCCATCCCCACGCACGCCAAGCCCTCAACGGGCAGTTCGTCAAAGTCAATGAAAGCAGAAACGGAAACCGTTCCCTACGTGTGCGTGCTGCGGGTTGTGAGTTTGGGTGGTTCTGTCTGAGTGGGAGTATATTCCAGGGTGAGGGTGTGAGAGAGTGTGTGTGAAGAGGTGCGTGTGAATTACATGTCGATTGACCAGGTTTTAACATATTGCCACTGAAAGTGAATCAGCAGGAGCGACCGAAAAGGGGAAAAGAAACAACAAATGCACGACAAAAACAAAGAAGCTGAGGCAACACAACAACAAAACAACAACAACAGCAACAACAGCAAGAGAACAGCAACCAACGAAACAACACCAAAAACATCCGGCCAAATGCAACAAAAACACAAAAAAAGAAACACTCGCAAAATTTCGTCCTAGACACAGCCACGCATCCCGACGCACAGGGATTTTCCCAAGCGATTCATGAATCAGTACAACAACAACAACCAAGACAACAACAACAGCATCAAAAAGTACAAAAACAACAGATAGAACAACAACAATGGGGAGGAACAAAACAGAACTTGGTCGGGCCGATCGAACGAATTTTTAAGCTTTTAAAGTGGGCGCACGAGAGAATGACCGAGGGTCGGCCATGCGTTTTCGAGCCTAAAAGTAGGCAGCAGCTGTGGCTCAATTGCCGGTGATGCCCTCCACACAATCGCCTCGTCCCTCCTGCGGCCAGGCCAGCCCAGCCCGTGACCCGATGGAGGAAGTCCTGGCGGCCTCGTGATTTCCCGCAATGTTTGGACCAACAGATTGTGCCGGATTTGGAAAAACACGAAGAGTAAAACATGAAATCGTACAGAGGTTTTCAATTCGAAAAAAATACGTTAATTTAATTTCGGGAGTTTTTTTTGTATTTTTTTTCCTCTGATGAAGTTTTGTGTAAATGGGAGAACGAGCGAATTCCAAATCCAACTTTATCTTCCCACTTCACCTTCCCACTTCCCTCTCCACCTCGTTCCCCACGCGTCCCCCGTCCTGGGCGGCAGATCGGTGTCCTTGACCCGAATATCCTGCCGGAACGGGAAGGAACCCCAACCTTCCGGATCCCGGCAGCTCCGCCCGCCGCAGAGCGACCGGAAGTGGTGCGGAATTTATGAAGTGGCCGCAACACCAACACCCAGACGGCGGGACACACACACACACACATCCACCCTAACACAGAGGAACAACTCTCACAAGAACAACAACAACAACTTCTCCCTCTGCGAACAAGAGCAAAAAAACTTGACTGTTTTGTTGTTTCTTGGCCTGAACTCGAGTCAAGTTCGGTCTAAGGACTCGTGTCCTTCAACCCCTGGGCCCCCTGAACCCCTCTGCGCCCCCTCGTTCCGCCGACCCCTCCCCAGCCCACAGCAACCGCTTGCACAAAGGCAGTGGAAGGGAATGGGAAAGGGAAGGGGATGGGGAAAGGGAAGGAAAGATGGATGGCCGTGTGTTAGAAGTGGGAGACAAGGTGCCAGTAGAAGGGGGGAGAGCGAGAGGAGGAGGGCGTCGGAGCACATGGCATGGAAAAAAGGATATTCCAAAAAGCGTCGCACTTGGCACGAGTCCTTGAAATGCCAACAACATCTCCATCGTCGAGTCGAGTCGAGTCGGGTTCGAGTCGAGTTCTCAATGGAGCGGGCGAGTTTTCGTCTGTCGCCGCCGTCCTGGTCGAGCGGGAGCGGGAGCGGGCGCCAGGACACGACGGCGAGGATTTGAATGGTGCGATCCCTTCGCACACACTCGCAGACACAGACACAGACACCAGGACGCTGCTCACAAACGGCCCCAGTCGCCGTCTGGGTCGGTCGTCGTCGTCGTCGTTCTTTCGACCTTCTTTCCCAACGTCCTCCCCATCGTCCTCTTCATCGTCCTGTCCACTGCCCTCTTCCCCGTCCTCTCCTCCGTCCCCCCATCGTCCACCCGGCTGTCGTTTTCTAATCCATTTTTCTATATAAAACATATATTCCTTCCCATTGGCATGTGTTCGTGGGAGTTTCGAGGAAAATGTGTCAATGCTGGAGATGCGCCCTGCCCTCCAAATCGCTAAAAACAAGGAGAGAAAGAAAAAGCAAATCGAAAAAACAGAGGGAAAAAATAAGAAAACGATGGGCGACTGACTGAGCAAAAAGGACGAATTCCGGAGGAAAGCGAAATTCTCGGAGCCAAAGAAAACGTCTCTGTGTTTGTTTGAACGTCCGAATTCCTGTGTTAGCATGTGTGCCTGGGTGTGTGTGTGTGTGTTTGCCGTCCGTCCCTCGTCTATCTTTGCCTTTTGCCGCGCTTTCGCCTCTTCTGCTCTTCTCCTCTTCTGCTCTCCTCGTCCGTGGGCGCGTCTGTCCCTTGTCTGGCTCTAAGGACACTTGCGTTTTCCTTCCTTCCTTCCTTCCTCCATCCTTCCACTATCCTTGGCCCAGTGTCTGGGCTCGTAGTCCGGGTGTTGGTCCAAGTGTGTGTGTGTGTGTGTGCGTCTATGTGTGTGTCCCGTTCACACATCGTGCTCCATGTGCGGCAAACGCTTTCTTTTTATCGCCGTCCTTTGTGGGCCATCGCTCCAAGAAGGACGACCGACGTGTGGTCGTCGAAGGAGTCGAGGCGGCAAAAAATGGACCAACTGTTGCTTCGTGAGACTCGGGTGAAGAAACCCTTATTTGGTTGTGGTCTGCGGGCTGGAGTTCGAGGGGAGGCGAGGAAGGAGCGGGGGAAGTCAGTGGAGAATTCGAAGTCAAGGCGGGAGCCCAAAGGCGTTGTTGCTGCGAGTTTACGACACTTGGAGATTCAGTTCAGTTCGCTAATAAAAATTAACAATTTATCATCGAAAACATATTTTGAATAATTGAAAACGATTTATGAATTTTACTCATGGACATGAAAACAGAAAAATAATGAATTAAAATTCGGCTTCTCCAGTATAGAGTGAGTTTCATTTAATAATAGAAAGCAAAAGTTTTTAAGAAATTTTCAGTAATTGTACTTGAAATTGTAAGAAATCAATAAAATCATGTGAAATTAAATAAATTTTAATAAATTTTCTTTTCATTGAACGAAATTTATTCATTAAATGAAGTATTTGAAAATGTAAGAAAACATCGATTTAAAAACATTAATCATTTTCGATTTTCAATTTAATGTACTATTTTTTAAAAATATGTTTTCAAAATTTATTCTAATAATAGAATTTATTGAAAATGAATGTTCTTATGAAATTTAATATTTCTGACTTTTTCGAAAAATGTTGCTTTCAATCAATTTTTTCCGAAATTCCCACGCCGAATTCGCTGCGAGGAATCGAAACCGGCTGGCGTTAGAAAAATCCCTTATTTCCGGAGGACCGCGTTTTTCCGCGGGTTTTCCTCGTGCTTTCGCGGCTGCCTCCGCAGGACCAATGAAAACGCCACTGCTTCCTCTTCTTCTCGACACGGTACTAGCAAATAATGAGCACAAAAATTATAACTTAATTTTTTCCCTATCAGCGCACGCGACGGAAGCCGTCGATGCTCCAATGGAAAGGGCCGGCCGACTGGGAGGAGGAGGAGGAGGAGGAGGAGAAGCCAGAGAAGGAGACGGAGAGAGAGAGCGAGAGAGCGGCGTTGGTTGGTCCAGGGCGCCGGCGCAAAGAGAGACCGAGAGACGACGGACGCGACGCGTTTTAATGCATGGAAAATAATTTCGTTAAATTCTGAGTAGCTCGCCGAAGCTCTCCAGCCGAGGGAGACAGAAAGAGCGGCGAGCGGCGAGCGGAGGCGGGTTGGGAGAGAAAAATGAATTAAGGTTTGTGGGCGGGAAGCGAGTGCGCCAGAAAGAGAGGCATAGAGAGAGAGAAGGCAAGAGAGGAGAAAATGCTGGAGTCAGAATTTCATATGAGAAATAATTGAATAAAAGAAGGCCATGTCGAGAGAGACAACTGAAAGAGACACGAAAGAGACAGGGCGACAGAGAGGGAGGAACACAGAGAGAGAGAGAGATAGAGAGAGAGCGACACAAAAAGCTGTATAATGTGCGAAAGAGACTGCGATATGGAAAAAGGACTTCCAAGGAGACGTGGAGGAAATTGCAAAAGGAAAAGCTTCCTCGAAGAAAGTCGTCCTTTTATGTTTCGACGCCGAACCTCACGGTTCATTCCCTTCTCTCTCTCTCGCACACACTTGCCGACCTTCTCTCGCCGCTCTCCCTCTCTTTCGCGCTGCCTCGTGGCCCGGCTCGGCTTCCTTTTGCTCGCCAGCTGACGAGCTTCGCCTCACGTTCCTTGGCTTTTCTTTTGCAGTCGCCGCCGCCGCCGCCGCCACGACGAGCATCTGGAAAATGAGCAAAAGAAGGAAAATTCACGGTGGTGCCGATGGTGTTGTTGTTGTTTTTGTTGCGCAGTTGTTGTTGGTGGCGACGTCGACGGCGAGCGGCTGCGAAAACATTCGTCGGGAAAATTTAGTCGCCCAAAAGGAGCAGAAGAGACTGACCAGCTGAAGGCTGAACGGATGCGACAACAACCGGGGCGACGGCGACGAAAGCAACAACAAAATCAAAAACAACAACAAGAAAAACAAAAACAACAACAACCAACACAACACAACAACAATAGGCGCACCATGTGTGGCAACGGAAAGAAAGGAAAGAAAGCGAACAAAAGTCGGACGAAGCATTTTTTGGAGGCCTGGCTTTCTTCACGTTTCTAAGCCAATGGCAACACTTGGGCTGATTACGGCGCGGCCTCCCCCAGGAGGAGGGTGCGGAAGGCAGGCAGGAGGGAGGGGCGGCTGCGACGAGGTGCGTCGCGCTCTGCGTGTGGCGACGCCTCGGTTCCCAATGAGGAGTCGCTGCTCGGCGCGAGGCTGCGTCCGAGCTGGAGACGACGACGAGGCGGAGGAGGGGAGGAGACGAAGGAGGTGGAGAGGGAGGAGCAGAAGGGGGAGAGGGAGGAGCAGAAGGGGAAGAGCGAGTGGAGAAAGGAGAAGTCGGAGGTGGTGGAGCGGGCGGGGGCGGAGGCGGAGTGAAAAAAATTCGCCGCATGGGGGTGGCTTCAGAGCTGTTGTTGTTGTTGCTGCTGTTGATTCTGTTGTTACTGCTGTTGTTGCTGCTGTTGATACTGTTCTTCTTGTTGTTGTTTTTTCTGTTGTTGTTGTTGCTGCCGCTGTTTTTAGGCTGTCAGCTTAACGTTGTTATTTTGCTGCTTTTGCAGTGTTTGTTGGTCTGGTTTCATTATTATTTCTGTTGTTGTAGGTGTCATTGTCGTCGTTGTTGTTGCTGCTGTTGTCGTTATTGTTTTCGTTGCTGTTGTCATTGCCATTGTTGTTTCTGTTCCCTTCTGCAGCTCGAGAAAAAGAAGGACTGTTGCGTCGAAGGAAGCGCGGCCTGGCAACAGCGCCCGAGACTCGATGCCCGAGACTCGATGCCGCGAGCCTCGGTCTTTTCCAGTTCAGGACGAGAGGACGACGGGTGGGGGAGAGCGAGAAAGAGGGAGAGAAAAGGGGAAAAGAGTGAAGCGAAGTCCTGGAGGACAAAAAACCATCATGCGAAGCTCCTGGAGAACGTTGTGGACACCGAGCGAGGAATCAAAATTCGATTAAACACTTCTTGGGATGAATTTAGGGTGGAGAAGAAATCTGTAAAAATCCTTTAAACAATTTATAAAAATTCTTTAATTATTTATTTCAGTAGGGAAAAAGCTTTACAAGAGACAACGTTCTGAAGAAATTGAAAAAATTAAATTGTAACCTACTTTAGAAAAACAAAAACATCGCCAAAATTCAAATGATGCCTTTCCAAAGAAAATTCTATAACAAAAAGGAAGCACAAATTTTGCAATTTTACACAAAAGATTTCGTTAGTGAAAATGTTTTCAATTCGACGTTGTTTTCCCCGATCTCCTGCGGATATATAAGCAAAACAAAAACAAATAAGAAAAAACAATAAAATCAGCAACAACAACTACAAAGTGATTGTAATTAAAAGTGGAATTTTAATCGTTATTTCGCCATCAACGGGCAGCGGGCAGGAGGTAAAAAAAACAAGAACAACAAACAACAACAATAAAAACCACAGCAACAATAAAACTGAAAAACCAGGAACTATGGCCACAACAACTCAGGCAACAACAATTAAAGCAGCAGTAACGAAAGCAGCAACACCGACAGCAGCAACAACCAGAGCAACAACAATTAAAGCAGCAACAACAACATCTTAGTCAAATAAGAGCCACATTTTATTTGGCTCAGAGAGGTTTCATTAACGACTGCCAACAGCGTGGCGTGGCGGGGCGGGGCGGGGCGAAGTGAGGAGAGAGAGGGAGAGCGAGGGAGGGCGAGAGTGAGAGGCAGGGGACGAAGATGAAGGGGCCGGGGGGAAAACAGTAAGAGGACGAAGGAAGTGGACGACTAGCGAAGATATCGGAGCGAAGCCGTCGATGCAGACGATCTCGGAAAGGAGGCCAATGAGACGAGGCTGGAGGTGTCTGGGGGGCCCGGAGACGGGCCGCAGTTGGGAGGATCCAGAGGCGACGAGCCGGAGGAGCCGGAGACGAGGCCGAAGACGAGGCCGAAGCCGCGGATGCTGCGGAAGAAGTCGCGAACCAGAAGTCGGCGGCTGGAAGTGGCCGATGGAGGAGGTTCGAGGTTCGTTTGGTTTGCAAATTACGTGTTTTAAATTTGAGTTTTACGATGTGAGATCCGATTCTTTCCAGAGCCAGAGCCAGAGCCAGAGGTCTCTCTAGCACACACACACACCTACTGGCACGGACACACATGCAGTCGGTGGCTCACAAATCCACACACAGACATGCTGCAACATCGACCGACGATGGCCAGTCGAAGCCGGACGCGCGGAAGCCGAACCACGAAACGCAGACCACGGAGACGGAGACCAGCTGGCGGTGGAGGGAGCAGGAGGAGCTGAGGGAGGGGGGCGGGGATGCGGATGGGGAGAGAGAGAGAGCGAGAAGAGGGAAGAGGAGGAGACGAGCTGACCGACGCCAGGTGGAGAAGCCCGAAGGTCTAGGAAGGAATCAAATGAGCAGCCGATGAGGACGAGACGGATGAGGAGGACGAAGGAGGAGATAAAGAGAAGGAGCCGAGAATGAGGACAAGAAGCTGGTGGCGTTCAAATGTCGAAACAACAACAGAAACAACAACAGCAACAACAACAACAACAAGGACTCGAAAGCGCATGCGCAACATTTGCAGAAGTCGACAAGACGATGATCATCGTCGTCGTAGTTGTTGTTGTTGCGGATCATGGGGTTGGTTTTTTGTTTATTATTTTTCTGTCGTGCTTCTTCTTGTTGTTTATGTTGTTCTTATTGTGCTGCTGTTGTTGTTGTTGTTCTTGTTGTTGTTGTTGTTGTTGAGCTGCCGTTGTGCCTGTCGCTGCGGTTCCTGTTATTGCCGCTGATGTTATGTTTGTTATTGTTTATACGATGCAGGATGCGATAATAATTACACCTTCTCCCGAGACCCCCCGCCCCCCTCCCCCCTCGGCGACTCTGTCTCTCTCCCTCCCTCTCCCTCTCCTTCGCCCTCCACTCGAATTCATTCTGTGTTGCTCTCGCTCTCGGTTGCGACGATTAAAAACTGATCTCATTATAATTATTTTTGTAATTTATGAACTCTTGCGTCGATCGCGGCTCGGTCGGACTGGGACTTGGTCGTGGAGATCGAGGTTCAGGACGCGGCTGGCCGTTGAAGCGGGAGAGAGGACGGGGGGGGGGGGGGGGGAGAAGGCGTAGATTGGGACAGATGAGGCTGTGGACGAGGCTGAGGCTGAGCCAGAGTCAGCAGGCCGTTCATTGAAAATGCCATAAATTAACGCGTCTCGATTGCTGGCTTCGAGCGGCCTGGCCTCGGCTCTCGATTCCACGGATCTGATCGGCTGTCAAACAATGTTGCCCAAGAGCAGGCCGTGGCAACCGATTTTTATTCGGGGAATTCATCAGGGCTTCCTCAGGTGCATCGCTCAACAGTTCAATAGAATTTCGAGCTCGGCAATTCGTTCTTTTTTTTTCGACATATTAAGTTATCATGAGTTTCAAGTGTGTTTGGAGAATTTTTTCCCGAATCCTTCAACCTCTCCTTCTTCCTTCATTCAAACCCCCACCTCCCACTGAACTCCCTCGATTCCCGATTCCCTTCTCTCTCCCTGCAACTGGTTCTGGTTTCCTCCTTCGCAAATTCTTTCCTACAACTCCTCCTGATGACTGAGCCCGAACCCCCACCTTTCTTCACCGTCCCCACGCGACTCCACCCCTCGCCATGGCCCAATCGCGGACGAGACTCGGTCGACGTCAACGAGACGAATCTGAGTTTCCAGTGCAGCTCGAGTGGCGCGAACGCGGCAGGGCGAGGCAGAGCAAAACGGAGAGAGGGGGCGGCGGGAGGGAGGAGGACGACAGGGCTTTGGAGGGTGGTCCGCGTGTCCTGCAGCAGAGGCAGCAGCAGAAGAAGAAGAAGAGTAATTAAAATCCCTTGATTAATATGTAAATTTAATGAGATTACGAATTCAGCGAATGCGATTAGGCGAACGTCCGCGACTGTCTCCCTCTCCGCTCTCCGCTCTCCCTCTCCCTGTCCCTCTCCATCGCCACCTTCGTGTCATCCTCCTCACCTTCGTGTCCGTCTCTCGTTCGTCTCCCCTCTCCATCACCTTCCGACTCGTCGTCGGTGGGTCCGACGGGGTCCCGCCGGCCGCTCGTTGTTGGCTCCTGTCCTTCTGACGCTCTGGTCGTCTCTGCCTGTGTCGTTCGGTCTGGCTCTGTTTGTCGGTCCATCTGCCAGGCGTCCGTCCGTCCGTCCGTCCCTCCTTCTGTCGGCGGCGGCGGCAACGTGTCGGACGCACACATAATTTTCACTTCGTTACAGAAGTTCCTCCACATGAGGCTCCGGCTCCGGCTCCGGCTGCGGCTCCTCCTAGACGTGCGCCGGTCCCGCGGATCCGACTCGCCGCAAATGCATCTGGCCTCGCTCCTGGGATCGCGTCCTCCTTCCCTCGATCCCTCCGTCTGTCGTCCGCGTGTTGGGGACTTTTGATGCTTGTTAACGACTTCCAAGAGCGATGCGAGGCGAGGCGAGGCGATGCGTTGTTACAAATGTTCCGCGATGCCACCCAGCAGCAGTGGTGAGTGATGGCGTCAGCGGAGGCCAGAAGAGCTGAGGCGCAACCCGAGGCAGGAGGAATCGAATCTAGAGGGAGGGGAGCCGAATCGGGACGAGGGACGTGGGACGAGGGAAGCAGACGTCAAGAAGAATTCGACGCAGAGGTCGCGGAGTCCTCGAGGAAGTGAAGGGAGCGAAGTCAGTCAAAACAGCCAAAACGGCGAAGGAGGCCCGTGGAGAAGACGAGGTAACTGAGCAGGACGATGGAGGTTGAGCAGGAAGAAGGAGAGGGATGATGGTTAGGGAGGAATTGTAGGAATTGGAGGAAGAAGTTGGAGGAAGAAGTGAGAGAAAGAACTTGGGGGAAGGAAGCGGAGGAATCAGTTGAAGGCAGCAGTCGGGGGAAGAAGTTGGTGGACGATGAATGAGGAGGACGAACGGTGGAAGCAGTCGACGCATGGCGACGAAGGACGAGACGGAGGAAGGCGAGGGAGGTCCGCGAAGCGCTCGACACACGGCACGGAAGGAAACATGAATGAAACTTGTTGCGAAGTTCGATGCGAAACCAGGGGCGGGCCACGGAGGACCAGGGGGCGACAGTGAATGACCGGAAAGGAGCAGAAGGCACAGGAGAAGACAGAGAGGCGGATAGGCGAAGAGAGAGAGGGAAGGGGAAGGAGGGGCAGAGGAAGTCACAGGCCGCGAGGTGAATCTGATGAGGCCAAGCGAACATCGGCACGCGAAAGTGTAATAAAAGTTCGAACCTGGAGTCGAATCGTCGCGGATCCGAGTGAAGGGGAGTGGCCAGGAGAAGGGGCGGGAAAATCAGAGGCCCCCGGGGAGGGGAGGGGAGGGAGGTAGGGAGGATGACGATGCCGAAGGACTCGCGCTCATTCCTGCGTAGAGAAGGAGTTGCGTTTTTAATTAATTGGATTTTAATTAATTGGAATCGAAAATGAAGGAAAGAAAAACAAAAACAAAAATTCGGACCTGGCGAGGGGAGGTCGAGGGGACGGAAATCTTTCTGGGTCGTCATAATTGCTGAAACACGAAGAAGAGGAGGAAAACAAACGCATCTCTCGCCATCTCGCTCGCCCAATAATTTCTTTAATTATAACCCTCGAACTCCGATTCAGATTCGCAGGAAGAGCGGAGTCGTGAGCAGGAAAGACGGAGGGGACGGAGGGGGCGGAGAGGGGGAGGGAGAGGGGCAGGAGCTGATTTATGGAATATAATTACAACAAACAACTGCAGCTCATAATGGAGATAAAATTCCGCAACTGAAACGAGACGAAAACGAGGCGAAAATTCAAAGCGAAAGCGAAAAACGAAACGAACAAAAAATTTGAAATAAAAACAAGGCAAAAAACACGAACGTAAATAAACTTAAAGTCGTGAAATAATCGCGAAAAAGTCGAGTCGAGACAAACTGCAGAAAATAACACGAAATTAAAAATAATAAACTGACATAAATAAAAATTAAAGAGGATGAAATCAAAAAGAGAAACAACAGAAAATGAAAAACAAGCCGTGAAATTAAAAACAAACAAAAATTGAAAAAAAAAAAACAAAAAAAACACAAACTCAAAAAGAAATGAAACGAAATCGCAAATTTTAATCGCGAGTTTAATCAAAGAAATTTCGCTTTGCCACGCCCATTTGCAATTATGCGCCAAACGCAGTTGTATTGTCTTCTCTCTCCCTCCCTACCTCCATCCTTGCCCCCTGCCTTCTCTCCCGGCTTGGCTCCCCCCACTCAGACTGTTCCAGAAAGGAGGCAGTCGAAAACATCGAGACGCAGACGAGGGCAAAAATAAAACTTGAGGATCATAAAATTATTATTAATGCATTAAGGGCCACGCAGCTAATTAGGGGACCGGACAGCCAGACAGACAAATGGCAAATGGCACCGGGCAGACGACGGGAGGGAGGGCAGGCGACAGCCGGACAGGGGAGACTGAGGGGAGAAGGGGGCAATCGGGCGGCTCCGGAAGGTGCCAGGAGCGGGGCCGACCGCCGTCAGGCCACTCACAACAGGTTGGCCGAGGACTCGCCCGCGTCCCCGGTCCCCACCACGTCCTCGTCGCCCTCCTCGTCGTCGTCCTCGTCCTCATCTGCGCCTTCTGCGACTCCTTCTCAGGCGAGGATTAGGCCGAGAGAGTTCGAGAAATGATAATCGAAACTTCAAACTCCGTCGATGCTCGATCATAAATCAATAATTGATTTATGAGTGAGACTCGATGTGCTCTCTTCTTAATGTTCATTGTTGTTATTGTTGTAGATCTCCACGTTGTTATTGTTGCGGTTCTCCTTGTTGTAGTTCTCCTCGTTGTTCTTGTAGTCCTTTTTGTGATTATCTTTTTGTTCCTTTTTGATCTCCTCGTCCCTGCTTCAGTGGATACGTTTGTTGTTCTAGTTCACGTTGTTCCCTCGCTGCTCTCGTTGGCCAACCGCATTAGACCTGGTCTTGTTCGGGGTCCTCCGCAGCCTGATGCGGCTTTTAATTGGCTTAGACTTTAGTAGACCGTAATTAGCTAATTTCAGTGTATGAAGTCGTAAATCACGTGATTTGCTCGGAATTCAGAACCCACGACCAGGTCCAGGCACGAATTTCGCATGCATCGAACGGAAATGAATCGGAGTCCGATGGCGGAGAGGGAAACGAAAGCGTCTGGGATGGATTTTCGAAATACATATTAATTAAAACGGGCTCCAGTGGTCGAGAGCCGAAGCGATCGGGCCTCAGAATTAAAAACTCACATTCTTTGGCAGGGTCGTGGGGAGACTGAGGGCACCCCAGGAGGCTGCGGAGGAGACTCCAGTGGACGGAGAAAACTCGCCAAATGCCTGCCGTGGAATGTCAGCCTGGGCCGGAAGGCGTCCGAGTTCAGAAGGCTCCGAAGTCGAGGTCTAAACAAGAATTTCTCCTCCTCGAGCGCTTTCCACAAATTCGCCCTCCGTCCTCCTCGCGTCCTCCACAGCCAGCTCAGCAGCTCCTGCGGACCACCGTCGGTCGGGTCCGTCGTGTTGCGACCATAAACCGACCACTTGGCCAGCGGGCTGGGCTCGCTCTGCTCGATTCTGTTCTAGTTGTTGGCCGGCCGCCTGGTCGACGTTGCAATAAATCTTCCTCGAGATGTCACTCACAGCAATTACACAATGGCAACACCGAAACCGGCGAGTGCTGCCGCCTTGTGGGCAATCTTGAGGAGCTCACGAGGGGGCGTGGAGGAGGGGGCGTGGCTGGGATGGCGTGTGTGCCGAGCCGGGCCGGTCTGGAGCGAGTCGAATCGCGTCAATTTCTAGCGATCGTTTCCGGTTCATTGTTGTGGGTTGTTGCTGGTTGTTGTGGGTTGTTGTAGTTGTTGTTGTTTGCTGCTCTGGTTGTTGCCCATGAAGATCGCCAACCCCTCAAGCCCTCGACAATCGGCGCGAGTCGCATGAAATTTTGTCACTGAAAGTCGTTGCTCCTTCTTCCCCATTCTTTCTTCACGATTCTTTCTTGTCAATTCTTCTTCCTCCCTTCATCTTCCTTCCTTCATCGTGTTCCTTTCTTCATCCTTTTTATTATCTTCAATTCCTGCTTCATTCTCTTTCATCTCCATCCTCTCTAGCACTCTTTCTAATCTTTTCTCAAACAAGTCTCGGCAATTCTTTTTCTCCAACCTCTCTCCTTCTCACTCTTCTTTCTCAAGCTTCGCTTCCACTCCACCTCCTTCCCTCCTTCTTGCCTCCTCCATCCTTTCTCTCGACCTCTTTCTCCTCTCCCGCGCTTTCCATTTCCGCCGAAGACTTTCCCAGGTTCGAGGTTTGATCAATGATCTTAATTAGGGGCAGACAACTCTCTTCAACTCTCTCCCTCTCTCTCTCTCCATTTCCACCATCTCTTTTTGCATTTCTCCTTCCCCCTCTCCGTCTCCCCCCTCTCAGTGGCCGCAAATCGCATAATGGTGGAAAATCTCCCCAAACCGAGCCCCATCGCCGTCCCCGCCTGCGACGCCCCACGATCGAGCTCGAGCTGCCGCCGCTGCTGCTGCCAACAACCGCAACGCAATTTTCATTCAAATTTAATTTTTATCGCTCTCAGCACTGTTTGAATCGCTCCCCTCTCCTCCCCTCCTCCGCGCCACGCCCCCTGCGATGGGCAACTCCTACTTTGTCATTGCGGGCTCCACAATGGCTTGTAATTGCCGGCCGTCGGTCGTTCGATCCAATCGTCCGTCCGTCCGTCCGGCTGTTCGTCGTCCCTGGACGGTTGATCGCTGCCTCTCTCTCCCTCCCTCTCTCGCTCTCTCTCGCAATCTCTCTCTCTCCCTCTCTCTGGCACTCGTCGGCTGGCAATCCATGGATTTATAATTCATGCAGGATTTTTAATTCGAAATGTTCGTCCGCGGAATGAATTATGTTATTCGAAATTAGTTTGCAGCGACGCGTTGCCAACCATTCGTCGACAGACAGAGAGGGAGAGAGGGAGAGAGGGAGAGAGAGATGGAGAGATGGGAATGAGCTTCGGACGAAGCGATCGTGAGGAGCAGAGGAAGAGAAATTATCGTCGGGCAGTGAGGAGAAGTCGTCGCTGAGGTGGAGCGAGAGGTGAACGGAGTCGAGGGAGAGGTGAACAGAGTGGAGGGAGAGGTGAAGAGCGACGACGAAGAGGTGGTGGTGGTGGTGGTGAAGAGAGGCGAAGGTGAAGAGGGCGGAGGTGCCGAGGGCGGGGGTGACGAGAGGTGGCGGCGACGAGCCGAGAAGAAGCTGGAGAGCTGAGGACGAGGTGCAGAGTCGGTGACTGAGGCGAGCAGAGGGGAGCGACTTGGTGGTGCTGGGGCGAGGTGGGGACGAGCGTCGTGTTCAGGAGAGGGGGAAGGGGGGGGGGCGGTAGGTGGTTGTGTTCGAGTCGTGAGCGGAGAGATCGGAGGCAGCGGAGCAGGCGGACCGAGCGCCGGCGGTGCATTCAGGTTAATTATAATATGTTCCGTTGCCGGACAGCTGACACTAATGGGAAATTACGTGGCCAACAAGAGGGGCAACAACAAGAACAGCAACAACAACAACAACAACTTTTACTACCACACCAGTCACAAAACAATAACGTGAACAACATCAATAACTCCAGCAAGGATATCATTTGCAACAAAAATATGAACAACAACAAAATCTAAAATGCCAACAAATTTCTGAACAACAACAATTAAAATTACGATAAAACTGTGAACAACAACAACAACTGAAATTGCAACAAAACTACGAACAGCGGCATTGATTGAAAAATCTACAACAACACACAACAACAACACAGGCCCCATAACGATCACAACGCGAGTCCTCATGATCATTGGCAACAATCATCGGCAACAACAGCAACGATGACAACAACGACAACGACAAAGACAACAACAACAAATGCGGTGACAACAACAACTGGTGAACAGGAGTCACGATCGCTGTGGCCGAAGTCGCAGCCGCAACCTGTCGTCGTCGTCCTCGTCGTCAACAACAACGCGCTCGGGCGGGCGGCAGCCGAAGCCCGGATCGTCGGCCGCCGATCGATCGGGAGGAGCCGCCGCCGTCGCCGGTGATCGAAATTGCCATTGACTAATTTTTATGCTGCCGTCGTGGAAGCAACAAAGTGGCGATCGGCCTGCGATCGGATGCGATCGATCGATCGCCAGCTGGTGATTAGAAATCTGAGATATCAGTGCACAGATCAATAAATAGAAAATGTGTGCATGCATTAACCAGTGAATTCATCACTTTACACTGAAAAAAATATTGCTTATTATTATTTATGAGAAAACAACTTTTGTACTAGCGAAAGCAAAATTTAAAATAATTATTTATATTTCATTTAAAGTGCATTTCGGGAATGGTCGTTTCTTTCACTTGTTATTTTTAATTTTGTTTCTTATATTTGCCCAAACCCTTCATAAAAATAACATAATTATCTCAATTTAGTTGCTAAAACGTTTTCAAAGCCACTCTTAATAAATATAGTATTTATTAAAAATCAATTGATATTTTGTGAATTACATATATTAGTCTTCTAAATCTGCTTGTCTTGAAAATTGTTTTATTTATTTTTATAAAGGTTTATTTTTTCATTCCTTATATTTTCACGGAAATTTGTTCAATTTCGATGTTTTCTTATTTGAGTTTAATCAGTGGCAGTATTAAAAAATTAATCATTTTTTTTCGAAACATATACTATTTTCAATTTTATTCACTTTTATTTCATATTTATTTGGCATGAATCTATTTCCACATTGTAGATATAAGAAAGTATAATTTTGTATTTTCTGAGATGTAAAGTGCGATTAAAATATCGAATTTAACTGGAAATATATCCTCGTGATATTTACTTTCAATGTGAATTTCAATTCCGAACTCTGCTACTAATTCCTTCAACTACCGGGCCATTTTCGAGCCGTTTTCTTGGCGCTCTCGGTCAAGCCGCCGGCCTGCACTTGAACCCCGGTTCCGACACTTCCGCCTCCGCCTGTCGGAGAGTCTGTGGGTCGATCGCTCCGACCGACGTCTGTCCGGGCGCCCGGGCCACCTTCTGTCCGCCGACGTCTCTGCGACTGCCCTCCGTCCATCCGCCGGCCTCCGAAACTCCTTCCGTCCATCCGTCCGTCCTTCTGTCTGCCTCTCGTTCACTGTCTCTCCACCGACTTCTCCGACTCCCCCCTGTCCGTCCGTCCGTCGGCACGAGCAAATATTTTCAGGAGCCTCGGCCACATTTGCTGCTCCCGCCCATTCCTGTCGCAGCGACATCGACGGCGACTTCGACGGCGACTCCGAGTCCGAGTCCGAGTCCGACTCCGAGTCCGGCTTCGCACACTCGAGGGCAGCAGCAGCAACAACAGCAGATATAGTGCATTTACAACAACAACAACTGGTACAACAACGACGAATAGCGCTGCAACAACAACAGAACAAGAGCGCCTGTAACAACAAGAGAACTCGAAAGAGAGCAGCAGGAACGAAATGAGTAAAGGCAACAGCGTCAAGGAGAGGAACAACAACAACAACAACAACAACAACAACAACAACAACAACAACAACAACAACACCAACACCAACACCAACAACATGAAGGAGGAACAAGAAATAGTAAAAATGCATGTTTGAGCCATTTGGCAACAAATAATAAACGCTTGCGGGCTGCAGGGCGGGAACGAGGCAGGGAGGCAGGGAATTTAAATTCGGTCATAAAACTCATTTTCGAGCAGAGGCACAACAACAACAACGGCACACACACATGCAGACAATTGTTGCAGAGGCTCTGGCGATGGCAACAGCCAGAGCCACAGCGACAACATGACGACAAATAGAAGAACGACGACAATAACAAGAACATCAAGTAACAACAACAATGGGAGCAACAAGACGAACAGCAACAAGAAGAAGAAAAGGAAGAACAACAACAACACACACACACACATATGACCGACCGATCCATTCACCCAGGCGAACGCGTAGTCGAAGCCGACTGCAAATGAACCGGCAACAAGCAGACCAACAACGCCAATAACACATGGCCAACGACGGCAATAACATCATTGGTAACCTACAACAACAACAACAACAACAACAACAACAACCAACACATGCAACGAGCGAACAATAATTATTATTACCTGGCTCCGACTCCGACTTCGACTTTGCCCGCCAACAACAACAGCGACCGTTGGTGCAGCTTTGGCCCGATCCCAAAACCGGCGGCCATCGGGCTCGGCAACGCTCCCCCTGGTCCCCCCTCGCCCCCCTCGCCCTCGCCCGCCGTGCGTTCGCTCGCAATCGGCGTCCGCTTGCGCTCATAATCACGATTTATATTAATGAGCTTGAAGTGGAAATCCTCCGCCTCCTGGGCTGCGTTCGAGCCCGCTCCCGCTCCCCGCACCCTCCTGGTCCCGCTGGCCACGAGCCCGCCTCCCTACCTCCCTCCCCTCCCGAGCCTCGTCCGTTTCTTCCCTCACCTCGCGCTCCTCGGCCTCCGCCGGGTCCCCTGACATTTCATCCTCCTCCTCGTCCTCCTGCCTCCCGTCCTCCTCTTTCACCTCCTCCCACCCTCCGTTCCTCCTCCTCCTCGTCATCCTCCCCGTCATCCTCCTCGTTCTCCCCTCCCCCTCCTCCACCATGCCTTTGTCTCCTTCGCCTCGACGACGTCGTTTTGTTGGTGGACAAATTATTTAAATGCCTCGCAATGCGAACGACGCCAACCGCTCTCTCTCTCTCTCTCCCTCTCTCTCTCTAATTTGCCTCCTTGCCAATGCCTTCTTCCTCTCCCTTTCTCCCTCCCTCCCTTTCTCTCATGACATCTCTCCGAATCTCTCCGTTTCTCTCGCTCCCGCTCTCCGCTCTGCAGGCTCCGCTCCGAATATTCACGTTCGTCGGTCATTAGCAATTATCATTACCATTCATGCGGGAATTTAATTTGGTACCGGGCAACAGCAACAGCAACGACAACAACAACAACAACAACAACAACAACAGCAGCAACGCCAACAACCACGTTGAGAGCAACGAACACCACATGACGAGCAACAAAAGCCACATCAGCAACATCGTGAACAACAACATCAACATCAACATCAACATCTCGGGCAACATTAACCAAAACAACTACAATCGCCAGCCACAACAACAATAAATATCATCTAGTCATTTTGTCCATTTGTCTGTCCATTTGTCCATTTGTCCATTCCTCGTACCATTCGCTCGCATCACCTTCGGCCGCTGCCCGTCCCTCTCTCCTCTCTCCCTCTCTCTCCCGGCCCGGCTCAGTGCTCTGCATCACCATCCTCGGCTTCTCCTGGATCTCCTCCTTCTGGCCTTCTCCTCTCTCCCCCCTCCTGCTCCTCCTCGCTCTCTTCCTTCGTCATCCGTTCCAGGCGTCCACATGTCGTCCACCCATTTGCCTCCCCCTCTCTCTCTCTCTCTCTCTTCCTCTCGATGCCTCTGGTCAGCCTCTGCACTCCTCATGTCGCTCCCTCCCTCGCCCTCTACTCGTCCTCCTTATTACAAACAGTCTCTCTCTCTCTCTCTCTCTCTCTCTCTCAGTCGTCCACGCCGTCTGGAGGCCACGTCTCCGTATTAATAAATGCGCTTAATTCGCTGCATTAATCCTGCTGAAGCCCACTCGCACGAGTTATTTTGCGACGCGAGTGCCTGGCAGCACATTTCAAAAGGGACGAGGGGATCGGGTGGCTTCGGGAGAGTCGTTAAAATGTTGTGATTAATGTGAAATTTACTAGGACTTGACAAATCTGTAAATTGACATCCCTGAAATAATTTCGGAATCCGCTTAAAAGAGTTTTGGAATTTTTCAATTTCGCTAAAAAGAATTTTTGAATTTTTCAATTTCGCTGAAGAGAATTTTTTCGATTTCGCTGAATGTTATTGATTAATTTCGCTAATATTTCTCTTCCCTTCTCTCCCCAAATTCGACTATGTCTAAATTAACGACCATTCAATTATTATTTATTCATAATGTTGAATGTTTTTTTGCATAATGATAAATGTAATCTATTGTAATTTATTCATAATGTATAATATTTCTTTTTTTTTAATTTTCTTAATTATAAAATGTTTTCTTACTTCGTTTGTTTCGACCTTTGTGAGGTTTTTGATCGAAAAATGTAAAAGTTTAGGTTGAAAAACTCTTCCATATAGAAAGAGGGCGATCTTTGTTTTTTTAAAATGAAACATCCAATATAAAATCTGCCTAGAAACCTATTTTCGCTTCATCCCATGGGTTTGAGCCGTTCCAAAAGAGATCACCTCAGGAAATTCCCACACTTTTGAAGCCTCTGTGCTGCTAGGACGCCACTGGCACCTTCTGGCATCAGAGAGCGTGACCGAGGAGGGCCAGGAGAAAGAGAGTGCGAGCGGAGAACCCGGAGAGACCGGAGCGAAAAACGCCAGAGAGAGGGAGAGCGAGAGCTTCCTCTGGGCCCAGGCCGTTGCTTCCCCCTCCAACGCCCCGACCTCCCCTTGGAAATTGCACTAATTTCATTGCTCATCATGGGCTTGTTGTTGGTACCCTCGTTGTTGTTGCTGCCATTCGCTCCATTCAGCTTGATCTCCAGGTCCGGCTTCGGCTCCAGCTCCAGCTCCAGCTGCAGCTCCAGAGCCGGGTCCTCCTCGGAACGAACGACTCGGCCCGGCTCCGAACTGATCGCTAAACGTGGCTGAAACTAATTGTCGAAGAAGAGAAATGTTTCTAACATGACTTTTTATGGATGTTTATACAGATTTATGTCTGTCTGTCCAGCGGGGAGGCGCGTCTCTCCCTCTCCCTCTCCCTCTCTCTCTCTCTCTCCCTCTCTCTCTCTCTGGCTGTGGCTCTGTTTGCTGGAGTCTGCGACTTGGAGGGTGTTTTGTTGTTGTAGGTTTTGCTCATTTGCTTGCAGCAGGAAGACGGAGATGGTGATCCCGATGTTGTGTTGTTGTTGTTGTTGTTGTTACAGACTGTTGCTGTTGTTGTTGTGGTTGTTGTTGTTGTTGCGGCTGCGTGTGTGTCCCACGTCCGAAGCGAGCCAAGTTATTAAAAACCGAGCTCAGCAACCACGGTGAGGGCGAGCGAGAGCGAGAGGGAGAGGGGGGGCAGATAGAGGGGAAGAGCGGGAGAGAGAGAGAGGGGCGAGAGCGAGAGAGAGGGCACCATTATGAGGCGATGTCGAGGGAGGCCCGAAGACGGACGAGGACGGAGTCGCCGGCAATAGACGAAAGCGTGGTGAAGCGATGACAACGGCAACAACAACAAGAGGGAGGGGTGCGGAGAGAGGTTGAGGGAGAGAGGGAGAGTGCGGTGGGAGGAGGGGAGGGAGTGGGCCGGGGCTGGCGACGAGTCGTTAATTTGAAAGTGCAGAAGAATCCCCTGGAGCGGCAGACTGCGGTTCGAATCGGTTGAAATGAGGCCTGCAGGGCGCGTGCTGAATCTCGACAACAACAACAACAACAACAACAACAACGACAGCAGCAACAACAGCTACAACTACAACAACAAACAGCAACAACAGAGCCAGGAAAAGCAGCCAGCACGACAACAACTGCAGGATGAATATTGAGCAGGATTCAAAACAACAGAAAGAACAAAAAGCAACGACAGCAACAACAACATTAAAACGAGCAACAACAACACAGTGAAGCAACCTCATCAAAGAGAAGCTCAGCAACAACAACAACAACAACAACCATAACAACATTATGACAGTGCGAGCAACAACAAATTAGAGCAAATTTTCTCATCAGGAGTCGAGGCAAATTCATCTCCCTTTCTCGTTCTCCCTCCCACTTCTTTATGCCCCCCCCCCCCCCCCCTCTCGTTCTTCCCTCTCGCTTGGTCCCATCTATTTTGCTTTCTCCTTTTTCCCGCCACATTTTTGGCTTTTTTCCCGCACGCCTTGGTGAGTGACAAGCGCGATTAACGGTAATTTTAATAGCTCTAGCACCGTTACCATGTACAATAACAATTACAAAAAGGCTATAGCAACGACAACAACAACAACAACTATATGCATCACAAGCGAAGCAACCGCAGCAACATTAAATAAATGCATTCAAAAAGGAACAAAAGAAACCAACCAACAAGAGAAGAACAACAAGTACAACCAAGACAACAATAACAACAACCAGTAGAAGAAGGACAGCAACAACAACAACAAGAAGAAGAAGAACAACAACAATAATAATAACAATTTATTATGAGCTCGGAGCTATCTTTTGATAAGCTTTTACGAGCTCGCGAAACTTTTTATCGAGTGTGATGAAATTTTTTTCCTCCCCACGATAGGGAGAGAGTGAGGGAGCGAGAGGGAGAGCGGGAGTGGGAGTGGGAGGCGCAGGTAGTGGGAGTGAGAGAGAAACAGGTAGAGTGGGAGAGGGAGAGCATGAACTTCCTAAAGTGGAGCAAAAAATTGACCTGTTGAGTTTCTTCCGTTACGACTTCGTCTTGCTGCTGTTGTTGTTGCAGTTGTTGTTTTGGCTATTTAAAGTAGTAGTAGTTGTTGTTGTTGTTATTCCAAGCGTTTGTTGTTGTTCGAAGTTTCTTCTGTTGTTGTTGTTAATTTTCGTCTTGTTGCGAGTTTTGTTTGTGTTGCTCTTGTTGTTGTCAGTTTCCTAAGTTCACTTTGTTGCCGTTGGAGTAGTTCTCAAAGTTGTGTTGTTGTTGTTGTTATTGATGTTGTTGTTGTTGATACTGTTGTTGTTGTTGATGCTGTTGTTGTTGTTGATGTTGTTGTTGTTGTTGATGCCGTTGTTGATGCTGCTTTCGGGCTCCAGTTTGTTTTTGTTCTGGTTCCTGCCGTTGCTGCTGTTGTCGAAGACGAAGTTGTTGTGTTCATTGGTGTTGCTGCCGTTGCGCCGCTAATCACGAAAATGTCGGCTGCCCGGCAGTCAGTCTGGAGTCCGATGCACTGGGGGAAACGGGCGAGATTTTGTTGTTGTTGAAAAATTCGCTAATGTTAAGTTTTCGCCCTCAAAGAAATAATCAAAAAATTACAAACAAGAATTACATATCAGTGTTAAAATTTTCCCCAGAAGAAAGAGTTTTTTGTATTTCATATTTGCTGAATCGCCAAAATGTGTGGCTTGCAGATTTCCTTGGTTGGCTTATTAGTAGAAATTCCATTAGACAACTTTTTGAGAAATCCGAAAGCCGAATTTATGAATTTGTAAATGCAAAAATCATTTGAAATTGGACTCGAAATGTTGATCGAATATTGGATTGCACTTATTTTTTCAATTTATATTTCTACAATATACAAAATTGACCCAACTCACAGATATTGGCGTTATGAAATTTCATAAAAATAACTAACGTTGATCGATTGTTACCGGTTTGTTCTTCGCGCCTTCTCGCTGCGGTTTCGTGGAGTTTTCGCTCCGTGTCTTCGGCTGCCGGGACGAGACCCACCGCAGCAAGTCAGCAACAGCCACAGCAACAACATCGACTCTGCAATAACAACAAGTTCTGCAACAACAACAAGCCACACAGTAACAACAATAGACAAAGAAGTCACTTTAGAAACTTGGCCGGCGGCCGGCTTCGTCCAGGAGGTCGAGCGAGGAGGGCAGGAGGCGGACGGAGCAAAGGGGAGGGCGACAGGGCGACACGTTTGAGGGAGGAGGGGGAGGAGCCGTTGGGGTCGGTGGGCAGGGCTAAGGCGGAGCGGGCGAGGAGACCGCGGATAACCTCATTGACCGAACGCACTGGTCGAACATCGAATGTGAATTAGTGCGAGTCCGGGCCGCTGCTCCTGCTGCATGCATAATTTTCGAAAATAATCCCAACTTATTTGAAGACACGCGGCCAGCTGGACGACGGACCCAAACGCCGGACAGCCGGACGGACAGACGGGACCGGGAGGGAAGGAGAGACAGGGGCGGGGAGGCGAGAGAGAGAGGGAGGCGAGAAACAGACATCGGTCGTCAGGCGTCGGCCGTCAGACTTCAGGCCGGGAGTCGTTGGCCAAACGACGGATGGGCGGATCAAGGGCCAAGCGTGGGAGGCGGGCGGCGAGAACGGGGCGTGTGAAAACTCACCTGGATGGGGGGAGTGAGAGGCAGGACGACGGGAGAGAAGGCCTGAAGGACAGAAGGGCCGAGGGCCGAGGGCCGAGGGCCGGACAAGTGGAGCGGCCGAGGGCGATTGGGCCGAAGCGCAAAAGGGTTTGATGGAAAGACGAGTGAGAGTCGAGTGCCAAGAAGAGGCCAACGAGGGGCGAGGGAGGTGGAGGGAGAGTGAAGGGGAGAGAAGGAGGGGGAGAAAGAGGCAGAGTGTAGTGGAGAGGAAAGAAAGCGAGAGATCGAGGTCCCATTTCGCAGGCTTCGTGGAAATCTAATGACAAAGCGAGCGCAAATGATGACTTAGATGAATGGGAAGAGGATCCCGATAGCGATGGAGCAGGGGAGGATGGGAGGAGGAAAGAGTGAGAGCGACAGGGAGGCGGGAGGCGGTGGAAGGCGATGACGACTCACGTCCAAACTGCGTTATGTCGATGGCTTCAGAGCAAAAGAAACGGCGACGATGGGCCAGAACAACAACAACAATAACAGGGAAATGAACAACAACAATAAAATAAGAGAAAAATGTAACAACAACAATTAGGGGAACAACAACAATTGGAAGAGCAAAAACAAAAACACTGAACGAACATGAAGTAAATGAGCAAAATTAAGAACAACATTGGAAAAGCAACAACAACAACAACAATGACAGCGCCCATAACAACGAGAGCGACACGATGACGGCAACAACAACAGCAACAACGACAACGACAACAACAACAACAACAACAACAACAATAACAGAAACTTTAACAGCTCCGCTAACGAATCGAGAGCATCATCGGAAGACGTTGAACTGAGGGAAGCCAAACAGAGAGCGAGAGAGAGAGAGAGAGAGAGAGGAGGACACGGCGAGGATGAGGAGGGGAGCGAGCCGAAGGAGTGGAGCTGAGCGGGAGAAGGAGTGAGCGAGATGGCGATAGCGAGCCCAAGACACCTTGAGGCCGGCGGCTGGGAATGCGAAATTCGCCAGTGCATCGTGTTGTTGTTGTATTTGTTGCGATTTTATGACTCAGTTGCGTCTGTGATTAGAACAACTGACCGAAGGCAATAACAACAACAACAACAACAACAACAACAACAACAACAACAACAACAAGAACAAGAACAACAACAACGATTAGCTGCAGGGCGGTGTCGGAGCCTTAAAATTTAATTGCAACTCAGCAACATTTAATTATGGATTCGCAGGGAAGCGGCCAGGAGAGGGAGCGAGAGAGAGGGATGGGTGCGTGGGGCAGGTGGTGCGAGGGAGAGGGAAGACCAAGATGCGGATGCGATTTGCACGAGCCCGGGGTCAGCCCAAGGGGAGGACGAGAAAATTGATCAGGGATCGAAACCCCCCGAATGAGGTTCCTGAGGTCAATAGAAGAGGGGGAAACGACAACGAAAATGCGGTTTTCGCGGACATCAAAATTGTGAAGAACATTTTCAAAATAATTCTCGGAAAAATCGAGTAACAAAAATATAATTTGAAAAATTTTCAATTTTCCTTTTCTCAAATTTCCCAGTTGCTGTCTCTTTTCCTCCCTGTCCTCCCGATAACGGTCCTCTACGCCCGAACTCGCAAATTTCCCTTTGATCGTCTTCTCTCTCGTTCGCTCCCCCAGGGAATTACGTAATTTCCCGTGATGCCAGCCATTCTAATCCTTAATTTTAATCTGCTCCCTCGCCCTCTCCCCCTCGTCCCCCTCGTCCGCCTCGTTCGCCCTCTCTCGCTCGTGTCGGGCTCCTTGAGCTGCAGCGGGCGATTGTTTTCTATTAATTAGTGTTCAATAATTGCAAAAACAACGACACCGGCAGAACCACAAACGGCATGTAGTAAATGCATAAGTCACGCAACAACAACAACAACTACAACTGCCACAACAACAACTGCAACTGCAACTGGAGCTACAACAATTGCCATGATGTGAAAGAGCAACTACCACCAACTAACCTTTACAGCAACAGCAACAGCAACAACAACAACAGTAATGACGGCAACAACTACAATAATTACGATTTCTGTTGCAACTCCACATGCACATTATTTATGTGTATATGCTACATATACATTTATATATATATATATATATATATGATATTTGTACGACAACAACAACAATATAAAATAATAATTAATGCCGCCCGCCAAACGGAAGTTGAATGCAAGGGAACAACAACAAGAAAGCCATAAGCCAACTACAGCATGCGCCTTCGTGCTCACCAGCCAGCTCTCTCTTTCTCGCCCTCTCTCCCTCCCACTCATGGTCTCTCGCCCATCACCAACCGTCCGATCGCTCACTCCACATCATTTGCGCTCGCGCTCCACATGCGAGCTCATTATCCATTCTCTCTCGCGCCGAGTTTCCTCCGGAGAGCAACGCATTTCCCGCTCTGTGTCTCTCTCTCGCTCACCGTCTCACCCACTCATTCGAAGATCCTTCGTTCAGTTGCCGAGCGGCGCGTCGTTCAAAATTTTCTCCTCCTCGAGTGGCGTCGCCGTCGCCATCGTGTGCGAGCGCTTGTGACGTCATTCGTTTTATGTCGGATGTCATTTGAAATGCGTGCAAAAATGCAAACCGCAAGAGAGCGGCGACGACGACGAACATGCAGTAGGAGACTCTGCGGAGAGCCGACAAGAGAAAGAGAGCGCCAACGAACGGGAGAACGTGCTTTTTAATTAGTTCCAGGGGGAGGATGGGCGTCCAGCCGAGTGTGAGCGAGCGAACGAGTGAGAGAGAGCAAGAACGACTGCGAGCCGTTCAAATGAGGAGAGCGCGCAACATGCTGTTTGTCGGCTGCTCGTCGGGTGCGTCCTTCGCTCTGCGCCGTCCTCCAGCTTTCATTCGTCCGTTCGTTCGCTCGCTCGGTCGTTCGTTCGTCGGGCCACTCGTCGTCGCCGGTGCTCGTGGTCTTGTTGTGTTTAGTGTGGCGTCGCATTGCGTTGCGTTTTCGCACCACCTCCACCCCCTCTCGAAAGCACCAACGAAAACAACAACAACGGCCACTGCGAGGAGCTCTTCGTCATTGTTCGTGCAGTCGTCGTCGCTGCTACGACGTCGTCGTCGACGTCGCCTTCGCCTTCGCTGCCTTTCGTACGTTCGGGCGGCCGTCGCTCGTTCGTTCGCTCGCTCGGTCGGTCGGTCGGTTGCTGGTCGTTCGTTCGTTCGTTTGGCTCGTTTGGCTCGTTTGTTGTTTGTTGTTTTTGGGGGGCCCAAAAAAGTTCTGTGCGCTCGCCACGCTCGTCAGTCAGTTGACGACGCTCCGCCAGTTCGTACCGACGAGCGGGTGAACCTTGTCGACGCCGCACGTTGCGCCCACGACCGGCGTGTGTTGAGCTTGCAAACAATTCAAATTGTTGTTGTTAATCAAACACGACACAAATAATTTCCAAGAAATAAAAACAAAACAAATACAACAACCCGAATCAAACAAAATCCATGAATCAACAATATCCAGAAAATAACAAATTTTACGCAAAAAGTTGCAGCACATTTTCCGAGAGAAAATCGTGGGAAAATTCTAGTTTGCGATCAGAAGTGCTTAAAAGTGAAGCTGGAAAAAACTGGCGCGCGTCGTGAAAAAAGTGTCGAGTTTTTGTGAAAAGTGAGAAAAAAATTAGCTAAAAATTAGTAGTTTGAAAAAACAAAACATGCCGAATTTCGAGTGAAAAACTAAATCGTTTGAAAGTCTCCAGAAGGCCTCCGAGACCCTCGCACAGTGGAGCGCAGCAGCCGGACCGCCGCACAGTGGGCCGCAGCGACCAGGTCTCGCACGAAATTCGCCCGCTGGTGTTTGAATTGTAAGCAGGTTGAGTGAACGCCGAACGGTTTTTGGGCATCCGACACTTTTGTCGTCTTCCATTCTTCGTCTAACGCGGAAGTTTGTCAAAAAATGAAAAAGAAAAAATTTTGACAAAAATATTTACTTCAAAAATTGACTTAAGAATATTAATTCAATCAAGATATCTGATGCTCTTGGATATAAAAAAGATCACAAAATTCCCCGATCTTCCGCCGTCCTTCGGGCGTTCTCGAGATCGACTTCAGAAATTCAAATGTTTCGGTTTTGGAGATCATTCCAAACGACTTTTCCAAGGTTTTTCTCTTGTCGAATCAATTTCAATGTTTCTTGGCTCGAAACAATTGCAATTATCCGCCAAATCTTGGGATCATTTCTGCTTGAAAAATAAAAATCCAATTAAATTTCCATGTGCGAGATCGATGAATTTTCCAATTCGACATTCGTCGAGCACTCGATAACTTTCTGTAATGAGTGGCCGACAAGGCAACAACCAACGACCACAACAACAACGGCGGCAACTGCATCCGCAACAAAAACAACAACAACAACAACAACATTAACAATAACGACTACTACACGAGATCTGCGACGACGAAATCCACGCTCGTGAATTAGAAATATTCTCAGTTGCAGCTGAGATTCAGCGGTTTCAAACGATTTTCAATGACTTCCAACGACTTCCAACAACTTCCAGCGACTTCCTTCCCCCCCAGCCCCTCGAGGTCTCCGGTCCGGTCCGGGTCGCAGCCGCGGGTCTCCGGCGATCGGGTCAATCGCTAATTATTTGCAATTTATTTAATGCTAAGCATTTGGAATGAATAACTAAAGCTGCAACAACATCAGCAGTAAGCGAGTGAAACAACAATAACCACTACAACAACAACAAGCACTACCACAATTAACACTGCAACCAATGCTGTACAACAATTGCCTGGACAACAAAAACAAAAACAAATCAAAAAACTTCAACCTTCGCGTCGATTTATTAAAAATAATTACATATTTAAATGTCAATAAATATTCGCTCGAAAATCGACCGCGAATTAAGGAAAAAAAATTTCAAACAAAACAACAGTCTGTCATTTTGGCTTTCGTCGATAGCACCACGAATACCGATGCACCCTTTCCCGCCATCTCGTCCCACTGTGCGGTCCCGCAATTGCTCGACTCAGATTGTTATTGTTATTACATTTAATGTTGTTGCTGCTCCTGACCGACTGATTGCAATAATTTTCGCTATTATTCATTTGTCCGAATGCCTGACTGACTGAGCGACTGAGTGACCAATCGACCAAGCGACGCCGGCTCCCCTGGACTCCCAGGCCTCCCGAAGTCGCGCCCTCACCTCAAATTGCTGTGACTTTGATATCGTTCAGGCGCTCAGTGCAAAACTGTGCCAGCGGCGATCGCGATAAATCATGTAAATCGCACAAAGGTCTTCTATATCTTTCAGAACTCTTACTCTTACAGCGCTCGGGGTCAGGTCGAGCCCGGTGTCGAAGCGTTGGTGACGACATGTCGATTAGTTTTGGAAGTTCTCATAGTGATGAGTTTTTCTAATGATTCCTGTTAACTATTTTTGATTGTTTTCAAATTGATCGTGCAGGCTCAAAATCATTTTCGGATAGTCTGAAAATCTATTTTCTCGATAGTCATTATTGTGAAATTATTTCGCTATGGCCTTGTATAATATTTTGACTAAAAACACTAAATCATTGATGGTCTTAAAAATAATTTTTGCATTGATCAGGAATTATTTTTTATGGCCTCAAAGTACTATTTTTAAATGTGTCGCAAAAATAGTATTATTGATGTTATATGGAATTAATATTCACTATGTTTTCGATAATTATTTTGACTGTGCTCTTGAATAATATTTTCCTAAATATTTAACTATTATGGGCATAAAAATAAGTTATTTGATGGCAAAATTATTTTCACATTTATTTCACATTGGTTTTAAACATTTCCTTTTAGTAGAGAATTAAATCCTCGATGGTTTCAAAATATTCCCTACTGATTTTCGAAATTGTTCATACAATAAAAAATATATTTTCCTCTTATTGGTCTCATACATTGATCTCAAAAATTAAATGTTCTGAAAAATTATTTCTACGACGATCTCAGTAATAATTTGGTTGTTTTATCTCGAAAATTGTGTTTCATCAAAATGTTCTGATAATTATTTCTCGGATGGCGTTATACATTAAGACGGTCGAGTAATATTTTGATATGGTCCCAAATATTAATTTTTTGATTAACTCTAGATTTCTTTCTCACAACTGTGTCAAGAAATTATTTTACTTCTCAAGTTCTCAAATATGATTCACATAATGTTGTTAATAACGCTTTTTTAATGTGGTCCGAGAAATTAATTTCCCTCATGAAGAATTTGGCACTGCGTTTTATTGTAAGAATTTATGGCCTGCGGACGATGATTATAATTTTTATAATGTTCCCTGTCTATGTTGCTGCTGATGGTCGCGCATGTTGCTGAGTTTTTCTCATGATGCTGCCGTGGCTTCGCTCTATTAACTCTGTCTATTCTCATCGTCACCATCGTCGTCACTGGTCTCCTTGTTGCAATGCAATTGTTTTCTCATTCTCGATGCAGCTCGGTTTTTTATTCACTGCCGACCACTAGCAGAGACTTTTTCAAGTTTATTTTTATTTATTTAGATTGCTGAATATATTTTTTAGACAAACCGCGACGGTGACTGAGTGGAAAGTGGGAAAATTAAATGAGAAATTATGCAACCAAGGACGATCGCTGTCGATCTCAATGGAATAGAGTCGTGTAAGCCTTCAGAAATTCTCTGAAAAAATAGGAAAACAGCGACGGAACATTTCTTCAAATAAGCTCCCTTTTTTTATGAACACTTTGGTGAATTGCCAGGTCGAATTATGAGTTTCCCATGGGTTTCTCGTGAGGTTTTAGGGATTTATCCTAGGGGTTTGGCTGTCGCAATTTTCCCTCCCACCCCTGACTTTCCTCTCGTCCCACCCGTTTTCCTCCCACTTTTCGCCGCACGTTGCACGACGATATCTGTCGTTGGCATCTCTCGCTACTTAACGATATAATTAACAATTGCTAATGTCAATTATTCATTACTGCTGCTCACTATCACGAGCCATGGCGTTGCTCGATTGTGGTTGCTGTCGAGCTTCTTCCAACACGAAGCTCAACAAAACATCTCGCACTCAATGAACCAATTTCGAGACTCGGAAATTTTAATTGTTTTTAATTATGAATTTCTGTTCGTTGCAAATACAATATTTATTACTTCTAATTTTCATTTCGTTCATACAGTTCGCTCATCATCTCTTCGGACTTGTGATGCGGCAGAGACAAAAAAATGTATACTCAAAATAGTGGGGAAGAAACGCCATTTCTAAATTGTTTAATTACTAATTAAGAGTTAAATAGATTGAGAAAGTCGTCGTCGTCGTCGTCGTTCGTTCGGACTGTAATGCCATGGCATTAGCGGGAAGTTCGGATCACGAGATGTTCCTGGGCATGGCGAGCCGAGTTAATGAAACGCATTAATTCGAGGACGGACGGACGGATGGATGGACGGACAGAGAGTGAGATGAGGAGCGACGGACGTTGGTCATGTGACGATGACCTGGTGGGGACAGATGGTCGCGATGGTGGGAGGGAAGTGGCGAAGGGAAGGGAGTGGGGGAACTTGAGGGAATTCGAGGCCGCGGCCAGTGACGAGAAGGAGTTTTAAGCAGGAGCTAATGGTGAATTAAGAGATGTAGAAGTCCATTGTAGACTAGAAAAAGGCTCAGAAGGCGACGGAAGGAGAGGGGAAAAAATTGGTCGCCTTCCTAGTGGGGACTACTGGAGGTTCAACTCCCTTTTTGAGCCAACCAAGTGCACTAAAATCCTGCAAAAAATCTCCCAAATTAGTTGGAAGGTCGTTTTAAACGAGCTTTTCACGAAACTAAAGCAACGAAACACCCTCGAGTGAACGCAAAGATCGCTGGCACAGGATGGCGAGTGACGGCGGGGGCCGCCGGTTGGACAGACATGCAGCGGGGACCCTGGTCGCGAGTGTGTTTCGTGTTAAACGTTTCTTCCCCATCGCCCCCTCGACCCTCTCCCCATTCTCGTCTCTCCTCGTGTCTTCCTGCGGCAGCTGCTGGTGACAAACTTTTTAATTGAACCGTTGATGAGCTCGATTAAATGACAGCGAGTGTCAAAAAACGACTACAACAACAACAAGAAGAAGAAGAAGAAGAAGTAGAGGAAGAACAAGAGCAAAGTAGCATTCAATGGAGATAAAACGAAATTAAGAGAGCAATTGGCGATCGCGTAGGAAGCGAATTTCTCGAGAAATTAACAGAGAACATGCGATCAAATTAGGAGACCCGGTGGGCGGGGGGCGCAGGAGGGGGCGCAAAGTGAGGGGGTGGGGTTTTTACACTGGGAAATATCATTAGAAAAAAAATATAAAAAAATCGTAGAACAAACAAAAAATTTGTCTGTGAAAAAACATTATATTTGAAGAAAAAAATATTGTCTCTTCAGGAAAACTCTTCGCTGTGAAAAAAGACTGTGAGAAAAAAATTCAAAAAAATATTTTGAGAGACAGAAGAATAAAAATAATGAAAATCCAATGAGAAAATCCAGAAATATGAGAAGCATTTGAAAAATACGACCCTCGTAAAAATCGCAATTAAATCTCATTTTACGGCTCACAAATGGAATGCATGCATTTTCCAAAAAACACAAAAACACAAAGCAGCAAAAAACACGGAAAACAGGAAATAAATATAGAAATAGAGAGAGAGAGAGAGAGAGAGAGAGAAGTAGAAAATATCTTAATGAGCTTCGGTCGATCCTTTTGATCGTGTGGAGGCATTGGCTGGGAAATGTTATTTTAATTAGGTTAATTACACCGACGACAACAACACCAGCAGCGAGGGGCAATCAAAACTACCACAACAACAACAACAACAACAACAACAAGATACCAAAACAACTACAACAACCCGACGATCGTAGAACATTTGAAAACTGCAAAAAATGCAATTTAATTGATAGCTCGTCGGCGCTTTGCTTTCATGCATCGCCTCTCTCGCTCCCCCACCCCCGGCTCAGCTCTCCCTGTCTCTTTTTCGCACTCTCTCTCCCTCTCTCGCTCCCGTTCGCCCTCGCCGCGACGGCTTCTTGGCCAAAAATTCCATAAAGGCGACCCCGACTGTCGGCCGTTCTGTCCGTCCGTCCGTCAGTCCGTCCGTCTGTCCGTCAGTCCGTCAGTCCGCCGCGGTCGTTCGCTGCAGCTGCAAATAATGTCCACTCATAATTACGCACATTTTATGATTCACTTAATGCACTTTTTCGCCGTTGTTGTTGTTGTTGTTGTCCCCTTACGTCCACGCTAAGTTTCGTTAAGTTGCCTACTTAAGCGTTGACAACGTGTCGTCGTGTTTTATGTTATTTTTAGTCAATCGCCTTAATGCGTCCATCATCATCATCATCACCATCATCATCACCATCATCGGCGTCGGCATCATCGTCATCATCATTGGCAATAAAATGGCCGAGCTCATTACTTTTCGCTCGTTTGTCTCCGTTCGCTTCCCTCGCTTTTCTCCCAGTGCATTTTATTCGATGCACTAGAACAAAAACCAGAGGAATTTCGACTTTTAAGTGTTTCGCTTTACAGTTTTTATATCATTTTTTTTTTTTTGTTAGTTTTGTGCACCGATTAAATAGTGTTTCTTCAGCATTTTATTCATTTCTATTTCATTTTTTGATAAAATTATTTGATTAGCTTTCCATCGCTTGTATTGTTTTTGCTGTTGTCCGATTTATTGTAATTTTCAGTCATTTTGTTAACATTAAGAAATTGTGTCTTTTTTAAATTTGTCCTTATGACATTTTTGCTATATTTTTAATTTCCTTTCAGACGGCATTCGTTTTTTTTAGTTTTTATTTACTCGTTTTCTGCCTAATGCATTTTCGTTGTTCGTGTCCACTCAAGGCAGTGTTGCCCACCTCTTCGTTCGGCCGGCGTATGAGAGGAAAATTGGGTTAATTCAATTGATTTAGTTGCATCTGTTAGTATGTTTTTTTTTTTCGAACAATTTTTCAATGCAAATATTGTACGATTTTCTTTTGTTTTGTTCGTAATTGCTTTTGTAGTCTATTTTCTAAATCCATTTTTTTCTATGCTCATGTTCTCTATTACATTTTTTTTTTGCTGCGTTTCTACTTTTACAATATTATTTGATCTCTTTTCTCTGTTTATCTCCATTTTGTAGTTTTTTTTTCTGTTTTTTATTTTCTACGTTTATTATCTTTAGTTCAATGAAGTTATCGGAATTTTTGAATGATTTCTCATATTTTCTCGAAAAATAATTTGACGCAAATTTTCTAACGAACGCATGATTATTTAATATTTAATTATTATCAGTTATATTTTCTCTATTTTGTACTTATTTAGCATGACTTTTGTTTATTTTTGTCACGAAATCTCTATAATGTCTTCCCATGTCGGACAATATTATTTCTTCAATAGACACATCTCGTCTCTCTCACTCTCATCTGCCTGCGTCGCTCGTCGTCTCCCCCAAACCCATCCTAAAAGTCCTCGCAGACGTCGGCCTGCACCGTCGTCCACACTGCTCTTCCGCACTCGTTCTCGCTCCCTCTCTGGCGGCTAATTTCCTCACCTCGGCAAGGATTTCCCTCCGGTGGGAAATTCCGCTTCCTCCGTGCCACCTCGCTCTCTCTCTCCCTCTCTCTCGGTCCCACTCCCTCCACCCATCGGCCCACCCCACCTCCTCGTCCTGCGCTCCCTCTCCTGGAGCCGAACGCACAATCCGAAAAATGTTGACCCACTGCGGGAGCACGTAATGCCACATTGTTGTTGTTGCTGTTGTTGTGAAATTCCAACAGTTGACGCCCGGCTCCAGCAGCCGCCCCCACCACCGCAAGCAGCAACGGCACAAGACCCAGAGCCATCTCGTTCTCGTTCTCGTCCTCCTCCATTCCATTCCATCTCGCCCGCTCTGCCGATTGGGACGTCATAAAAATGTTGGATCCTTTCTAAAATTGCTCGGCGCCTGGCCGCAGAGACAGATAAGGAGATCGCAAGAGAGTGCGAGCGAGAGAGACTGAGAGGGTGACAGTGAGAGAGAGAGAGAGCGAGAGCGAGAGAGAGCGCGACCGTGGGGGTGCGAGCGAATCGCTCAAGCGAGAAACAGCCGGGCATCCGCAGCAGCCTCGAGCTCGAGCTCCAGCTCTCGCATTCTCCCATTCTCCCCTCCTCCCTCCTCCCTCCTCCCTTCAGCCTTCTTCCATCCACCCTTCCTTCTCTCTTCCCTCCTCCTGCTCTTCGGCCTACCTACCGACCCCCCTCCCTCCATCAACCCAGCCAACCGCCGTCGGGCGAGTCCTTGGAGTCGTGGCGAGGCGAAGCGAGACGAGGCGTGAAAACAAAGCCGTCGGCATTTGACGGGCGTGATTTTTCTTCGGCAACAACTTGGCAGCACTTTTTTCCGTGTTTGTTGTTGCTCCTTGCTCGCGACTTCCTGTTCTCGTTGTTGTTGTTGGGGTTGTTGTTGGGGTTGGTCTGAATTTAATGTGTTTTTTCGCCGTTCCACCGTGTAATCCCGAGCATCCTTTGAGCGAGGCGTCAGAGCGTTGGCAACGTAATAATAATATTTTTAATTGCCCAGAGTCGCAGAGAGTGGGATGGAGAGAGAGAGAGAGAGAGAGCGAGAGAGAGGGTCATGTAGAAGGAGTCAATTCAAGCGCTCCTGGAGCTTCATTAGCGCTTCTCCTCCCGCTCCTCGCTCGCGTGTTTGCTTAAAAGGATAAGCATCTTGCGTTCCCCCACGAAAAAAGGACGAGAATTAATGAATCGCATTGTCCTTGTTGTTGTTGTTGTTGTCGTGGGTGGTGCTGGTTTTTTTTTTTTTGTTGTTCCGCTGCCCCAGCCGTGGCTTGCGCTGAGTGTCGGGTGAATTTTTGAGGGTCATTTTGGGGTTTTCTCGAGGTTTTCCAACACATTTGCGGCGACCTTCGTCTGCCCACATCCACATGCGTCTGACCCTTGGACGGAAGAGTGGGAGGGTGAGGATCTGCGAATTAAATGTTTTCGGATTTGAGCACTTGGTTGGGCTTCGGTTTGGTACGCCAGAGGATGGCAAAAAAGAACCAAATAAAACGAAACGAAGTGTAATGAAAAATGGAGCTGGGGCTGGGACTGGGAAAAAGGATGTGCCAAAGTGGTCGACGGGCGATTTCTTTGGTCCTTGGTGTTGACAGATGTTTTCAACACCTTCGGAGTCCCTTTTTCGGTCTTCGCCAACCGTTTTTTGTTCTATTCAAAGGGGTTTTCGTTCCCCGCAAAGGGATTTTTTTTCGCTACCCTTCTCTACTCATTGTTGGAGTTTTGTAATTAATGTGAATGCCTTTGGTTTACGGAAAAATTCGTGATGATGTTTCCAGGTTAATGGGAGTTTTTCTGTCGACTTAAATAATCAAGTCAAAAATTAAATACATTACTCATTATTGTCAAAAATGAAATTCAAAAATTGCATGCTGCCAATTGTAACATATTTAATATTATTATGAAATGCTCACTTTGATATTTCTAAAAGTATTATTTTTGCCATTTTAAAAGTGCTTTGCTTTCAATTATGACTTTTTCAAGAGCTTGTTTAATAAAAAATATAGATGTTTACTAAAATCTCGCCGCGTCGACCCCTGTAGACGGTGGTCAGCCCTTCTCGGTTCGCGTTGGATTCCCCGAACTGTACAAACAGCCGATTGCCTTGTACCAGGACGTCAGAATCCTGCAGGAGGCGAACAGGGAAAGAAGAAGAAGACGCAGCCGAAAGAATTCCCATTTGGCAACTAGCGATATCGCGTGGTAGAAAATAGTTTAGGGCAGAAGGAAGGACGGGGAGCAGAGGGACGTAGAGACGGAGGACGAAGAAGGAGAGAGAGTGATGGAGATGGAGGGAAGGCGAAAGCGAGGAAGCTCTGACGGTGAGAAAAATATGGATAGCGAGAGGGAGAGGGAGGTGAGAGGGAGGGAGAGAGAGGGAGGTGATGAGAAAAGAAACAAAAAAATCTCATATAAGGACGAAAAATGGCATAAGAATGACAAAATAATAAAAAAAGGAAATATACATGAAAAAGAGCAAAACTAGCGATAACGTGGAACAAAAATGGAAAGAAAAATGAACAATAATCGTAAACAAAAACGGAGAAAAGCGGGGAAAGGAACAAAAATTGCAGTAAAGAGGACGAGACTGGCAACAACAGAAGGAACAATAGCAACAAAAGTGAATGCCGCAAATTAGGATAAGCGTGCTCGCCAACAAATATTGACAACGAGCTGCAGCAGCAGCAACAGCAACAGTAACAGCAGCCCAGCAGCTGCAGCAGCGACGACGACGACGACGACGACGGCGATGGCGATGACAACAACTCAGTTACAGCAGGACAGCGACAGCAAGAAGAGTAACAACAACAACAACAACAACAATAGCACAGCAATAACAACAACGGAAACAATAACAGCGACAACAACAACTCAACAATAACAACAACAACAACAAATGCCTCAGCGCGCGCCACACACAACGCCATCTGATGGCGGGTCGTGGCGTGAGAGGCGCGTGAAGCAGCGGCGCGTCGACAGTTTGTTGTTGTTGTTGTTGTGGTTGCTTTTGTAGTTTTCTGTTGTTCCATGTTCTTGTTGTTGTTGTAGTTGTTGTTGTATTATTATTACGACGTGGTGATGATGGGGATCTCGTCTCATTGCTCGGCTGGCCTGGCCAGGCGTTCGCAAAGAATCTCCGCAGAAATAAACACCATGAATGAATGGAGCCGTGCCGCACGTCACATCAACAACAACAACAACAACCATGTCCCATGAGCAACCTTCACGTCGTCATCGCCCGGCTTTCGTCTTCAATGCTGCTGCCGCTGCCGCTGGATGCGGTTTTTCCGCCGCCATTGATGGGAACATGGCGTTTACACGGCGCCCAGAAACGCGCCAAAACTCTTTGTTTACAAGTTGCCTTATGAGTTATGGAAGTTGTTGTTGTTGTTTTAGTACTCCTTTTGCCGTTGTTGCTTCATTTGTTGATGTTTCGACCTTGTTTGTTGCTGTTCCCCTCTCATTTGTCATTTGCCGCTGGCACTCGAGTTCTCGACGAGCTCGTGCTCGACGAGATCCCAGATCGTATTGTCTTGACCTTCATCTTTCTTGAATTCTCATAGCGAAACCCGAAATTCAAACGACATTTTCTCCCTTTCGATTCCGGGAAGTCACTCGATTTGCTGTTGACAAACATACGAGCAATCGATTGGCGAACACTTTGTTGCCATTTGTTGACTGCTCTGGCAACAATGACTTTTCGATACTCTCAACTATTCTTTTAGGAGGATTTTCGTTCCCTCAGAGACGATCTAAAAATGAGAACATAGAATGTTAAATAGATTTGGATCGCTTGAATGAACAAAACTTTGCCTGCTTCTCAACGTTGATAACTTTGTTCTTGCCTTGATTTTGTCATTGCTTTCCCTTCAATCGTTGCTCCAGTGTTTTTCTCTCCTCTCTTCCTCGTAGTGAGAATGAAAACAGGGCAAAAGTGAGAAAAAGTAAAACAAACAGCACTCTAAAACACCTCCCTAAAGTCATCACAGTTAGTGCCGCAAAAAGTCCTCTTGCAGCTCGTTCCAGTGTCGAGGTGTGGAGGGAAAAATGAGGAAAACTAAACGAGAGAACGGTGGGGATGGAGGGGGAAAGGAAGGAGTCGAATGAGGAGCATGGAAAGGGGGACGAGGGGGAGCAGGAGGACGAGGAAGCTCTCAAATGAGCTACTAAACAGCAAAATGCGAACCGCACGTCGCCCGAGTCTCATGAAGGGGGCGCAAGGACTTCAAAAAAAACCTCAGCACTCGACAAACCCACGAACTTAGACAAACACACCGACACGGACGAACGCACAGCCACTCGGCACACCCACACACACAAACACACACACACACACACACACACACACAGCCGCACACACCTTCACATAATTGTGTAATAAACAGAGCCAAATCAGCCTCGACCACCTGTTGCTGGATCGTCTGCTGCTGTCATCGCCGCTCCTGCTGCTGCTGCTGCCTGCGTTGATCCTGTTGCTCTTCTAGATGTTCTCGTTGTTGTCCTTTTGTTGTTGTTGTTTTTGTTGCCCTCGTTGTTCTTTCTGTGGCTATTTTTGTTGCTATTTCTATAGTGTGGCTGAGGCTGTTGAGTTGTCGGCGTTGGCTTTTGTGGAGTAGGGCAAGAATTCAAAGAAAACAGCAACAACACAGGTGGCCGCAGAAGAAGGAGCAACAACAACAACAACAACAAGAAGAAGAGCAACCGCAGCACCAACAACAAGAGCACGAGCAACAACACGAGCAAAAATCTCGCACAGGGTTTGCGTTTGAAAAAATGTGGCCACCACGTCGAAGGAATGCGAGTGAGGGCGTGGACGAGGACGAGAACGAGGGGCGGGTTCTGTGAAAACATCAAAACTTTTCACATTTCCACACAGAGCCAACGAACGCACACACCGACCCCAGCACAAACACAGACGCAGACACACCGAGACCGACGACTACCGACGACCGACGACGACCGACACCGGGCGACCCAACTGCACAAACACACATTCCGAGGCGAGCCCCGAACAGGGTCGCAGCACGTCTGGCAAGCGTCTGGCGGCCTTCCATCCCTCTGCCTCTCCCTCTCCGTCTCCCCCACTTCACAGTCCTCGGCCTTCTGTCGTTCCTCCACCATCGTAGAGATTTTCACGACCCAACCCAACCCAACCCAACCCGACTGCCTTCGCTCAGAGCGAGGCAAATTTTTCGCAGAGAATTCTTGCGGCGACTCCATCGTCTTCCGTCTTCCGTCGTCCCGAGTTCCCTGTGCCGATTTCCCGGCCCGGTGCCAACGTCGCTCGCCATCACTGTGTGGAGGTGGTGGAGGATTTTTTTGCATCGCCGGCATTTGTTTCAAATAGAAAAGGATTAACTTCTCAAAGGACTCCCGGTTGTTTTTGCCCAACCTCTCTTGTTCTCACTTTCACTCTCCGTCCGTCTGTCTCTTGCCCTCCTGCCTTTGGAAGCTGAGCTATTAATTGTTGCTCTGAATTTAATTGCAGTATCCCTTGGGGTTTTTTCTTCTGGATTTCCTCCTCTCTCCTTTTCTCCTAGCTCGGTTTATCTCCGAGCGAAGTTTTCCTTCACCAAGTGGATGTTAAGTGATTTGGCGCCACGCGGGTCGGTCCGCAGAGGATTCCGGAAGGTCCTTTCAACGGGGGGAATTCAATGGGACTTTTTCCATAATTTTATTGAAATTGTTATTTATTTGTTTGAAATTTTCTCCTTTCCCTAGGACAATTTATGAGAACTCTACGCGAGTGATCTGGGATCGAAAGTGAACCTGTCGAGCGAGAGTGAGAGAAAAAACGATTATTTCTAAAGACGTTGGATTTCTACTTGAATAACTATCGAATTGGGCCCGATTTTCCTCGAGAAGCTGGACACAAACGAAGGTGAGTTTTTTCGAATTTAATTCACTATTCGTAGTTTGACATCAAGTGTGATTTTTGACTTAATTTTCAATCAAACACAATTTGCATGCGGAGCAATTGAACATGCATTGAATTTGTTAATTTTGAGATTATTCGTCAAAAGATTATTTTCATAGTTTTTATTGATGGGCTTCACTGATAAGAAATACGCAGAAATATCGAGCGCTTTACGCCGAAGCTCGCAGACGTAAATGGTTTCGATATTTTTTTCAAATGAATTCGCAACGCCAACCATTTGTCGACGTCGATGTCGTCGATTTTGTTGGCGTCGTTGATTTGGTCGGTGCTCGGTCGCCGTGCTCGGTGTTGTTGCAATGTAAATCCTGTTGGAAGTCCCCAGAAAATCGTCATCGTCGTCATCGTCATCATCGTCGTCATCATCGTCGTCGTCGTCGTCGTTGTCGCCATCACCTTCCAACGCACTTAAACGGCAACAAATCACCTTCTAATCGCCGATTCGCGATCGGGCCACGAACTGCGTGTGATTTGCGGCTGCCTTCGAGAACAACAACAACAATAGCAACAACAGCAGCCACAAGAGCAACAACAACAACAACAACCACCCTGCCCGGCATCATGAATTGCAACGATAATTTACCTTTGAATTATGCAACCTCTGCTCAATAATTAATTTTTCAAATTCTCCTTTTTCAATTTCTCATTTTTTTATTCTTCTATTTTCCTCTTTTCTGCTATTAAATGCCTATTTTTTATTTCTTTTTTACATTTTTTTTCTGTTTTTTTTTTTGGTATTTTTTAAATTCATTTTTGTTTTTGATTTTTCTTTGATTTGCGTATAATTTTCAAGTGGGGAGAAAAATGCGTTTAAAGTCGCAAATGCGGCAATTAATGCAAATTACAACCCCACAACAACGACAACAACGGCGGCAACAGCAACAGCAACATTGAAAACCGCATCCACCTCGCCAGAGGCTCGTGACATAAGTAGGCAGCGAACACATGATGGAGATGGTGGAGGTTGTGGGGCGGGGAGGGCGGTGAGGACGGGGGGCATCGCATTCAAATTCGAGGCCTACGTCTGCAGTTTGGGGCATCAAAGTGTTTAGACAAATAGCAGCAGCGGCAACAACTGCGGGACGGACGGACAATCGAATGATACAACGGCAGCAACAACAGCAAACGCATTGACCCGACAACAACAGCAACAACAACAACAATAGCAACAACATTGACATCAAGCATATACCTACATGGGATTAGGGTATTATTACAATTATTATTAGTTGATTGTTGTTGCAGTTGTTCTTGTAGTCGTCGGCGTCGTCGTCGTCGCTAGTTTGATTGTTGTTGTTGGTGTTATTTTGATTGTTGGTGTAGCTCTTCTTGTTGTTGTTGTGGTGTTATGGCTGTTTTTGTTGTTGTTGTTATTATGATTGTTGTTGTAATATTAATATCACTCTCGCTCACGCTCGCGCTCCAACTGCGAATCGTCCGTCGCCGGCTATCGTTGGGTTTCCATGTCGATTTGGTTTGTTGCTGGCTGTTGTTGTTGTTGTTGTTGTTATTTCTACTTCTGCTGTTCTCATTGTTGTTGCCCTCATTGCTGTTGCCTCTCATTGTTGTCGCCTCTCATTGTTGTTGCCCTCAATGTTGTTACTGCTATTGCTTACAATTTGTTGCAAACATTCTCGTCGCCCATTTCTGTGCCACACAATTTTCGCGCCTTCCCTCGCACTCCCACTCGCTCCCCTCTCCCTCCGCCCCCCCCCCCCCCCTGTCACCCTCTCCCTCTCTCTGTCTCTTCTGTCTCCCTCCATCGGGCTCTCTGTGTCTCATTGCATCGTTTCGTGTTCGAAAAAGCACCTCATTATGTCATTAAGACTCATGCATAAATTCATGTGCGAAAATTATTTCGGATTTAGCAGTCGTGATTCTATAAGCACCCATTTGTATGTATTTATGTATGTATGTGTTTTTGTATGTATTTTTGTAAGAAATTGTGTATGTATTTTCGTAAGAATTGCTGAATGTATTTCAGTGTGTATGTATTTGTATATGTATTTTTGTAAGAATTATTGTATACATTTGTGTACGATTTTCCAAATGTATTTTTGTAAGATTTTTGTATGTCTGTATGTATCTGTTGAATGTTTGAATTGCATGTTTGTATGTGTTTCTGTATGTAGTTCTGCATGCATTTCTGTATGAGTTTATAGAAGATTTATGCGCAATTTGGCTGAATATTTCTCTCGCCTCTCGAAGTTAATTCGACGTTTTGTCGAATCTCAATAGATTCTGTGTCCGTGGCACCCCAGCGACATGATTAATGCATTCGCATATGTCTTCGGTTCGGAGAATTATGTATGTATGTTCAGATTATGCGATTGTGCACTTGCGATTTTTCCAGCGCACGTCGTAAATTCGCATTTGATACCTGTGACTGGGGATGATTTCTTACCTAGCCAGTAAATTTACTACTTCTTTGCACACGTCTTAATGTTAGTGATGGATTTCGAAAGCATTTTTGCCATATTTTCAAAGTGAACAATAGTCGGAAAAATATTTGAAAAAATATTGAAGATATTAATAATATTTCGATCCTCAAAAAATAATTATTTTCTCTATAAATTTCGTGTCCCTTAAACCGGCCTAAAGTCGTTCTAACATTCTAGATCATGCCCGCTAGATATTCCATATGGATTTTTTGTTGATTTTTGTTTTTTTGCTTCTTGTTCGATTCCTCAGAACGAATTTCTCTCTCCCCCGGGCACTCGGTCCCAAACACTGTATCGTCAAAGGCTCGGTTCGACGTTTTGACTAAATGCCAATAATTTAAATTATCTGCTCTGCAATAAATAACAGCATAACGGCAGAGAGTCGATAACGACACGCACACACACACACATGAACATATGGACAACACTCACGGTGAATTGGAACACCAAGAACACTACCAATAACAACAACAACAGCACAGTGAAGAAGAACAACGTTGGTTTATCGAAAATTATTCCGAATGAGAGCCAAATGCAAAAAACAAAAGGCAAAGACATGCAGGGGCTGAGGAGCGGGGGAGAGGGACAGAGGAAGAGAGAGAGAGAGGAATGGGAGAGGGTGTGAGCGAGATCGACAGAGGGAGGAGGGAAAAGTGACGGCGATGGACGGATTTATTGCAGCCTTCGTGGCTCCTCGCATGCACCGGGCTCGAAGAAGCAGCGGGCAAGGGAGAGGAGGAGGAGGAGGAGGAGGTGAGGAGACGTAGAGGAAGGAGGAGAAAGAGAGGTAGGAGAAGGAGGAATGGCAGGAGAAAAAGGAGGCGGCGGAGAAGCAAAAGAGTTCAGAAGGCATTGTGGAAATTGCAAAAACACAAAGCATTTATCGAACTAATTGCCGACGAATCCGGATTGCGTCGGCCGAGCCGCCGATGGCCTCGATTACGAGGTGGGAAATGGGGGCGTGGCACGAGGCGTGGGGGCCGATCCAGGGACGACTGCGAGCTCGACTTCGACTTCGGTTGCGACTTCAGGATCGCCTTCGACTCTGACTTCGGGTTCGTTGCGAGGAATCGACGAAGGTTTCGAGTGTTGGTTAATTATTAGTTGAGAAAAATGATCGTTGATGAATTGAATTTGAAAACCACTCGATCAGATCGACTGCAATTTGAGTGAGAAGTAAATAAACAAAAAATAACAATAAATAAATAAATGGGGACTAATGAAAGCAAAATTGACAACGACCATGCCGTGGCTTCAAAGTGTCGCCAGACGACGACGACGGCAAATTTCCATTTTAATAATAATTCTTCACAAATTTTTTTTAATGACTTTCAATTAAATCAACGATTTTCATATTGTTGCCGTTGTTGTTGGTGGTGCTGTTGGTGTTGTTGTTATTTTTGAATTACATCAGCCTCGGGGCGACTGCATAAACGAGCCTCGCTCGGCGCCCATTTCGAACACGCCGAGTCAATAACTTCGAAAATGTTCGAACACATTTCATTTCATTTCAATTAATTGCGCGCACCGCCACAACACAGTAACAACAACCACAACAAACAACAACAACAAACAACAATAACAACACATCTCAGAAATACACACATACACAGATTTAGTTTTTATTACAAATTGTTAATGTTGTTGTTGTTGTTGTTGTTGTTGTTGCTGCTGCTGCTGCTCATATACTTCAATTAGTTATAATCAAGAGGGAGACGGCGAGAGCGAGGGAGAAAATTAAAATAAAGGAAAACATTATGATTGCGTCATTCGGAGGCGATTGAAAACAACAACAACAACAACACGCACACACTCACAAAATCTATGATGAGGGTTCGTGAATTAATTGACGCTTCGTACCGAACGAGGGCGACCGGAGCGAGGATCGCCGACGAGGCGACGACGACGAAGACGCTGACGAAGACGAAGCCGAGTCGCAGCGGAGACGAACCGAAGCCGCAGCCAAAGCCGAAGTCGAAACTGGCGTCGAAGCCGAAGTCGAAACTGGCGTCGAAGCCGAAGTCGATGCCGCGGTCGAAATCGAAACCGAAGGCAATAAAAATCGACGACTCGAACGCAAACAAATCGCCTTCGGGTGCTCGACTTACAATGGGCCGACTTGAGCTATGCTGCGGCTCAATTACGAGCGAGGGGCGGGGCGGGGCGGGGAGCGGAGGCAGCGGGAGGCGGCGGTCGGTCGGCGTCGCGCGGCTGTCGCTGAAATTCAAATAAATGATCATCACAAATTGATTCACATGCTTTCGTTAAGTTCTGATTTGTGAGAATCAATTTTATAATTTTATTGTTTTCCGCTCCTCCCCGACTCCGCTCCTCATGTGTACACATTCGTGTGTGTGTGTGTGTGTGTGTGTGTGTCGTTCGGTTATTTGTCGTAATTTCCATGATTTCTTCTGCGCTGCATTTCGTGTGCTCAATCGCCCCAGGGTTCAATGAGACAATGTTTAACCTCTCCAATGAGCTCCGCAACCGCCGTCCTCGGCGCAGTCGTTGTGGCCGCCGATCTGGCAACGCCGCTGGCGCACAGTTAGCGCGCATTTGATTTTTAGTAAATATTGAAAATATTAGAATATTAAAAATTGAAATATTAAAAAATATTACATAAATTAATAGAGGACAAAATTTATTAATATAGAAAATATTCACTTTAAAATAATATAAAGTAACTAAATGGCAAACTTTAGAAAATTTGCTTTATTAGAATTTTCATATTATTAAAAAAATATTTTCAATATTCATGAACGTTTTATACCAAAAAGCCACCAACTAATTTCTTCATAATTGAATTTGTATATGAAAAACAAAAATCTTTCTTATTTTGTTTTTTGTATAACTAATTTAAAAAAAATGAATCATAAACAGTAATATTTACATATTTTTCACTATATGAAAGTATTTTTTGAAATATTTTGTATTTAATAATTCAAAAAACGTCCTTAATTAGTTATTTAGTTTTCATGGCATGTTTTATTAAATTAATTTCTTCCATTTGCTTCTGACATTCATTTATTGTAATTTTGTTTTTTCTTTTGGCATTTATTTATTATTAGTTTGAGGCTTTTTTAACAATGGTGTAAATTTTTCTACTTAATTTTACGATCTCGTCGAGGGCTCGTACGAAAACTCGCACGTCATTAAAAGTTCGCAGTGTCTTCATTTGAATATCTTTATCAATTTTATTTAATTCAAGTCCAACTTTCTTCCGCTCTCGCGCGCTTTCTCCCTCTCTTTCTCTCACCCACGGAGACTGAGTCGGTCGCTCTCTGTCACTCTCTGGCTGCCCCTCTCTCTTTCTCTCTCTCCCCCGCCGCGGGATCGCGCAGTCGTTGTCTTAATTAAGCATTTGCATTTATTAAACGCAGCGCACGAGAACACGCGAACCTCTCACACACACACACACACACACACACACACACACAGACACATGCACACGTGTGCACACAGCGGCATCCGTGGCTCGCGTCTTGGGCGTCGAATGACGTGTTAGAAATCAGATTTCTTGCCTTCGTTAAGTTCTCCACGCCTCGCCCTGCTCGCTCTCGTCTCGGCTCGCCTGCTCTCGTTTGCTCTGGGCAACATTTTCTCATTTAATATTTCTCCGGAATTAATGAATACATTTGTTTATTTGCTTATTTCTGTGCTCGCCTTCGACTTGGACTTTTATTTCTCTGTTCGGCTCGCACTCCTTTCGTTCCTACTCCAGCTCTCGTTCTCGTTCTAGCCTTCGTTTTCTCTCCGCTTCTCTTCCTCTCTCTCCCTCTCTCTCCTGGCGATCTAATTAATGACATTTTTTATTGACGTCCGCATTGAGCAACCGATCGCAGGCGGACGAAGGGAGTCGATGGACGGCCATTTAAGGAATGAGCAGTCATAGCAAAGGCGCAGAGTCAAGCACTGAGAAAGAGAGAGAGAGACAGAGACAGGGATAGTGACATGGACCATGGCATACACTGATGTCTCTTTAGCATAAATTCGTCCGGATCAACGACAACGACGACGGGTGTCGGTGGCCGCTCAGGCGAGGTGATTTTTGTCGTCGTCCACGTCGTCGCCGCTGTTCTCGAATTCGATTTCGTCGTCGTCGTTGACGTCGTCGACGTCGTTTGTGTCGTTGTCGTCGTGTGTTTTGTCACAGTTGTTGTTGTCGTCGTCGTCGTCGCCGTTGTCTCGGTTCATAGTCGTCGATCAATTGGTCCGATCGATCACGTGGTCCCATTACCATGCGGTTGCATGCTGCTCATTAGTCGAGTCCAACGAATTTCAATTGACTGGCTGACGGACGGCCGGACGAGGGCACAGATGGCTCGCCGAGGGAGGCGGAGGTGGAGAAGGAGCAGAGCCAGAGGGAGGCGAGTGACAGACTGACAGAAATGCGGACTGATGGCCTGACCGCGGGACAGCTGCTGACAGACGGACAGCAGGACAGACATGCGGACTGATAGACAGATGGCGTTTGTTATGAGTGTTGGCGAGCGAGGCAAGTTTCGTCAAGTTGTTAACACGGTCTCGATCAGGAGTGAATTTTATGCAATTTTATTCCTACAAAAATTCGCATTCGATCCTTGTTTGAAAATTTAAAACTTTTGTTTCATCTCGAGTATTTGTCTCAATCTCTTTTTTTTTCTGAAATTCAAGTTTTTCTCAATCTAATTTTTTTTTCAATCTCAATTTTTTGTGCCAATCTCCATTTTCGCTCTCATTCCCAAATTTTCACCTAATTCTCAAATTTTCGTCTCAATCTCAAGTTTTGATCTTATTCTCAAACGTTCACCTAATTCCCAAATTTTCGTCTCATTCTCAATTTTTTCTCTCAATCTCAAATTTTCACCTTATTCTCAAATTTCCGTCTCATTCTCAATTTTTTCTCTCAATCTCAAATTTTCACCTAATTCTCAAATTTCCGTCTCAATCTCAACTTTTTTTCTCAATCTCAATTTTTCAACTTTTTCTCTCAAATTTTCGTCTAATTCTCAAATTTTTGCTCGATCTAAAATTTGTTCTCAATCTCAGAATTTCACGCCAATCCCAAATTTCTCAATTTCTATTATTTTTCTTCTTAATTTCAATTTTTCTTCTCAACCCCAATTTACAATATTTATCACAATCCAAAATTATGTCTCCAGTTTTTCTCCTCCGTCAACCTTCCTTTTGCTCACCGACCCTTCGACTTCTGTTCTGTTCTGATCTGTTCTGTTCCCGCTAATTTTCTTGATATAATTTTAATTGATTTCTATGCGAACAAATCGTTCCATGAAAACAAAAGTCACTGGACTTACTCGAGCCACTGGGTTCGGTTGAGTTTTACGTGTGGTTTTTTTGATTTATTGATCAGGTAAATAATGTCATTAGCTGGAAATAATTTCCAATGTCCGTTGCACTCGTCTCCTCCATCTCTCTCTCTCTGTCTCTCTTCTCCTCCCCAACTCGCCGGCTCTGTCGGTCTCTGTGGGTCTCTGGTTGTCTCTGGTCTGTCTTTGGCCTGTCTCTGTCTCTGTCCCTGTCCGCCTCTGGTTGCCTCCGTCCCCCTCTGGCCGCCCTCAGTGGCCGCCGGTCGTTGCCCTGCCCCCGTCCCTTCCTTGACCCACTGCCCTGGGCGAAGCGAGCGAGCAGCGGACAACGAGCAGCATGCAATTAATTGCATTAAGACTGGGAAACAATTAGAATTAGAATTAGAATGTAATTAATGCGCTTTAACGGACGCCATTAAAAGCTTCTAATTGTCTGAGCTCATTCATTCATCGACGACGGGACAGGGACAACAACAGGGACAGCGACAAAACAGGGACGGCGACAGCAGCGCCAACGACGCAGCAGCAACGGATACACAGCAACAACTACAATGAAACCAATGATTACACCGATATTTACAACTACAACAATGACTGCAATGACATCAATCTTTATATTTATGATTAACACTATTAACACCAACAACTACAACAACACAGCCAACTACAACAATAACGATCGACCTCCTTCGTCTCGCCAACGACAGACCAAAGAAATCTTTCGGGAACCTTCGATCGAAAATCAAAAGGAATTCCATGGCGAATTTGATTACAACAACAACAGAATCGCATATATAAAATATATACATATATTTGTTTATGAAACCCGAGGAATTTCCATCGAGCACAGCGAGAGAAAGAGAGGCAAAATAATTGCAATTGCTCAAAAGCCTGCTGCATGCGAATGATGGAATTAGGTGACGCAAGTGTTTAATTGTGGTTAAGTAGTTGTTGTTGTTGAATTTTTTTTTTCGTTTTTCTTGTTAAATAGTAGTTCTTGCCTGCCCTTGTTGTTGTTGTTGTTGTTGTTGTTGGGGTTGGCGAGCCCGCAGGCCGACTTCTGTCCAGGTTCCCGCGACAGCGAGCGCCGGCCGGAAAGGAGGGTTGGCGCAGCGACCAGCGGAACAGGAAGAGGGACAGAGAGTGAGGGGGAGTCCGCGAGAGGGAAAGGGAGGGGGAGGGGGAGGGGGGGACATACTTAACACGTGTTCGGTGCAATTAATTAATTTCCACAACGACAAGAACGAGAGGGATACAGCAATAACTCGCAATTCACCATTAGCTGATTGATGTAATCGACCTCTCTCTCTCTCTCTCTCTCTCTCTGTCCCTCTCTCTCTCTGTCCCTCTAACTTCTCCTTAATGGAGGCAATGGGTAATTGTTGTTGTTGTTGCAATTGTAATTTTTGTAATTACAATCGGAGTTGTTGCCATTGTTGCTGTTGTTGGTCGTTTGTCCCGCTCTCTCCTGGTCTCTCCTGCTGGGCAATTAAATGTGAAAACACAATTAAAAATTTCCCCATAATGTTGCATGCGTCGCCGCCGTCGTCGAGTCGAACGAAAGGCATAATTTGACGAAGGAAAAAAAAAATACTATGAAAAAAAAACACACGTCAACAACACTGTATTTCAAAGTAATTTCGTGCAAACACAACAAAAAAGTGGATGAATCGAGAGCCCTCCACACGAGTCGCTTCGTCAGGATGCCCTGCGGCCTTCGTTAAGTTTCCGGGCCCCTGTCGTCCACCATCGTTTAGTTTGGACGTCAAGTGGCGGGCACGAGTTAAATCGAATTTTCTAAAAAGCTGAAAAAAATACTCGAAATCGCATTTGGCTCGTGGCTCGTGGGTCGAGAGGCCTCGACGGCAGCGTTCGGCAACCCTTTCGCCGAGACCACCCCCCTCTTCGCACCCCTCCCTCTCTGACTCATTACTCATTAATTCGAACGGAACGCACGAAGGACGCGTCGCTCGCGACCCTCGCTCGCAGGTCCTGCGCGCCAGACGGGGGTTGCAAAATTATAATTAGTGCTTTCGCAGGATGCACTCTCCCTCTCACTCTCACTCTCTCTCTCTCCCTCAGGCCCTCCTTCGCCGCTTCCACCAGTTTCGTTAATCATAATTTTCGCCGTTCGTGTTCAATTGGGGAGTTTTCGCTGTTTTTTTTTTTGTATTTCATTTGTTTACTTCGTTTTTGAGTTTTTGTGGTTGTGGTTGTTGTTGTTGTTGTTGTTGTCGCTGCACGTGGAACGCACGTTCGAAAAAACTCATTACCTTCGCATTAAGGACAATGGCAGGATAATGAAAGGCCCACGGCCAGTCGATTCATCGGCCCGAAGCAGCGCGAAAGACAGTCGAAGGGGGTGAAAGAGAGAGAGACAGAGAGAGAGAGAGAGAGAAAGAGGGCGAGTCGCGGTCGTTGAATGTTTGCAGCACGCGAATTTTTAATTTTAATGATTTGCAAAGCATTCGCAGGCAAGGCGTTCGTTCATTACAACGGCCTGTATAACAATAATCATAACTACAACAACAACAACGACAACAACAACGGCGACAACAACGAATCATTTAATGAGGCAAATGTACAACAACAACAACAACAACAACAACAACAACAACGACACATCAACCCTCCACAACCCCAACCTCCTGTGCCTTTGGTTCCCGTTTCTAAACCTTCTGCAGGGCCGCAAAAACACATGAATTTGTCGATGTGTGGGTACGGGATGCATGTGGGCGTGTGCGTGTGTGCGTTTGTGTGTGAGTGTGTGTTGTCTGCGTGCGTGTGCATTCACAATGAGCTTCATAATTTCATTCGATTGCGTTTCCATTACTGTTGTTGTTGTTGTTGTGGCGGCTTTTATGTTTAATCGAGTGTAATTTTGAGAAAATTGCACGATTTACTTTGTTGTCGTATTTTTATTTCTCCCATACTTTTTTCCTATTTTCACCCGGGGTTTGCTGGAGAAAATTATGTAGTTTTTTCCTCCATCGATTCCATCGGGCTGGCTCTGCAGAGAGAGGAGGTGGGGGGCAGGAGGGCGGGAAGGCGTTTTTACCGTCTCGGTGAGCAAATGTTTCGGAAATGCGAATTATAATTTCTTCGCTAAGTTCGCACAGAAAGTTTGCCCGCAGTCGGCTCGACCTGGCCCAGAAGAAGTTTCCTGGAAAACTTGCCGTTACTTCGTTTTGTTTCCCTCGCTCCCTCTCCCTTGTTCTTTGGTGAGATGTGAAGACTTGACGCCAGTTTACTTTGGCCACAGAGAGCGACTCCAGGGTCAAATGGGGGGTCAATGGGGTCCGAGCCCAGCTCAACCCGGGTCTGGAGGCTGGAAAATTCGCAGGAAAAATTGACGAAAATATCTGAAAAAAATCTGAACAAAATCTCAGGAGAAATCAATGAAAAAATTCCGAAAAATCCCAGCCAAAAAGTAATGCAAACAAATCGAAAAAATCATATTAAAACTAAATGAATGATGCAAGAAATGAAAACCAAAAACAGTAAAAATCATGGACAAAATTCTGAAAAATTCCCGTAAAAATATAATGAAAAAAAAAAAAACTGAAAAAGGCTAAGGCTAACATTATGAAAAACTGACGAAAATTATGAAAAAATCTCACTAAAAATCAAGGGAGATATTTTGGTAAATTCCAGTCAAACATTTAGAAAAAAATTAGAAAAAATCTCAGTAACACTAATTGAAGAAATTCCGAAGCATAAGAAAATATCTCTGCATAACTAATTGAAAAAAAAGTTTCTAATGTCAGCCAAACTTAACGACAAAATTCCGCGGAAAACACAGGAAATTTGCTAAAAAAATTATGTAAAACAAGAAAATAGGTAAATAAAAGCACTAATGGAAAGTCTTGTTCGCTGAAACTTTCTTTTCTCGATTCGGAGTCGCCGCAAATCATGTCGAACAGGACAATTAAACGACAACTTCCACGTCGTCGATGGCGACGTCGATGGCCGAACGCTCCAATTGCATGTTTATCGATAAAATTATCGATAGTCAAAACGCTATTTAATCGGCGAGTCGAGCAAATCGAGTGAACCGAGTGAAATCCCGGGAGTGTGGCGAGCAAGGCATGCGGAGCAATTTCGCAAAACACGCTAATTTCGGACGGACGGACGGACGACGGACGGACAGGCGGACAGACGAACAGATCGACCGATAGATGGACCGATCGATGGACCAATAGATGGACAGACATCGCAACTCCTCGCTCTCTTCGAGGCGCTCTTTTTGTCTTCATTTGCCTCTCGAACCGGGCCGGGGTTTTAATAAAATGATTAATTCTTCGATGGGAAGCTGTTGTTGCTGTTGCCGCTGCTGTCGATGAGGACGACGACGATGTTGGGGCGAGAGGGGGGGTGGAGCGGTCGGTTCGGTGCAAGTCGTCGTGGCGAGAGTCGCTCGCACCACACTCTGGGCCGCTAAAACATGGTAATTACGATTTATGCGCTCCCCAGGAAAACGAGGATAATTATTCCAGTTTCTCCCCTTGTCCTCCCCCGCGTCCTCCTCTTCCTCTCCTCATCTCCGCCCTCTTCCCCTTCACACTCTCCACGCGTCCCCCCTCGCCACTGGCCGATCTCGCCTCCCGCTCTGGCCCATGCGCTGCCTGCTTTTAGGCCGCTTGGCGTGTCATTAAATGCCATTGCTCTCCTTGTTGTTGTTGTTGTTTTTCATGTTGTTGTTCTTGTTGTTGTTGCTGCTGTTTTAGTGCTGCCGGCCAAGCGGCCGCGTTGCAACATAATTCGCAATGCGAGGATAATTAATTGAAATATTTAATAGCACTTCTTAGCGTTTGCCATCAACCTCGTTCGATCGTTCATGCTGTTGTTGTTGGTTTTTGCTATTACTATTACCACTCGATGGAGCTCATGTCGGTGTTCTTGCTGTTGTTGCTGCGATATGTTAATAACGGCCGAGCGCAGCGCGTTTTGTCGCCACTGCTGTCGACCGGAAAAGGAGCAACTGTTGCTGCCGCGGCTGCTGCCGAGACTTTGTAGCGTTATGGGGAAAGATTTCATGGCGGCATAGGCAATGGCAACAACAAAAACAACGAGCATAAACAATTACAATCTCAACAACAACAAGTGGATATCGTGAGAGACTAGAATATCGAGAAAAGTGACGGCAACAACAATGTTAAGTAACAACAATAAGAGAGTGGAGCAACAGCAACAAAAACAACAAGAGAGTGAAGCAACAACAACAAGAGAGTGAAGTGACAACAACAAGAGAGTGAAGTGACAACAACATCAAGAAAAAGCGAACAACAACAATATAAATGCAATTTAAAATTCGATTAACACTCGCACCTCGACGACTGAAATTATCGATAAACTGTTTGGAAGTCGCTTTGAAAAATTATAACTCAAAGCACGAAGCGAAATCCGAAAGTTGAACCGAGATTGAACAGAAATTGAACAGAAATTATACAGAAATTGGACCGTAATTAAACAGAAATTAAATCGAAATTTTATCGGAATTCAACACGAGAGAAACTTTTTTCAAATAATTTCAGTTTTAATTTAATTAAAATTATATCCAATTACGTCGATAAGCAAATTCAAAACATAGGGAAATTATTAAAAAATAATTTCAAAATCCCAATTAAATCTAGAGAAAAACCCAATTATGCACAACTTAACGAAGCTTAGCGAAACCTATCGCTCGTCTCGGTCCCGGGGCAGGAAAATCAAAATCGATTGCATTAAATTTTAATCCTCTCCCCCGCATCCTTCGGGCGCCGCAACCTCGTCCAGGTCCCTCGTCTCGTCCTCGTCCTCGTCCTCGTCCTAGTCCTCGCCTCCAGGTCCTGGCAAATATTGCTGCAAATAATTTGCATTTTCGCCAAACACTTCTTCCGATTGTTTCCCCACCCGTCGCGCCCTTCACCACTCCACACCCTTATCACTATCTCTGTCTCCCTCCCTTCGGCCGCCTTCGTGGTCTCCACTGGCTCCTTCGTCTGCATCTTCTCCTTGTGCCTCGCCCGCCCTGTCTTCCCCGTCCTCGTCGCCATCGTCGTCCACTGCTTCGCCTGCAGTCGACCAAAAAACGTCTGTAATTAAACTGGCCCGAACGTGCCCCGCCCCCTCCCTCTGCCGCCCACTCGTCGGCAACTTATTCGCTCCTCTCTTCCTCTTGTCCTCTCTTCGTCCCTCCCCTCCCTCCATGGAATCGCTTCGAACTTTCTTCGTTAAAACATCCTTCGCCAAGCTCAACAACATGAGCTGCAATAACAACAACTCGAGCAGGCAGAACAACAACAAGGCAGGGAGAACAACAACAAAGCCAGGGAGAACAATAACAAAGCCAGGGAAAACAAAAACAAAAAGTATGAACAAGAACAACAACACAAGTGTAATAACAAAATAGCAATGGGAAGAAAAACCTTGCAGCGAGAACAAGAAGGCAATAAAAGCAAAAACAACAACAACCACGATCACCTTGCCCCCTCGGGCGCCAGCGACGACCCCTCCCCACCCCTCCGCTTCCCCCACGCCCCCACCAACTCCTTCAGACCCGCAAGGATTCCGCATTATCCTGGCTGCCGTCGGTCGTCAGTCGTTGTTGCATTCCTTGCATACGTAACCTCCGCCTATGTTGTTGTAATTATTGTAGCAGTTGTTGTTCGTGTGGCTGCCACTGATGTTGATAATGTAGTTGTTGTTGTTGTTGTTGTTGTTGCTGTTGGAGGTGCCGCCGTCGTCCAGCGACGCTGGCCGCCACGAGTTCCTGCCGTTGACGTCGTCATAATTTTGTTTTGTTCCTTGACTGCCTGAGCTGAGCCCCGTCTTGCCCTCTCCCTCCCACCCACTCTACCTCCCTCTCGCTCTCTCACCCTCCCCCCTTCTTACTCCCCCTCTCACCCGCTCTCGCCCACCTTCGCCGCCCCTGCCCCAATCGAACTCCACACGCCGCTCCCTCGGGCTCTCTGTTTATAAATTTTGCATGCCCCGCACACCAACACACGAGCACACCCACGCCATCACCCACACACACGCACACTCGTACATTGGCATGCACACTCACACATGCACGTGCTTGCTGTGAGCAAAATTAATTATTGGGCTTTTCTTCCCCCGCCTCGCCGGTCTCCAGCGCCATCGGACTCCGGCCATCGGCCATCGGACTTCGGACGAAACTTCTCTTTATCACATTTCTTCCTCCCCCGCTCTCGCCCCTCCTGATTCCGCTTCTGCTCCACCTTCTGCACACCTCCTGCTCGCCCTCCTGGTCCTCCTCCTTCCCCCCCTCGCTGCCCTCCCCGCGCCACCCACTAATTATAAGCAGGGTGTGTTTGCGTCGTCTGCATGTCGCTGCAAGTTCTGTGGGAGTGAGTGTGTGTTGGTGTGTGTCTGTGTCTGTGAGTTCGTGTTCGAATGCCGGCAACCCCATCGTTTCCTTAGCCCCGCATTAGCCCCTCCCCACCCCCTCCCGGGTGGCCCCGGATCCGGTCTGCATTAAAACCAACGTGGGCCGTCGACGCCGCCCGAGGACGAGGCGAGGGCGAGGGCGAGGCTCGAATCAAACCTAATGTCCAGCTGCAATTGCATTTTGTTGTTGTCGCCTCATTGTTGTCGAGCTCGTGTTGTTGCTGTTGCTGTTGCTGTTGTCGTTGTTGTTGTTGCCCCACGCCGCTCGCATTCGATCCTTCGCATTATAAAGTCAGAGCTCGGAAATGTTGTTGATGTCGACAAACTTTAAGAAGTGCTTATTTATGCACATGTGTGTGGGTGTCCTGTGAGCCTGTGAGTGTGTTGGTGACTGCGAGTGTACGAGGGCAATATGCTGCAAGTCGTTGTTCACTCGCTGGCTCTCGTTCCCTCCAGCCAGAAACAGTGCAGCGAGTGCATGAAAACGCCCTGAGAGTGAGTGGGAGGGAAGTGGCCGAGCGAGTGTGGCCGAAAGATGAAAGAGACGACGCTACCGAGGAGTCCGCCCGGGGCAGGTACACGCGAAATTCGCTGATTAATTGGACTTAACGAAGGTCCTTCGCGGCGAGATTTATGGGGCAAAGAAAGAACTCGCCACAAGACTGCATGAAATAAATGAGGAGCAATGCCCAATCGAAGTGGAATCGGGCGAAGTCCGCGGGTGGCAGTGGTGGAAAATTTTCGCACTCCACTGTGGGCGAAAATTTGCGGCCGCTGTTCTCGTCGTCGTGTCGTCGTCGACTCCTGATCGCCCGGCACGCAGCCCGACGGTGTCTGGCCATGTCCTTGGTCACTATCAGTGACGGCGACGTCCTCGTTGTCGTCTCGCCTTCGCCTTCCCCCTCTCTCGCGCCATCGTCTCCTCTGCCTCGGGCCCGCTTCTTCGGTCGGCCTTCGTCGCTCGCCCGCTCGTCCCTGGCCATTTCTCGGCCCCTCGTGCGGCGTCTGTTGCGTCCACCCTGCGTCCGTGCGGTCACTCGCTGGCTTAGTCGCTCTCTTTCGCTCTCTCTGTCAGTCTCTCTCTCTCTCTCTCTCCTAGACCTTCTCTCAGTCCTGCTCTCTGTCCTCCTCTCTAGCTTTCTCTCTGTCCATTCTTCTGTCTTTCTCTCTCAATATTCCTCTACGTCCTTCTCTCCGCCCTTTTCTCCGCCAATCTCTCTGTCTTCTGCCCCTTTCCTTTCCTCTATCATTCTCTTTCCCTCTCTGGATGTCCCTCATTTTGTCTCCCTCCTTCCGTCACCCTCTCTTCAGTTTCTCTCGCACCTCTCCCTCTCTTTTGCTCTCGCCACTCGTCGTACTCTTCTTAAGGCCATCGACGCCTCCTCAGTCGCCGCCACGTGCACCGCTCGAGCGCACGCCACCCACTTCCAGGCTCCTCTTTCTCACTCTCTCCCTCTCATTCTGTCTCCCGCCGTCCTCTTCCTCTAGCTCGGACCCCCTTCTTCGCCATCTGACGCCGGCTGCAAGGCCGACAACGAGCACGTCGTCGTCTTTGCCTCTGACAGAGCCTGGAGTGGACGCTGGACAGTCGACGGCCGTCAGCGGTGGGCGTTGGGCAGTGGCTGGGGTCGGTGGGCCCAGGCCGGAGGTCGAGCGTGTGGTGGGTCAGCGAGTGGGCGGCGGTGGAGCCGGGTGTGGGCGGAAGAAACGGCGCCGTTCGATGCACGCTGCATGCGTCGAAGTCCATGCTTGAGGGGAAAGGAAGGCAAGGAAGGGAAGGAAGGCGGCAAGGGTAACAGCAAGAAGGGCGAGGAAGGCAAGGGAAGGGAAGGTAGGGAAGGCAAGGCAAGGAAAAGAAAGCATGGAGGGAAGGATGGACGGAAGGAAAGGCAAGGCAAGGAAGAACAAGGAAGCGGCCGGTCGAGGATGTCGACAGGGTGTGTTCGGTTCGTTCGGGCGTCTGTGTGCCTGCTGGCCGCTGCTGGTGTGCGTCTGTGTGTGCGTGTGCGTGTGTGTCTGTGTGTGGTTGCATGAGCTAGGAGTGCACTTTGGAATTATGCGCTCCCGCTCTCTGCTCCTTGCCGCTGTTGTTGTTGTTGTTCCTGTTGTTCTGTTGACGTTGCTTGGCTCGGTTGTTATTCCTGTTGGTGTTGGTGTTGGTGTTTTTGCTGCTCTTGTTTTTGTTGCCCTGCTGCCAAAATCATAATTAATGAAATTAATATAAGAGTGTGGGTGCGAGCAGGAGGGCAAGTAGAGAGTGGGAGGGCGAGAAAGAGAGGGACAGGCCTCTCGTGCGTGCGGGTTTCCTTGGGCGGACCGGCGAGGGGTCGGCCCTGCATGTGAGTGTGTGTGGGTGTATGTGGGCGTGCGCTGGTGTTCGTGAGCATGTATTTGCGAGCTCTTGAGTGCACACAGTTTTCGATAATGTTTGCATAAAATGTAAAATCTGAAATTAAGGAGCGCGTCTGAGGTGAGGTCGAGTGCCGAGGGGTTAAATGGCGTCGCATTGTGCGGGCGGACCCGAGGGCGGATGGGGGTGTGGGGTGTGGGGAGCAGTCGGGGTTGCTGCCGTCACGATGGCCTGAGAAATGCATTTAAATTGTTAGCAAATGACATTCTGGAAATGAGTTTATGTCGGAGCATTCGAAATGTAATTAAAATTTCTCAATAGGCCATCTATTTACGTGGAACGCTCTAGTCAAGTTGTCTGTAGTAATTAAAATCGAGCAAACATGATGCATATTGAAAAACTCTGATGGAAAAAGGGTTTCGTTAAGTTTCGTTCAGTTTGAAAAGTTTCGTTAAGTTTCACATTTGGGTAAAACAAGTGAAGGGAAACGAAAAACAATAGACGGGAACATGTGTTCCACCTTCCAAAGAGTTTTTCTGCTTTCGTTAAGTTGCAAACATTGCACAACAAACGAAAATTTGTTTGCATAACAATTTCCCGCGATATGAAAAATGTTTTGATGAAATCACAACGAATTTTCCAAAAATTTCAATATAATCTTCTCTACTCAACCTTCGTTAAAATTTGTTTCTGTTACAAACATCGAATTTTTGAGTTTTTTTAATAATTTTCTCGAAATCATATATCAAATATCTGATATTTAAAGAAAATTAAAATGAAGAATCGAAATATGCTAATGCAATCTGATATTGTTAACTTCCGTTAAGTTTTAGCTAAGTTGAAAACACGCCCTCTATAAGGTTTTCCCAACATTTACCACAGAATTCGGTTTAGACATTATTTTATTTTAGAATATTATGGAAAATATGAACACATTTGGCTCTTCTTACCACTCGTTGGGTTTTTTCTTCCCCCACTCACCACCATTTTCGTTCATTCCCGCAGATTCTTCACGATGCCGCACTGATATGGCGGAGGGCTGCGAGGAAACCGAGGGTAACAGCCACAACAACAACAACAGCAGCAGCAACGGCAACAAGAGCAAGTGCAAGGGTAAGAGCAAGAGCAAGAGGAAGAACCACCGGGCAGAGGAGAACGCACCGACTATGTTAGGCACCGTATTGCCATGCGAAGCAGCGATAACCGCCTCCCTGGGTGCCGGCGGCGTGATGAAGCGTGAGTTCGTCGACGCGAGCGTTCTCAGCGGCAGCCTCTCGCACCTCAGCGCCTCTGTCGGCCTGGCCAGCCCCTCGGCGCACTCGCCCACTGGCACCGGCAACAGCAACAGCAACAGCAACAACGCCAGCAACGTCATCAACAACAATAACAACGACAGCAGCAGCAACAACAATATCAACAACAACGCCAGCACCTGCCACCAGCCACAGCAGCAGCCGCACCGTCAGACGCCCACGCCCTCGCCCTCGTCCGGCGCTGCGGTCAACGCGACGCCCGCCCAACGCACCAACAACAGCAACAACACTACTACTAACAACAACAACAACAATAGCATGGCGACCAACCTCTCGACGCTCGTCTGCTCCTCCTCCTCGACGTCGTCCTCGTCGTCCTCCTCCTCGTCCAGCTCCAGCTCCTCGTCGTCTTCGTCCTCGGCGTCGTCGTCGGCCTCGTTGGCGGCGTCGCTGCTGGGCGGCCTGTCGTCGTCGTCGGCGGCCTCCTCGTCGTCGACCGCGGCCACGACGGCGGCCGTCGCCTCGTTGTCGGGGGGCGGCGGCTGCGGCGGCAACTCGAACAACGCGAACAAATCGCCGGCCAGCCTCGGGGGCTCCCCGTTCTCGAACGCGGCCACCTCGTCGCTGTCGCTCTCGTTGTCGTCGATGCGTGGCGCGACGCCGCCGTCGCCATCGCCCTCGTCCCTGCCGCTGCCGCTGCCCCTCTCGCTGCCCCTGCCCCTGATGCTGCCGGCGCCGGGCTCACCTGGCGGCCACACGAGCACCGCCAGCTGTGGGTCAGCAACGGCAGTTCCAGCCACGGCCACGTCGACGTCAACGTCGTTGAAGATGGCGGCGACGTCGCCAGGCCCGGCGACCTCACCGCAATCGCCCTCAGACGCAGCAGCAACAGCAACAGGAACAGCAACAACAACAACGACTGCGCCCCACAACGCACAGCAGGAGGACCAACAACAGCAACATCTACAACTGCAGCCAGGCCTCATCGGCGGCGTCATCAGCATCAAGACCGAGGTGAGTGCCAAAACCATGTGGGGCCAGGTCGGGCGGGCGGGGCCGGGGTCTCGCAGGGATTCCCATTAAGGCGGGATTAATCGATAAGTTCGGAGGGTTGCGAATCGGTGGTCCAGTCAAGGGTTTCGACGGGTTTCGGGAAATCGCATGATGTGAGAGGAATTATTGTTCTGGGATCATGTGTTGGAATTATTTTGCGAGCGGTTATAAATCGTTAGTATGTCAACAGAACTGCTATACTTTCCCTGCCATCTCTCTGTCCCTCTTGCTCCTTCCTTCCCTCTCTCACGAAACTCTCATTCTATCTTTTCTTTTCCTGTGAAGGACAGAGGACTGTAAAAGAAAATGTTCACTGAAGTCGCAGAATGTGTGACGAAAATCCTAATATAATATTTGCAAGAAGCTCAAGAGGGAGAGAGAGAGTGAGAGTGAGAAAGAGAAGGCAGATAGAGAGTTGGATGGACTCCTGACGACGGCGCTGGTCGGTTAATCAAATCACACACACGAAACATGACAGCTGCGGATGCTTTCGTTGCCGCGTCGTGTCGTCGTGTCATGAGAGGCGGTTCTGTCGTTCCGAGCAGCAGTGACAGCCGGGGTTGCCAGATGGCCGACGACCCGCTCGAAAGAGACTCCGTCTAGATGTTGAGTTTCGCCCATCGCCCACTGTGGCAACCCTGGGCGGCCAAATTGAGCGCCCGATGGCTTCTGGCCACGAGCCGCGCTTTCCTGATCCGGGGATCAAAGGGGCCAAAAGAGTTCTAAAGAGTTTGTGGTATTTTTGAAAGGGAAAGAAAAGTGATTTTAAATCGATTTTAGGGTGATTTCTTATCGATTTTCGAATCGAGTATCGATTTGTGAATTCTTTAAGACGTGAAATTTATTTTAAAAACTTTTCATAAACCCATTCCTCAACTCCAACTGAGCTCGATGATCATTGACTTCTTCTCGTTCTCCTTCCACTTCGTTCACGACTGCGACCACGATCGCAGAAATATCGATTGCTCGTTATCGAAATTAAAGCTAGCATAAAAATGCAAATATTTTCGCTCGTTTCTAATTTATTTTTTCGCAACACGAACCGATGATTAAGCAAACAAAGCTAATTGTTCGTGCTCATTCGCTCGCTCGCCGGCTCCTTCTTTTGCTACTCCTTTTTTCTGGCTCTCTCCCTCTCGCTCTCCCTCTCTCTCTCTCCCTCCTCTGCTCCCCCTGTCCTTCTCTGCTGCACTCTGGCGCTTTGTCTCCGTCAGAAACCAGTTCGCCGGCGACCGGTCGGCGTCACGTGCAACTCATATCCGTTTCTTGCGAGCGCTGCACAAATTAAAAGATTCCAAATGAGGGGCCTCAACGCGGCGAGAGAGCGGGAGAGAGTGAGAGGGAGAGCGAGGGAGAAAGAACGAGCGGCGCATAATCGTGTTGCGCATGCGCAGCATTCGTATTCGCAATAACGACGCCGGTAACGACGTTAACTGCAGCAAGAAGGAGTCATAATGGCAGCAATAAGAACAACAACAACTACAATGAAAACTGAGGGGCCAACACGAATAACAAGACCAAGAAAACAACAACAACAACAGCAAAAATAATGTGTTACAAATTGTGCTCCACGGAATCGCGGCCTCTGCCCCTTGAGACGTCCCGACGACAACCGGTCGGCGACGGCGACGGCGACGACGACGTCGGTCCCTAATGAACCGGGTACCCGCCATCCACCACCGAGTACTCGGTACCAACACGCACGTCGGTCGTCGTCGACCTCGGCGAAGAACTAAGAAATTGATCGAGACAACCGAATGCGAATTGGCAATAAAAATTATTGTCGACTGCGAATATGAGCTGCAATAACGAGTGGTGAGTAATGCAACAAGGACAACAACAGCAATAATGACAACAACAACAATAATAATAATAACAACAACAACAACAATATGAACAACAGCATTAATAACAAAAAAAATTACAACAGCAATCGAAAGGAACTCAAGCAACCTCATGATGGATGGAGGAGGACAAAACACGGTGATCAAACAAGAAAATCCAGCTGCACAAGGCAATGAAAATGAAAATGAATCGAAGGAAAAATAGCAAAGAATAAAAATAAAAACAAACACAGAAGAAACAGCACAAAAATATTGGGTTCAACAATGAAAGTTATAATAAGAGAATACAAATTTCAGATAAATTTCAAGATAAATTTCAAATCAATTCAAATAAATTCAAATAAATTCAAATAATTTCAAATAAATTTAAAAAATTTCAAATAAATTCAATTAAACTCAAATAAATTCAAAATGAAATGAAAAAATTTGAAATAAATTCAATTAAACTCAAATAAATTCAAAATTAATGGAAATTAAGAAACTTGAAATTATACATGAAACAAAAAAATTTATAAAATAAAAGAAATTTGAGATCAGTAATAACAAACTCTAAATAATTCGAAATTGATCGAGAAGTAATAAATAATTTGAAGTAGCTGAAAACTAAAAATGTTCAAATTAATATAATGAAAGCAATTCGCAATGATTAAATGATCAAAATGAAAACAAGAGGAATGATAATTTAAACCAAATATTTTATTCGACAAATAGCTATTACGAACCTTATAAAATTCCAACAAAAGGCTGTAAAAATGAAATCAGCTAATTAGGAAGAAACTACGAGCGACGACCTCATACTTAGCTACATGAGGTCATAAGGTGCAGCCTTAACTAGCAGAAACAGCAACGGCGAAAACAATAACAACAAGAACAACATATGAGCAACAACAACAACAAGGAGAACGACAACTGATCAAGCACACTTCAGCAAACACAACAACAACTAAAAGAACCCAAAGACAACAAATCAACAGAAGCAAAGCAACTCAAACAAAAACAATGTGAAAGAAAAGAAGGAAATTGACCAAAACAAGGATCACAAACAAAACCTCGAAAACCCCAAGCCAAACATTTTTTCACCATTCATCATCGCGGGCTCCCTGCGAACCTCGAGCCGCTCGCGACCGGCTGCGGTGCCACGCCACGCCTCCTCCGCCCTCCCTGCTTCACCGTCAGCGCCGTCGTCGTCACCGCCGCGTGCCCAGAGCCGCGGCCACCAGAACGGCATCGACAGACTCGGCGACTCGGCTGGCGAACAGATGTCGGACGGACGGACGGACGGACGGACGGAGGAGCCAGGCTAGAGACGAATAGACAGATGGAGCGAGGGGCAGACGGCCGGATGAATGGTCGCGAGGACGGACGGCTGGAGCCGCGGACGAGGCTCGGCGGAATCCGGGCGGTGGGTGTTGAGTTGTTGGTAGGATGCAGGCAGGCAGGCCGGGTCGGTCGGTGGCGAGGCTCGTGCGTGGCTCTGCTCTGTCTGTCCGACCGCCCGTCTGTCCGGCCCACCGTTCGTCCATCCGTCCGTCCGCCGCTTGGCCTCGTTGGTCGGTCCATTCGGCCAGCCGCAGATTGAGCGCTGCGCTTTGCATGCGAGCCGTGTTGCTGTCGATGTTATGACCATGTGTGCGTGAATATCCGTGAGAGTGTGAGTAGGTGGCTATGTGAGTGTGTGTGAGGGAGTGTAACTATGTGTGTGAGAGCAAGTGTGTGTTTAATTCAGCGATAAAATAAAATCAAGCTCGAAGTCGGAGCCGGGGCCGGGGACGGAGTCGAGATCGAGGGGATCGACGGGGATGAGAACTTACGAGCATCTGTGTGTTGTTGTTGTTGTTGCTATTGTTGTTCCCTCATTGGTTGTGTTTGTTGTTGTGTTGTCTTGTTGTTGTTGCAATTGTTGTTGCTATTTCTGGCCCAAATGTGCAGCAGGAGCGCGCAATTAATCGGCGCTTCGATTAATTAGGCGCGCTGATGAGGAGCGATTTAGTGTGCGAGAGGCAGACAGAGGGAGAGTGAGAGTGAGAGAGAGAGAGAGAAAGTGAGAGAGAGAGAGTTGCTGGAGAAGTAAAAATATTTCGCTGACCGCCATCGACCACGAGCAGTTTAATTGGGATTCATTTGCCAACCGAATGCGGTAAGCAGAGAAATCACTTCGCAATTCGTTTACAAATTAGGTATTTATTTTCCCCTTCCCCACTCAGCCCTCTCTCTCCCGCACTTCCTCTCCCTGCGTCCGTCCCCATCTCCTTCCCACCCTCACTCTCAGCTGATTAGCTAAAAAGCTCTTTGACCGATATTTCTCGATATCGCCAGCTCTGTTTGTCTTGTTTTTCACCCCGTCCCGCCGCCGTCTGTCGGTCGTTTCTTCTGGGATTCCGCGGACAATTCGGCTCTTTTTTATTGGCCTACGCTGGTTGGTTGCCTTATTCGGCGTTGTCGTTGCTGTTGTTGTTGTTGTTGTTGTTCTTGTTCTTGTGACTGCACTTTTCGTTCTTGTGTTTGCTCTGTTCGTTTAGTTCTTGTTGATCTTTCTGTACTTGATTTTGTGCTCGTTGTTCTTGTAACTGTTGCTGTTGTTCGCCACTCTTGTTGTTGTTGACCACTGTTGTTGTATGTTGTTGTATGTTGTTCTATGTTGTTGTTGTTGTTACCTTTTCTGAAGCTGTCGGCATTGTTATTGCTATTGTTACTGTTTTATTAATTGTTTTTGCCATTGCTTTCAAATTTAGGACAAATATTTTGTGAGTCTTTGGCCATTGCCGGCGAATGTGTGCTGCTGTTGTTGCAGTTGTTGTTGTTATATTGGTTTTTTGTTGTTGCTTTCGCCTCGTGACATGTCGTGTCGCGTTGTTGTTGGTTTTACACCTCTGGTTGTTGTCGCCAGCTCGGGGCTCGGTGCTCGGGGCGACTCTTGTGTGGCTGCAGCCAAATTACAAAGTTGCCCTTGGTGGTTGTTGTTGTGCCTGCTGCAGCTGTCGTTATTGTCAGAGTTGCCGTTAATTTGTAGTGTTGTTGTTGTTTCATATAAAAATGCCGCTATAGTTGTTATTGTTGCTGTTCAAGAAATTATCGCCTGGACCTTGGTGTTAATTCAATTTCAAGAATTTATGTACTCTAAGGCGTTCATTGAATTATCGAATAAACGACCGAATTGCCGTGGGTCGTTTGTTATCGATAACGATAATCGATAATATTTTCAATAAAAAATTACAAAATTTGTTCTCATGTTAATCCGTCTGAAATCCTGGGAAAAGAATTAGAATATAATTCATAATCGTAATCGATTATTACCGAAATTTTTCGATTCTGTTCGAAATTGAAAAGGCTCAAAAGTTATTGTTCATGTTCATCTTTAAAACGTTAAGAACATAATTTTTTTCGTCATGTTAAGTGCTGTGAAAAGAAGGTAGAATATTAATTTTGAAATATTAGAAATGGCCATTGATCGCATGTTGTCGATAACGATATTCGATAAAGACGTTCGATGCAAGTGAACAGTATTAAAATTTCTTCCTGGAAGAAAGAAAGAGAGAGGGAGAGATAATTAGGACTAACTTATGATGAAAAATTCTCCACAAGATCTTATCGCTGAATAAACATCAATGAACTTTTGACTCCCTTTAACTAAATTATTATCCACCCTTCCTCTGCCTCTTCCTCTTCCTCTTCCCCATCCTCCTCCTCGACCTCCTCCTCCCCTTCTTCTCCAGTCTAATCCCATTCTCAGTCCTTCTCGCCGCCCGCCCACTCACTCGGAACGCTCGCAAAGTTCGCGACTCCCTCCCTCTCGCACTCTATCAATATTTAAAACCCGAACCCGCCCCCATTTGTTGTTGTGAATCCCTGGGAAAATGCATGGCTTCAGGGCAGCAGCAGCCGACAGCACGCCACGCCCCGTCCGCCCCTCTGCCGCTTTCGCTCGGCGGCCTGGAAAACGGCAAAGAAGAAAGAAAGGCAAAAACACACAAATTTATGCAAATAAAACAAAGGCACCACAAAGCAAGAGCTGCAGTAAGCAACAGCAACAGCAGCAACAACAACAACAAGTGCATTGGATTATCTAAAATGTGGCATCTTAATGTCGACGTGTTGTTGTAAAATTATTGCAACGACGCTGTTGTTGTTGTTGTTGGCATGAGATTTGCGCATGCGCGACGGCTCTCGATGGAGATCAGCGCGAGTCAGGCTAAGGCTAAGGCAAAGAACCAAAAGCAACAAGAATAATAACAACAACAATAAAAATAGCAACAAAAATTTAGAAACAACAACAACAACAGGCACATTGACTCCACTCGAGCCACGTTAAGACGCCGTAATCACGAGCTAAATTAATGAGTTCAATGTTTTTGCCGCATTTCATTTGTGGCCCTTGTGCGTTGTTCGTTGTTGTTGTTGGCTTTTTCGTTGTTGTTATTGTTGTTGTTGCTGTTGTTATTGTGAATGTGTGTGCCTGAATATGTATATTTAAGAATTTATGCATTTATCGCCGCAACGCATGCGGATCCCCAGAGCCGGGCACGTCCGCGGCCGGCTTCCCTCAGGACTCGCTATCGCCATCTCTCCCTCTCTCTCGCACGCTGCTTGCTGGCAGCACGTCCTGTTGTTGTTGTTGTTGTTGCAGCAACAGTTGTTCTGCTTTGCTATCGTTCTTTTTTTGCCTCGTTCTTGGTCCTGGTCTTGTTGTTGTTCTTTATGCGCCTTGTTGTAATTATTATTGCTGCTGTTGGTGTTGGCTTTGTTGCTATTCCGATTGTTGTTGCCCTTGTTGCCTTTGTTGTTGCTACAATAATGTTGCAAAGCAAATTAAAAACGTAAATTTCTTCCTTCGCACTCTCGCTGTCTGTCTCCCTCTGTATCGCTCTCTCTCTCTCGTATTTTAATTCCCGCCAGAGCCCCAGGCGATGTCTGCCGTCGAACTAATCATTAAAACAGACAGGGAGAGGGAGAGGGAGATATACAGACGAAGTCAGGGAGAGGGAGCGAACGTGCTGGAGCCCCGAAGACTCCGGCTAGTTTCCTAGGACGAAGACGGAGTCGAAAAACTCGTCTCACATGAGTCGATCGTCGTTGGCCGTTCCGTCGTCCCTCCTTCCACGAGCTGGGGTCTCGATTAATTATAGTTGAGCCGAAAATACTGCAATAAACCGATTTATCGTCGTTTTGCATGCGTCTTCGATAATGCGCTGATATCTCAAGGGTACGAATGGAAATCAAGTCGCTGACCATCTGCCGACTGACTGACCAACTGCAACTAAACACAGTCGTTAATGTTGCTCATTTATTTTCACGAGCTTTCAACAACATTTTATGAGAGACAAGAAATAATGAAATATTCTGGTGTGGTTAATTTTATTCATAAAATTAAAAAATGCCTTGTAGAGTTCGTAATTAAAGATAATTAAATGAGACTTTGTTGCCGGCGTTGCTGTTGTTGGTGCTTTTATTGGAGTTGACCGAGTCGCGTGTGGCCCGGACAAGGATTTCAGACGCGGGCGAGAGAGAGGGGGGGGGGGAGATGGGATCGACATTGTTGCGGTAATTGCAGGTTGGGGCCGGCGACGATCCAAGGGTAGCGATTAATTACGACCTGCCTCCGCCGACGAAACCCGGCGACGAGGTGTCGAATCGAATCGGAGTGAATCGATTTAATAAAGTCATAAGTGGCCTGGCTCGTCCCTCTGACCTCTGTCTGTCCCGCTCCCACAGTCGAATTGTAGCACATTTGAATGGTAGAAAAATGGGGAATAATTAAAAAATCAGTGGAGCAAAAGTCAAGCAACTGAAAAATGTTGAAAAATTTAAACAGGAAAACATACATTTAGAAATTATTTAAAAAAAGATTTCTATGAAATATGATGAAAATAGAACAACAAATAGAAATAAATTAAATAAACTCAAATAATTTGAACAACTTTCTTGAAATGGAAATGAAAATCGTAATAAAACAATGATTTATTTGAAAATTAGTTCAGGCCTTCATCGGAATTCTTCAAAATCGCTCTTTTAAAGCTCCTTCAAGTTTCTGATCCTGGTTCCGCTTTTCCGCATTCTCCACTTCGCACCTTCGCCCTCATTTGAGCGCTGCGCCAAATTCGCTGCGCGTCGGAATTTTATGCGACCTCAGGCGTGTCCTTTGACGTCCTCGCATGCTCGCAAGTGAGACGCAGTAGGGCGAGAGCGCGAGAGTGAGATGGGCAGACAAAAAGAGCAGTGGAAAAAATGACGAAACTCCGCACTTGACATGTTTTTATGAGGAGAAGCCGTTGTTGCCGCTGCTCATAATGGGCCAAATTAGTTACTCTTGCACGGCAACAACAACATCAACAACAACTGCCACTTGGCCTCTCTGTCCCTCTTCCATCGCTGTCTCCGTCTCCGTCTCCGTCTCTGTCCCTGTCGCTGTCTCTGGCCGTTCGACACTTTGTTGCCGATCGCTTTCATGTTGACGTCGTCGTCGTTGCTGTTGTTGATAATGCTATTGTTATTGTTATTTTAGTTGCTCCTGGCGTTGTTGTTCTGTTGTAGTTGTTGTTATTGTTGCTTTTGTTGCCGAGTGACTAATTAAAACGAACAATAGTAAATTAATTTCTAAAACAGGTTAAGTTCCGCCGTCGAGCATCCGAAGGCACGCGCAATTAAACACTTTTGTGTCCTTTTCCCCATGCACACGAGGGTGTGTGTTTGTGTGTTGGTGTCGTGTACGTGTCGCCAGGGTCGGAAGCTCAAAAATTACAACTACAACAACGACAACATCAACGACAGGAGCAGCAGCAGCAGCAGCACCGGGATGCGGATGTCGAACACGAACTCGAGCCACATCAACTCCATCGGATGCATGTGTGTGTGTGTGTCTGTAATGGCAGGATGCAGTGATGTATGGGCACAGGATAATAATGTGCACAACAACAACAATGAGAACAATTATAACAACTACAACAACAGCAACATGTCCACAACCACTCATACAGTGCCAATCGACGAACAGGACTTTGTTCTCGTATTTTTATTGTTGCTGTTGCCGCTGCTGTTAGAGATGATGGCGGCGACGCTGGTGTTCTTGTTGTTGTTGTTGTTGCTTTCGTAAATTACTATTAACTGTTGTTGTTGTTGTTGTTGTTGTTGTTAGGAAATATATTTCCCATCGAACACTTTGGCTTCGGTCTCTCCGCGGCAACTGCTAAAAGTCGAGAGCCGTCCGTCCGTCCGTCCGTTGGTCTCCCCATCCCTCTGGCCGTCCTGCTGTCTGTCCTGCTCCATGTCTGTCCGTGAGCCTGTCCGTCCTCCCTCCGTCCTTCCCTCCATCCACCCTGCCGTTTCTCCGCCTCCGCCTCCGCCCCCGACGTCGGCGCTGGTGCCGAGGGTCGTCGTCGCAATTGCAACGACATCGTCCGCTGTTGTCGCCACCATCGGCGACGGTCGCGACACCAGGTGACGGCAATAATTATTGTCAATTTATGTCCTCGCAATTAGTTGAGGGGAAAAATATGCAAATGAAGAGTTGACTAAGGAAATTTAGTTTCCGAAGCATCCGACAGGAAATGGCATCGTAATTTGTAGTTGGAGCAAAAATATATAAAATAAATAGGATAGTTGGTGAGTTGCGTAGAAAAAAATATTTAATTATAATTGATAAATATTTGTATCATTTTTATCATATTTCCTTGTTCCAAAACGAGACTTTCGTTATTTTTGTCCCAATTTATTTACTGTTTTCACGAAAATATTAAAATTTTGTATTTTTTCGTATTGATTTTTGTCAAATCTTGTATTTTTCTCAATGTTTTTATAAATCATTTTTCCCTAATTCCAAGAATCTCCTGTTTCCCCCCTTCTATAACGATTTTTTTCGCCATCAGCCTCGGGCGTTGGTGTGCGACGGCTGGAATTCAAAGAACAAAAATAAAAACAACAACAATAAGAACAACAACAGCAACAACAACAACGTCGTTAGGTACAGGGTGTCAACGGGCACGTCATGCAATGCGCGCTTTTACAACATAATTAATAAAATGTCGCCGTTTGCTTCAAAGGAACGACGACTCTTTTCGCCTGCTTCCTTCGCCATTCACATTGTTGTTGTTGTGCGTGTAGTTGTTGTTGTTGTTACTCATGGTATTGTGTTCTGTTGTGTGTTGTTGTTGCCCTTGTTGTTGTTGTTATTGTAATTCAAACTATTATTACCATTGTTGCTAGTGATGGTTTTGCTGCCGCGGTTTTACTTTATTGAATTATTGCACGCAATGTGCGCTCGGTTCTCCCTCTCCCTCACTCTCTTTTTCTCCCTCGCCCTCGCCATCGCCATCGCCCTCTCCCTTCCCCCCTCACGCCCTCGCTTCCTCTCCTGCTTCTTCGTCTTCTCGGAAGCCCTTTGAACCTCTTCCTCCAGGGCTTCCCAAATGTCATTTATTTATGACTTTGATATTCCTGATATTGTTGTCCTTGTTGTTGTTCATTTTATTGTTATTGTTGTTGTTATTGTTGCCATAGTTAATGCTGTTGTTGTTGCCATCGTTGTTGTTGTTGTTACTGTGGCTGTTCGTCCTCTCGTTGTGCGGTCTGGCTTTTGATAGTAAAAATAGAAACGCATTATTAGTAATTAGCAAGGCACTAATTATACATTATAGACGGCACCAAACAACAACAACAACGACAACAACTACGGCGCCAAAACAATAATTATGAAAACAGCAGCAATGTAAAGAACAACAACAACAACAACTGTGCAAAGAACAACAATGCAAACAACAAAAACAATGTACAGAAGGATAACAACAGTGAAGCAACGATAATAATAACCACAGCAACAACAACAACAACAACAACTTCAATGGCGACAACGTTGCCTCCCCAGCAACAACAACAACAACAACGAGAACAAATATAATGAAACTGCAACCAACATGAAACCTTCTCCCTCCCTCTCTCTCTCTCTCTCTCTCTCTCTGTCTCCCTCCCCACTTCCTTTGAATAACGTGCGGCTTCCACGAATTCCGAATGCAAGAGTGTGGGTGTGAGTGCGTGTGCATGAGAGAGAAATGCGGAATTAAAAAAAAATTGCCTTCGAATTCACCCTTTTCTTCTTCTTCTCCTTCCATCTGCTGGGATTCATGGAAATTTGCTTCAATTGCAAGAAATAAATAACAATTGTTATTTTTCTTCACAAAATTACACGATTGCTGCGATAGTTTACAAATCGATAATTTCTTTGCGAAAACTCTTCGCTCCATTACCATGATGTCCTTCGAAGGACCTTCGGCCAATCAAAGCAAAGGCGATCCCGGAGCAGAATGGAAAACGAGGAGAAAATATTGATGCATCGACCGAATGCCTTCGTTGGTCGTCGTCGTAAACCGATAATTATCGATAATTAATTCCCATTCAATTTACAACTGTTTTCGAGGCGGCGGGTAGGGCATGGCAACAACAATACCAACAACAACAACAACAACAACAACAAGAAGAAGAATGACTATTTTTACAACAACAACAAGACGAACTATCCAATTGCAATAACAATGGAAATAGCAATAATAACTGCAGCCATTTTGAGCCGCCATAAAAAGGTCAACCTTCATCAGGGAGCGCTGGACGTCGCTCGGACGAGCCACAGGACATTATTTCATTCAATCATGCCGCCATTCCCTCAGTCGCCCATTCACTCGGTCCCTCAATCGTCCATTCCACCATTCAATCAGTCAGTCGTCGTCCTTTGCCACGTCGTTCTCCGCCTTCGACGCCGTCTCCACCTCATCCCCGTCCTCGTCACCGGCGACGACGGGTCGCCTCTGCTGACCAAGGGAGTGAGAGCGAGCGAGAGGGTGGGAGAGGGCGGTGAATCGTCGGCAGGTCTCAGAAGCGCCTTCGATGGCGGACGTCGCCGGCCCGTCGTTTGGAGTGGTCGGAGAAAAATCGTTTAATTGAAATAATTACACATTAAGTGCATTAATTATATTTCCCTCCCCCGTCCCCCTCCCCCTGCACCCTCCCTCTCTCTCTCTCTCTCTGGCCGGGCGCGATTATTAATTTAGACGCGCGTTAATGTCGTGGTGGCGACCTGCAAGCGATGCCTGCCGGCGTTTACTTCTTGCTCGTTCCTGCCTCTGCAGCGTTTTCTTCCTCCTCGCTGTTGTTGTTGGTGTTGGTATTGTTGTTGTTGTTCCTTCCATACAATTTATACACAATTAAATCGGTCTGCGAGTGGCCACGTAGGAATGTGTTTGAGTGTCTGTGTGTTGGTGTGTGTTTAATTGTATTCGTGCATCGAGCTCCAGCTCCAGCTCGGGCTCGGGCTCGGGCTCGAATCATAATTAAAAATGTATTTAGTTTATGAAATATTATGCAACAACAACGCGCACGATTACTGCAACTACAACAATGAGACCAGCAAGAGTAATGGCCACTACTTTTACAACAACAACAATAACAAGTTGGAGGGGAAAAATAGCTAATTGCAACAACTAATTATTTTCGACTTGCAACAAGTTCGCTTTGACAGCATTTAACGGTGTCCAATGCGCGAGCGAGCGAGTGAGTCAGCCGACGGAGAGAGGGAGACGGAGAGACGCGGTGACGGAGGGCTGGAGGTGGCGTGAGCTGCAGACCGTTGGCGCCGGAGGGTTAAATTTTAAACACAGGTTGCAGCGGCAGCCGCTCGGAGAATTATGAGCGATCCCCGATGCCGATTAGTCAGAGACCGATATGGGGTGGTGCGCAGAGGGGGAGAGAGAGGGAGAGAGCAGCCCGGAAAAACCAGCCAGAGAAGACCGGAGAGGGACAGAGAGAAGGAGGTTCAAAAAGGCCAAAAATATCGACAGTGAATTTTCGAGGCAACGTGAGAGAAAATCATTTCAGACCACAATATTGAAATAACCAGGCATTATTTGATTTTTTCGAAAAATAACGAAAGATATTTAAAAAAAATACATCAGAAAAAAATGTATTCAAATGCAGAAATTGTGGACAGTCGAAAAAGTCCTTTCACTCGATCATCGACAAGGCCGGAGCGAGGAGAAACTTTTCGGATCGAGTCGCCTCAAGTCCATCCTTCGTGCTCACACGTTCTCCATCTCCCTCACTCCCTCCTCATCTCCTCCTTCGTCCCAATCCTTCTTCGCCTCCTCGTCCGGTGTCCGCCCCTCGCTCGGGCAGCGGGAAAGAATCGAATTTAATTATTCAAATCAATTAAAACCAAAGCCGGCATTTGTCGATGACCAAGTGTGGAGCGCTGGCGACTTCCGCAGGCGAGCGGCAAGAAGGAGAAGAAGAAGAGGAAAAGCTGGAAAGTGCAAATGCGGGAAATCGAATTAAAAATTAAAAAATCAATTTCCTTAGTAATACAACAACAACACTCGAGCACGTTCTAAGTGAAGCGCAGCGAGCGCAGGAATTATCGATAAAAATTTGCATGCCCAAAGAGGTGGCCAGAGGAAAGCGGAGCAGAATTTTCCATCGAGGGAAAACGTGCAGAGAAACAGGATTTTCCGATATCGCAACGGGAAAAACCAAAAAGAACTAAACGACGATTTATGAAGAGAAAAGTACGAGGAAAGATGAAAATAAAAAAATATTAAAAGGAGTATATTGTGAAAAAATTGCATTTTAATTGAAAACAAACTGTTAGAAAGACGCCTTAATGAAATCGATTATTTATCGATACCGCCGCGGGTCCCCGGCCGCGGTCCAAGGCAAATTAATGTGTTAATGTCGCGGCGAGTGAACTCAATTTTCGAGAAACTGGTTCACAATCACAAGTGGAGGAGCCGAGAATGGTCGTTGCTACTTTTTCTTCCTACTACTTTTTTTTATCGATTTCGTGTAATTTTCCCATTCATTTTTCTAAGAGTTTTGTTTCAGTTTTGTAATATTTTTTTGTTTTCTGTAATCAAATTCAAATTTCACCAATTTTCTACTGGGTTTCTTCCTTCTCAACATGTATTTATTTTCCCGCAATTTATGGAGCCACTTGGCAACCCACTCCCAAGTGGCCACGGCTTCGGCCCCGACTCCGTCCTCGGCCAATTCAGTTAATTATAAGATGTCGTGCATATTTAATAATAATAACAATAATAAATTTTTCACCTGCATTACGTTATAAATTTTAATTCTGCATTATGTTGAGGGGAGACAAAAAACACAAAAATAAAGAAACACCGAGTTCAATTCGATCCACGGTGACGCTGGCGACGAGTTCGAAAATATGCAACACTCGAACACTCACGTTTTAATGACTAGTTTTGCATTAAAGTTTCACTTCGGGCGGCTCGTTGATTGCCCACAACTTTGTTGTTGTTCTTCCTGTTGTTGCCATTTGATTTGCTGCGTCCTCCCCCTCTCTCTCTCTCCCTCTCTCTCCTCACTCACTCTTCGGTCAATCGTCGCTGATCCCATTTTTGCTCATTTTCAATTTTTACTCACCTTCTTGCGCTCTACGCTGTAATCACAACAAATAAATTAATATTCTTCGGCCTAGCAGCGACAACAACGACTACAACAACAATACTAATATCACCACAACACTACATCCTCCTCCTGAACACCAACAACAACAAGCCCTCCTCTATACCAACAACGAGAACAACACCTTCGGAGCCTCCACTCATTTTGCCTTCGCCTTCGAATGCCCCGCTCTTCCCCTCTCTCTCTCTCTCTCTCTCTCCTTCTTTCGCCCCACGGTTCGCCGCCTTCCCGAGCCGCTCCGGTTCTGTCGCCGTCCCTCTCCCTCTCGTCGGGGTTCCGTCTCGCCGAACGAGGTGTTGCGTTTAATGGGACCGGGCGAGCGGGAGCGGAGCGGGGCGGAGGAGGGAAAAATAATAATCGCTGTTAATTTACGAAGACGGCGTTCGGCAGGCACGACTGCGGAGCGGCCGCGACGAGTCCCAGACCGAGGCCGAGCGACAGGGCAAGAGGAGCAGGACGAGTCGGAGGCAGAGGAAGAAACCCAGAAAGTGTCAACCGACTGGCTGGGCTGGGCGAGCGAAGGGAGTCCCAAAGAGGACGAGGAGCGGGGGCTGGGGGCGTGGGGCGAGGTGTCGCTGAACATATTGAAGTGCGAGGAAATCAGTTTGGAGCTGATTTGTTTGCCGGTAAGATGGGAATTAAGTGCGAGCCGCGGAGCTGGAGCAGGAGGCAGAGCCGGTGATGGAGTCGCGGGACAGCAAATGGCACCAGCCGTGCAGCCAAAGCGAGGCGAGGCTTTGGCGGTGTAGTGAAAAATCTGAGTTAGAGAATTTGAAAAATCGCACAAATGGAAGAATTGTGGAATTGGAGAAATCCAGTGAAATTTTCGAATCTTTTTGAAATTTTAAAATTTTAAATTTTCTGAAGAAAGAAATAAATAACTATCAATGATCGATTCTTATTAGAGTAGAATAAAAAAATACATTTTTTTTAATTTCTCTCAGAATTTAATTTTCCACCTTTATTTCTTAATATTTGGTTTTGAAAATTTCGTAATTTTTGAAATGTTTTTCTTTGGTTAATTTTAGTATTTTTGTACATAGTATAGAATATTTTTTTATCATGATTTTATTTGTTTTTTGTTCATTTCTCAACTTGTGAACTCTTTTTCCCATTTGTATTTATTTATTTTTTACATATTAATTTTTTACTAAACAAAATTGTTCTCGATGTTTCGCCTTCCCCCGTCGTTTTTTCCCCCACCCAAGGGGCGATTTGTCACAGAGTCCCCGGCATCGGACGTGGCAACGAATTGCGTTTTAGCACTTGAAGCCGACTTGTGATCGCAACAAAACGTTACAAGAGCTATTTTACAACGGCAACAACAATAATTACAACAACAGCATATGCGACCATAATCATAGTAACGACCACAACAACAACAGCAACACTAACCACACTTAATGGTAGGGGATATATTGTTGTTATTGTTGTTGTTGTTGTTGTTGTTGTCTCTTGATTGTGCGACTTTAATTACAACTACTTATGCTGATTTATGGAGGCGATAGCGAGCGTCCAGGAATGCGAGGAGCAGGACCTTCTCTCTCTCTCTCACTCTCTCCCTCTCAATCGCTCTCTCTCTCTCTCTCTCTCTCTCTCTCTCTCTCTCTCTCTCCCTCTTTCCCTCTCCTTCTTCCTCCCTCCAGCTCTCTCTCTGTTTCGCTCTCGTTCTCTATTTGTGTTTGCGACTTCCTCTTTCGTCTCTGTCGCTCCTGGCGCCATGCGATGATGGTGGTGATGGTGGTGTTGTTGTATTGTTGTTGTTGTGGTTGCGTTTTGCTGATATTTTATTGTTGTTGCTTCGTTGTTGTTTTTGTTGCTTTTGTGTTTTTTCGTGTCGTTTTAATTTGTGATCGTGGTCGCCTACATTGGCTACAATTTCTTCAATTTTCATTTTAATTTCGCCATTACAACAACTGCATTAACGATCGGAATTTTTAACGAGCACAGAGGAAAGACGATGAGCAAGAGAGAGAGAGAGATAGAGGGGGGGGGGGGCGTAGAGGGACCGAGCGAGATGTGACGCAGTTGGGGATCGCGGTCTCGCTGGAGAAATAACGTCACTCATTTGAATATTTCTCCCGTAATCGCAGCCATTCGAGATCTTAATTGTTGTTGCCGTCTTCAGAGCCGACTTCCTCTTGTTTTTGTTGTTGTTTTTATTGTTGTTGCTGTAATTGCGCTTCATAGATGTCGTTCTTGTCGTTGTCGCTGTGATGGCGATCAGGACGAGTCCAAGTCAATTATAGAGCGATTAGAAAGCCCGATGGCTCTCGGCGAGGCTGGAAAGTGGGTCGACGTCATCGTCACCGTCATCATCACCGCCATCATCGTCATCGTCATCGTCCCCTCCACCATCGTCATCGTCTCCATCGCCAACATCATCTTCTGAAAGACCGGCTCCGCCTCCACGATCCGGGCCCGACAACGATCGAGCGCCTAACGATGATTTATCGATGAATTAACCGAGAATATTTCTTAAGCAATTTCTAAATTGAGTAATTTTCTCATCTGCTTCTCCTGTTTCTTCTTTCCTGTGTTTCTTCTCCCGTGATTTTCTCCCGTTTCTGTCTTCTTTCTTTCAATTTCTGCAATCCGCGACTCCTTCGTCCTGCGGCCGCGAGCGCTTCGTGGTCAATTTAAACTCAAATATTTGCATTCGCACTAATACGAGCACAATTCCAAGCACACATATACACTCATTTAGATGTTTATTCGCACACACACGCACACATGGACACGAGCAAATATGACTAAATACGAATTTCGTGCGGCAGACTCGAGGCGTCAGGCGAGGGAAAAGAGAGGCAAACGAGGTGGTGGAGGGAGCAAAAGTGGTGATAGAAAGCAGGGAGGGGGACGATAGAGAGGGAGCGAGGGAAGAGTGGACGGGGAAGCTCGAGAGAGAGAGATGGACGTGTGTGGAGGAGTCCTGTTATAGTAACGTCGACTCGTTACGGAGATAATTCGTCCTGGCGGCTACGTTTACACCGACGTCGAGGTCGAAGGAGGGGAAGAGGACGGAACAAGAAGGGAAAAAGAAGAGAAAGAGAAGGCAAGGGAAGGACATCGTCCAGGAACGAGACGAGGGAGCCCGCAAGGGAAAGGCAAAAATACTGAAAGGCACCGGCAGGGCTCAGAGCGGGAGAAAGGGAAGCAAAAGGTGCCAGCGCCGGGGTCTGGCGAAGGGTTTCGAAGGGGTCGTGCGACCAGTAGTAGTAAAGCACAAAAAAAAACAATTCAATAACGCGAGTGGGTGGCGCGGAACCGCCGCCCACCCCTGCCGACCCGCTGACGACCACATGTAACGTCATTTGATTACGCGGCGACGGCGACGGCGCTGCAGTCGTCGTCACCTTCCTCGCCCCCGCCAGGAGCCCCCAGTGGCCGACGTCGTCCTCAACCCCGACCTCGACCTCGCCCTCGCTCTCGTCGCCATCGCCATATGGCTCCGGGCGTTCGGCGCTCGTCTGTTTCTTGCTTCCGTTCGCTCGCTCGCTCCCTCCTTCCCTCCCTCCATCGGCTCACGTTGTCTTCCCGGTCGCCTCGGTTGGTTGCCATTGTTGCTGTTGTTGTTGTTGTTGCAGGCAGCCCCGTCGCCGCCGCCGCCGCCGTCCCCATCGCCATCGCCAGCGTATGCTAATGAGACTCGGAGGACAAGCGGGGCCCGGGCTCGACAGGATTATGCATCGTCCTTAAAAATATGCATAAAATAATTACATTAAATGTAATTGCGGAATTTCGCACTCATCAGCCGAGGCGGCGGCCACGACGGCCACCAAAACGGCGACGGACACTAACGAGAGGGACAGATAGTGGGAGAGGGAGAGGGGGAGAGGGGGAGGGGGAGAGCGTCTGTCTGGCGTCCACCCTCGCGGCGGAGACACGCGAGGGCGCAATGCAAATGAATTAAATGCGAATCGTTGATTGCATGATTAGGAGGAGACGAAACGGAGAACAGGGAGAGAGGAAGAGCTGGAAGAGGAAGGGAAGAGGAAGGGGAAGAGCAAGAGGGTCAGGAGTAGCGAGAGAGAGAGGAAGACGGGTGAAGAGAAAGGGTTGGCAGAGGGTCAAGGGTGGAAGAGCGAGGTGTGGAATTGGGGGCAAGAGGAGGGTTTTCATCGGAATCAAAAAAGTCCGTGGCACTGGCGATAAAAACCGCTTGAACTTTTGGAAAATCTATCGAAAATCAGCCAGATTCAAATTGTAGAAAATTTTTCTAAATTCACATTGAATACTTTTCCTGATCCTTAAGTGAAATCGTTGAATAATCAGCGAAATGAACTCCCACAAACAGACACAAACAGCTTCGACTTCGCCTTCGCCTGCGACTGAGTTCTCTCGAGCTCCGTTTCCGCCACAGACGCACACACACATAGCCCATTCACACAAACACACACGCGGCCACACGGAGAACCACCACATGGACACGACAAGCCAGGGATTAGCATTTCTCGTTAATGCAGAAGGCACGCTGGTCTTGGCCAAAACGTTGCAGCGACCCCTGAGCCTCCAACCCGATTTTCCTCCCTGGCCCGCTCTCGCACTTTCTCACTCTCTTGGCTTCTGCAACCTCTCCTCCCACACTCTCTCGTCTCCGCCTCCCTCCTCCCTCCCCACTCGCTCTCACTTACCAGGCCCCAGCTCATGCTCCCTCTCGCCCTCCCCTGCCGAATCAAACTAATCAGGAACTCACCACGACGCAATTTCGCCCTCCCCCATTTCCTCTTACCCCATGATCCTTTTCGGCCTCCCCCCCTCCACTCCTACCCTTTCCCATTCACCATTCACCCCTTCTCGCGCTGCCACCGCCCCCAGGCGTCCGCTAAGCACACCTAAGTGCGTTTAACTGGGCCCGAGTGCTCGGGCGAGGGCGCAGCGCTTTGGGCCCGGGAACACTTCGGGCCACTCGGCTCACTCGCTTGGGAGTCGGCCTACCGGGCGGCCAGGAAGCGACCGACGGCTGCCCACCATCGTCGGCTCGGCCGAAACCCGAGGAGGCACCAGGAGTCGACCGCCGAAGGCCGCGCCGAGCGATGGCCATGGAGCGCGGGAACGAGGAGCCAAAGAGACAAGTCAGAGCACAAGGGCAGAGAGTCAGGGAGAGTGCTGGAGGGAGCACGAGAGCCAGGGAGAGAGAGAGAAACAGCGAGACTACGAGAGGCGAGCAAGAGAGAGAGAGAGAGAGAGAGAGAGCAGGAGGAGAACGAGAGGACAGGAGAGGAAGTCGTGGTCACTCCTTCGAGTGTGTGCCGAGAGCCTGCCTCGGCTCCGCTCAGCGCCCAGAAGGGTGCGTGGATTGAGAGTGACTGTGTGTGTGTGTGTGTGCGTGAGAGTTTCCCGAAGTGTAGACATTCCGTGTGGGTTTCCCAAGAAAAGCCTCGCTCGCTGCCGGTCTCGGCCGTCGTCGGTGTCGTCGGTGTCGTCGGGCGGCTCCGCCTGGGCGCCTGGTGCGAAGTGTTAACGAAGAGAGTCGCGAAACAACTCGGCGAAGGCAGCCGGCATGCGAGAGGCACACGGCGAAGTGAGGCAGAGAGAGACGAAGAGTTAGGCAGGGAGAGGGAGGGAGAGAGCGCGCAGTTTTCGGGAACTCATTTTGTGATCGTCCGTAAGACGTGGAAGTCGAGGTTGCTTCAAAATTATTTCAGAAAAGAAATGTTCTTTAGAATAGAAATAAATGCAAGAATTGAAAGTAAAGAATTAAAAATGAAATTTTTTATTTTGGAGTTTAGCATTTTGAAAATTCTCAGTGATGTCAAAATGTTTCAGTATAATAAAGTATAAGGAGTATTCAAAAAATTATTAGAAAGTCCATATTTTTGCATCTGTCTGAAAATTAAAATTTCATTCTTCAAAGGTGAACGGGTCCTGTATGGAAATTTATTCAACCTCGATGCCCGAAATATTTTCCACTTTGTCTCCAACTGACATTTATTTATTTGTTTCCAAAATGCATCAACCTCCCTTCAGATGTGTATAACTAAAAATGCAAACCACATGCATGCAGCAATCCTTATACGAGTGCTTCGATCGATTCGGGTGCGAGCCCCGGCCAGCGTCTTCTAAGGCGCATACACACACACACCTACGTGCAGAGGCCTCCACACGCAGACATGTGCATTCGTCGCACGCACTTCATTTCCTCTGGGTCTGCGTCCCTCGTCCTGTGCGTGAGTTCAGCTACCTTTTTACGACTGCACTCGCCGGCCAGATCCTTGGGAATCATTTATACATCGCTCCTTCTCTCTCCCTCTTTCTCTCTCTCTGTCTGTCTTTCTTTGTGTCTTCATGTATGGGAGGGAGAGAGAGGTAAGGGGAGAGCAATTTAATTTACTTGAATTCTCCATCTACATCTCTGAATGTCGGCATTAATTCTAATTTATTCGCAAGACTACAAGAGCAACGAAATTTTAAACATAACTTCGAGTAAACTATCAAACATCCGACCAGTCGCCGTCTCGCTCGCTCTCCTCTCGCTCTCCCTCTCGCTCTACATGGCACGCCCCAACTCCCGCCGCTTCCTCGGTCATCGCTCGCTCGCTCCCTCCCCTCAGCCGAGCTGGCGAATCCCCAATTTCTTTAGAATCCCAATCCCAATCCCAATTCTCCACTGGCGTCCATCTCGATCTTTCAGTTCGTTTCACACCCTCCCTCCGCCCACCTCGCTCTCTCCGCTTCTTGACAGCCGTCTCAGTCGCTCGCCTTGGTGACCGTGGCCGGCGGCTGCGGCTGTTGTCATTGCTAAGTGAAGAGTTGACATTCACTCTCCAAAGGACAGGCCGAAATTTTGGCTCGAATTGAAGTGAATTCATCTAATTTTGTAAACTACAACAACAAAACTATAACAACAACAACAAAAATTACTGCAAAACAACAACAACGGCAACTACAGTCGAATCAACAAAACCATCAAAACCCATCAAAGCAACTGCAGGAGGAAAAGTCTCTGACTTGGACGAGGGAAACTTACGGCAAGCGATAGATAAAGGCAGATGGAAAGGAGAGACAATAAAATCGAGTCCTGGGGAAGAAGAGGAGGCCGCTATCTCGATGACCGATCAATGGATATACATATATACCGATATACAGATATCCCAAGGCCTCACAGGCGTCGGGGACTGGGTCAGATCTCGTTACCCGGTACTCGCTCGCCTACCAAGGGAAGGAAAGACAAGCGCTCGCTTCGCCACGCCCGCCGCCCACTCTGTCACTATCTGTTACTGGACTCGCTCGGTCGGAGTTGTGCTGCCACGCCCACGCCCACTCCCACGCCCTCCGAGCAGTCCAATAACAGGGACGAACGAACGAACGAACGTCTTGTTGAATATGCATGCATAATCAAACTGGCAATGAGTACAATTTTACGACAAAATATTCTAATGCAGTTTTCTTGTGGCGCAAACACGACCAAGTCCTCCACCAGCCATCGCCATCGCCCTCTCTCTCTCTCTCTCTCGCTCTCGCCCTCTCACTGGGTTGGTGGAGGAAAGAGGCCGGGGGATTCAGGATGGCTGGAGTATATAAGAGTAAATGGTCGTCGGATGGCGGGTGGGAGGCGGAGGCGTCGGTGGCTACGGACGAGGAGAAGGATTTCCTGCAGAATTAAGTAAATTCGAAAGTTTTGGGAAAATGCAAAAAGGAGGCTTAAATAATTTTGCAAACGTGAGGAGACCGGAGCGGGTGGGGACGGGGTCGGGGTCGGGATGGAGATGGGGATGAAGATGGACCTGGTAGCAACATGATACGTGCCGTGGCAGGGGGCGTCGGCGGGGCGAGAGGAGCCGCAAACTTTCGAATGGACATTTCGAATTAGTGTTGAATGATAATTATATGAAAACATTGCTGCATCGGGCGGGGTCGGGTCGGCGCCGGGATGAGTCTGTGGGCGGCCCAGGGCGGTATGGGAAGGGTCCAAACTAGGATTTAGCAGAATGAGTGAAAGATAGGACGAGAGAGGGAGAAGGGAGAGCTTTTGTGGCATGAATATGGAATGTAAAATTCAAATTCGAAATAATAAGTAGAGAATTTCCTGCGTTTATACTTTGCTCAAAACTAATCGCGAGCGAGGGAAAGAGCACGAGTTACTTCGAAAATGAGATTGAGAGGGAAAACAGAGAGAGATAGGGAGATGTGCATTAACAGGATTTCTCAAATAAAGAGACACGAACAGGCGGAGGATTTTCTCCTTCATTAGGAATAGTGGGTTCGCAGCTCCTGACTCGCTGAGCTGGAGGCTGAAAAGTTCAGAGGAAAACCCCGATTATTGGGATTTTGCTTAATTTTCCAATGGCCATATTTTGGCTTGAGAACTTCACATGGGCCTCAGGAAAATCTCAACTACTCTTTATTAATAATAATTTTAAACTATACTCTTGAGCGAAACCATTCATTTAACAGCAATAAATCGTTGTCGCTGGCTTTGGCGCTTCCTACATGACTTGACGGTGAATTCGCGACGACACGTTGCACACATGGACGTTGCCGACGAGTCATGAGCGGCAACAATTGAAGGACGTCACAAGGGGTCCCGGGACGAGGTGTGGACGGAAGGAGAAGATGCGAGGACGCGGCTCGGGACGACCCACAAGTGTCCTACGAATTGAAGCCTTTTAATTAACTTTTGACGTCACTCCGTGTCGGCCGCCAGGTCCACGTCCACGTTCAGGTCCAGCACCAGATCCAGCTCCAGCACCAGCTCCAGGTCCCTCCAGCCCGCCCTCCTCCTTCGCCTCCTCCCCCGGTCGACTTGAAAACTTTAATTGGAATCATGATAATTCGCTCATTTTAAACCGATCCCTCTCCGAGTCCCCCCCACCCCCCTCCCTCCCACTTCCGCTCGACTTCTCTGCATCGTTCCCTCTCCCTCTCTGTCCTGCTCTGTTCTCGCTCTGCCTCTGCCACTATCGCTGTCTCTGTCCGGGCTCATTTGGTGCTCGGATCCCGTGGACGTTGGGTCCGATTGTTTTTCGTTTCCTCTGAAATCGAGACTCGTCGTCGACGACGTTGTCGTTGTCGTTGTCGTTGTCGCTGTCGTCATCGCCAACATTGTCGTCATTCTCGTTGTTGTTGTGTGTTTCTGTATTTGTCGTTGTCGCAGCCTCTGGAAATTTTAGCATAAAATGTAAATTTTTTTGCTCGCCTTCGTTTTGTGGCTTTCGATTTAGTTGTGTACCGTTGTTGTTGTCGTTGTTGTTGTTATTATTGGTTTTGCCACTGGTGGGTTTTGTAGTCGATCGTGTTGTTGTTGTGGCTGCGGCCGCCGCTGCAATAATTCATTAAATACGAATCCAATTCGAAAACCAGCCCCTCGAGCGTCGCCGACGGACCGACCGACGGAGACCTTGGAAAACGCTCTGTGGTTGGACGCGCGATCCGCGAATGGAAACGAGACCGTGCGGACTGGACGGGAGGCAGTGGAAGTGGAAGTGGCAGAAGAAGAAGAAGAAGACGGAGCCCAGCAACAACAACTACTGGGCACAAAAACAAAATCCACCGACAACGAAGGCAACAAGAGAGACAAGAGAAACTAAAACAACAGCAACACAACGATGGGGAGCCGCAAACGGCCAGACCGTTGGTCAGCGAAAGCGCGGCCGGCGGATGGGCGGAGCGAGGGGCGTGGCCACGGTCCACCGTCCACCGTCCACGGTTCGCGGACCCCGGCCGCCGATCCGCGGCCCGCGAGGACGAGCGCGGTTAGGAAGCGATGGGATGAAGAGGGATAGGAAAGGATAGAGTAGGATAGGATGGAATGGAATGTGAAGGAGGGGAATGCAAGACGTCGTCTGCGGAGCGCGACTGCCGTTGGTCTGCCCGCGGAGTAAATAAATAATACTCGAATGTTTCAGAGCCCGGCGGACCGAAGCGCGGCAAAGAGAAGAGCAGAGAAGAGAAGAGTAGAAGAGTAGCGAAATGAAGTGAGGAAAGCAAGAGTTCGGGATGGAGGGGAAGAGGAGGGAAGCTCGTGGTTTTAATTTGGTTGCTGTGGTCGAGAGCAAACGGGGCGGAAGTTAGAGAAAAGGGGAAGAGCAGGAGTAGAACGGGAAATTATATGGATGGTTGATATCGGGAATCGATAATGGAGCTGAAATTTCAATCTCTTCAAATTATTCTAATTTGGACTATTTCAATTTAATTCTAATTTGAATTTTTAATTATTTTAACTTATTTCATTATTAAAATTATGTCATTTAAGCTAAATTTGAAATTAATATACAAAGAAAACGATTACCAAATACAGATTTTTCCTTGCAAAATTAATGAATATTTAATTTAATACTGAATTGAAGATAATAAAAACAGAATAATGTGGGCATTAAAATTGATCTACAAAAGAATTGTGAAATTCAAACTAGTCGAAATTTTGAACAAACCCCAAATAATTGCATATGAAATTTGATCAAAAGAACAAATTGATTAAAATAATTCTAAAATTTAAATACCTCGACAATACAATGAAAATTATTACAATTTCATAAGGTTAAGTCAAATTTTTAAAAATATTTAAATTTTCATGAAATACAATGCATTCAAATTATAATAACATAAAAATGATGATGAAATTCAAATTATAATGAAAATCAAATTACTTCGAATGTGAGTAAAATAAAGTAAAATTGCTGCCGCCTAAGAATATTAACAGATGAGAACGACTCTAATGCCTAGATTTCAAGGAACACGTTGGAATTTCGAATTTCACTCCTTGCAGTAAGAGACACACGCACACAAATCGATTAATCGACTGTTTCAGATGAAGGGCTCAAGCCTGGTTTATCGGTAATCGCATCAGTCATCGTTCGTTCAATCGATTACCCACACATTCCAATTAAGGGACTTCGCAGCAGGAGAGCACGAGGCGGATAGGGATAGACAGAGATAGGACAGAGATAGAGGGAGAGAGGGGGGGGCTCTCGATGCTCTCGATATATCGTGTTTATCGATAAATGAGTGGCAACTGGAGCCCAAGCCATGTTCCCGTTGTTCTCGTTCTCGTTCTCGCTCTCGTTCACTCATGCTCGCTCTTGTTCTTGCTTCTTCGCATTCTGGAAAATAATGTTTAATGCAAATTTTCTCTCCCCAAATGTTTGGGGGCCTTTCATCTCACTACAACAACAACAACGTCTGAGCATTAGCAACAACTCGAGCAGCTCTGCGTTTGGCAACAGCATTTCTTCACATCCTGTCGTTCACGTCTTCGACAGTGCCTATTGTTGGTTTTGTTGTTGTTGTTGTTGCTCCTGTTGTTATCGTTGCTATGGTAGATCTCGTTGTTGTTGTAATTGTTGTTATTGCTGTTCTTGTTGTCATCCGCTGTTGCTGCTTCTCACAGTCATCTGCGAGTGTTTGCCAAGTTTTTGGACATGTTGCAACATTAGGATTAGGCCGATTTCTCGTTCACCACAAGAACAACAACCACAATAACAAGAATTGCAGTCGTCGCCATTGTTGTTGTTGTTGTTCTGTATTTGTTGCAGCTGCAATAAACAAAAAGCCGCACGGATATTCAGATGACGTCGACGACGACAACGATTGAGATGATGATGAGGACCATGATGATGATGATGATGATGATGATGATGATGTTGTCGTTGACGATGATGTTGTCGTGGATGATGTCGTTGCAGTCACTGTTATTGCTGTGTTGTTATTGTTGCTGCAGTATGCAGATTACATGTCAAAAGTTTTAAGTCGTCTTGTCTCATCAGCAACTTGCATCTATTCCTCTCTCCCTCACACACCCCCAACTTCATCTCTTTCCTCTATTGCCACCCCCTCTCCCTCTCTCTCTCTCTCCCCTCTTGCTCTATGTGCGCTTCTCTGCAATATTATTTTTAATTAGAAATTTTAAACAATTTTACATGGCTCGATTTGCTGTTGTAGTTGTTGTTATTGCATTTGTTGTTTGTGTTCTTATTCCTGTTATTATTTCCATAGTTGTTGTTATTGTTGTTGTTGCTGTTGAAATTGTTGTTGGCTTGGCTGCTGATGAAAGCAGGACATCAAATTTGCATTTATCAGAAACTAAACTGCATTAACTTTGCCACCGACCCGGGAGTGGTGGAGGGGGCGTGGCCCCTCAGGCAGCGAGGGCGGGGCGGCTGGGGTTGGGTGCTGGCGTTGTATGGGATGGAAATCTCTGGCGATGTTTCAAAATAAATTGCTCTGCATATGCAAATGAAATGAATTTCTGATGGACAGTTGGATGTAAAAATAAGATATACAAAACGCCAACACACACCCATGCACAAAAACATACACATGCAGAATGCACATATACATGGACAGTACACAGGTACATATTTAAGTGAAAATTTCGGGGAACGAAAAAATATGTGTGCAATCGATGCAACTGCAACTCCAGCAACTCAGGCGAAACTCTTCGGGAAGTCGCAGAGAAGCTGTGGAAAAATTCGCTTTATTAGTGAAAAATGTCAAATTTTCAAACATCGAAGTTCGAATAGACTTTCGTAAAGATGATGAATTTTCCTGGAGCCCTCGATGGCGAGAGTATTTTTGCACAAAAACCAATTCGCGTTTTCAGCTCCCCATCAGCGACCGAGCACCTGCCGGCTGGCGATCGTCCTTCGTGCGCCTCACTCCTCCCCTCCAACGTCCTTCTGCTCTCACATCCTTCTGCTCTATCGGGCTTCTGTTTCCTCGACCCCTCACTTCGCCCTCGTCTCCCTCGCCCACCCCTCAGTAACAAAAAACACTCGATGCGATGCATAAAAGTCGAGCAGCGGCGACGATGAAAATTGCATAAACGCAATTTAACCCTTTAAGTGCACATGACACTGTCCGCCACATCCTCGGCCTCACCCCATCCTCGGCCCCCGGCTCATCCCGGTCGCCAGCGCCACCCACGCCCCGGCGACGGCTCCTCAAAGAAAACAAAATTTGCGAGGAAACAAAAATCGAAGTGAAAACAAAAATCGAAGTGAAAACAAAAATTGGCGAGAGAACAAAAATTGCCGCCGAAAAACGAACGACTTGAGGGCGACAACACGTGGTGGAGGTGAGTTCGCTGCGGCGTGGTGAACGCGAGTGCAGCGGAGTGGTGATGGTGAGTTTGTTTAACCCATGGTCGTTCGGTCGCTCGGTTGTTTTGACTTCTTTTGAGTCGTCGTCCGACAGGGCGTGGCTGCGACCGCCCCCTCCTGGGTTTGAGAAAACGAACAAGTCCGAGTAAAGCGGCTGGCCCGAGGGGGCGTGGCAACGGCGGGGGGGGGGGTGGGAGCCTCGGAGGTCGGACGATGGTTTTTTCGACTAAAATAAAAGGGGTGCAGCTTCGGCCGTAAGAATTTGCAAAAACGCAAAATTTTTTCATTCATTTTCATGCCGCGACGCCTTGTGCGAAAAACGTAAAAATTGAGCAACAGCAAAAAAATCGCCAGCACTTTTTTCGAACTCCCCACGTATCGAGCTGCTCCCAGCAACAACACACGTATTGCTGTTGCTGTTGCTGTTGCCGCTGCTGCAGCGACGGCGACGGCGACTGCGACTGCGGCCGTTGTCGAGCCTCGTGTAAGCTCTCGATTTTATTTCTCGGCCTTATTTTGAGTTTTCTCCCTCGCCTCTTTCTTTTTGTGTCTCCTCGGCGTTTTTCCCGTTTTCGTTTTCATTTTCGTTTTCCTTTCAATTTTAATTCTTCCCCCGTCCATCGCCGGGGCCCATCCGGAGAACGAGAGAGGGACGAAGAAAAAAAATCTCCCTTTCAATATTTTTGCGTCTCGCGCTTCGTCAAAAATCGAGCAAAATTCAAAAATGCCCCCTTTGTCTGGCCCAAAAAGGGGCCAACAAGTAAAAGTTCTCAGCCCAGACTGCCTCCATCTCGCTCTCGCTCTCGCCCTCTCTCTCTCTCTCTCTCTGACGCCCAGTGGTGCCTGTGTGTGTGAATGTGTGGACTTCGTCTATTTCTTATTTTGGTTTCGTTTGGCGATTTTCGGCGATGAATGCGAGGCCTCGTCCACTGACCAGTGTTGCCAACGCTTTGTCCTCATTGTCTCTCTCTCTGTCTCTCTGGCTCCCTGATGTATGTGTGCGTGTGTGTGTGTGTGTGGCGCATCCTGTCCACGCCGTCCTGTCCTGCTGATTAAACATTAATTAAGGAAAACAATGCAATCGCTCGGCCAGAAACTTATTTTGCTCCTGCGATTTCTTTTCTTGTCGCTCTGTGTTGTTTTCAGTGTAATAAAATTTAATCCCTTCCCCCCCCCCCCCGGGCCTCTCCACTTGTTTAAAATTAATTATTTTGCTCTCAATTCTCGCTTTTTTGTCTCGTGCGCGCGACGAGAGTTCAATTTGTTCATATATAGATATTTGTTAGCAAGCCACGAGTGAATTTCCATGATTATCCATATATGTTGGTAAAATATTTTAAATATAAAATTACATTTTCTTATAAATATATAATTTTTTACTCTTCTTGGACCAAGTTATTTCGTGATTTCATTATTTTTGCAATTTTAATTCAAATTTGCGATATTATTAAAATTTTTTCCAATCTCAAAGTTTTTCTTGCTTTTCTTTCACAACACGTTTTCCTTCTATAATATATTTTTATATATGTATATTGTGACTTTTTCATTTTCTTCCCTTCATGTCGTAATGATTTTCCCAATTTTGATCTGATTATTTTTAATTTTTGCAAAATTCGCAATTTTTCCTGGTTATCGTTCTAAACTAGGTTTCTTTCCAAAATATATTTTTCAACTTTCTTCTATTTTTGTCTCTGTCGTTCGTATTTTTGCTATTCGCTTTTTTGTACGATGTTTTCCGAATTTATTTTTTTCGAAATTTTTTCATATTGTTTTTTCCACAACATCTCAGTCCCAACATGGTCCCCGACGCAATCGTACGCATTTCTCATGCGCTCCCAGCCCACGCCGGACATTCCAGGCTGCCGCCCCCCACCGCTCCTCCCCTCGCCATTCCTTCCACTCACCGTTGAGCTAGCCGGCGATATCTCGAAATCAGCGGAAAATCGTGTACGTTTAATTGAACATTTTCCCCCGAATTAAGCGCATTTTCTCAAATTCCCTCCTTCGCTTTGTTCGATTTGTGTGCCGGATTTCTTGACGACGGCGATGTTGTTGCTGTTGCTGGTTTCTTGGTGACATTTCTTGCAGTTGTTTTTGTTGTTTTTTTTTTTTTTGGTTGTTGTTTTAGTTCTTGTGCTCCGACAAACAAGAGCAAGAGGAAAAACGCTCGGCCAATTTAACCCAGTTTAACGATCGTCGGCCGCACGGAAACCCAAGCCAATCGCATGGCACTTGTCACCAAGGAGAGAGTGGGAGGGGGTCGGGGATGCGGCGGCCGACGCACCGGAGTCGGATCCGCGACATTCCGAAATCAGACCAAGTCGAAATCGAAGTCGAAGTTGCAGCCGACGGCGGCGGCCGATTTCGATTCCGTTTTCCGCACAATCCGATTGCGCCGATTCTAAACCAATCCAATGATTAACGAAATTGCTCCCAAATGTTTCTTTGCGATGTTGCTGTTGCTGATGTTGTTGTTGTGCACTCTAATCGTTGTTGTTGCGATTTCCGCAGTTCTTTTTGCGATTTCCGCAGTTGCTCCGTTGACTTTTGGGATTCCTAGAGTAGCTTTTGCGATGCTGTGACCACGATATGGTGCATGTGGTCGCCAAGCATCTCCCCCTCTCTTCCTCTTCCTCTCTCTCGGCCACCACCTCCTCCTCCCCCGGTCCGTCCGTCCGCCTGCTGCGAATGCGTGCACACGCGGTTAATGATCATGATTAGGATTTAAATGAGCTCAACAAGACGTTTTGCCCCCGGATTGTGTTTCAACGGCCCCCATCGTCCCCCGATCGTCCCTCGATCGCCCCTCGATCGTCCCTCGTCGATCGCGATCGCGCTCCGCGGTGAGCGCTCGACTTGGCTAATTAAAATGTGCGAACAAGTCGTGTCGGTTGCCGGCTCAGGGGGCGACCGGCGACCGGGGCGCGAGCCGTCGATAGCGGCGGAGGGTCGCCATCGATTTGGCTTTGGGAAGGGAGCGTGGGAGATTTTCGAAGGATTAGGAGATAAGCCATTGGGGATCGAGGATAAGAAGAACCAGTCACCTGGTTCCAGGTCGCAGAGCAAGGACAGAGGTCTGCTCAATCAAGAACAAAAAATGCAAAATCAGATCGTAAAAATCATCGAAAAGAATCTGTAAAAATCGTGTGCTGCAAAAATCGTATGATGGCAAAAAATCTTATCATGATAAATGTATATAAATGTAAATAAAACCTCGTATGATGAAAAAACGCATGTGATGAAAAAAATCGTATGATGAAAATAATATCGTAAATGTAGAAAAAGTATAATAAAACAAAAAAAGTCCTATGATGAAAAGAAATAGTTAAATGAAAAGAATCATACCATGAAAAAAATCGTAAATTGAAAATCACGTAAACAAACGAAAAATAAAATAAAATTGAACATTGGAAAACTAAATGAAATAAATTACTATACTATTACTATTACTAGTGTGGAAGTCGGGAAAAAATAAAACATTCCTTCAACTTATCGAAGAACATGCCGCCAAAGCAGGCGAAGGACAGGAAATCAAGGAACAAAAATCAAAAATCCCCACAATCAAATCGTCGGCAACAAATTCACCGATCTTCGAAGTTCGAACATAATACGAAGAGAAGAAGAGGAAGCGGAAGGGGAAGAGGCGAGAGAAGAAGAGCGCCTTCCATGGGCAACCGAGGAGGAGGAGCAGGGGTGGTGGGGGAGGAGGAGGAGGAAGAGGGGGCAGCGAGGAATTTGATTTATGAGTTTGTCAACGAGCCACATGCATAAATGCCTCGAAGTATGCAATGGGAAAATGAGGCAACAGGAATGCTAACAGAATACAATAACCACAACAACAACAACAACAACAACAGCAGCAGTTGAAGCAAACTACAAAAAAGCACTACGACAACAAAGAAGAGCTCCTCAAAGAAACCACAGTCAAATGCGGCAACAACGACTTCAACGGATGGATAGGTGGATGGTTGGATGGATGGATGGATGGGATTGATGGCCGCGATCCGACGGATACTTAAATATGTAAATGAAACACGGATATCGAAGCAGAGGGGGGGGGGGGGGGGATGGTAGGGAGAGGGCGGCACCTCATCATCGCAGCGAGGGCCCGAAGTCGAACCAGAATCGTTGCGAACAAATTACCAATTCAAAAATGAGGAGAAGAACAACAACAACAACAACAACAACAAGAACAATAACTGACAACAAAGACGACAACGATGACGACTACAAGAACAATGAATAAATGAACGTTTCTACACACAAGCCACAAATGTCCGTGTCTGCGTGTGGGGATCCGCCAGATACGGGCTGCAACTGAAGCGGGCGCCTATTAAAAATGCATGTGCCGCGAATAATGAGGACCTATGCTAAGGAGATCTACAACAACAACAACAACAACAACAACCACAACAAAAGGAACCACAATAACAACAGCAGCAGCAATTGCAATAGCACAAGCCACATCCAACCATCTCGAAATCAACTGTTTATTTATTAAACGAATGCAAAGCGATTACGCACACATGCAAGCGTCCCGTGCCGCCGAGACCCGGGCCTCTCGAAGCCACAAACGCAGTCCCAGAACCGAGTCCATCATCAGCATCATCACCATCATCATCTTCGTCATGTTCATCATCCTCATCATCCTCGCCTTATCCTTCTTGGCCGCCCCCCAACCACTCCACCGAAGAGGAGAATCGGGGCAAGAACAACAACAACGACGACGCCGACGCCGACTCCGAGTATGTTGGACGACTGCAACAATAATTGATGGATTGCTTGCGATGAGCTTCGAAAAGAAATCAGGAAAAATAAAAACCGTCTGCCCCTCTCGGCATGTGGTGGGATTGGAAATTGCTCTTGAGAGATTTCTATCTCGTGTCTGCGAGACGACAAAACGATCGCGTCGTATCTGAGCATCATCAGCAACAACATCAACAACGACATCAGCAACAACTTGGGCATCAAAATCAGCATCAGCTTGGGCAGCGGATTCGGCATCCGGACTCGCAATCGTTGTGTATCACTGGCGTTCGCATGGATAATGATGTCGTATTATTTATGGAAATCAAGAACAACGACGACCACGACGACGACGTCGGCCTGAATGGATTTGCATTTTTCCCTTCTCTCCTTTCTCCCACTCCGTCCCAGCGCCGAGGATAAGTGAAAGATTTAATGTTAATAAATTGTTCGTCGAGAGCCGGAGCGAGGGACCTCGAGTCGGGGGCTCGTCACGCGATCGCAGCCGACCGAGTTTGACGAATGGTCGGTCAAGTTTTCGAAAACCTCACAGCGAGGGACGGAAACCAAATCGCAACCGAAACCAAAGTGGAACCAAAACCGAACTGAAACTAAAACCAAAACCACTCATTGCAATTTAATTGCTCCAGCTTCCTTCCTTCTCGAGCCCACGGAAACTTCCCCGGCTCTGACTCTGGCTGGAGCTCGGTAATTGTTCGTTAGTCCCAAAGACCGGGCAGACCTTAAAAGGCATTCCAGCCGATGCTGGTTTTGTCTTCGCAAATCCATTAGCATAACGATATATGCGAGGTATATATGTGTATTTATATCGTGGCTCCGGGAAGGCTTCGAGCTTGTCATATGCTTCAAATAAATTAATTTCGAGGGAGCCGATTGAAGGGGATCGAACGAGTTAAACCAAAACGAAAACGACCAAGAAGCCAAGGCAAGAAAGAATCGAAGGAAAAGAAAACGAAACTAGGGAATCGAGAAAGAAACGAAGAAACGACGTGAATCCATCATCATGCGATCGCTTTGCATTTCACGTGGGAAGCGGGACGGCGAAGGCTGTCAGGAGGGAGCCCGAAGACAATGACTTGAAATGCCAACTGTGGCTTAGACAATGCCCGCAGGTAATGGATGGAGGGATGGATGGATGGATGGATGCTTAGGCGCAGATAAATCCATGCGAACTTATGTGGATATGTGGAGTAAGGATTGATGGAGAAATGAGATGGAAGTGACGAACTAAGGAATTCCATAAAAAAATGATATTAAGAAATTATATAAAAAGATGATATTATAAAACAATATTCAAAAATGATACAAAAGCATTATAAATAGAACTAATATCATAAAATTATACTAATAAATGGTATCAAGAAATAGTATCGAAAATTTTATCAAAATATAATAATAAAATATAATTTAATAATATTGTATGAAAACTCATATTAAAAAATTAAACCAAAAATTCTATTAAAAAATTACATTAAAAAATTATATTTGAAGTGATATCAAAATATGACAAATATTAACAAGCGATATAATACAATTTTATTTAAATGTGATTAAGTGATTATGTTAACAAATGATAATAGCACATGATATTAAAAATTATTATAAAAAAAAAAATATTGTACCATGGAAATAAAATGAATAAGTAAATGGAATATAATTGCACCTAGGAATCATTCGAAACCCCGATTAAGGACTTTGATAGCCAGCCGCCATTGCGAATAACTTAGTCAAAGGACACCAATACACCGACTTCATTGCAATGGCTGCCGATACACATCGAACCACCCCCCCCCCCCCCACACACCACCACACACGCACACTAGTCCTGTATAGTTTGTACATGGCCAAGCACATGGTCCGAGGTACCCGTGGATACCGAGACGACCGAACCAAGGCGAACAGACCCAGAGCGACAGGAACCGCAAAACTGTCTAGTTTCGCAAGAGCATTTCCAAACACTTAATTAATTCGCTAGACAAGGGTTTCGACGGCAACAAAATAATTAGAAATTATAATGAAAATGTGTGCCGGGCTGGGCCGGACCGAGCCGAGCCGTGCCAAGTCGAGTCGGGCCGACACCCAACAACAAGAACTTCCAACAAGGGCTTCCCCTTCCTCCTGGACTTCCGCTGTGGCTCGATTCGGCTGCTTAAATATTTGAAACTATCCACCGTCCGCTCTCGGCCCCGCGTCCTGCGCCTCTCGTCCTGCGGCTCTTGTCCTACGTCTCCTGGCCTCCGTCTCCTGGCCTCCGTCTCTTGGTCTCCGTCTCTTGGCCTCCGTCTCTCCTCATGACCTCCTTCCTCTTCTCTAAATCTCCGCCTTGCTCTTGGCTCCCGGCCTGCCGTCCAGCCCTCGTCCGCCCCACGTCCTTCGTCGTCCTGCTTAAGTAGTTTCAATAAAGCCAGCGGCGGAATTCTCTAAATATCCCTTGCTCAGCTGACTTGCAAGAAATTCCCAACAACAACAACACCAACGACACCCACGCCGACCAAACCTCGGCCACCGACACTAACAACACTAACAACAACAACAACAACACCACCCACCCCCCACACTCCACACGTTCGCTTCCAACACGCTTCAGCTAATTTTCTTCCTCTTCCCCCTCAGTCGGGCAACACACGCACGCACACCCACACACATGATCGCGCAAATATCCTTAAACAGGACATTGCATTAGGAGCGAACCCTTCGGCCACCCGAAGTCCACCCCCCGGCTCCTAATGCGAAATTATAACTAAATTTAAATTTGAATTCGAAAACTCGAAACCATGTTACGTTCACGAGGGGCGTTCACGAGGGCGGCCGGCGGACCCGGGACGGCGCAAGGGTGTGTGTGTGAGTGCGTTGCGTTGGTGTGTGTGCGCGCTCTCTCAAGGCAATGTCCTTTTCAGCAGCAGTCGCTGCCCTGCTCCTTCCCCACCTCCTCCCCGTCCTCCCAAGTCATCCGGTTCCTGTCCTGTACATAATGTATTTGCCATGGGCTTCATTTGTCTGCTCGCTTATAATTTATTGCTGGAATCTCATTAAAGCGAGGCCGCAATTTCAATCAGAGGATAATAACAACAACAACAACCACTACTACCACCGCACCAGCAACACATGTCTGCGAAGGGTTTCCTATGTTGGGGGGTTTCTTAAGGGACTCCGTTTTTAATAGTTCTAAGTTGCGAAACTTCGTCCGAGATTCGACAAGAACATATTGAAACGGTCGGTGGATTGGTGGGGAATTATACGAGGGGTCCTCCAGTGAGCTCTGAAGGTAGTTGGAATCACGGGTGTGGTCGAGAAGCGAGAAGTGGCGTGAAAGATCTTGAGAAATAAGGCAGAATAGAGGGATTTGGTCAAGACGGGGCGTTGTATTTTGTGAAAGGATCGGAAGATCGGTTCTAATTCGATGTTCCGAAGAGGAATATTATCGTTGTTCGCCATGTCCATCTCTAAATCTCATTGCTAGAGAATCTTAGTCCTATCCATGATGCGATTTCCATTTTTATGACCTCCTGATACGTTGCTTTTTACCGCCGAAAGTCCATTGAACTGTTCATTGCCCTCGGTAAAGCCCTCTCAGTTTACTCCGTTGACACCAGGACATCGCCTGCGCCTCTGCCTTCCCTCCCTTTGACTCCTCCTGCCTCCACTCGCCTCCGCGCTCTGATTCTCCTCGATTTTCTTACGACCACTTCTTCTTCTCCTCTCCTTTCCCGTTCACCAACACTTTCGAGTCTTCCTCTCCTTGCAATAGTCTTCCACGTATATTTTAATTTCCGTTGCTAATTTGTCGTTGTTGTTGTTGTTGGTGCGATTGTAGTTGTTGGTGCTGCTTCTGGTGAAACAAGTTTCTCATCTTTCGGCACATAATTTAGTGCCTCCTCGTGGACTCCTCGCCCAACGGGCACCACCACGACTGCCCGGGCTCCTTGGGAGTGCCGGACGCGCTTCCTTGGAAAATCCACAGCCTTTACATAGGCGACGGCAACGGAACACCAGAAAGAACACCAACAACCACAGCTACAACAATGCTACGAGAGTTCCAAAAAGCTACAACAATAACAGAAGGCTACAACCACTGCCAAAAACAAGAACAACAACGAGGAGGTAACCAGGACATGCTGCGGCGTATTTGCTCATTAGTTTGCTGTCCGATGCCCCCGATCCTCGAGCAAGGGTTTTCGGTCGAGCGGCAGGAGCGGTGGGTCGAGGTGGGGTTCGGGAAGCCGCCGACGAAGACATTAGCATTTTATGTAAATTGTGCATCGAAAACAATCGATTCCTGGCCGGGGCAAGGACGAGGCGAAGAAGGCACGATAGGACTATCGGTAGACACAGGTAGAAGAGGGAGGAAGGAGGTGGGGGCGGCCGGAGTTGGGAAGGACTCGGCTCCTTGTGTAGGTTGGACTCGAGACGTTGGCAGGAAAACGTGGTTTCCTCGTCCTCCTCGTGGCCGTCGTCCTCGCCTTCCTTGTGACGACAATTAGAGCTCTCCGAAGGTACGACAGGGTCCTTGGGAGCAGGCGTGATTGCGATTCCTCGAAGGACGACAACGCATGCCATGTCATAATTTGGGAATAATAATGCAATTAAAACTCTCGCCAGTTTCTTCGAAATCTCCTGATGAATTGTGATTTCAAATTGTCCTGTGCTGTGTGTCGTGTGCGTGGTGCAAACATGCTTTTTGCTCTCTCTCTCTCTCTCTCTCTCGTTCCCCTTCTTCTGATGATGGCGAGGTTGCTGTTGTTGCTCCTGCTCTTTTCTGCTGACTGAACTCACACGCGCAATAAATACCACAATTTCATCCTGCCCCCGTCCTGCCTCTCGTCTGGCCATCGCCTTCGTCTTCCCCACCGAGAGTGGAAGGACCTCGAGTCCATTGAAAAAGGATAAAACCCGAGTCGGTCGCTCGGTCGGTCGGGCGCGCGTCGAGGATTTCGTAGTGGAAATTGAACTTTCTTGAAACACACTTAACTTCAAAATTAATTATAGAGAAAAGGCAATTGTGTATGAGTGTGGGTAGGTGCGGGTGTTCTGTGGACTGTCTATGTATAAGTGCGAGGGAAAGGTGTTGGCATGGAATTTGCATAACTCGCACATTCTCTCACCGATACACACACACACACACACACACCCAGTCGAACACAAATACAACTAAAACACAACTACATGCATGCAGCTTGTCCTGTGCTGTCCTGGCGTTCGAATACATAGGACACACTCTCACATTCTAATTAAACGCTCAAGATTATTCATGTGTATATTCCTTCCCTCTCCCTCTCCGTCTCCCACTCTGGCTCTCTCCTTCTCTCTCTCCCTCTGTGTGGAGAGTTTCGGGCGATTTGGCCGAGGACCGTCGCTCGGTGTAAGGCGTCCTTTCTTAAGACGTCGACGTCGACGTCGCTCGCTCGTGTCCATGGGCGAGCGAGCAGTTTAATATGTATTCTCCACTGACGAGTGCTGCGTATGTGTTGGTGTGCCTGCGCGTGTGTTGGTTCGTTTTCTAATTATTCTTATGGTCCTTGATGTTGAAACATGTTATTGAATATGGCTAAACATGTAGTTGGCCGAGTGGGTGGCGGCGAAGGTGGGGGACGAGACGGGACTAAGGAGCCAATGTCGAGAGATGATGGTTGATCATGGGGGTGGGGGTGGGGGTGCGACGTGTGGGTGCAGGGTGGAGGGTGTACCAGGGAAATTACTTTCCAGTTCAGGGCTTGACATAGACGAAGACGTTGCAGCAGCGAGGAGGCGAGTGCGAGTGGCGAGTGCAAGTGCGAGTGAGAGTACAGAGTACAGACAGTAGAAAGTGGGAGTGTGCGAGTGCGAGTATAGTATCGGAGTGCGAGTAGAGTGTGCGAGTGCGAGTGAAAAGAGCGAGTAGGGAGGGCGAGTGGAGAGGCAGAGTGAAGAAAATTGCATGATGGAACCGGTGTGGAAAATATGCAAAGGGAGAAGAAGCCGAAATAATGAGAACGAGGGAAAGTAGGTGTCGACAGAATGGGAAGGAGTCGAGGACAAGAAGTCGATGTCGAGTGTAATTGGAAATTGAATCGGGAGGCGAAATCGAAAACTGTAAATTGAGTTGTTAACAGGGAGAATTTTTCGTAAAATATTGGATAATTCTAGAATTCAGAGAAATTTGGACAAATTCAATTAAGTTGTTGTCCTTTTATGAACGGAATATTTTCAAGCCGTCTTGCTTTTGCATCCTAAGTCTCCAAAAATGTTCCGAAAATTAAATTGAAACGTTGTAATCCCAGTGATTGCATTATTTCGAATAATCTTTTGAATTCGCCTCCCGAAATTTGCATAATCAACTCATTGTAGACGAAAGCCAAATCCCTTCGTTCTCCTCCTCCTCCACCTCCACACTTTCATAATCCCGCTCTCAATCTCTGTCTTTCCCTCTCCCCCACTCTCTCGATCCGGACGGCCTCATGTTTCCGACTCGTTTGCGAGACTGGCTTCTCGGGAGGATGGCATTGAATAACCGTTGTAATTAAAATTTGAAACGCATTAAGATGCACACGAACACAAGGATACAGAGCTCGGTGTAGTTCGCTGTGTTGGTGGCCAGGGGCGAATAGAAGGATTTTTGATGATTTGGGAGATTTCTAGATTCAAGAACTAATGATCAGTAGTGGATTTTGGTGGGCATTTTTGTCAAAAGTTTATCAATTTCTTTTAAGACTTTTGCATTTTTACCCACCCTCCTTCTGTTCTCCTCCTCCTTCATGAAATTAAATGATGTCCTCCCTTGATCCTCGATCACACGGCCCTCGCCCAAAGCCTTATCCGAGCCACCACTGGCTTAATTGCTTCCAAATAACCGATCTAATTATACACGGAAAATTATGTACATCCACCAGTGTTCACACACACACACACTCAGAGCCAGCAGACTCACTCACACAAACAAACAAGTAGCCTGAATGCCGAGCTGCTTCTTCGATCTGCTTCAGCCAAGGATGCATCGGCTGGGGGCGACCGAGAAGCTGCCGAGGGACGAAGGGGAGACGAAGTCCTTGCACAACCACTTGTCCAAAAACCATGACCGACAGCGAGACGTAATGAAACCGGGGGACGGGGCAAGCGATGGGCGGTCGACGGGCGGCCGGCGTCGGTTGGTTCTGAGCATCCTGGAGGGCAGAAAATATAAGACTAATAGGACGAAGAATGAAAGTCCAATAACCAGATTTTAAACTCGCTCCCAGTCAGACACACACACACACAAACTCAAAAGAGAGAGAGGGAGAGAGAGAGACAAGCACACACACAGACAGAGACACAAACACACACAGGGACAGACACGAGTGCTCTACACTTTCTTCATTAAGAACCCTTTCCTCAACCCTCCGGTTCTCGCCTCCCGTCGTCACTCCTGCTGGCCGGCTGACTGGCTGGCTGGCTAGCTATCTAGCTGTCTGTCCCTCTGTCCTGCTGTCTGACTCTCCGCTCGGGTGTCTGTTCGTGTGTCCGTCGGCCCGTTCCACCCATGCCAACAACAAATGGCCCTTCATTCCTAATTTAAATGCAAATGAGATTCATTTGACGACGACACCAACATACCTTGTCCATGTCTTTCAATGTTTTTCCACACACACACATACAGGGACAGACACCCGCCGACCCAAACAAGGAGCCAGCTAGACAGAGGGGAAGTGAGAGAAAGAGGGAGAGAGACGGACACATACATTTATGCAACTGCTTAGAAGGACAGCCTGGAGCCGGCCGACCAGTCGGCAGTCGGAGGGGCGGCCGGAGCGACGGCGGAGCGGAGTACATAGTCGAGGGATATTTGGTGCATACATTAAGGGCCCTCCAACGACCCCCAAACGTCTCCCAACCGTCTCCCAACCGACCTCCCAACCGACTCCCAACCGACTCCCAATCGTTCCCCAATCGCTACCTCCCGTCCTGCTCCTCGGGAGGTTCTCTGGTATCGGCAGCGACGCCCGAAACGCTGCCAGCAGTGACACCAGCCGAAAAACATTGCCTACTTCCAGGAGCCAACCGACGACGACGTCGGCGCTGCCGCTGACGTCTATCGTCCGGCATCCACCGACCGACCGACCGACCGACCACCTCCCTTCACCGGTCCTCATCTCTCTCACCGTCGTCGTCGTCGTCGTCGGTGGCGAAACTTGCAGGCTGTGTGCGCAATTATAAATCTGAGCTTAAGCCGTGGCCGATGCAGTGGGCCAGAGAGACAGGCAAACAGAAAGACACAGGGACAGAGAGACCGCCGGAGAGAGAGAGAGAGAGAGAGAGAGAGAGAGATAGCGATGTGGATGGGTGGTGCGAGAGAGCGAGATGCCGACGGAATATGCCACAGAAATTAGCATGAAATGCAAACGCATGATTCTCGATGAATGCACGGAAATATGCAACGAAAATCCAAAGAAGCAGCCACTGACTTCGAGACGGACGACGGTCGCCGAACGTAGAGCAGAGGACAAGAGGGTGAAGGGAGGAAGAGAGGGGAATGGAAATTGGAGAGAATTAGGCGGAGCTACCAGCGGGAAGAAGGAACTGGAAGGAGTCGGGGGAGGAGGAGGGGTTTTGGATTAGTTGGATGGGTGGGCGTGGGACAGACGGAGAAATTCCAGTGCAGCGTGTTCTGCTTGGACCAGAAGACAACAACAACGTTAGAAACAACAATAGTAGCAACAACAGTAAGCAACAACAACAACAACAACAATAGGAACAACAACCAAAACAGAACATACTGGCCGGGCCAACCACGCTCGGTACAAATGAAACTAACGAACAAGTTAATTCAGTTATTGCGACGTTACTGATTGTATCCAAGTGTCGGCCCAGAGAGAGTGAGCAAGAGATAGTGACGGGAAAAGGGAGCCCAGAATAAGTAGGGAGAGCTACTCACGAAACGAGGGAAATGCGAGAGAGAAAGCGTGCTTATCGCAAGAAGGTCCTGGGAAGACAGAACCAGCAGCAGCAGCAGCAGCAACAGCAGCAGACTCGATATTGGAAATGCATTCCACGTTGCATGCAGAGACACAAGAAGTAGATAAGCCAACAATGAGAGCAAGAGCGAGAGAGAGAGAGTGGTAGGGGAGAGTGGACAGTGGGCCAGGGTGTTGCAGACATCCCGCCACAATTAGAGTCCAGTCGAGGCGAGTCGAGTCGAGTCCACTTGCTAATGGAAGGCACGAAGAAGTTAACTTGGGAGTCGTGGCGAGGCGAGGCGAGGTGTTTGGGGAATTTCAGAGAGAAATGCACGACTCGAGAGGGAGACAGGGCGATAGGTATCGGGAGGAAGTGAGAGCGAGAGGTAGTTAGATATGGCATTGCAGGAGACTGAGTCGAGGTGGACTAAGGGAGTTGCAGCGAATCCCTGACAAAGCCAAAGACGAGGTGTTGAATTGCACAGGTGGATAGGCTTAAATAAGAGCGAAGGGATTTGGGGGAGGCGAGGGAACCAGTGAGGATGAGGGAGACCGTGGTAGAAGGAGGGAATGAATGAATGATGAGAGGATGAGTAACATAGGGAACGTGTGGATGGGGCTGAGCCAGAGGAACGGATAGATATTCGGGGAAAACTCTTCAAGTCCAGTCCAGACACATAGAGGCGGGCTAAAGGGCGATGGATGAACGAATGGGGATAGCAGGGGCGGAATGGGAAAGAAGGGAGAGAAAAGAGAAAGAAAGGGTGGCGATGGGCAGGCCGGTGAAGGGCATTAATTGGAAATTTGCAAAAGGCAAACTCAAATCGGCCCACATAAGAAATGAGCTCAGGTCTGTTTGTGGCGAAAATGACCGAAACGAGAGATGGGTGCGGGAAGGAGACAAAGAGAATGAGAGAGGAAGTGTGAGGTTCAACTCCTGAGGGTGGCCGACGTAATGGAGTCTGTTGTGAGCCGAGAGGCGACTTGATTTGTTGATTATTGGAATGATAAAAGAAAACTAAGCGAAGGAGCAACATTTTCGACCCTCTGAGATTCCCAGGGCAGCAGGAAAGAGAGATATAGAGAGGTGGAGAGAAAGAGATGGGGAGTAGAGGAGAAAAGAAAACCCAGGGGTCGTGTCTGGAGTGGGGGAGTGGCCGAGGCCGAGTTTGGCCGAAGGTAAAGGTCGTCGTTCCAGATGACGACAGGCGACGAGAGCTGACGATGGGAAGGTGATGAAATTCCGACGATGTCTGCACGAGTGTGTGAGGGAGACAGAGAATGAGAGACAGAGAGATTGTGACTGTGCGTGTGTGTGTGTTGACTGCAAGAGCGTGTGGTTTGCAACAATGAATTATTGAATGCAATTCAATAATTCACCACGTCTGCAAGTGTATGCGCGCAGTTATGGATGTAGTGTAGAAAAGTGAGAGGAAGTCGTCGTCATGGTCGTCTACTGTTGGTAGCTGAAAATTCTCTGCAGTCAGTCAATTACATAAGAAATATTGCTGAGAGCTTATTTATTTGAAAATATTTTCCATCCACCCAAAGGCCGACCGACCGACCGATGACGAGCTACTGGTATATCAGTTGAATTATTGATTGATCGTTGTCGGTACATAAGAGGAGTTTCTGCATTTGCCAAATGCCAAAATATGAGTTCAAGATGAAGACAGAGAACGAAGTTTGCTCACTCCATGACATACAAGAAAATGAAGTTTCATGTTTTACCATGAAGAAATATAAAGATTTATATGCAGTTGATTGCATCGAATTGCCACAAGGAAGGAAGGGAGGATTCTTTTGGCAGACGTCAGTCAACCGAGTGCCATCCATGGGTAGCTTTAATTGCAGCCGAAGGTCTGCCATGCGGCGAGCCACACGAACCACTCGCACACCTCCCTCACTCCCCGTAGTTCTCTTACTCATGAACCTCTCTCTCTCTCTCTTACTTATGACTAATCAATGGGTTCAGAGTTTAATTACAGTTTTGCCCCCGCTCCGCTGATCCACTTTCTTCGTACTTTCCTTTCCTTCTTCTCACCGTCGAAACACCTGTCATCGGGGTGTGTGTATCACGTTTACCATACCCCTTTCTCTCCCTCTCTCTCAAGCAGTCCGATACCCGTCAGTCGCCTGCCATCCGTAGTTTTCATGACTGACAGTAAATTATTGCACGCCGCCGTCGTCGGGCTCGTTCCGATATAATTAAAAGTTAATTCCTTTAAAAATACCCACATCCTATGCTACCAATCGCCCACTCACTCCCTCTATAGTCATTGCTCATTCTCTCCTTCGCATAGTTAGTTTCCTATTAGCCTACACGCCTACCACTTTTATATCTCTACTTCACTCCATTCCTATATTCTTCAAATACTCCTACTTACTCTTGACTATAGAAGAAGAAATTGCTTAGTCCTTTTCCTATTTGATTTTCTACCTTCAGTCCTAGCGTTTTTCTGACCTCTTGGCTACATTATTTCCTGCCTCTTTCCTACCTTCTTTGCTACCGTCTTTCCTACCTTCATTCCCGCCACTTTTCTACCTCTTTTCTTGCCACTTTCTCGTAGTTCTTTCATCGACTCCTAGAATACACTTCCTTCACCACCAAGTCTCTGCCTTCTCAAAGACTCCTTTCCACTACTATCCTGTCATCGTCGTCCTCTTTCGTCCCCCTCCCTCGACGCCCCCTCGTGCTTAGTAATGAGTAATTACTTGGGTAATTGCAAGCGTGCTGCCAAATGCAATGAATGCAACTATTCATTTATGTCATTGGGAATGACATTTCACACAGGGTGTGCAATAGCTCTCTGCCTAATGTTGTTGCTATTGCCATTGTTGTTGCTTTGAGCGCTTCTATTGTTAGTGGGGGAAATTGTTGGGCCGTAGAGAACAAGAACAAGAGCGAAACAAACAAACATTGGCACGGAAGGAGCAGCAGTCAGTCGAAGTGTCAGTTGGAATTGAAAAAAGGATTATTTAAGGCTCGAGCGAAATTGAATTAATTAAAGCGCTTGGGTGCATCGGTGCATGTCAGGAGTGTGGGGAAAGGTATCGAGGTCGACGTCGACGCGTCAAGGAGCGCTACGAAAGTGCTGATAGTTGGGATTGAATTTACAACAAATTTAAGGAAATTTGAGGAAAAAGCAAGGAAGACTTGTCTATAATATGTGCTTACTAAAGTACACAAGTATGGTGGTTTCAATAAATAAAATTGTCCATTGAGAACTGAATTAACAAATTGAAATTAACAATGAAAACAAGTGAATACACTTTTCTTTCGCTAACTACCATCAGGACCCAGAAGACAAAGCAATATCGGGAATCCTTTCCGAAACTCTGACAAACCCTCCATCGAATTGAGGCCTCCTCCGAGCGACGCCCGCCCGCGAAAAATTGAATTCCTCGGGTCCCGCGGCGATACCCGAGGAAGACACCGGACGACTTCTCCCCCTACTCCTCGACCTGCTCCTCCTCCACTTCCTCCTTCTCCTCGATCTGCTTCCCCACTTCCTTCTGCTCGTACGACATGCCTTTGACGCACCCTTCGAGCCTACGCGATAACGCGTTGCTGACCAGTGTTGTCCTTTCGCTCGCCCCTCCCAGCCAGCAACCCTCCGGCAGTTGGGCAGTCAAGAAATAAGAGCAAAATCCTAAAAAATCCCACGGAGTGCAAAAACGAAGTGAAAGGCGAAAAACCGCACGATGGGGGAAAAAATCGCGCTCCACCAATCAGAGGCGGCACTCGACGACGAGTGGAGTAGTTTCTTTTTCTTCGAACGAACGAATGAATGCAGACAAACACACACACACACAGACACACACGCTCACACTCACACAAGCCGAAGCACACTCGGACTCATGCGATACTCGCCACTCCACATGTAGAGAGACATGCAACAACAACAGTAACAACAACAACAACAACAAATGATGAGGTAAAAATTAATTGAAAAAATAGAATAACACACAAAAATCATCGAGAGCGAACGGGAATTCGCTTTCGCCGGAGGTGGAGACGGGGGTTGGGGTTCGGAGGAAATGCGGACGACCAACACAAGAGCAGCAACCACAACAACAACAACAACAACGACGACGACCATAACCATGCGATTTGTTGTAGTCGGGGGCTGCGATAGGAGCGGCGAAAGGAAGACATTGAAAAAGCAGTGAAGCGGCCCCTAAAAAAAGACGTTGCTCCACAAAAAGGCAGCAGCAGCAGCGATCGCGTGTGTGTGGCACACACACACACGTCCATGGGTGGTCGTAAATTCGAGCGCACGCTTAGCGACGCATGGGCTAAAAAAATGCTCGGTATTTTTTCGCCACCCGGTTTGTTTGGGAGGATTTTGTGCGCCCGCTTCTTGTAGCATGTCGTTTTGCCCGCATGGGAGTAGACGAGCGCGTGTGTGTGTGTGTGTTGGAATCCGTGTGTCTGCGAGGGTAGGTGGGATGGTTGAGCAGGGCTGCAACATCATTGCGCAATTTTATTTCGAAAACAAAATTAAAAATGCGATTTTTTAAGAGCGGTGAATTACGAACGTTTCTCCCTCGATCCGTCCCTACCCCAACCCCCTTTTCTCACCTTGTTCTCGCTCTCGCTCTCCTCATCCATTCATTTGCCTCTCTACCACCCACTCGCTACCACCTTCTCCCTCTGTCTCTTTCGGACACTCGCCTCGTTCGATAGCGTTTCTGGATCATTGCTTATTTATAATGATGTGTTGTTCTTGCTGTTTATTGTTGCTACAGCTATTGTTGTTGTTGTTGGGGTAGTTTTTCGAGCCAATGTTGTTTAGTTCGTGCTCCTTTTCCCCCCACCCCCTTTGGTCTCCCTCGCCCTGTCCGCTCCCATGTTGATTTTAGCAATTTTTCAATTGTTTCGAGCGATTGTTTTTTGCGCCTCGGACACCGTAACGAGTTTTCGATTTCCACGCCTCCCTCTCTCGCTCTCTCTGCCGCACTCACCCACCTCGCCATCGCCGCCATCTCGCCGTCGCTCCCGCTCGCTCTGTTCGATTTCGCTTCGACTTTTCTTCCGCTTGGTTCCATTGCCCGCTTTTATCATTCGCCGTTCCGCAGCGGAAGTCGCTGCCATGTTTGTTTGTCGCGTCCGACCGCTCGGACTCCGTGCAGCGGCATTTTTATCGACATATCTCCCTCACTCTCCCCCCCTCTCTCTCCCTCTCCCTTTCCATCTTCTCGTTCTCTCTTCTCCCATATACTGGGTCTTCTGCCCCCTCGGCAAGGTATCAAGGTATCATTTCATGCGCTGCTCGGTGACTTTTCGAGCTTCCTCTGCCGCTTTCTAAATTGCTTCGCGATGGGACCGCAACCGGAAGCGGAAGGAGACATCGAGGTGTGTGGGTAGGGAATCCAGGGGTGGGGGGTCGGATCAGTCAGGAATGGGTTTCAGATAGGTCGGTGGATGATCTTAGATCAACATTAATTTTTTTTTCAGATTTCAGATTATTTTTGAAATACCTTGCACACCGCTTTAGTACAAAGATTTTTATATTTAAAATACAATTGGACCCAGCTAGCAAAGAAATCCCAGCCCAAGCAGAACCCTAAATATTTCCCTCGGACAAACAGGTCTACAAATACCTCACGACTTTGGCCCAAAGGCAACAACGCAAATCGTTGAAATCCGCCGAACTCAGCCGAGCACACATGTGGACATCCATAGAAAGTCCATGGGACGAACTCATTCTCTATATTTTTCTCTCTCTCTCTCTCTCTCTCTCGTATGCTATGTAAATATCCGCTTCTTTTTCAATTCAATTATTCATGCCGGGCCAACAATGAACGCAAAAAAGTAGACCAATTTAATGAATCCCATGTGTCATCTGGGATTGGGAGAAGCCGGCGATGGCGACGGTGAACGCCGAGGGTCCAGGGCTGCAGTGGACAGCCGGGCCATCACAGACACACACAGGGCCCATCACCGTCATCGGCCGGGCTGGGCCAAACACCAATAAAGCTCAAATGCCGGCTAAAACGAGGCATGAGTGCAATAAATTCGGGAATCAACATCAATTCGCAGACGCCAAAAAACGGGGAACTCGAGGAGCGCGCGAGTCCCCGCGGCCAAGGAGCGGCGCCCCATCCCGAAACCCCGACATACCTCACGACGTGCCCACAGGACCCCGCGCGGCATCCACGGAAGTCCCGTGGAAAAGCGCGAAAATTGCTAAAAAAGACAAGCGGAGAGAAGACGCGACCGGCCAAAAAGAAAGAGCTTCGAGCGGAAGTGAGTTGGCAGAAGGGAGAGGGAGAGAAGGGAGGAGGGCATGAAGGGCACCGCACCCCACGGTGTTTTTTCGAACAGCGGCCCAGGAGGTGGGGCCGTGGTGAGGGGTCCGCACTGGGCACGAAGAAGTGTTGGCAATTTATTTGCAGTTGTACGTTTAACCCTCCTTTTGCCCACGGCTCGCCCCCACCCCACCAACCAACGCCATCGCCATCGCCATCGCCATCGCCACCCTCCCTTTTCCGCCCGAACTCATCCAGCGAGCCGCGACTGACCGGGGCTCGTCAAAGAACGGACCGGGCCGGGGTGGGGGGACGCGAACGAACGGCCGAGGCCTCGGCGGCCGGCCGACTTCGCTGTTAATAACAGAAACGAAAAACCCGACGGACAGACAGGCAGAGGGACAGAGCGGCAGAGAGGCAGAAGGTAAGGGCAAGAGAGGGACAGGGAGTGGATGGAAAAAGAGAGCGCGGAGAGAAAAATCGAGCAGGGAAAGAGCCGAGCAGAGAGAAAAAGTGAGGGAAAGGCAAGAAAAAGAGAGCGGGCAGGAAAAGCGAGAGAGAAAAAGAAAAAGGCGCCCACTTGACAGGAGCAGGGAGGCGAGGAAGGAGAGCAAAGGACGTGGGGTGGATGAAGGCGGTCGGAGAACGGGCCTGGGTTGGGAAAAAATTAAAAAACGATGGACCTCGGCTGGGGCTGAGGAGGAGGCGCCGCGATTCGAGTGGACACCGCGAACGGGGCCGCGCCTCGGTGATGGGCGGACGGTCGGCCGAAGTCAGTCGACCACGCTGATGGCCGACGACCGTGGTGGACCGAGCCGCCGTCGCCACCCACGGACCACCGACCACCACCGACCATTGTCCATCGTCCACCGACCACCATCGAGCAGCCGCGACGTCGGTGGGCGAAGGCGGTTCGCGCGGCGTTCAATGAACGAGAAGAATAACATCGGCGGCTGGCCACTGACCAGGCAGTCAGAAAGCCGTAGCAGGTACTTCGCGGCCGTCGCAGGCGAAGGTTGGCGGCGGCGACCGATGGTGGCGAGCTGGGGGTTGGAAAAATGCCGCCCGAAGGAAATAGAAAAAATGGAGCAAAGCAGTCGGCGGGCGGCTGGGCGGTGGGTTGTGGGCCGGCTAGCATGAAAAATAACCATGGTCATCATTCAATCCCCGGAGGCACGCGCTGGGGCTGGGCCGGGGTGAGCGACAGGGAGGAGGTACTGAGGGTGGGTGAGAAGGAGCGAGTCCGGTGAGTGGCTGCAGGTTGGGAGGGTGAGACGTTGAATCGTTGCTGGGTTGGAAGGTTGGGCGGTTGGGCGGTGGCAGCTCGAGGGGTTGGGTGGCTGCCGTTCCTGTTGTTGGCTTGACATTGCAAGCTCGCGCTTCCGTTTAATGGCCGCCATCGACGACAACGACGCCGTCGGCAGTGACGGCGGCATCCGCGTTGATGCCAAACGGCAATTGACATCGAGTCCCCGCCCCTCCTCTCGTCACCGCGCCTCTTCCGTCACCTCAATCTCGCTTCTTCCCTTCCTCACAGCTCCTCTTCCCCATCCTGGCCACTCTTCGTCCCCTTCCTGACTCAACTTCTTCCCTCCTTCCACTTCATCGCCTTCCCAGCTCCCTCTCGTCCTTCTATTTCCTCGTTTACGTCGTTGTTCTCTCATTATTCGATCTGATCGTCGCCTTCTACTACTCAGTTTCCTCAGTCTTCATACTTGGCTGCTTGTCCGTTGCCTCTGAGGGGGCCTCGAGCTTGTGGAAATGCAGCCGGGTCCTCGCTGAGGACCGGGTCCCGCAAATCGACGAACCAGCTGAAACCGATTTTGGTCCTAGGTGCAGAGAATGAACTGAAAACGGAGCCCTCGGCCGAGGAAGCGACGGAAATCGAGGAAAATTTGTGGACAATTTTTGACAACGAAATCTCCCAAAATTCTCTTCTCTGCTGCAAGATGATCCCGGCGTTGCCAGAAAGTGCAATTTCATCTTCCTTCCTCCCAGCTCCCAACGCCCGAGCGAAGCCTCCTTTTAAGAGCGCTCAAAAGACGTCGCGCAAAGGGTTTTAAAAGAGCCGTGGGCTGTGATGGGCTCCTGATCATGGGCTCCCGTCGTTAAGTGGTCGGCTCCGAGTCCAGGCCGCCCTCTCCCTCTCTCCCTCCCTTTATCTCGTTCTCGCTCTCACTCTCTGTCGCCCGTTCAACCCGTTCCCGTCGTTCCATTCGTCGTCCACTCGCGAGCGCAGACGTCGGCTTCCTTTTGACTTTTTCTATATTCTTAATTTTCCATTTTCTCATTTTCTCATTTTGTACATATTTTACAATTTTTTTGAATTTTTTGCGATTTTTTGCGTTCGCAACAAAACCCGAAGTTGAACGCAGTTGGCAACACCGACGACGCATGCAATTTTTATCCACCACGTTGTTTTGTTTATCTTCTTCTTCTGGCCGGTGTTGTTGTTGTGGGGCATATGCGTTGTTGTTGCTGTTGTTGTATTTGTTGCTGCCGGTTGTTTTTGCTCGTTTTTTGGCGGGAAAAATTCGGATCGGCCGAGGCGCTCAAGTGGACAGCGCCCCCAACCGCCCACTGGAGGAAGCTTCCTCTCTCGCTCGCTCTCTCTCGCTCTCTCCTGCAACAACAGCAACAACAACGACCTGAGTAATGGTCATCACGGAAAATAAGTCAAAAAATAGAAATGAATTGAATTATTGCGCAAAGACAAACAGAAAACGAGAAAGGAACGAACAGAAAAAATCGCAAAAAATCCCACCCTCTGCCGCGTCTCCAGGCGCTGGCGGGGGTGGGGGAGGTTTTTGCACCACCACCTTTGCTTTTCTTGTTTTGACAACGCGCGAAAAAATCGCTCCATCGACCGATGTCCAGCGTCGCCGGCGTCGTCATCGTCATCGTCGTCTTCTACGTTTTTTGGCGGGCTTTCGCGAAACGAAAATTTTAATTCACACATGCGCCCCGCGACGAGGACGAGGGGTGCGCTGAGATGGGCTGGGCTGGACTGGGGACGGTGTCCGGTGAGCCGTGGACGCCCTGGTCAGTGGCCAGGCGGCGTTGTCAACGTGGTCGGGCGGACGACGGCGGGCGGCTGGCGAAAAGAAAGCAAAAATTAGAAAAAACCTCTGGACATTGCAATTTTCATTCGCAGGTGGTGGCATTAATTGCAAAATTCCCCCCAACCCCCTTGCCACACACACACACACACACACACGCTCCCTGCCGACTCGTGTGCGTGAAGTGTGTTGTTTGTGAATTTTTTTCTATTTTCGCGAGCGCGTCGCGGCGAGGTTGGGGCTTGGGGAGGATCGAGGGTGGCGCGGATTTCGTTCGCTGCTTTTTCCACTCCTTTCAGTCCTCCTTGCTCTCCTCCCTCTCACTCTCCTGCTCCTCCTGCTCCGCGTCCTCCCGATCTTCCTCCTTTATTTGCCTTCCGCACCATGTGCTCAGTGTGCATGCGATGTGTTCTTGTCGTCCTCGACGTTGTTGGTGTTGTTTTTCTCGTTCTTGTTGTTGTTGTTGTTCTCGTTCCTGTTGTTGTTGCAATGTTATGCAAACAGCATCTTTTCGAAGGGGCCGCTGCGTCCATTTATGAATTTTGCATGCTTTGATTAATGCAAATAATAATTGCATTACGAACTTTTGCTCATTTACATGTTTTTTTCAACAACAAACGGCCTCCCTCCCTTGTCCTCCTCCTCCTCCTCCCACTCCCACCAACGCCCCCTGCGCCGCGCCCCGCGCTCTTCCGACAATGCGTTTTTTCGCCACCGTCCAGCGATCGGCAGCTGTTGGTGTCATCGGTAATCGCCGTCCGTTAGGTTTTAAATAAATGGCAGGGATTTCGTTTCACGGAGCGAACGCTTAGTTTTAAATCTCCCGATCGGCACGCGACATGATTTTTGAAATTAAGGGAATTTTTGATAAAAACACTTCTTAAACCACTTCTCGTGAGAGAATCGAGGGAAAAAAATTCAAATTTCAGATTTTCTCAAACATTTTAATATTTTTCAAACGGCCAAATAATTTGAAATATTTAAAAGTAGAATTTTAGATTTGATGAAATGTTTATAATGACATTTCTACAAATATTGAAATTATAGAAATTTCTCGAATACTTAAATTTCAGTTTTTCTCAAATATGTGCATTTTTTTCAAATGGCCAAATATTAAGGTTTCTCATATATTTAAATTTTATCAAGAACAACTCGCGAGAACTGGAAAGGCCTTGGGTTACTCTTCGACTCTCTTGAACTTCAACTCGCTCTCTCCCATACCTCCCTCTCTCTCTCCCACACCTCCCTCTGTCCTGATCCCTCCTATCCTCTCCTCTCTCCATCTGACGAGACTCGCGTCTGACTATAATTACGTTTGGTCGTAATTAGTCTGCCTTTCGACGCCAGCGACGACGGCTACGAGTGCAGGGCGGCTGCGAAGGGTTCGCACACTTCGACATCGACGAACGGGGTGAGATGCGGAGAGGCGGGAAGAGAGGCGGGAAGAGACGAGAGGAGGCGAGACGAGGCGGATGAGCAACAGTTGAATTGTTTTAATTATTCTGATCGCAGATGATACTTTGTTGTTAAATTATTTAGTTGCAGCATTTGCTCGGCTTCAATAATTGGGGTTGTTTCACTTGTTTTTGTTGTTGTTGCATCACGTGTTGCTGTTGTGTCAATCGGTGTTCACCCATTGTTCTTGCAATTGTTGCTGCATTGTTGTTGTTATTGTTGTTGTAGTAGTTGTTCATTATGACTCGTCATAATTTATAGCATTCTCCACAATTTAATCTCATTAAGCGCACACATTGACAGCTGCACACAAAGGACAGACACACACACACAGAGAGAGAGGGGGAGCGGATGTGCGAGAATGAGATGGATTAATATAGACATAATAAAAATACGCCAAACCTACTCCAACCCATCCCGACCCAGGCTTCATTAAGCCAGCACACAGAGGTTCGAAATAAATTAAATTGCCACTGAATGAATGGCTCCTAGCCAGAGGAGGGGGGAGGACAGACGGGCGGACGAACGGACAGAGGGAAGGACAGATAGACGGACAGGCGGACAGACGGACAGGCGGACAGACGGACTCGAGGACGGACTCGACACGAGGACGACCGGGGGCATAAGGGAAGCTGCCTCGTTGACCCTCGCTGTCGCCTCGATTCGTGGAACCCACTTCTCTCTCTCACCTTCCTCTCTCTCCCCTCTCTCGCCCTTCACTCTCTCCCTCCTCCCTCTTCCACTTCTCACTCCCTTCCTGCCCCCCTCCAACTGTTTCCCTTCGCATGTGGCTGAGCACGAGTTCATTTAATTATCTTCATTTCTCATATCGCTGGCAAATGAATTGCTTCGACTTCTAACAGTGGATTTTAATAAGCACGCTCTCCGCCCTCCGCCCACCTCCTCACCGTCGTTGGCTGCTGCTGAATGCAAATTCGAAAAATTGTTTTAATATAATTTTCAGTTGCCAACATTACATGTTTCTATTGTTGCTGCTGCTACTGTTTAAGTGACATGAATTCGTTTGAGTGTCTGTGTCAGGGCGAGTGCTCGAATGCATCTATCTGTGCGTGTGTGTGGTTGCCTGAGCCTCTGTCCGCGCTAGCGCCCGTGTCTGTGTGTAATTATTTGAGTGTATTAACAGCGGATCGCGTTGACAACACGTCTTTCTTGGCATTATTTATGCAAATTCCCTCGTTAGTCAAGTCAACGGACGGCCAGCGCAGGGCGGCGGATCGAGGGGTTGGGCCGGGCAGGGCAGGGCAGGGCGTGGGGTTTTTTCCACCCAATCTGTCGTACACAGTGGCAGAATGTTGCAGAAATAATGATAGAAACCCATTACTAATGGGGAAAAATGGCGATATTATAATTTAATTACTTGAAATTAATCTCCACACTTATCTATCTTTCCATTGTGCGCTGAGTGCCTTCGGCCGAGAGTCGTTAATCGGGTTCTAATGGCTGTTAGCTAATGACGTATGCGGCGATTGCGTTAATCGAATGCATTCAGAGCTTTCCGGGAATCTCAATATGTGATCACTAATATACCTTGACCTCAGCACGATAATGGCCTATTGATAATTAGATGACTTTGCTAGTTGTCCATGGCAAAATTTATTGTGGACGATTTTGAACAAGGATTTTTGAACTATAGACGATTTCATTCGCTTTGGATGATCTATTGGACTTTTGAAGAACTTTTTAACTTTGATTTATTTTTTCGACTTTTGAAGATTTTTTTAGCTTTGAATAATATTCTTTGCTTTTGAATATTTTCTTATCTTCAGGTGATTGTTTAACTTTTGACTTTCTAAATTTGGATGATTTGGATTATTTTTTAATTTTATGATTTTTGGTTTATACATGATTTTCTCAACTTCGGATGATTTTTTTAATTTCGACTGAGATTTTAAATTTCTATGAATTTTTTTCTTCAATTCCTGTAGTTCTTTGACTTTCGAAACTAAACTTTCATAACTTCGAATTCCCCGACTATTATGTCTTAATGACTCTTAAATTGCCCATGACTTCCTTAATTTCCCACGACTTCCTCCTTCTCTACACCTTCCAGTCCTTCCCACCTCCCACTCGAGGTCTTTAAAGTCCCGCCAACATTTAAATACGTAGTCAATCCGTTGATTTGATCCCCTGCCGCCCACATCCACCGGCTGAGCGGCTCCAGCTCCAGCGATTTGCAGTTCATCAGCATCTGCCTGCCATGGGGGTGGGACGGGGGCTGAATGAAGGGGTGGATGGAGGAGTGAATGGAGGAGGAGGAGGAGAGGATGATGAGCCAGGGGGTTGGGTGGCGTCGAGCTGAACAATGGGGCGCTCATTATTTGTGTAAACTTCATTATGTCAAACGTTGTAAATCGCATTCGTTCAAATGTCCGTTCGGTTCGCTCCTCGGTCGTGCGAGCCATCGATCGATCGGTCCGTCGTCCGTTCGAATGAGTTGCCAACTTTTACAACAAACACCAGCGCACACAATGTCGGAGCCGGAGCCGGAGCCGGAGCCATGTGGACAGCACACACACAGACACACATTCACATACTCACATGCTCTACACGCAAGCGACCCTGCCTCGGAACGTGGGACGGAAGAAGACGAACTGCTTTGCCGACCATATGCAATTGAGTGTCGGTAAATATGTTGAAAAGTTAATTCATTTCACATCATTGCATTTTGCTTCCCCTTCCCTCGCCCTCTCGGCTTCGCTCCCTCTTTTTTTCTCGCTCCGTTCCCTTTCTTCTCATTGTTTTTCCCGTTTTGTGCCCGAGCGTTGGAGCAGGTCCTGCAGGACATTCACTCGGCTGCCGTGTGTGGGCGACATTAAGTGCCGGGGCCAGAGGGGCGGGACGAGGGCCAGAGCAGGAAAATAGTTGGAAGAGGTGCTGGACAACCTGCCTGGCAGCCGTGGCCGGGGCCCGGGGCGCGGCCGAGGGTCCGGGGCTCGACCTGCAGGTGTGGAAGGGAGTGTCAAACGAAGCTTGTTCGTGAGAGTAAAAATCACTTTTTAAAAGTTTGATTTATGAAATTGGCGTAATCGTTGTAGTTGCTCGGAATCCGTGTTTTTGTCAATGTCTTCGTTTTTTGTCCGTGATTTTTTGCGTTTTCATTGCCTTCGTTTTTTGTCGTTCTTTTTATCCTTGTCTTCGTTTTTGTTGCCTTCTTCACTTTAGCTGTTTTCCTCGCCTCTGTCGTTGTTGTTGTTGTTGCCGCTTGTCAATACATATGTTGCTGCCGGAGTAATTGACTTCCGAATCATTACCTTGATTTATTGAGCAGCGAAGGGAAAACAGAAAGTTTTCCCATCGAACATGAGATTCAGGAAAATGAGAAAAAAATGAAAAATAAACTGTCTCAAAATAAATCAAAACAAAACCTCTCAAAACAAAATACGAAAATTCAAAAATGTCGCGATTTAAATTTTCCCTTTCCCTGACTACGAAACAAATATTTGAAATATTTGAAATCCTTAATAATTGAAATTCCCAAATGAAGTGCTTCCTCTTCTTCTTCTTACTGCATCCCCAACTTTTCTGTCCCCTCTTCCAAGGACTAAAATAGCTCGAAAACCCCCGCCCGCTTCCGCCGAGGACACCGAGGGAGGTGTCAACCAGACGACGGCCTCTAATTGAGGTATTCGAGGGGATCCCCGCGAACCCCAACCACGGGCCCCTGTCATCAACCTGGCCTCATGCAATTATGTTAATTTCCTATGCAAATAAAATTTAATTGAAGCAGAAATAAAAATAGTCTCGTTTGAAAATCCCTTAGCGAGAGCCGAGCTGCAAAAAAACACAAATAATTCCCTTTCGGGTTTCCCTCGCTCTCGCTCTCACAGTCGCCCTCGCCCTGCAGCTGCATGGCAAGGCAGTGGTGAGAAAGCGAGGGGAGAGAGACGGGGAGGTGGAGAAGGGTCAGCAAATAGTGTTGCCAACATTAATTGCCAATAATTATATTGGTTTTCGCTACGTCTGGCCCTCGATTTCCACCTTCATTTCTATTCGTTTGCTTTTTCCTTCTTTTTTTCCTTTGCTCCCATTTTTCTCCCTCTACTCCCCCCTTTTCCCCTTTCCTCCGTCTCGTTGGTCGGTCGCCGTTTGTCGTTTGCTCGCTTCCTCCCCGCTTTTGCACCTTCTTTTTCCCAGTTCTCTTTCGCCTCGTGTTCCCTCTTTTTGCTGGAGGGTTTTCCCTCTTTTTAATTTGTCACATTAGCATTAAGTAGGGTATCACTGGTCGGGTCGGGCAATAAATGTTGCTCCTGCTCCTGGTACTGCTACTGCTGCTGATGTTGTTGTGGCTGGTGTTTTTCTTGTTGCTGCTGTGTGCCGGTGCCCCGTGGCAGCGTTTCGTGGGTGTTTTTGTGGGCTCCGCCACCTGGCTGGCGAGGGCGAGGGCGCGGACAGAGACGGGGACGGCAAATGGAAAAGGGCTTAAGAGCTCACCGGACTAACCGGGGACGAGAGGTTTCCAGGGGACCCACGATAAATTCACACCATAATTCGTTTCCCTCATCTCTTCAAATCGACTCCATCCCATTAAACCTACTCCTTCTCGCTTCCAAACGACACCATCTCCATTTCCATCGACTCTCTTTCCCTTTAAATCGACTGCTTCTCATTTTAATTCGCGTCCTTCTCCTCTCTAGAAATCGCATCCTTTTCGCTTGATTCCGATTTCTTCATACTTTAAATCGCGCTATTCTCTTTATAGATCGTCGCTTTCATCCCTGTGTCGTCTCCACCTCGAATCAAAAGTCCCTCTTATCTCCTATAATCGACTCCTTATCGCTTAAAATCGACTCCTTTTTTCCCTAGGTCGAGACCTGCTCTCTTCAGATCATCTCCTTTCCACTCTATCGTTTCCTACTCTCTTGAAAACATCTCCTTGTCTCGCAAAATCGCGTCGTTTTCTCGTTTAGTCGACTTCCTTCCCCGCTGGTTCGGCTCCTTCTCTCCGTAAATCGACTTCCTCAGCCCTCAGTAAATCGCCCCCTTCTCTCGAAATCAGCTCCTTCCCTATTCAGGTTATCATCTAATCACATTCGCTCTCTCTCTCTTCCAGCCCGACTTCGACAAGGAGCTCGTGAGCAGCCACAAACTCGCCCACTCGCCCCTCAGCACGAGCAGCCTCCACGATCTGCACCACTCGCACTCGCAGAGCTCCTCCATCGACTGCAAGGACCACGTCAAGGAGCTCGAGTTCTACAAGAAGCTCGCGAAGGCCGCCTCCCTGGCCAACAGCCATAGCCACAGTCACAGCCACAGCCCGTCGCCGCCCCTGCCCCTGTCGCTGCCCAACGTCCACTCGCCCATTCAGCACATGCACGTCGACGGCGAGGACGACGGCGAGGGCGAGGGCGACGGCGATGGCGAGGGCGACAGGGACGGCGAGTGCCTGGACGACGAGGACATGGAGCGCGGCGTCGTCGACCACTCGATGGACGCCGACGCCGATGCGGACGCTGATGGCGATGCCGAGCACGATCAGGCGAAAGCGCTGGCGGTGGCGGCGGCGGCGGCAGCCCAGGCCCATCTGAATGGAACTAGTGAGTACATATCGAAGTCCAATTTTAATATATATTTATATGCACTAACATGAAAACACTGACAAGAGAACACAGAGAAGAGAAGAATAGTAAGAAGTAGAAGACTATCATGTCAAAACTAACAAGAGCAGACTAAGAAGAGAAGACTAAGAAGAGAGAACTAGGAATAGAAGACTAAGAATAGAAGACTAAGAACAGATCACTAAGAGCAGGACACTGGGAACAGAAGACTAAGAACCGAAAACTAAGAAATAACACTAACAACAGAACCCGAGAACAGAATCATAACAACAGAAGACTATGAAAAGAACACTGAGAAGAGAATTCTAAGAACAGACGACTAACAGAAGACTAAGAAGGGTACGCTAAGATGGGACGGTTACGAATAGAGAGGAAAGAATAGAAGTACTCTTTGTATAGAAGACTGAGAACAGAAGACTAGAAGTGACCACTAAGAAGTGAATACTAAGAACAGATCATGAAGACGAGAAGAGTAAGAACGAAGGAGAAGAATAAGTAGAGTACACTGAGAACTGAAGACTGAGAAGAGAATACCAAGAAGAGAACACTAACAACAGAAAAAAACAAAAACACAATAAAATAAATAGAAATACAACACGAAACAACTACGAGCTTACTCCGAGCTTGCCCTAAACAGAGGGACGAGAAGGACTTTTTCGGATTTGAAATTATTTTGATCTCTTCCTGGTCCCCCAGTCAAAAGATTCAACTGACTGCATCTCCCGGAAAGCTCTCGTTCTCGTCCAAGTTCGAATTCGGCTTCGCCACTCGCAGGGCTTCGCGAGCTCAGCTTGAGCTCTGAACCGAGTTGTTAAAAGCACTTTCAGAGCCGATTGTGCCGATTGTGCCGATTGCGCTGGTACTCGTGAAGCCCCACCATTGCCTTTTGAAAAACACTCATCTAACAACAACAACAAATACTGCTACAACAACAAACACTGCCAGAACAACTCTAAGCCAGCACCTGACAAAACGATTCTAATTTCCCCCCATTATCTCTCTCTTTCTCTCTCTCTCTCTGCAGTGCAAGACATGATCAACTTGCAAAAATTCCAAAACTTCGCCACGCTACAGCAACAGCACCACCATCACCAGCAGCAACAGCAGCAGCAACAACAACTGCACAATCACCACCACCAGCAGCAACAACAACACCACCCCCAGCACCACCACCCGCTGCACCACCACCATCACCACCACCAGCCGCCCGTGGCCGCCGCCCTGGCGAGCCTCCAGGGCTTGGCCGCCGGCTTCTCGGCCTCCGCCGCCGCTGCCGCCGCCCTCAACTCGCCCCTCAACCTCAGCGTCGGCTCGTCGGCCGCTAGCGCAGCGTCCACGGCGGCGGCGGCAGCAGCGGCGCAGTCGGCGTCAGCAGCGGCCGCCTCCCCCATCCCATCGCCGGCGACGTCGCCCAACAACGCAAACCACAACAACAACAGCAGCAACACGGGCGTCGGCAGCAAAAGCCACGCGAACGCCGTCGTCAGCATCGCCGATAATCCGACCTCCGGCTCCGGCTCGGTCTCGCCCTCCTCGGCCGCGGTGGCCGCCGCCGCTGCCGCAGCCTCCGCCTCGGCCGCGCACTCGGCCTCGACGCTGGCGAACGTCCTCAACTCGGCCGCCGCCGCCGCAGCAGCTGCAGCCGCGGCCGCTGCGACCGCGTCGCCGCCGCCGAGCCTGCAGGCGCCGCCGGCCAGCGCCCAGATGCCACAATTGATACTTGCGTCAGGACAACTGGTGCAGGGCGTCCAGGGAGCCCAGCTGCTGATCCCAACGGCCCAAGGTAGGTCGTCGTCCCTCCGCGTCCTTCCATTAGAAGGGGGTTCGCCACACACACACACACAAATGTCCCTGTGTCGTTGGGGGGCCGGTCGATGTTAGTTTCGGCCGCAGCCCCTCAGTCTCGTCAACCGATGGCTGGATTAATTTCGTCGGGAATCATGTTATTTGGACAGTCTCGCAACGAGCGCTTCGTGGGCTTCCCGGGGCGGGGCGAGGAAGTCGGTGGCCATGGGTGGTCCAGAGGGAGGCCCAGAGGGTGGGGTCCGCAGGGCGTTCAGCGATGTCGCATGAGGTCGGTCTGCTGGCTTTCGACCGACCGATGGCTTCGGGGGATTTCCTGGGGATTAGAAAGCGAGATGCGATGATTGGGGCGGCAGGTGAAAATGAATTCGCTCGCTCAAACGGGGTCGATGCAAGGGACGAGTGTTAAATACTAAAATCCACCGATTGCTAACCGGATGCTTTCACTCTCTTGCAGGCATCGCCGTCCAGACGATCCTCACGATCCCCGTCAGCCCGCAGATCAACACGAACGAGCAGCTCTTCCCGAACTTCGGCGCCTTCGCATCGCTGCAGCAGCACCACCATCAGCAGCAGCACCAGCAGCAACAACTGCTGCCGCCTGCGCTGGCGGCTCTGCAGCCGCCGGCCCTGCCGCAGCTGGCGCAGACGCCGACGAGCCTGCTGAAGCCGAACCTCTTCTCGAACGGCGTGCAGCAGCTGCTGGCCGCGCTGCACCCCGAGCTGTTCGCGGCCGCCGCCGTCACCCACCACCAGCAGCAGCAGCAGGCGGCGGCGGTCCATCAGCAACAGCAGCAGCAGGCGGCGCATCAGCAGCAACAGCAGCAGCAGCAGCAACACCTGCAGCAACAGCAGCAGCAGCAGCTGATAACGCACCACCATCTGACGCACCCGCACCTGCACCTGGCGGCCGCCGCCCCGCCCGAGCTCCACCTCGGCCGCTCCGGCGGCGACCCGCGCTCCTCCCCCGCCTCGCCCTCGAGTAGTACAAAGGCGGCTGCCGCGGCCGCCGCTGCCGCCGCCGCCGCCTTCCACCTGCAGCAGCAGCTGCACATCAAGCAGGAGGCCGCCGTTGTGGCCGCCGCCACCGCAGCCGCTGCCGCCGGCCACCACCACCCGCTGCACCACCACGCCCTGCGCCACGCCCACGCCCACAGTCACAGCCATGGCCACAGCCTGGGCCACGCCTCGCCCGACCGCCTCACGTCGCCCCAGGTTGACTGCAAGACGTCGCTGCTGCACGGCGAGGGCTCGGGCGCCGCGTCGCCGCCCCTGCCGCGCCACCACTTTGGATCCTCGGCCGCGACGGCGACCTCGGCCTCAGCGTCGCACCATCTGCGCTCCGCGGCCCTGTCGTCGCCCTCGCCACGCCCCTCATCCTCCTCCTCCTGCTCGGTGACGCTGCGCGACCGCGAGCGAGAGCGCGATCGAGAGCGTGATCGAGAGCGCGAGTCGCAGCCGCCGCACCTGAAGCTGAGTCCGAGTCGCAGCGGCGGAGGCGGAGGCGGCGGGATGAACCTGAGCCAGCACCAGGGCGAGAGGGAGCGCGAGAGAGAAAGGGAACGGGAGAGAGAAAGGGAGAGGGAGCGGGAACGCGAGAGAGAACGCGACAGCCGACAGTCGGCGCGCAGCGCGGCTTCGACGCCGCCCTCCTCGCTGATCGCGTCTGGCACGACGTCGGCCTCGGCGACATCCGGCAACCACCTTCACCACCATCACCTCCACCAACAGCAACAGCAACAGCAGCAGCAACTGCAACTGCAACAGCAACAACAACACCATCCTCAACTCGGCGGCGGCTCGTCGAATGCGGCGGCAACAACAACGACCTCCTCCTCGTCCACCGCCGCCCTGGCGTCGTCCTCCGGCAACGAGCGCGGCTTCTCGTCGCCCCTCGGCAGCCAACTGTTCGGCCGCAGCCTCTCGCCCAGCGCCGGCCTCCACCACCACCACCACCACCTGCACCACCAGCCTCCGCCGCCGCCCCTGACGCCCTCCCAGCAGCAGCAGCAACAGCACCAACAGCAGCAACACCATCACAACGCCACTTCAGCGCTCGGCGGCGGCTCCTCGTCGAGCGTCTCGCCGCGCGACCGCGACTTCCTGGGCAACGGCGGAATCGGCGGCATCGGTGGAGTCGGCGTCGGCGTCGGCGTCCACAGTCATGCGTCGGGCTCCTCCAGTGCGACGTCGGCGTCGGGAGCAGCCGCTGGCAGCGCTGGCTCGTCGGGGCCCTCGAGTTCGGCAGCGACCTCCGTACTTAGTAGCATCAATAGGTGAGCTTGTAAAGATATTCGTTTCGTGGCTTCGCAACTTCATTAATCCCGGCGAGGGGGAGGCGATGAGGAGAGGCGGGTCCGAAGTCCCTCGGGCATGGAAATGCCGAGAGCTAGGATGGGGGGAGACGAGGAAATGACTGGAGAGCTGGAAAGCACGAGGAAGTTCGGAACAACCGGAGGGACCAGGACCAGTGGGAGCCGGAGACGACGGGGTGGGGAACGAAACGATGCCTGATTAGCTCGTCAATTGAAACTATTTGAGTTTCGATTGATGGACGTAGGGACAGGTGGAAGGGTGGAAGTAGACACAGGAGCATTGACGTAGAGAGAAGTGGGAACGATGGGTGGACGATGGGATGACGGCGGGATTTACTTAGAGTGAAGACCGAGGCTACCAACATTAGCAGAAACTAGTAGAGAACGCTGGAAAATCGAACTCGCTGATAAGGGAACGAGGAGAGGAAGGAAGATGGGGAAAGTTTGAGAAATAGTTTTGCTAATCTAGTTATAGATGGCTAACGATGGCCATAACTCGAGAGGAAGTTCGCCGGGGAAAAAGAAACCTTATATTTGAATTACAACAAATATGTAATAATTAAATTTTCTAGGTAGGATGAAAGTAGATTTAAAATAGGATAAAAGAAAGACCAAAGAAGGGTAATGATGTAATGATGATGACGATTAGGATGATGAGGATTAAAGTAAGATGAAATTGGGATGATAGTAGGGCGAGAGTAGGATGGAAGTAGGATGAAAAAGGGATGAAAGGAGCATAACAGAAAGATGAAAGGAGGACAAGAGTAGGATGTAGGTAGAATGAAAGTAAGACGAAATTCGGATGATGTTAAGTAGGAAACAAGTAGGATGCCAGTAGTATCAAATAGATGCAAGTTGGATGATGTAGGAGGAATGTAGGATGAAAGCAAGAGCAAGAGCTAGAGTAGACCCAGAAGCCACCTGAAGCAGGACGTGGTCCCTCAGACTCCTCCCGTCGCCCGCCCGTCGAGCTTCACCCGAACCTAACCATTGTCCCTTGTTCTGGATGTCTTCTGCAGACTCACCGCCTCGAATGGAGAGCTCACCATCACCAAGTCGCACGGCCCGCCCACAGCGACCACGACCCGGGCCGCCTCCCTGTCGCCCGACCGCTCGCCAGGGCCCAGCGGCTCCTCGCACCACCTGGCTTCGGTGATGCATCCGCTGAAATTGAGTCCGACCACGAGTGCGGCGCTGCAGCAGCAACAGCAACAACAGCAACAACAACAGCAGCAACACCAGCAGCAGCAGCAGCAGCAGCAGCAACAACGCGACAGCGACCGATCGCGGGAACGCGAGTGCAAGCGGGAGGCTTCGCAGCTGTCGCCGAACGGCACCGAGGGATCGGCGGGCGGCCGCGACCTCGACCTGCTGATGGATTCACCGAGTGAGTAAAGATCGTTTTTAGTTTCTAGTATCTAGCATTAGAATACCTAGCATTAGAATTTCCTTGTCATCCCTATTTTCTGTTGATTTTCTCATCGCGAGAGTGGAGGCGGGGAATTTTGTCATATTGAAAGAATGAAAAGATCCTTTAGATTGAACTTTAGATTCTGTTGAAGGAGAAAAATCCGAAAATGTTAATTAGAATTGAGAGAGATTGAGATACCCTAAATATTTAGCCATCAGTTTTTTCCCTTAGGATGCTACGGATTTGGATTTTTGAAAAAGGATGCTTTAGATTGCAATTTATGGTTTTTGGTAGAGGAAATATCAGACCAATATTAATATGAGGACTGAGAGCGATGTTACTAAAATTGTTTGGCAACAATTTCCACCCTTGGCCCTCTCGGAGAACCCTCAAAAACCCCTCCCAATTACGACATGGTTCGACCATCACTCGATTGCCAGGAGTTCTTGTGTGTTTTCCTCTATCGATGCCGGCGATTGAAGGAAAAAGAGATGATTTCAAAAATATTTATTTTTTGTGCTTCCCGACAAGTAGTTAAAAAACCACATGCTAGCAAAAACAAGTATATCCAATTAAATTTGATGCATGTTGTTAGCTAAAAACTCATAATACCTGCGTTCTGTTTATTATCCAAATACGAGCAGATGTGGGAAAAAATATTTGATTACAGGATTCTTTCTCCGGACTCGCCCCCCAACGGCCACTCCATCTTCTTTCGCACACACACACCCACATACGCCCATACACCGCATATAAGTAGCGAGTGATGCTCATGTAGTTGCAGTTGTAATGAGTGATGCTTGAGTGCCGATGACGACCTGAGTGGGTTTGGTCGAGTCCTTTTTGTGGCCCCGTCGGTCGGTGTTTTCATTCCCGAAAATAGAGACCAGCGCTTTGTTGCTTAATTGGATTCCTGATTTCTATTTCGAGCGCCTCCACCTCGCTCCGCCTCACACCTAATGAGGAGAGGCCATCGGGAGAGGGAGCAGGAGCAATTTTTGACTGACCCTTATCGAGTGACCACAAGTAGCGAGTTGAGGACGCGGGGGGGGCAACGAAAATATTGAATGACTCGCAGGTCTGTGAATTGTTTCGGAATGAAGCCGGTTGTTGAGGGTTTTCACGTCAGCCAAAGGTGAAGCCATCGCAGCGATCTCCACCACTCATGGCCTGTTGAAGCTCCTCAGCTCCGAGAGTTATGGCAAAAAACTTGCACCAAACTTCGCACGCAAATCCACAATCGCATTTGATGATGAACTGAACACAGTTCCCGTGGCTCCAACTACGCGCTCCACCACCAGCTCCAGCTTCAGCCCATCCCGTTCGGCTTCCTGCACGCCAAATTGTTGCATTCTCGACGAGTCGTTGACATCGCGCTGACGGCAACTTCGGAACCCCACAACCTCGTCCACATTCGCATCCTTGGCCGGAGTTTGTGCATCCAGTCACATAGAAAATCCTCTTAAGAATTCTGGGAAATCTTCATCTGGTGTTGGCCCCGCTCTTCGGGGACTCCGGCGACTCCCGCGACCCACCGACTGATTGACTTTTGTGCGAAAGTTTCGAATGTTGCTTCGGCGGATGGATATATAATTGATGAATGAACTGCGACATGCAGTCGTCTCGTCCTCCTCATTCCTCTCGCCTCCCGCCATCATCGTTTTCAGGTCTTTCCCTCATCGTCGCGCTCACATCATCCCATCCTCGTCTTCTCCACATCCCGGCCTCGTGTTCACCTTTGGCAGGATCTCGCGTGAAGTCTCTCGAAACAAAACCCTTTCACGGTGCTGGCGAAACTTGCAGGATTTCGTCGTTGTTGTTATTGTTGTTGTTGCTCTGCCTGGATTAGTGTCACCTTTTGCGCGACTGCCGCTGTCGATGTGTGAGTTAGCTAGTTATTTAGTTTTGCGAAGTGTAATTGCAAATTACCGTTACAGCAGCCTAAAGCGAACTGACGCAAGACGTCGAAGCCGTGGCAACGAATTTCGCGACTTCCAAAATGGATGGCAACGCGGCCAAGGCAACGCCAACGACGACGACTTCGACGACGACGACGACTTCGACAACGACGACGACAACGACGACGACATCGACAACGTCTGTCGGAAGACATTTTCCACTCGTCGCTCCGATAAGAGCCACACGTCGCTTGTTGTTAACATGCCATTGTTATTGTAATTGTTGTCGATCGCTCGGGGATCGCGTAATTGGCCTGAACACTTTGACTCTTCACTGACTTGAGTCTTCTCACCAGCTGCAATCAAATTGCGAGTCAGGACCTCAGATTCTTGAAATCAAATTCGAACTCAAAAACAAGCAATGTTAACAAAATTTCTACTCAAGAATTGAATATTATGGGAATCAAATACAGAGACCAAAAATAATTGCTATAATTTCTACTTGATCGCGAGTTCACTCGGCGAAAGTCACTCATTACGAGTCAGCCAGGTTCAAACGCCGACTCCTTCCTTTGCTGCCGGCATCTGTTCGTAATTCATTCAAGGATCTTCGGCTTCGACTTCGGCTCTCGGCTCGCGACCCCTTCTCGCCCTCGTTAAGGGTTCTTGTGTCCGTCCCTCCGACCGTCCGTCCGTCCGTCTCTGTGCCTTAATTACGTCTAATTGACGAGACAAAACTTAAGTTGTATATTTAATGATGGCAACAACAACGGCAGCCATTGTTGGCAATTCACTCAAACTCTCTCCCTCTCTCTCCATGTGTCTCTCTCCCTCCCTCTCTCAATCGCCCTTCCTCCCGCTCTCAAGATGCGAAAAGCACTCAATGTGCTGCATGTGCAATGGCGCAAAATCTTAATTACTACAACAACGACACTAACGATAGACACAACAACAACCCCGAGGGAAACAACATGCTGTGCTCTTGATGTTGTTGTTGTTGGTGTATTGTTGGCGTAGCTGTTGCATATCATTAATAAATCAAAGCAACACCAAATACAACAACGACGCCGACGACGACGACGACGACGGCGTCATCGAGAATGACAACGAACACGACGAGGACGAGGACGATTACGACGAAGACAATGAAACCTGCAAGGACAACATCTTAACCAGACAAACAGAACAAAAACAGCACAACAACAACAATGACATTCCCAACAGACAACAACTTGGTCGTCACCAGACAACAAGAGCACCAACAACTCCGGTAGGAACCCACTAAAATATGCAACGGAAAATTGTTTAATAACGACGAGGAGTCGGGCGAAATTAAGGAGATAATGCCATGAGAGAGAGTGAGGGAGAAGGAGAGAGAAAAATAGGGAAATATAGAGGGAGAAAGGGGGAAAGCGAAGGAGAGAAGGAAACCTGGTGCAAGCGAACACAAGTTAGAGGAATCGAGCTTTGCTCAGGTTGATGATGAAAACGATGGGTTTTCATTAATTTTAAGCATCATTTACGACGACGCCTGAGCCGTGGTCGCCTGCCTCCCACTGCTCTACAACAACAAGAACAACCACAACAACCAGAACTCCGGCCACGCCTCCGTCGTGCGCGAAACTTTCATCAACTCAGCAAAACCGTCTGCATGACAAATAAGCTGCGATAAAGACGACCGGCGACGACGGATGGCGGATGAAGGACACGGGACGAGGGACGGAGGAAGCCGTATAAACTTTCACCAGGCCAGGTGGACGGCGAGGGGACGTCGTCAACATCGTCGCCATCGCCATCGTTAGTTGCCGGCATCGTCAACATCGGTTTAACGCTAATAATATTTTGCAATTACCTCGATTACCTGTAATTAAGCCAAGCAATTAGTGCTTGCCGTTGCTGTTGTTCTTCTTCTTCTGCTTCTTGTCGATGCTGGTGTTGCTGTTGTTGTCAAAGCTAGTGTTGTTGCACTCTAGGTCCTTGTTGTTGGCTCGGTTCGGTGTGCCAAGGACGCCACCACTTAATAGTCCTTTATAGGGTTCCACTCGCATCGAGCATCGCATTTCAATACCTGGAGCTTCCACCTTTTATTGTGTCAACACTTCGTCTGTTTGTCCGTCTTTCTCGTTCCCACCCATTCGCATTCCTATTCTGAATGGTATTTTTATTTTTGTTCTCCTTTCCACTCAACTTTTTATTCCAATTTTTGTTCTCTTTTTCCAATTTTTTTCTTTTTATTCAACTTTTCATTTTTTTGTTTTATCCGATATGAGCTTCTTTTGGTCTACTTTTTATTATCTTTTCTAATCACAGTTTTGTTCTTATTTTTGTTTTCCTTTCCATTCTATTTTTGATCTCCTTTTTATGTACCTTATTTTCACATTTCTCACAATTTTATTCTACTTCAGGTCTATTTTTTTTTTCTTTTTTAAATTAATTTTTATTATTAATATTAATAAATTTATATTCTCATATTTATTCGCATTTTTTCAAATTTTTATTCCCAATTTTTCCTCTCACTCCCCACGCCCTCGTCGACTTTACTCCACCGTCCGTCTATCCATTGTTGTTGTGTTTGTTGGCTTCTCGGCGTTCGTTACTAATTTCTTTGTCCTCTCTTCTTGTGCTCTCTCTTTCCATGTGTTTTCGCCTTCGCCCTCTGTCCGCTGCCCACTGCGTGCCATCGACAGACGAGCCCACCATCAACCAGGCCACCACGAACGTGGTCGACGGCATCGACTTGGACGAGATAAAGGAGTTCGCCAAGGCTTTCAAGCTGCGCCGCCTCTCGCTGGGCCTGACCCAGACCCAGGTGGGGCAGGCGCTGTCGGTCACCGAGGGACCCGCCTACAGCCAGAGCGCCATCTGCAGGTGAGATCGCCAACTACCATTAAAGTCTTATTCTAGTCATCCAAATTTCATTTCGATCGTCAGAGAGAGAGAGGGGGCTTCAATCGCTGCGAGTTTAGCATATTTTAATTTTATCACTAGCTTTATCCATTTAATTTCAAGGAAAATCCCCTTGGCCTCAAATTGTTAACTACTGTGAATTCATTGACTTCTAGACCTCGAAGCAAACACGTGGCAAAGTAGAATAAATGGTAGACTAGTTCATATTGAAAATAAAATCAATTATATAAATTATAACGACAGCAGTCATTTCAAATTCATAACTTCGATAATAGCACAGTAAAAACCTTAGTCAGAGGCCAGTAGAAAACTGAAAAATGAATAATGAAAATAGTAACTAAATTAAATTTATATAATTTCCGTCTATTCACATGAGTTTTGGTTGATTTTTTTTGATTGTAAAACTTTCGGACTTTTCTCGTGCCAGGACATTAAGCTTTATCATTTCAAGCAATTCGATTGGCAAACCTCGCTCAAAATGAAAATGCTTTGAATTTCTTTAAAACCATATGATTATAAAAGTACAAAGTGAAAAAACAAAAACGAATTTGTCGACCTGAATAAATGAATAATTTTATTTTGTTTCTTTTATGCTTTTGATTTGTCATCTGAACAATTAATGTTATGTGAATCCCTTGAAATGGACGGCATGGTGATAGCGCTCTGGCCGCACAGATGTATGCAGCTCAACTGTCGACCCAACAACAAAACATGTACGTTAACGAGAGAGAGAGATGAAGAGATAATGAAGTATTTAAGAACACTATTATGTTTAAGCAGTTATTGATAAATAGTTGCGAACGACCCAACACACAATTAACACTGAACCATCAGCAAGTGCAAATTCAGGTTAAACCGGGGAGACCGAGAGAGTTCGAGAAAGGGCGGGGAAGAGCGGGAGAGATCATGGTAAAAATTAAAACGTGCTAACGAGGCTGTGTAGAAAGGTCTTGGTACTAAATGTCTTAACAATTTCTCCAACTGGCTCCTCGTCTCTTCTTGGTTTTACTCTGGATTTTGCATTTGATACAAAACACAAATTACACAAATTTTAAAAAACATAACAAAAACATTTAGATGAATAAAAGAATTTCTTTTGAATTATCCTAAGTATGCGCTTCTCCGATTTTTCATGTCTCCACTTTGTTTCATTTCCTTTTGATTATTGGCCAGGGCATTGCCGAAATTCCGATATTTTGTTCTTTGTCGCTTTCAAATTTCGAACCCTTTGTTTCGTTCGCTTTCGACATCGATTTTCGATTTGCTTTTTATTTTTTGTAACTTTTTCCTTTTCGATTATCTCATTGACAATGTCCTGGCACTAAAATTAATCACATTCGGTTCTTCCTCTGTTGACCTTAATTTCAAATGATTTAATTTCCTCAAAAGAAAAAAATCCCACTGTCGAAAAGTCGAACCCTGGCGCATACAATCGGAAACCCCAATCCAGACCCAAACGATATCCTCGCGATGTCCGTGCTCACTCTCCATTAATGCTCGCTCTCCACTCCTCCTCCCTGGCAGGTTCGAGAAGCTGGACATCACGCCGAAGAGCGCCCAGAAGATCAAGCCGGTCCTGGAGCGCTGGATGAAGGAAGCTGAAGAGAGGTGAGAGTATGGAAGATGTTCCACACGCGTTTACCCCTCCCGCAGGACCCCCTACTGATGTCCCTTTTCCCCTCTCCTCTGTCTTTGTTCGCAACAGCCACTGGAATCGCTACAAGTCGGGCCAGAACCACTTGACGGACTACATCGGGGTCGAGCCGTCGAAGAAGCGCAAGCGACGCACCTCGTTCACGCCGCAGGCCCTGGAGCTGCTGAACGCACACTTCGAGCGCAACACGCATCCCTCAGGTAGGCCCAAACGCCCCCCAGTACTGGAGAAAGTCCTTCCCTGCCTTCATTTGGCCTAGAGAAGGATTTGGTATTTATCTTTTGAATTATTTTTGATGGGTTTTAAATGATTCTTTCTGTTTTTTTATTGGTTTTTTTGATGGATTTTTTCTGTCCTTCTCGCAGGCACCGAGATCACCGGCCTGGCCCACCAGCTCGGCTACGAGCGCGAGGTGATACGGATCTGGTTCTGCAACAAGCGGCAGGCGCTCAAGAACACCGTGCGCATGATGTCCAAGGGGATGGTGTAAGAGGGCCAGGATCAGTCGATCGGGCCGGCCAAACTGGACCAAGCCGGAGGGAAGGAAGGAGCCCAACAACAGGATAATCATGGAAAGACAACTTGTACATACTGATCTACGAATCCACACACATAAACAATCTATACGAATCTAACGCAAAACTATATACATATATAAATAAATCGAAATGTAAGAAGCAGAAATCGTCGTAGGCAAAGCAAAACCTGTATGCATTTTTATATAAATATATATTGATATAAATTTAAATACATATTACTATAAATATATATTATTATAAATATATTATTACGTAGGTACGTGTCTATGATAAGTCTATATAAGTGTGTGTGTGTGTAGGCGAACTCTGTGCGGGGGGGCGAGGGGTCCGTCCGCGCAGGTCCTTCGATGTATATAAAATGTGATAGTTTAGCGGTAATGGAGGCAAATGAGGAGAGAAATCATCGTCATTGCAAATGCAGAAATACACGTGTAACTCAGTTAGTCTCTAGGTCTAGAAGCCATACTCAAGTGTGTCATAGCATTAACACTGTAGAGGAGTCGAGTTGTGTAAATTGCATAAAAGACAAAACCAGACAAGACGAGACGGTAACGGATAGCATTTAACGAAAACTACAACTCCAAGTGAAGCAGAAGTTTTGTAAACCAATTGAGAAAAGCAAACAAGAAGAAAAAAGCAAATAAAAATTAAATTATACGTGCCATTCCAAATATTATAAGATATTGTAGAATTATCTTTGAATAAACGGGGGTAGAAATTTAGAAATACAAAATGTAAAATTCAAAAATATACATATAAAAACAAAAAAAACCAACTTCATCTACATTTAAATTAACACAGAACAAAATTTAAATATTACCAAAAATATTCCGAAAATAAAAATTAAAAAACAAAAAAATAATGTGGTCAAACATTTACAAAATATGTGTAAAAATTACATCTCTTGAACATTCAGAAAAATCTATCAAAAATGTGTGTTAAAAACAAACAAGGTTTTCGCTATGAAGTAAAAATTTAAAGTTGCTAAAATGTCAAAAATATATATTTTAAAATTAGAAAGCACACAACTGACGGTTAGAAACCATCAATAAATTTACAAAATTAAAAATTTATGAATTTACTCAAACTTTGATGACAGCTCTGAGCTTTGGAGACATTCATTCGGAGAGAATTTTTCTCGAAAATTATAAAAAGAAAAAACGAAAAAAAAACAAAAACTCATAAAAATTATTGTCACAAACACTCTTTGTTTAGCGTAGCATAAAAGTAACAGTAAATGAATAGAAGATTAATGGATTGTATTCGAGATTGTATGACAAAATTCAATATTCATGTCTGTATATGTAAGCATTTAGAGGTTAGCGTAAGTAGACGGTAAACGTGTATCGACATATGAAAATGATTAAAAATTTAACGAAAAAAAAAGAAAACACAAAACAGAAAAACAATGAGACAAAATGATGAATGATCATCCAGAGGAGAAGCAACAAATTTAAGTTATTGTAATGCAACAACAAAACGCAACCAACACAACAACAACATAAATTATATTATAATAAAAATTAACAAATAAATTAATTGTAATAAAAAATAGAAAATGGTTATTTTATTCCACAAGAGAAGAACATATTCCATCATATGCCTTTATTCGGTAATCGCATACCGATCATAAAATTTGGTGCACTACGTTCCAAATGAAATGAGAGCATGGGTGATGAAGAGAGTCGTCATTCCTATTGGTCGACTTCACTCTCATTGGAAGTCGACGTAGCGGTTAATCTTCTCATCACACTGATCAAACAGAGTTGCCAACTCACCACACTGCACTACTCATATGTTCGTCTGATATAATTCATGACAGACGGCAGCTCTGACTATGCATATTTTCTCATTCTTGAAATGAGAGTGAGGAATGAGGACAGAAAGTATGTTCTCATTCGAGTTGATTGAGTTCGCTCTCACAATCGATCTGCAGAGCGAACGCATTTTTTGAGATATTCCTTGATCCCGCTCCAAGTTTCTGATCGCCTGGTCTTGTCTATGTTTATGGGTGTGTAAATCGAAAATACAAATTCCGGAATTTGTTGTTTTTGTTTTGTGTTGGTATTTAGTGCAGATTTTGTTGCATATTTTGCCAATCACACCTCAGCTTTCTGTAATAAAGTTTCGCATTTCAGAATTTTCAGAAAATGGTTTTATTGTACATGGTATAAAATTCAATCAAAATATTTTCTAAAGTTTGGACTAAAAATATTACAATATTAAAACTTCATTTAATTAAATTTCTTCCTAATCTAATCGCTCAACATGACCTGCAACGCCTTCTGCCTCTGCGACACGCGGTACTCGATGACGCCATAACTATAAAAACGAAACTTGTGGTTAATTTCAGAACAATTAGCAAGACATCGGGGCAACTCACCCCACACAGCCCAGCAACATGACGCACAGCAAAATGACCAGCTTCGTCGAGGTGCAGAGGTGAGCGCTGATGACGTAGCCGATGACGGACCCCGTCGATTCCCAGAGGCGGAAGTTGCTGTAGCCGGCAATGAGGTCCTTGGGGAACAGGATGCCGTAGAAAGCTTTAGGGAGAGACAGAAAAAGTTGACAGGTGGTTCTTGTACTGGATATGAATCTACGCACCATTCACCACGACCAGCCAGACGCCGTCGCAAACTCCCCACACGGCCGCGAAGGCACAGTACGTGAGGTAGTCGCCCTCGCGAGCCTCGTAGCAGTACATGTAGATCAACAGGCAGGTGTTGATCGCGGCACAGGCGACGGCCAGGGTCACACGGCCGATCTTCCCGACCAGGGCTCCGGCGATGCCCGCCGCAATGGCGTTGGCCACCCCGAAGCAGATCATGGCGAAGCCGATCTTCGAGATGCCCCAGCCGCAGGCCACGAACGACCGGGTGTAGTCCACCGCCAGGAAGGCCTCCTCCAGCCCGATGAACATCGTGATGGGCAGCATGAGGATCTGCCGACGCTTGCGGAGAAGATTCACGGTGACCATCAGGAGTCGCAGCCCAGACAAGCCCTCGCCAGCCTCGCCACGTTTCATACCATATCTGCGAACGAATGGGTGAATATTTTTAAAATTGGGCAAACTTGCGGAACAGCTCAACTGTCCAACTCACCTCTTCAGCGAATTCACCCCCAGGAGCATGAGAGCCACGGCAACGGCCATGCATGCCAGGAATATCGAGTTCAGCAACCGTATCTGGGCCTGCTCTGGTGGGTTCAGGTTCGGGTTCACCTCAGCGCTGACCCCGGGACAGAAGCGAGCGCCGCACAACTCACCGACGCGACTGACCGACGGCCGCTGTGTGGTGGAGATGCTGCTGCTGGTGGCCTCCAGGAAGTCGGCGGCCAACGACATGGTGGAATTCATCACTTCCGCCGCGGTGGACGACGAGGTGAAGGTCAAAACTGCAAATGGTTGCGGGATTGAATACAGTCCAGCATCATTTGCGTAGCTGTGGTGGAAGGAAAAACTCACCTGAGGACGAAATCAGATTTCCCCAGACCTGCGCCATTTGGTAGAAAATGAAGAAGAGCCCGAAGAACTTAACGGTGTTGACGTCCTTGCGCGAGTTGTTGTTGCGGACGTGCGTCAGCGCCTCGGCCGCCGTGGACAAGTAGGTGCACTTGGAGCACCAGAGCGGGCCGCCGCCGAAGCCCACCATCAGGCCGGCGGGGATCAGGGTCTCGAAGCCCGGGTAGAACTGGGCGGCGATGTAGGGCATGTAGGCGAAGAAGGCCAGCGCCATGGTGAGACGACAGCCGAACCACCTGAGGACGAGAAGACGCCAGTTTTACTTAAATTAAATTTAATCAAAAATGGTTTCCGTCCACCTCACAATCCCAAATTTAATTCGTTAACTTTTGGTTCGGTCCCACCATCGATCAAACTCTCACCCCAGCGAAGACGAATCACGGTTTCTCTCATGTGGTTATGAATTTTAACGCCGCGCTCACTCCTTGCCTAGGCTTCGAAGTTAATCATCCAGTCAAGCTTGCCGCAACCGAACCCTTGCCCTTGCCGAGGAGGCGACCTCGAGTCGAAATTTAAAACCGTACCGCAGACCCGGCCACTGTCTCGGGAATTCCCCATCCCCCCCTCTTTCTCTGGCTCCACCGCGGCCTCTTCGGCCCGAAACCGAGCAGCGGAAAAGGACAGATAAAACGTTCCTTGAGTGGGAAAAACAACATGGCGACGCCTTGAGCTAATCCTTCCTCCTCGTTTCTTCCTCGCTATCTCCACCTCCCTCCCCCTCCATCGCTCCCTCTCACTATCGCACTCCCTTCGTCCGATCCGTTCTTTCGTTTCTATCGCTTTGATGGCGCCGTCCTCCGGTTCGCCTGAGCGAGTCGCATGAATTTAATTGAGTGTTCGATGATGGATTGGCGCCTAATGAACGGTGTCAACCACAACTCGAGAGGAGCCCGGCGTCGGTGTCGCAACTCGAGATCTCAAACCCCGCTACCCCGCTCCCCTCTCCACGCCCGGTGGCCGGCGCAACGGTTGGCCGCACCGGAAATCGACTGGGGCAGATGGCGATGACGATAACTAGCACGCCAGCGAAATACTAATGAGTGCGGCGTGATGAGGACTGGCGCACGAATGGGGCGGGACGGAAGAAGGAACCGTGGACGACCGGGTGGGAGGACAAGACGTGCGAATGACTTGAAAGGCGGGAAGGCGTTCTATGGATAGGATCAGAACTCGTCGTGGAGACCGAGGACAAGGTGGACGATTGCGAACGACGAGAGAACAAGGATGAAGTAAGTGTTGTGAGAAAAGCGAAGGCAGAGCAGTGGGAAGAGCAGGAAGGAAAGTGTGAAGGAGGAGCAGCAAGAAGAGCGAAGGAAGAGCATTGGCCATGGAAGGACGTACTTCGGCTGTCCGACGACTCCTCGAGGATCTCTGCTGTTTCGATGGGCTGCTGCTCGGCTAATGTTCAAGTTGACATCGACACAGACGCAAGAATAATATCGACATCTAAGTGAAGACGATGACGAAGTTGACGACGACGGCGACATTCGCTCAATGTCGAGGTCCTTTTCTCGGCCAGCGAGAGGGCGAGAGGCGTGAGAGAAAGTCGATGAAGGTTAATAAATGTAAATTTGGCGCCAAACGCGTTCGCAAGATTTATTTGAATTTATTGCTGATGAAGTTAAACAATTTCCGGTCCTCCAAAGTCCGTCCTGCCCTCGACACCGCCACCCCTCATCGCGACCGTGGAGAGACATAAAAGACGATCGCGCGTAGGCAACAATAAAGTCTGGGCGATAAATTTCATTCGGACGAGGCGTGGAAGGCGTGAGTCTGGGTCGTTTCAAGTCCGCGTGCGTATGTGGGTGTGTTCGGTTGTGTATGGCTGTGTGAGGCTGTGTGTGTGGGCGGCAAGGGTTGAGAAATGGAAAATTTATATGAATCTCGCAATAGATTGTTTATTTAGTGCGAACGTCGTCCATTTAGTAGGCCTCAGTTCGGGTCGGTCGGAAGTATTTAAGTGAGGAAATTTTATTACGATTCCAAGGACATTTTATTGCCCTGCAGACGGCGACGACACTCACTTAGGATAATATATATGTGTCTGTAGGTTGGGCAAATGGTCAGAAGGGACGAGCGGCTCGTGTAAATTTATTGGGTTTTAAAGTAGTTTATTTTCACCCAGTCTCGTCCTAACGAAAGGGAAAGGAAGGAGAAGAAGCCGATTTCCACCTGGAACGTGCAGCAAGAACAACGAAAAACCCACCGACTCGATTATGAGTAGGCTCTGGAGGTCAAGGGTTCCTTAACTTGGCCCCAACACCAGGACCAGGCTTTCGAGGCCCGACCGCCCTCGCTTACCTTATCACAGTCATTGGCAGAAAGATATTGGACAGAATCAACGAGCCGTAGATGACCGCAAGCGTGGTCGTGCCGAGGGCCTTGTCCGAATTCACCGAGCTCTGCAGGTTCGAGGTGCCGTGGAAGGCGGTGAAGTGGATCATGAAGGCCAGCCCGATAACGACGACGTTCTTCGTTATGACGAAGCGCTCGCGTTCCTCGTATTGACGCGTCGGCCTCGCTCCCTCCGCCCCGTTTTCCATGTCTATGCCAATGTTGCCATTGTTGCTGTTGTTGTTATTGTTGTTGCTGTGAACGGCGTGTGTGGCCAACACCAAGGGCTCCGGCGTGGGATCCATACTGAGGTCGGGTCGGCTCGGATTCGAGAAGTGGGAACTGAAATAAGAATAGAATAAAGAATTCAAATTAAAAAAAAATTATTTAAATTATTTATTTATTCAATGGAAGTTTTAATGCTTTAATGGAAAAATTGTGTTGTTTTTTTTTGTCTTCAAATTTTGCAGATTTTTCTTGTTACTTAGTTTCAATTCATTGTATTTTTCTCTATTTTGTAATATTTTTTATTGCTCCCCATTCGCCTGTTCTCCTTCTGCCAGTGTTGCCCACGTATTGGTTTCTTCATCACGCCTTTGGGTCTCTTTGGCGCAGCATTTGATTTCAGTGTCGTTTTCGCTGTGCCGGCGGTCGCAAAAGCGGAGGCTTCGGACGGAGTTTGGCGCGCCAGAGGCAACAAAAACAGCAATAACAGCCATTGACAACAACAAAATCCATTGGCAACAACAGACGCGATTGACAACAAAAACCATTGGCTGCAACAGAAACGATTAACAACAAACACCAGTGACAACAAGAGCAACCACCTTTGCCGACAACAAAACTCATCGACAGCAACAATAATTATTAAGAACAGCAAACTTCAACATCAAGAGCACAGAGGAAGCCACAGCAACAACAACAGACAACAGCAACAACATCGTCATTAAGAGGTTCAACTGAAACAACTACAAAAGTATCATCAACCTCGTGTTGCTGGCACCCAATCTCTAGACCTGAGACCGCGGCAAACTTTCGGCGCGAATTCGTCTCCGTGGAGTCGTGGCTGCGAATCGTTGTTGCTGCTGAGGCTTCAAATTTGTTGCTGCTGAAGCTGCAACGTCGTTGCTGCTGAGGCTTCAACGTTGTTGCTACCGATGCTTCAAAATTGTTGCTGCTGAGACTCCATTGTTGCTGCTCTCTGTTCCCGCCACTTTCTTGTTGTCCCTACTAATGTTTGGTCTGTTGCAGGGACGGCCTTTGCCATGCCGATGAGCCCGCCGATAATGATCCAGCTGATGATGATCATTGTTTCCCCATGTTGACGTTGTTGCTGCTGCTTTTGCTGATGATGATGACGCAGCTTCCCTGCCTGCTGGTGCCGGAGTGGCTGCCGTGCCGGTGCCGATGCCGCTGCCGCTGCCGCTGACGCCTGGTAATCCTTTCGATTCCCGCTGACGAAAGCAGCCCCAGGAAATGAAATTCTGTAGCGTGTCATCCTGTGCCCTCCGCTCGACTTCACCTGGAGCCCCTGCCGAGCCACCCCCATACCTCGGCCTCACACCCCGTGGCCCCAGAGGCGCCCGGCGTGCTCCTCGTTTGGCTGTGTCGAATGGAGATTTGGCTGTGTTGTTGGTGCTGTTCCTGTTGTTGCTGCCGTTGTTATTGGGGGGATTTGTACATTTCGTTGAAAGCTCCGGAGGTGGCGGCCGTGCTCGCGAGCCTCCGTCCGTCCGTCCGTCCGTCCCATCCGTCCGTCCTCCCCTCGGCATCGTCGTCATCATCGTCTTCGACGTCCCCGTCCTCGTTCTCATCCCAAGCCCTCGATTTGATGTTCGCGTCGGTTTCACTTCAAATGTCAATGATTTCGACTGATTCTCGATTGAACGCAAGTGTGACAACACTTCGCAGAGGTGGGCAGGGAGGCCTTGGGGCGTGGCTCGGGTGCCACGACGAAGCATCGGAGGACGCACGACAGCGAGGGAAAAGCGGTGAACGGTAGCGGGCGCGGGAGTCGGGAGCCGAGTAGGCGGGAGGTAAGGACGAGTTTGAGTGAATGGGATTGATTTTGCGTATTGTGTTCGTGGAGGAATATTAATGAAATTGAGTAGAAATTCGCCCCGAGCGATTCTGATTACGAATGCGATTTTGGCTGGCGTGCTTCCGGGCTTGGGGAGGGGGTGAGGCGACCTGCCAACTTTCAAATGAAATTTAACTTCTCGATAAAGCGATTCGCCTGCATATTTTTAGGAGCACCGAAATTTCGCCGCCCACGTCCTGGAGGACTTATAAGGTTATAATCGCTGTACTCTCTTTGTTTTTGGGGTTTCGTCCTCTCTGACTCGCTTGGGATAAAATTTGATATATTTTTAAACATGCCATCAACGTGAAGTATGCTTTTAGGTGCTCATAAAAATTACGTACGTGCCGCTCGCTTGCGCTCAATCTTCGGTTGACGCTGCGCATAAAATTTATCGCATTGTTTACACACATACGCTCTGGCCTTCTGCTCGCACCTCGTCCTTCGGGCTGCGTCCTGATCCGTCCCATCCCGTCCCGGCCCCGTGGCCAATCTGTCAATAAAGGTGCGAGTGGCTGTGCCTGGAAGTATGCAATTTTCACCCGGCGCCCGTAAATTGAGTCGTTGGTCCTGGGCCAGATTTGCCGTCGCCTCGCCTCGTCTCACCACAACTCGAACCAAATAATTGCGCCCTCACGTTACACACACGCTGCCCGCCCCACCTGTGGGCGTGGCGTGCGCTCAATTGAAATGCGACGCACAAATTCGCCGATAGGAACTTCAATCGTTAATCAGCGCGAATGAGCCATTAATGCGACATTAATTCCAGCATCGGTGGCAGTCGCAGCAGCAGCAGCAGTGCCGGTCCCGATCGTCGACGAACCGGAAGCGGCTGCGGAAGCGGAAGCGGCAGCGTCATGTGGCGGACGTGCGGGTGCTGCTGCTGGTGCCGCCATCGGCGCCGGATGTGCCGAATCGACGTCGACGTAGGGTCGGCGGAAGTGTGTGAATTATTTTATGAACTGACGTTCGGTGCGCCCCGATTAACGGGAGCATAAATTGCGTGAGAATTGGCGGGCCACGAGGAATTGACAAAGGAGAAAGCAGAAGTGATAAGGTTTGAAATCGATAGAGAGAAACAGAGAGTGCCAGAGGGAAGAAGAGCAACGTGTAAAAGTGGTCGAAGTTTAAGCTTACGATAGGAAAACGAAGTCGATTTGATTTAATTGCTTGATTGACAGAACAGAGCAGTATTCGGAGCGTTTTAATTTCCACATCTACTGACGAAGTACATCGCTGAAATTTTTCTCTTCTGGAAGTGATTTCCTTTCAGATAAAGCCATAAAAATCTCCATTCGTTTTCGAGCTTCCCTCGTCAAAATGCTTGCTCATGAATCCGCAAGGCCTTAACGAGTTTGAGTCGAGTTGCAGAAACCTGCCTGGACCCTGCTTCCATCATTCCTTCCATCTTCATTCCTCCGATATAATTTCCGTTGGCATATAAAAACATATATTTATCTGAATTTAAATGTTTTATGCGACTTCTCCGATCTACGCAACCGCCCCGCCCCCTGCCACGCGACCACCCACCTTCTCCGACCCCGAACGACCCCGCTCCTCAGCGCCGAATGACCTTCGTCTGTCACGGCAATAAAACAAAACGTTTTACGACCAGCTCTGCGGCGATGCACGAAACTTTGTTTCCGTTTCCGCTTTCGCTTTCGCCCACGGTCGCACTTGGCGCCTTCATTACTTGAGTTGTGGTCGTATATGTTGTTGTTGTTGTTGTTGCTGCTGTTGTTGATTGTATGTATTTTACTAATTCATTTCCGAGACAATCGGAACATAAAAATGAATTACTTTGGCATCGTTTGGCACCGGCTCGGAGAACCGGCGCCTACACACCCCGAATTTGCGTTTACGACTCTGTCGTCGTCGGAGCTACTTCGGAACTACCCGGAACTACAGGAGCGAATCGGAGAGATAGTGACGGAGAGAGAAGGAGAGGGAGATGGAGTGCGACGTCAACTCTGTCACATCCATAAAATGTTGAAATTTGTGATGGAATTTTATGCAGCCAGCGCCGGCAATTCTGACCACGTTTACGAGACGAGGAATTCTTTATGCCCGATGACAATTGACGGGCGGGCGGAAATAAAGCAACGGTACGACAGGGCGCCCGACCTGCCCCGGTCCCTGGTCTAATCCTGAAGCCCGCCCGCAGCCCTCGACCAGGCCTTGTCGTCATCTCGAGCACTTCGGGCCAACCAGAGTCCATAAAATATTTTCCACACTCTCACTCGAACATTTTGTTGTTGTCCTTTTTGTTGTTGGGTTTTCCCTATCTCCCTCTCTGTCGGCACACGCTCAATGGGTTGTCATGGTTTATGAGTGGACATGAATGTGTGAGTGTGAGCGTGCGTGTGTTTGAACTCTTTCGGAAAACGTCAACAAACTGTAAAATGCGGCCAGCGAGAGTATTTGGCAAGAACCAAGCAAAAACAAAAACCACAGATAAATCAAAAACAAAAGTAAAAAACAAAAACAGAAGGAAAAACAAAAACAAAAGCAGATAAAGAAAAAGAAAGAAAGAAAAAGTCAAAACGACAACTCGAGCTTCCGAGCGTCATTTTTTGTTGCTTCCGGCTACGGCTCAGTGCCATTGTTGGTGTTGCTCGTGTTGTTGTTCGTGTCCTTGTTATTGCTGTAGTTGTTTTTGTTGTTGTCTTTGCTGTTTTGCTTTGTTTGTTGTTATTGTTGTCATGTACTGTTAGGTGATTGTGTCAGTATGTCAGCTCTATTTGCGACTTCCTACTTTCGCCTCGTGCCCTTCGCCCTATCCCTCTCTCGCTCGCTCTGCCTGGGTCTCTCTCTCTCTCTCTGTGTGAGTGCGTGTGAGAGTGAGTTCGTGTGGGAGCGCGTTCGTGTGCGTGGGGCGCTGCCTGTCGACGAGCAGATAAAAATGAAAAACCGCACGCATCACGACGTTCTTCATTTTAATGGCCTTCACGTTTGACATACTGCCACGTTGCGGTGTTGCCGACTGCGGGAGGGTGTGTGTGGGCATGCGCTTGGGTGTGTGTGTGTGTGTGTGTGTGTGTGAGTCGAGGTGTTTGCTTGACGGCTGGTAGTTGGTCGTGTGTCACATTATGGCACTTACAGCTCGGGGTTTGACTGGATTTTCGACGTATTTAAAACTGTGGTGAGCTTAACAAAGGCTACAACAAGAACACAACAATAACAATAACGAGGACAGCAACAGCGAGAAGAGCAACAAGGACAATCAGGAATCAACACAACAGGAAGAGCAACAAGGAAAATGAGACCAACAGCTGCAATGAAACCAACAACTTCCATGAGACCAACAACTACAATAATTCCAGCCACAGTTACATGAGATCTTCAATGGGACAACTACAACAACAGAAATGAGACAATTAGAACAACTGCAATGGGACAATAGCCGTATAATTAACCTTTATGCCCAATAACTTTCACCGGCGGAACTTTGCTGATGACCACGAGCACGAGGACGACAGAAGCAACGAACGCGACACGATGACCATCGACAACACCAACCGATGGCAACCGACCAAAACAACAACATTAATGAGAACAACATCAGCAGCCAGAGAGCAAGAGAGAACATGAAAGGGAGGAAAAGTGGAGAGAGCGATCAGCAGTGAAAACGGCAGGAAAACAAGAGGGAAATCGGGGGAGAGCAAACGAGAAATTGGGAAAAGGTAGAGCGAGAATGTGATGAAGAGACAGAGAACGACAAAGGGAGACTGGAAGAGGAACGCGAAAATGGACGAACGAGCGACCAGAATAAACCGACCATAAACCAATGGGATTCACCAGCACTGAGGGATTCAAAACAAGAGCACAAAAGTGGAGGAAAAACTAAAAATGGAGAACAAAAAAATCCATCGCTGGAATTTTTATTTATTTGCAATTCGGACGCTTTTCATTTGCACACCATTATTTCCTTAACTGGTTTTATTTAATGATGATTGACCCGATGCAATACTTTTTATCTCTCAAAAATGGTGTTGGCTCAATATCAATATAATTTGGAATCAACCAATAAATAAATTTCCGTTTCGAATTTACAAAAAAATTTACTGTACTGAACATTTAATTGTGGGAATCTTTGCAGAACTAAATACAATAAAATTGCGAATCGTTTTCTTTTCTATTTCCTTTTTTTTTTGCCAACCCTTCCTTTTCCCACTCATTCTATTCCCACCAATTTCATCTTTCTTTTCCTTCTCCTTTCTCCCCTCCTTTTTCTTCACATCCTTCCTTTTTCGTTCCATTTTCTCTTGTGCCACTGACTTCGTGTTGATTCGGTCTCCGGATTTCGAATTTCTCCCTCATTTTTTCTCTCCTTCTCTTACTCCCTATCTCTTTCACTCTCTCTCTCTCTCGGTCTCTCTCTCTCCCGCTCTCCCTCGTCCCGACCGCCGAACTTCCTCCGGCTTTTGCGGTTGCCCACAATTAGTGGTGAACATTTGTCAGCCTGTGGCAGGAAAATAACTCGATTTTGCGGTTTTCGTTTCACAAAACAATGGAATTCATCCGAGTCGAATGCAAACACCCGAAATCATATTCGTATTTTCCATTCAAATATTAACATTTGTGGCCGATTTACAAACACGCTCACACACAATACACAAATGTGCATTGTTTCTGTTGTGCGGACACATTTTTCGAATGAATTTCCGTCGCCCAAAGTGTTGGCGTCTCGTTTGCGCGTCCGGCGGCGGTGTTTTCGGCGTTTGTCCCGTTCGCGTGACTGCGAGTCCTTCTGGCGTTTCGTTGGCGAAATGTTTGCTTAAATTCTTTCCAACAAAATACCACGAATGACGGAAAAAATTCTTTCAAAAATACTTTCCAAAAAATTATTTCTAAAAAACTCCACAATCTCCCTGGTTTGTTGCTCCAACTCGGTTTTTGTTTTTTCGGTTTTCAACACTTTGCACTTTTTTGTCAAATGTTTTAGCAATTTTTAATATTTTCCTCCGTCATCTGCCTTTAGCTATTTTCTATATTTACTATTTCTGTGAGAAATTCTTCTCTAATAAAATGCGATTCCTTCCCAGCCCCAGTCGGAGTCCTCTTTGTTCCCTCGTCTCATGCTCTCTGCCACTCTTTGCTCCTCCTCGTCCCCTTCTTTCACTGGCTACCTCTACCTCTCCGCTCTGCAGTCATCACCGCAGGTCGCCACCATCAATCTTCATTTGTTTCCCGCCATTTTTCGCTGCCGCATCTCGCTTCCGCTCAGTTAATCGCACACTTGGGCAAATTATAACAGATTGCGCCAGGTCCGGGGAGCCGCCGACCCCAGGACCCAGCTCGGGGCCCGGGACCTCGCAGCGACCTCCGACGCCGTTGGTCACTTCGCATGCATTAATTACCCGAGTCAACAGGATAATTATTCGGATCGAAGTAAACAATGGACTTCGGAGTCCGAATCGGAACCGGAATCGGGTGCGGATGTGGTGGGGTGGGGGTGGGCAAAAACAACAACAGCAACAAACTAATTACATGCCATTGGGCGTAAACAGAAGGGGGTAACAAGAACAACAAGGCTAACTACAACAACAACGGAAATGGTCTTACATGCCAACATCAAGGGCAATTATTTGGGGAACAGCAGCAACAACACCAACAACAACACGAACAACAACACCAACAACAACATCACTATCAACACATCAATAGCAATAACAACTACAATGCGCCGCCATATGGCCTGAATGATTGAATGATTGAGGTGGCGGCAGTTGGCGGCATGACGTCGACACAATAAGAGTGTCAATCGAATCAATCTGGCCAACCTCCCTTCGCCGCCCTCTGTCGGACCCCTTTGTTTGCCAATCAGTGGTCGACGATCGAGGCCTCGTCTCGGCTCGAAGTGAGGGAGTTGTATTGCAAGTGGCTATGTCTGTGTGTGTGTGTTTGGTTTGTGCTCGTGTTGGGCTGAGTGAGTGATTGAGAAATGAAACTGATGAAGGGTCCTTTAATTACCTCTTGTGGCAATTGCAATTAATGGTTGCACGGTGGCTTTAAAGCCCTCAAAGGAATTGGACAAATGATTTTCTTTAAAGGGCATTCCGAAGAATTTTAAAGGACACATTACTGCTACAGGGAAATTTAAGATGGTGTAATAATGAAATTGAGAGGAAATTCAATTTTTAAATAAATTCCAGGCTTTAAACAGTTCGTATAATTAAAACCTAAATAATAGTAGAATAGGAAAATTTTAAACAGCCAAGAAAATCTCCCAAGAATATTTGAAAATGTTAGAATAATGCCAATATTTAATTTTTTTTCAAATCAATATATCAATATTTTGTCCATGTAAAGAAGAATAAATTTCTTAGTAACTTGAACTAAAACACAAAAAAAATAAAGCATGAAATTTCACTGTATTTAACGTATTTCAGTCTTGAAAGTAAATTTCAATATTCTCGAGAAATGCCAAACTATGTAAATTTTAAAGAAAATTTAAAATTTCACCAATTTAAACACATTTTCAGTCCTAAAGGTGGATTTCACTCCACCGGAAGAAGGCGGAATTCTATTCAAGATGCGGTCGAAAGTTGTGTGAAAAGTCAAAGGACAATGGAAGGAAACCTCAAATTGAGTGAAGCCAAAAAAGTGATAAGCGAATTTTTCGCAGGAAACAACATAAATTCCCAGAAGCGAGGAAGAGGAAGGTGAGGAATTTGGGAAGACGCGAGACGGATGAGAGGGGATGAGAGAGGAGATCGAATTAAGAGGGAGATTACGAAAAATCAGCGCAGCCAAAAGGAAGAGGGGAAGGAGAGGAGAAGGGGAAATTGGGGGAAATTCAAAAATAAATTCAAAGAAGATTGCAAAGGAAATCTAAGTAGGACACGGTGGACGTGGGCATGAGGCGAAAAATCTCGGCTGGGACTCGCTGGGCTCAGATGTCACTCAATAACAGCTCAAGGTCGTGGTGAGCAACAAGCGACGGCACAAGAGACAGCGAAGATGATGAAGCAACGGGAGCAACAACAAAAACAGTATGAGCGACAACGACAGCAGGGACAACGACAGCATCGTCAGGAGCCCCAGCAGCAACGGCAACAGCGACATTGGCATGAAGGCATTTGGGAGAAACCACAGCGTGTGGCCGTTTAACGCGCTTCCTCCGACCAGCAGGGCAGCCCAAGAAAGAGGGAGAGTGGGAGTGAGGACCAGCAGCGAGGCGGAGACCGGATTGCAGCAGAGAGGGAGGGAGGGGGAGGGGTACCTGTGGTGGAAGAGAGAGGAAGCGAGAACTCAGAGGTGGCGGGGAAGGAAAAGCGGCAGAAAAAACCGAAGACCGGAAGGCGGCTGGCTGAAGTTTCTGAAGCGTAACGAAACTAAGATGGAACCAACACAAACACAGACACAACACCAACCCCAGCATGCTCAACCACACATACATACACTCACACACACACGAAAGAGACCACCGCGATATTAGAAGCTTTATGAAAATTGAAGAGCTTGAAGCCAAAATCCGATGAGAATTTTTCTTCTTTCCCGGACAATTTCTATTTGGTTTTTATTTATTTAACTTGCGATGGAAACTGGATAAATTGCGTGTGTGTGGGTGTGGTTGGGTGGTTGACAGTGTGTGTGCGATTTTGCATTGAAATCTTCATCATTGTAGTGGAATCGAAATAATAACAATAATACAGATAGAAGTAAATGCAGGACGCAAACTCATGGAACTTTATTCCCCCCACCCCCTCTATCTGTTGCTGTCTCCTTTTCTCTTTCTGTCTCCTGCTCCATCTGCTTTTCCCACTACCTTCTACTTTCTTGTGTGGGAGAAAAAAATTGAAATTCCAAAAGGAAAACTGAGAAAAATTCGCTCTCCTCATGCCGTTTTTTTCTCCTACTACTTTTGAAAATCTTTTTCGTCACAACAAACGGTCTGAGAAGGAGATGCGTGGGTGTGTTAGTGGATAGTGTGTGTGTGAAATAAGTTGCTCGTATTCTTCTCTTCTGTATATCATGCAGTTTGCAAATAACCCGAAACTCAAAAAAGTGACAAGTAAAACTAAACCCAGATCATCGCTACAAAGTCAAAGTTTTGCTTTCACTTTTGAATAAATTTTCATTCTTGAAAAACTAAAAGAAATTAAAAATTCAGAAAGACAAATTCGGACAAGTTTCAACACCAAACTTTGCGCTTCTACCACTGGGAGCTTCCACTCCAAAATACACAACAATTCCACCAATTAGTTGAATATGAAAAATCAAATAATCAAAATCCAGATTCCATCTCAATTTGATTTCGTTCATCGACGAGCAATTTTTCAATTTTTCCCCAATTTCGCAGATCATCTCCGTAAACTAAAATATGTTTTCACTCCCTCTCCCTCGCTCTCTGCCATCGAGCAATAAGCGATAATAGTTTTAGTGCGGGATCAATGTGTGTGACAGAGACAGAGTGGGGGAAATAAAAGCCGAAATTGGAATCCTAAACCAAATCAAGGTTTCAGCGAATGACTCGCTGTTGCTGTCGATTCTGTGTGGGGTTTTTACGACTCTCGATGTTCGGACGCCAGTTTATTACCTTGTATTTATGCTTCATTTAAATATAAACTACAAATAATCTGTCGCAAGAAGGCAAATCAAATGTTAAAATATCCCCGCAAGAGAGAGAGAGAGAGAGAGAGAGCGAATTTCCCCAACTTGACGAGAGCAAACTGTGGAGCTGGAGAGCAACAGAGTTTTTATCCGCAAAAGCTTCGCCGACAACAGCAGAGAGTGAGAGCGTTTGAGAGAGCGTGAAAAGCGTGAGTTTGGCAGAGCGAAAACAGAGGACCGGAACTTAAGCCAAGTGCAGAGAGAGAGGGAGAGAGAGAAAACAACTTGTTGTTTCTGAGTGGAATGTGAAAGGCTAAAATATGCCAGATGTTCAGAGCGATGGAGCAAATGACAAATGGCAAAATTATGAATATCGTTTCATGCAACGAAGTGATTTTGATTAAATCAAATTATGGGACGAAAGACATTTCAATAAAGAAGCCACCTTCCCCAATTAATTGTTGACATTCGCTTCTGCTTAATCAATTGTTAATATTTGAAACAATCGTGGCTTAATTGACATGTAATCTGTTTTTCCTGTGAAAATTTCCAAGCGCCTGAAGAGGTCTCCATTATTTTGCAACAGGTGGAAAATTCAATGTATTCAACCCACGACTCTTGCACGACTCCCTCGCAATCGCACGCACACAGACAGTTTTCTCACACACATTCGCGCGCAGATTCTCCTATTTTGTCTGTGACAAATCACATACTCGCACACACACACATCGTTAACCCCAGGAGACCCGGGTTTATTTCAACCCAGGAGCCAAGGAGTCGAGCAACGGAAAATTTCTTGACACGATAAATAAAGGATTTTTCTTTCATTCGCTTAATAGCACACACACACAGCCACCGACAGTCACCCACACGAATACCGGAAGGCACACGCGAATAAATGCAACACCATCACACACACACATAGGCAAGGAGTCAATGCCGGCAGAGGCCGGGTCTGCAAAAGCTCATTGAAAAATATTTACACAGTCCGCCTTCGTCCTTTTCTTCCCAGGGCAAAGATGAAAAAGTGAGAAGCGAGAAGGCGGGGAGGCGAAGAAGTGGAGGAGGAGAGACCGGAAGGCAAGGAGACGAAGGCGAGGAGACGAAGGCGAGGAGACGAAGGCGAGGAGACGAAGGCGAGGAGACGAAGGCGATGCACCCGAGGCTGCACCGTTTTGTTCGCTGTCGCCGATCTGTCGTCGTCTGCGTCGCTTCGTCGCCATCGCCATCGCCATCGCCGTCGTCGACGTCTTCGATGTGGCAACGCCAACAGCACTACTTAGAAATGGTGTTGCTGTCAAGCGCCCAGACAGCAATAAATGGCTGGCAACACCGGCTCCCCGGAGCAGGAGGACGAGGACGTCGACTGGGCTCCGGGCGCAACGGCAGCGTGTCGTCGACGGCGTTGACAGGCGACGAGTGAAGAGAATTAAGGCGGGGGAGGCGGGGGCGGTGAGTCACCAGACGAAGCGAAGAAGAACAAGAGCGATTCATATGAACTCTCGTGAAGAGCATTTTTTATAGACAACAAATTTTCCAAATAAAAAAATTTGACAGTTCTTTTTTACAATTTTTAAAATAATCACAGCAATTAATATTTATAATTTGTTTGCATTTTTTCAAATTTTGAATTCAAAAATGATCCAATTTTTTTTTGATTAAAACTTATAAAATTTGGCAGGTCATTGAATTTACATAAAAATTTTTTACCTTGCTAAAATTTGACAATTTGCAAAATTTGTAGAATTTTTGCCATTTTTAAAATGTATTCAGTTTATAAAATTTTTAATTTATAGTTTTAAAAATATTCCACTTTTTGTAACCACAAATTTTGAACATTTTTTCAATTCATAAAATTTGCCCAATTTGTTTTCAGTTCATAACATTTTCACAAAAATTTATCAATTCATACAATTTTTACAAATATTGAGAGTTTTACAATTTTATACATTTTGAAATTCTTGAAATTTTCTAAAATATTTTATAATTCCATAAAGTTTTAGTGTTTCCCAGTTTTAAAAAATGTTTTCAATTTAATTTCAACTATAAATTTGTTTTCTATTTGCTTCAAGAAGTTTTCTTCAAACACTCGCGTTTATGGCAATTGAAAACGCCAGTGGGAAAACGTGATGAGGGCAAGGAAATTTAGTGTGCTTTGTTGTTGATTTAATTAAAGATGATTTCTCTCGCATTACTGCGAGATGAAGCACAACAAAGAAATAAATAAAAAACAATTATAATAAAAACGGGCATTCATTTACACGTAATTAACATGGCATGAATGAAAAATAACACGAGAGTATTTTCGTATTTTTGCATCCGTACGAACTGAGCTGACAGGTGCGATTTCTCAGCTGGGATTCGAGTCGAGTCCGATTCTAATTGAATACAAACACACAAACACACATGGCTCGTGTTGTATTTGTATAAATTATTATGTTCCTCCTTCTACACACGTGCTTTTCGAGGCATTTCCATAATCCCTGTGGCGGAGCCACGCCATGGCAAGGGTTGCCAAAGTCTTATGGAAATCTCCGCAAATCCCATTTAATCGACTCGTTTTCCACCGAAAGCGTTGCCAACTAGCGAAACCGATTAAAATGCGATGTAATTGCGAGTTAAAACTTTTGTCAGACGCCAAATCGTGGCGAGTCGAGGCGAGTCGAGGCGAGACGAGACGACGGGAGTCAACGGGAGCGATCTGGATATTTTGCCGAGTCCGAAGTCAATTAAAAGTGGCCCCGAGCCCTCCGGCGCCACCTCGGGGGGTGGGCAAATAATTTCATTTCGACAACGACAAGAGAATCAACGCCGTCGACCACAAGGCGACCGGAAACGGAACTCGTGCCGAGAAGCCCGAGCCACGGAAGCCGTGGGCCACCAGTGGGCGGAGCGAGGAGTGAAGAGAACATGGGTTGATCTCGAAATAGGGCTTTGTGTTTGTGTTGGGAAACAATAATAAGAAATATAATTTCGGCGAAAACTTTTGGAGATTTTAATTCAGACGAGAAAATCAATTTCAAGCCCAAGTTGCGAAGAATCATACAAAATTTGGATAAAAATATCGTTCACGAGATCGTCCTCGGATCGTCGACCGGAAGAACGGGGAAAATTGCCGAAATTTGATTAGTGATCGAACGGCGAATTCGCGACAAAAACAAAAAAAAGCCCCGGCGAATCGACGTCTGAATTCCATTAGCGCTTTAATCCTCAATTGGCGCAACGCAAACGCACGTCGCCCCCGTCGTCGTCGTCGTCGTTTGCGGTTTAAAATTCGCCATTTTCCCGCCTGCCGCCCGGAAGTTGGCCGCGCTTTCAATTGCAACGGAAGCCGGAAATAAATATTCGTGTTCGTGCCTTTATTGCGGAAGTGTTTTTCGTTCTCTCTCTCTCTCTCAACGACCCCCTAGTCTTCTCCTCTCACTCGGTCTATAAATTGAAAACTCAAATTAAAGCGTTTGAATTTTTAAAAGTTTCCAATAAATTTACGGCTTTTTTTCCACGATATTTTCGCTGATTGTGGAAAACTTTCCGAGTTGATATTCATCAGACGCCGTCTGTCTCGCTCTCTCTCTCTCTCATTTCCCTTTTCTCTTTCTCCATTTCTACCTCTTTCTCTTTCGTTCTCCTTTAGCTCTACTCAACATCTCAATTCACATCTCCTCGTCTGCATTTCCCGTTGCAAATAACTGAATGGAAACTCAAACCAACTGCAGACGAACTTTCCTATTTCGCGCTCGTTTTTTCCTGCACCTTTTCTTCGTTTGCTGCATTTTTCGTTAGTTGAGAATTTATTCTTTGAAAGTTGCCAACAAGCCGAAAGAAAGCACGAACCAATCGAACCGAGTCGCCAGCCAGAATCAATTTCGATCTACCTCCTTAACTCGGCTTCTCTTTATCCGATTCATTCTATCTCTGAGCCTCTCTCTAACTCACTCTCTCTGTCGCTCTCTTACGCACCCTCTCTTCCTCACTCCCACTCCTGCTGCTCTTTGCCAAACATTTGATGTTTTAATGTCGCACTTTGTTGATTTTGAAAATTGATATTCGATTATGCCACTGTTCGAGGGGTGCCGGATAAGGAGAGCGACAGAGGGAGGGGGTGTGTGGGAGTGAGAGAGAGGGAGCGGGGTCAGTCGTCGGGTGAAAGTTATGGCGTTTTAATTGAATTCGCATTTCCAGCTTAGCAGCGATTTTTCGGTTTCAGTTTCAGAGAAATTAATAGGATTTCTATTGCAAATGTTTGGCCGTATTTCATCGGGCGAGATTGAGTTTTCATCGATTAACGACAGAGAGAGAGAGAGATAGAGAGAGAGATAGAGAGAGACAACGAGAGAAAACCGAGTTTCAATTAACACGAACAAATTTGCGAATTTTCTTCGCCTTTTCGTGTGACTTCCAAAGTGTTGAAAGTCAATAGAATGGGTTTTTTCTCAACAGAATTTAATTAAAAATGAGGTGCAAAATCTTTTTTTTTTTTTTTTGTTTTTAGAGATATGCTTACCACTTCTTGGTTTAATCGGGGATTTTTTTTTCTCGTAGAGAAACTTGATATTTGTTTCTATCAACAACGTCGCTTGCTTTCTCTTTCCCTCTCGCTAACCATCTCCGCTCTGTTGACACTAGAAACCACAGCCCGAGCTCGCGACCGGAGAATCCCCGCCGATCGTCTCGATTGTCAATACCGTCAATATCGTCGTCAATATTGTCGCAGCCCGAGCGCGACACAACCGTTAACTGAGGCGTACCCGAATCGACTGAGGTCCGGCCAAGACAACTAAAGGCGAACTCTCGGTCTTGAATAAACACATCAAAAACAACAAGTTCTTTAACTTTCTTGACTGTTTATAATTGCTGTTATTGTTATTGTTATTGCTTTGGTTAATATTATATTGGTTCTTGTTGTTGTTGTCTCGGAACGTTGCCGCTCGACTAGACTTATCTTAGCCAAGTTAAGCGATCCGTAACGTACGTACGTAGCATGCGAGGCTGTAAATGAAACGACGAAACGAATTCCCGACTGGTTTCCAAGTTATTCACATTCATCTCGATTTGAATTTTTCTCTCCGATCGTTTTGATCGAGTGCTTTTTTTCTCTAGATTTTATTTCAGCTCAAATCGCTCCAGCTTAGGCGTGAGTGGTGAATGCTGTAGGACCGGAAAAGTTCGTGACCGAGTGCCATGGTTGCACTTGTTGTTGTTGTTCCTGTTTTTGTTGTTGTCATATTTGCATTCGTAGGCGTTGCATTTAAATGCCATGGCCCTGTTTGCAACGAGTTGTTGACTCCGAAACCGAATCGTTGCACGCTTGCGGTTGACAACTCGAGATGACTACCTCAGAATCATTCTCTCTCTCTCTCTCTCTCTCTCTCTACCAACTCTAAGCCTTCGATCACTGAGTGATCAACTGTTTGAAATCTTTGAATTAAGTCCTGTTAATTGATAATTTTGAAAATTTGGGGTGTTTCCAAAAATGTTGAAAGTCAAGAGCGGTGATTTTTTATTAATAAAATTGAATGGAAATTGAGTTAACTAATTTTGGTTTTTTCTTGAAATTTCAGTCTTCCTCTCTCTCTTCTAGGAGCATTCTGAGTCATCGCTCACTGAATCCTCAGCTGATGGATCCAATATCGAGTGCTTTAAGTCCTAGAATTAGTTCTTGTTCCGACTTCGAGTGCTTTAAGACTTTGAGCCTGGTTCATGGACTTTTTAATTTGAAAGTGGGTCAAGTCCATCAAAAACAACAACAACAAAAAATTACAAAAAAAAAACAATCCATCATATAAAAAACATCCGTAAGAAAACAATTTTTTAGAATAAAATATAGATGAATTGCAATAAAATATGAAAAAAGCACGAACATTTTTGTTGCCCTCGAGGTTGACGTGGCCTCGAAGCCAGCAAATCACGATTTTGCCTTCATTCTAACAATGTGTTTATAAAAAAGAACAATTTTTAATTGTGTACAAGCGAAAGATTCAGGAAGTTTTCGATTTGGCCTCATGCAAATCACAAAAGTTTTAGGTAATTTATGTAAAAACGAGCCTTCATCGAGATGTTTTCGAACGAGATTATCATCGTAATGATGGACAATGAACCGGACTGGAGGAACAGTTGTGACTTTTTTATTGAATGTGTATTTAAAGCCGACTTCCAATCGATGTGGAATCGAATCGAATCGAAAACACCATCGAGCGCCGGCAGGAACTCGAAAACCAACGACCGCCGTTGACCCGAGCCACGGATGAGCGGTTGATTAACCGAACAACTACGTTCCACCCACACCAACACACACACCCATCCACCCAGTCAACTGCGTTCTGCGGTGAACATATGAAATTCCGAAATGTGGCATCACTGGCGCACACCAAACCCGATCAGTCGCTGCCGAAGCCGCGATGTTTGCTCGGTTGTTTGTGTGGGTCGAGCTAGAAATTTAGTTTGAAATCCATCCGCACTCGACCTTTGTACACATGTACACGACCACACACGCACACAAACACATACACAGGCGAGTCTCTGGACCATCCACACGCGCCCGCCCCCTCCCCCCCTCCCCCTGTCCACTTGTTTGCTCTTCCGCTGCATACTTTCAGTTCCACTTTAACTTCCGTTTCCGGTTCGCTGAACTCCTGCTGGCTCGAGAGCGAGTGTGAGACAGGGAGTGTGTGAGAGCGAGTGTGAGAGTGTGTTGAATGTGCAATTTGCTGCTCTGCTCACCCATCACATAAATATGTCCGTGGGTGGGTGTGTGTCTGTGTTTGAGAGCCCTTGGTGTTTGCTTCGCGGTGCTTTGCTTAGATTTAATTACATTCCGCGGGCAGATGAGAAGTTTTTATATCAATAAACAAGGTTTTCCCTTCTTTCCACTGATTCAGATTGTTAAAGTTACTCTCTGTTATTACTTTTTCGCTTTGTCCCAGCGCAAAATAATCGCAATCCATTCTTTGCTTTGTTCGCTTTATTCTTCTACTCATCAGTAACCAATCATCTTTCATTTGTTTCTTAATTAAAGTCCTCACTTTGAGAGCCAAAGGAAGTCAGGAAGACGAGCGGAAGCTTTTGAACGAAAGCTGAGACGCGAACCTGTGCAACACAAGGAATGATAGCTTAGACACGAACCGGCGTGAGTTTGGGACAGCGAAAATGTTAGCAACAGTGGAATCCATTATGAAAAAGCGGAAGGGTAAGGAAAAATATGCTTATAATAATTATTTATGAAAATTATTCTTTGTTAAAAATACACAAAAAAAAGCAATGTAAAAATTCAACCATTAACTCCTTTCATTAGGGCGGAGAACAATTTAAGCCATCTGTAGATTTTTGGAAAAAACTGAAAATACTACCGACTAAATCCGGCAGTTATATTATCAGTAAGCCGATTAAGGCTCAACTCTGCGAAATGGCTCAATGAAACAGCATCATCAACAGCATCATCGCCCAAAGTCGAGCCGTTCGAAAACTTTTCGAATGAAACAATTTTAATTGACTGCATTCGAGCGACTGGTCAGGGTCAGCGGGTGGTGGTGAACAGAACGGAAATTGAACGGAAGGGGTTACTCGAGTATTTGAGGTGATGTGGTGAATATGTTTGCGGTGCCTGTGGTCGATCAAAGGGCAGCGAGGGATTCATCGGCGTAAACCGAGGGCGCTTCGATCGCATCACGTTGGCAACTCGATGCTCTGTGGTGAATAATTAACTAAATTGTATTCGCATCACTGAACTCATATCATAGAATTTGCTTTACCGCTTAACCGAATTTGCTTAACCGAATTCGCATTAAATAATTCGCGATTGCGGCGAATGCGGCAGTCATTTGAGTGATAAATGAGTGAGAGCCCAATTGAACAATGATCAAAATTGCCATGAAATGCATTGGAAGTGGAATTTCAATACTTTGCAATAGAATTTGCTTGTGGAAAATCATTGGATGGTAGAGAGAATCAGTAAAATTCGGCTTAAGCTTAAGTCATTTGTCGATTCTGATTATTCTGACCTCGTTCGACGCTAGTCAGGTGTGGAGTGTGGTGGAATCGACCGCCCGAAACCCTGAGAAACCCCGGCAACACCCGAACGTGCCGAGGTTCGGGTCTTCGGAGCCTTTGTCTGTCGTCGTCTGACGGCAATTGCTTGCTTGTGGTAGGGTGTTTTGGGCCGAGGGTTTCGGGATTTGCATGGAATGGAGTGCTGGAGATAACGGATTCTCAGCACGTGAGCCAAGACAAAGACGGAACGAGGCGGCCCAACAGAGAGAGAGAGAGAAGAGAGGGAGAGAGAGAAGAGAGGGAGAGAGAGAGAGAGATAGAGGGAGAGGGAGAGACCGAGATAGACATATGACAGTGATGCGGCTCGCCTCTGGCTTCGGTCACAACAAGATAATCTGTATTAATTTAACTCATTCAACAATAATCAATTTTAATTAGAAACACACACACACACACACACACACACAGCAACGCATACACACTTGAACACCTGCACGCACACATCCACGCAATCAGACACTCACACAAACAATTACAAGAGCTGGAGACGGCTCGGCGATGTCAGAGACCATCAAGCAAGCCTCAAAGGTTGACACCGAATGCGTCAGAGCGAGGAGGACGTCGACGTCGAGATTCGGGCGAGGGCAGATCAAGGTGGGGTGGCCGGGGTGGCCGGGGCGAAACTAATTTGTTGATGCCTAAATAGTGAAGAAAATTATTATAAAATAAATTATTTACGATCCAAAGGCTTAACTCGATGCGCTCTGATGGGATTGCAAGCGTTTCCAAAGCTGCGTGTGTGTGTGTTGGGTTGGTTGGGTTTGGTTGGTGGTGGTGAATTTGTGGGAATGTGTGAGTGAATTAGGATTTATGTGTTTGTCTCCGGGCAGTTTGTGTGTTTTCAATTTGCATTGGTACAATAAACAGCTTGTAAGAGGATTAACGATCAGCTTTGGATGTCGCCTGTCGCTAATCAATAGTTGGAAATATTGAACCAAATTTAATATTCAAATATTCAGCCATAAAATTAATTTTCAACTAAATTGTGTGTGCGGATTGTGGGATTTTTTAAGAAATCATGAGCTGAAATTTCGAGCAGAACTTTGAGAAGTTTTGAAAAAGTGTGGGAAAAATGTTGTGAAATTATTGAAATTTTTGAGAAATTATTGTAAAATTCGTGAAATTATTTGAAATTATGAGAAATTATCTGAAATGATGGGAAATTCTCAGGTTCAATAAATAATACTATTTACAAAATAAAGAACAAAATAAAATTGTCATAAATTGTGAGATTCAAAACAATAAAATTTTAAACAATTTAAAAATATGAAGAAAAAGAATAGAAAATTATGAATTCAAAAGAAAAATTACGACAACAAAAATGCATCGAAAAACAATAAATTTCGATGACATAGAAAAATCTTCATGAATTTAAAGATTTCCATACGTATTGAGAACTAACCGAATTCGAGGGTTCCATGGCCCCAGAAGCCTTGTCTCGACACCCTGGTCCTCGAGGCCACGTCAAGCGAGGCCGAGGACGTCAGCTGAGGACTCGTCGTCAGTCAGCGGGACGCAGCTGTGGCGGGCAGACAAATGACATCCTGCCGACTTCGCACAGCCTCCGAAGTTGATAATCCTTGACAACTCTCTGAATGTCTCGCCCTCTGCGCACATGTCTATGCGTGTGTTTGTGTGTGATGAAATACACAACCCCAGGGGAGGGAGCAAGGGAGAGAGATAGAGCTGCTCAACTGCGTATAATTGCTGGGAAGTCAGACGTAGTCGGTGACGAGGATGCGAGGCCAGTCGTCAATGTTTGCATTCGGAATCATTTGCATTTAAATGATAATTCCCATCGTAAGTAGCTCCAACTGCGCGCTCTCTCTCTCCCTCTCTCCCACTATCTCTTGCTGTCTGTCTTGCTGTCTCTCTGGCTGTCTCTGTTTTATCGCCCTGCTCAAATCTGGCCGGCTGGCTGTCAGTTGCGAGTCCCATAATCGTTGTGTTATTTGCAAAGGTCGACATGAAAACATTTCATCATTGATTTCGACCGTTTCAATCGTATTCAGTGCCTTCGCCACGATTCGGGCGATTGTTGCCATCTATGCCTCCGTCCGTCTATCTATCCATTCATCTATCCAACCAAATATCTATCCATCCCTCTATCCGTCCGTCCGTCCTTCCGTTGATCGCTCCATCCGTCGGTCCATCCGCCGTCCGTCGTTGTGCATGCAATCCACAATTATGTGTATTTGATTTTCGCAATAACAGCTGAATTTCCCAAATTAATCGGAATTATTCATGGGCTGCGTGCGGTGCTCAGCGAAATCCTGCGGATCAGCCGCCCTCTGTCCCTGCCAGGCCACGCCCCCGCGTCTCAGTCGTGTAAATGCATCGGAAACGCCTCGAACACGTGTCGCGCAACCGTTCACGGAACAAGAGATTTGTGATTACATTTTTTTTAATTATTTGAAATGTTTCGTTTGGCTAGTAATTTTCGAAAATTTTAACAATATTATCAATTATGAAAATATCGAAAACTTTTAGAATCAATTAAATCTTGCGAGCAAATCAAATTTCTTTTTATATTACCTAATTTCTAATTTTCTGAAAAATATTATACACAGTTTATATTTTTTTTTTAACAACAAATTGTAGATTAAAGTTTTTTGTTTACATTTTTATTTCTGAGTTCTTTTAATGATTGCATTTGTATTCAAATTAAAAGAATTTGTTAAAACGTGTTTAGTTTTCGTATGATTTTCAGCAATTACCACTCCATGTCCGCTTTGCTGGACTTCATAAAACTTTAATCGAACGCTTCTGCCCCACGTGTTGATGAATAATAGGAAACCACACACACAAATACGCGTCCGCCAATACATGCATCCATTACGGAATTGAACAGCTGTTTTGCTGTCGTGTTCCGATGTGTTGTTGTGTTTGATATTTCGTTGTCGTTCCGTTTGTTGTTGTCGTTGTTCTTCATGTTGTGTTGTTCGCCTCTATTGTTGTTTAATTTGTGCTTCTGCATTTCATTAACATACAAACACAGGGAGTCCTCCGATCGCCGCGAGGACGCGTATGTGTGTGCGAGAGAGAGAGAGAGAGAGAGAGAGTGAGCGAAGGCACGACCGTGGGCATTCGGAGAAAGGGATGCCAAATTGCACAATGGCGTCGTTTCAATTTTCCGATACTTCATTTCAATACGATTAGAGGAGAACGCCAGATGCTATTGTTGTTAGTGATGGTATTGTTGTTGTTGCGGTCGATATTATATCGGTGTTGTTGTTATTGTCATTGCTTTTGTTCTTCCCACTAACCATGTCCTGTTTGCCACACATCCTCGCTCCTCGTAAATTATTTAGTCTCCGAGATTTATTGCACAATTATGGAAACCGTTAACAATTTCCCTCCTCGTTTCGAAGCTCGAAGACTCCGGCCGCCTTGTGTGTGTATATATGTGTGTGTGGTTGTGTAGCTGTGGCCGTAAGTGTGCGCCATTCATTAATCTAGAAGCGATTAATTGATATTTGATTCAGCCTCCAACTTCAGCTCCATCTTCAATCTCCTCTTAACCCTTGACATCCTGGCTCTGTTGCAGTGATTTGAGTTTCCTCTTCTCTTTTCGTTTAATCTTACGGAAAAACTCTTAATTATATCCTCCTCTTTATGGATTTATCTACATTTTTTTTTTTTTTGTTTTGTAAATCTCATTGCCACAATTGGTTTTTTCTTCTCCTCTTTTCGTCGTTTCTTGCCCTGGTCTGGCTCAGGCACCTTAATTCAGAATCAATAATTCGTCAGGCGTTCAATGAGTTCAATTCAACTCAGCTCCAGCTGAGCCACGGACCCTCCAGATGCTCCATCATCCCGCTTCCCCATCCTCATCTTCTGATACTCCTCCTCCTCATCTCTGCCCCCTCATCACCTCCTCCTCCCAATCATTCCCTCCTGCTCCTCATCGTGCTCTCGTCCTCCTCATCAACTTTTGTTCCTCCCCTCGTCCGCCTCATCATCATTCGCTCGTCCTGCCTGCTCATCATCTCTGCCAACATTACAGAAACTCTCCTCCAGAAAGATGAGAACGGAACGAAAATAAACGGAAGAAAAATAAGTTTAATTTCAATGCAAAGCACGACGAGTGGGAGGGGAAGGAAAGGAGGATGCGCAAGAAGAAGGGAGGAAGGTCCGAGCTCGGTTCGAGGGAGGGTTTTCTTGGCGAAAAATTAAATAAATACGAGAATTCGGATCGATGCCATTTATTTACGCCTCATTAGCAACGCACCATCAACATATCAATGGCCCGAGCAGCCGCTCCCTTGACCCTCGTCGACTCTCGAACCTCGACCCTCCTTGGATTGGGCCATGAGCAGGTCGAGCAACCGGCCACGCCCACTGCAGCGGCCCCTGCACTCGAACCGCCACAAGTGGTTAATTCTTTAAAGAGTTTGAGGAGTTTCTTTCTATATACCGTCGAGTTGAGTCGAGTCGACGCTCGATGCGACCAGACGAAAAGCGTTGACGGGAGGTTTTTTAATGGTATCAAATCTTTAAGAAGGCCTCCTTCTGTTCTCGATCCACCCACAAACTTCCTCGGCCTTAGTGGTCGTCATATAAATCAGTTCTGAGCGCTGAAGCTTAAGATCTCGACTCTAGTCGGCTCGGCTCGGCTTCGAGGAATTAAGCCAATTTAAGTAGTTTCCGAGCTCCTTGCGAACGGCTCGTTGGGCGGTTGGTAACAAATGGGCGGATTTGGCCAATGAAAAGTTTTCAAATTAGTCCTGGCCCCCGGGACGCAACAGCGCGTCGAGGGCCCGAGGGAAAACAAGGCAAAGGGTGGAGGAGCAGGTGATTTATAATCATGTTTAAATTCGATTTTTATTGCAGTTTCCAAACTATAATTGCCATCGAATAGGGGAGGAGTTCATTTTTCAGTCATAATTCAAGTTATAAAACTACTGAACTACTGATCTTTTCTTTAAGTGGATTCCTTTTCCTTCTTCTCCTACGTACTTGACATTTTCTCGCAAGACTTCTCTTGTCTGGTCTGGATACATCAATCAGATCGATTTCCTACGCCACTTGTCCTCCATATGTCCAGCCACTTGTGGATATTTATGTGCGACAGCATCGAGAATCGTCTCTCCTATTCATCCATTCCGTGCTCCATCTCTTTCTCACATACTTACGCCCTCCCGTCCTTCAGAGTATGTGTCATTTGTCTCACTTATCGTGTGACAAACAGACCACGAAAAACCTCGAGGCAATTTCTTTTAAACAACTCCCAATCGACGTCAGGTCTTAGCTTTCAATATTCGCTGTCTTTGTCTCTCGCTCGCTTTAGGTGACAATCTATTACTAATTCTCTTTTCTTATGTCTCCCTATCTCTTTCACATCCTCTGCCATGCTCCTTTTTCTTGTATCGATCTCGCGACGAGGACCTACGACTTTTCGACTTTTGCCCGGCCTCGCAGACTTCTGACGACTTTTTCTTGCCTTTTCCTCTTTCTCTCACATTTTCTCTATCATCATTTTCACGGTCGTTAGCCTCTTTTTGCCACTGATAGCCTTCCCTAGTGGGCGACCAACAGCTCTGGGTCGTTCGTCTTCACTCGGCTGCCCCTTGTGGTCCTCTCCTTGTCCCCCTACTTACGGATCTCTCTCCCTCCCTCGCCCACTTCTCGTCCGCTCCTGTTACTCCTTCGCTACTGGGTCTATGCGGTCCTCTTTCGGTCTCTTTGGTTTCTGTAGCGACTTTCGCTGAAACGCCTAAAATTCCACAGCAAAGTTTTCCACCGCCTGCCACGTGCTTCACGATATTACTTAACAAACACATGCCCAGCCTGGCGCACATCGATACACCGATACACCCACACAACAGCCTTTCAGTACGCACACATACACAAGGGCACACACAGCCGCACGCACTGAAATTGATTACCTTGAGGGATGCCTAAATTCAATCACAAACCCTTAAATTACTTTCTCTTTCTTTTGATTTCGCTCCTCGGCGCTGCGCGGCGGAAAATAATTCGTCATCGATCAAAGTCAGCATCGTCAGCCTTCGCTCTGTCGACCTCGCCGATGCGTTCGCAGTGGCGTTGCCAACGACATCTTGACGCGAGGACTTCATTCATTCGGAGAAGAAGGCGAGGAAACGGCAACGCCCGTGTTGTTTGACAAGGCGTGGATGTCGCGAGATCGCGTGGGCCGACAAATGGACGGACGGACCACCAGGCTGACTAAAGGACAGACAGACGGACGAACGGACGGACGGACAGATGGATATGCGCTGATAACGACATCGCTGAGTTGCCAATAAATTCGCCTAACCGCAGCCACAGCAGAGGGAGCGAGAAAGCGCGAGGTGATAAAGAGCTGGTGGTAGTAAAAAAGAGAAAAAGGTAGAGAGAGAGAAAGGGAGACAGAGAGAGCGGGTGAGTGTGAGAGAGAGATAGTGTTGTCGAGTGCCTCCTGTGCTGTCACGTTACGCTGTCTGCTGTTGGGCGCAAATTGTTTGCATATCGTCACCGACCGAATTCCACGCGAAAGTTCGCTTTATTTTCCACCTCCCACTCTCCCTTTTTCTCCCCCTCTCTCTCTCCCACTCTCTTTATCTCTTCCTACCTCTCACTGAAAATTTCGAACAACAAAACATTCAATCATCCGGGCTGGGTTATGTTTTCGCAAATTTTTCAAAAAAAAAAAATGAATTCGGGAATTTCAAACGCGCACAAGAGCATGCAAGAGAAATTTTATTTATTTTATTCATATTTTTCTTGCTTTTCGTTGGTTTAGTTTTGGGGTTTTTTCCAATAAATTCGCCCCAATAAATCAATCGATTTTCTATTAAATTTCGAAATTACCACCGAAGCTTGTTGGAACGAAAACCCAGTTGGTTTCCCTTGGGAAAATAGCATTAATGTAGGAAAACATTGCAGATAAATCAAATACTTGCAGATCGTGAAACTTCTTCGTCCTCGGAAGAGGAAACGGTAGGGGAGGTGAGAGGAAATTTTGCACGAGAGAAAATTCAATTTTCATATATTGAGTGGCGAAATTTCATGAACGTGGCCAACGCTAATCCTCATCAGAGGCAAACAAACAAAAGCCACTCGAACACAAACGCCCGACACGCACACAGACATTCATTCCATAGACACACCCGAAGACCCAACGCCAACATATACACAAACAAAAACACAAACACATAGTCAACTGAAAAGTTTGTGGTGGGTTTTTTGGCGAAATATCGAAGTCGGCTCATTTGAACCTTGTTCAAAATAAACTTTGGCCTCTGGTGGGTGCAGAGAGCCAATAATAATAATAACGAAAATAATAATAATGGAATAGTAATAGAAATACACAAAGTGATACATACAATAAGGATATCTCCATCCTCGGCCACAATGAAAAAATTCCTTCCTGCCCGATCCCTCGGTTGATGAGATTTTGAAGTCGATGATGAAGCTCATGCTGATGACCATCGATAAAAATTGTGGCCTTGAAGATACAGAAGATGAGGGAGAGAGATTGCTAGTTAGTTATTGGAAAGTTAATGCTTCGATATAGGAAGACATAGGAAGAAAGGTTGAATAGAAGGAAATGCATGGGTTTGGAAAGAAAGGTTATAGGAAGAAAATAGATAGAAAATAAAGAAATTGGAAGAAAAACATTGGGAAGAGAGATTGAATGAAAAAAACAAGAGATAGGAAGAAAGGGATGGCAAAAGAGAATGAAAAGAGATGAACAGAAGAGAGATTGAAAGAAAAGATATGGTCAGAAAAGGGATGAGAAGAAAAAGAGTGGAAAAAAAAATGCTATGACTTGGCCGAAAAGTGGAAAGCCAAATTAAATTCTTAACAACGTAGCGATCCGCAACAACAAATCATGGAGCTGAATCCGAGATGGAGGCAATGTGGCTATTAGTCGATGCTTTCTCCTGACCGACGAATCATTTGTTCATCTAGTTTATCGCTTTGTCCGTTTGTCTGTTCCATCTGCCTTAATGTCGGTCTGTTTATCTGAAGTATTGGGAATTTTTCTGACCATTCTCTGTCTCTGGGTACGTGGGTTGATCTTTCGGACCTCCTCGTTCCCTCCGTTGTCAGTCTGTGGTTTTGCATCCACCCACCTGTTCCGGCCTCGCCTTGACTTTTCTCCCCCAACGCCCTCCACCTACGGTGCCGCCCACCAGTTGGTCTCGTTCTCTCTGCATCTATGCCTAGATCGACGTTCTCCCTCTCCCTCTGCTTTCTCACATTTCCTCCCTGTCGATATTTTGCTGTCGCTTCGAATTTCTCGTTGAATGATGTTTCTCGATTGGGATTTTCTCGTGCTGCTCATGCATTCAAAGATTTCCCTCCATGTCATCTATACACACACACACACAAACACACGTCGTGCCCTCCTCCCGTTGTCCCCCCCTCTCATCAACCAGTACCGCTTACTCTGTAGCTTCCAATGTAATGCCTCACTCAGGCGTGCTTTTTGACAGTTTTTGTCGATCGGCTGCCACCGATAATCATGATTGAATAAAGTTCTGAGATGGGTGTCGGCCCGGAGTAGGACAGGAGGGGGCCGAGCGGTGCGACCAACGACCCTTCAGATGAGTTAGAGGGAGAGGGAAAGAAGTACGGTAAGGAAATTACAAATCATTCTGTGGGCGGAATTTACATATGTGGACACAAAGAGACCAGACAATTGTATCGATGTGGTTTATGAAAGGAGAAGGGTGAGAAAGAAACAGGGATAGAGAAAACAGAGAGGGGGAGAAAAATAGAGAAAAAGAAGTAGTCGGGAGTTTTATCTCGAGAATTTAAATTTCATAATGCTTTATCTCCACACAAAATTCGTTATGATTCTCAACATTTTGTCTCCTTTTCCACTAGTCTCCGCCTATATCGCCTTCTCGGTCCGCCCTCGAAAGGGTGACGAAAATTGACTTGAATAAAATATCGAAACTAAAGCCAATCGAAGCGTAATTTTGGGCCTACTTAAGGCTATAATGAAACCCAAGCCGATTTCCGATAAACAAACCAGGGAACGGCAACAACAACCACTACTACAAAGCAATGACAACAAAAACGACAACAATAACTAAACAACCACAACAACAGCGGCATTACTTTGCAGTAGCAACGAAAAATTCCCTCGAAGCAAATAATCCTCTTAACATTAGATCCCATTTCGCTATCAACACACACATGCACCCACACATACACATCGCACGCACATACCTACGTTAGTGTGAGTATGTGTGTGTGTGCGAAAAAAGTAGGCAGAAAAAGAAACGCGATGAAAGCAAAAAAGAACTGCGAAAAGGCAGAAGGAAACAGATTGAATGACAGGCCGAGAGGGCGACGGACCGGCCTGAGGGACAGAAGAAAACGACGAGGTGGAGAATAGAAAAGAGCAGAATATCGGGAAGGCAGAGGAGAGAGGGAAGAGAAAGCCCGAGAGAGAGGAGAAGAGGAAGGGAAGAAAAGAGAAAGAAGAGCCGAAGTAAAAGTCAGTAAATCGGGTCATTATCCACAGCAACGTTTAGGCGGAAATTGGAAAAGATTTTTATTGTCAACACATAGCAGAGGAAAAAATCCACACGGCAACTCATAGCGATACTCAGTCACATCCATAGGCATCCATACACACCGACACACACACATGTCCACACCCAACACTAGCCACTCTCAGGCATAGAAGAGCCACGCCGTGATCTCGACGTAGACCCGATTTCGACGACGAAAATTTCTCTGCTCTGTTTTTGTATGCAATGTGGCTTTTTTCCTTGGCCCTTCATCTTCTCTGCCCCTTCGTCCTTTCATTTCCGCTCGCATAGCCGGCGACGTCGTCATCGGCATCATCTCCGTCATAGTTGTTGGAGTCTCCCATCATTCGTAGGTCGTAGCATTTCGCAGTCCTTTTAAATGTCGTTTATATCGATTTGTTTTCAGTCTCGATTTCTTCTCTGTGCGGAAGGTCAAGTTCCTCTTCCGCTCTTTGCTCACTCCTTGAGCGTGGCTTTTTATTTGTGCGGGAAATTTATTTTCAACCCAAAGAGACCTTTATTTGCCCAATCGGTTCCTCTCCCTCTCCCTCTTTGTCCCTCTCTCCGTGTGTATTCTTGGGCAATAGTTTATTGCATTCATATAATTCTGCAGATTTGTCGGAAAGTTTTTGCCCACATTTTCAGCAAAAAAGTTGCCTTCTTTTAGGCATGTTGTCCATGTCGGGCGCTTGCTTGCTTTATTCACTTTTTTTTTCTCCTACTTCCGCCTAGCGTAGAGGAACGAGGCAAAAAAAAAAGGAACGTAACTTGGCGCTCCCCGGTGTTCCTTTTGTTCCTACCGAAATTAAATTAATGTTTATTGCAAGAGTTTCCACTGCCACGCCTCCGCAGAGGGGGGGCGGAAGGAGAGAAAGAGAGGGAGAGCGGGGAACGTATATTGTAACCACGAAGGAGGGAAGTAGAGAGCGAGAGAGTTCGGGCAAAGGGAAGCGGAGAGAAATCCATTTAAATCCATGCTGATTTATTTCGAGTGGAAGGTTGTGCGAAGCTCACGAAAGTTTACACGACTTCTGAGGTCGCACGGTAGGTGGGACCAACATGGGAAGAGAGAGTGAGTGAGCGTGCGTCGAGGGAAGAGAGATCGAAAAAGAGTGGGGAAAGAAAGAGAGAGTGGGAGGAACAGCGCTAAGGCATTGATTTCCAATTTGCGATAAGAACTCCAGTCCCGCGATCAATTCTTAGTATTCCTACCGGCCTAGAGACATTTTCCGTGGTGAGTCACTACTTCCCTCTTTTTCTTTCTCTCTCTCTCTCTTTCTCCCGGTTCTCTCATCAGCGCCCTCGTGGAGAAACCACATCAAAGTGCCATGGAAATTAGCTGTCAATGCATGCTCATGTCGGTCTGACACCTCAATGAAATGTCAAATAAAAAACTATGTGCATTTATGTACACATGTCTACATAATCGGCATCAGGTGGGAGGAACAGAGAGAAAGAGAGAGACATCGACAGGGAACGACAGAAGGATGGTGGATGGTAGGGGTGTTGAATAATAAAACAAGAAATCATCATCGCCAGATGGGAAAACTCCGGGCATCAGTATCGATTTCGAGCGATGGCATGCGATGGGCAGCAGTTGTTCGACATTCCGACAACTGACAGCGATTGCTGTTGGACCCTGACACAGAATATCCTAATGCCAACAATGCAGTAGTTGTTCTTGTTGTTGTTGGACAATGTCAAATCATGGAAGCCAGGTTGAAGCCAGACGACAAATGACAGCAGCTTCATTCGGCCAATCGCCCGTTGACAAATGAAAACAAAGTGGACCATACACGATTGACTGCAGGATTTTAAAAGGACTTCATTTTTCACCGTAACATATTCGGACTTACGACCTCCAATTTCCGACCTACGTCCTCACAAATATTGTAACCCTCTATCTATCTTTAACCTTTGCCTGCGTCCTTGTAGCAATTTATTTACTAATGGAATTTTGTCATCATTATCACGGAAGAGAAAGGTAGAGCTAAGGTAAAAATTCGGGATCAGGTTTAGGCTCGAGGGCGGAAAACGGGAAGAAGACAAAAAAGACTAGAGCAATAATAACAACAAGGAGAATGAGAAAAACCAGGACAACAGCAGCAACAACGACACGAAGGTCCCACTGACAATGACAAGAGGTAGCAAATTCGTCACAATTTCCCCGGGACCGACGCCACTGGCACTCGGAAGCCAGGAAGAAACCTCCGACTGCGCCCTACCCTCGCCACACCCGCATTCCAGGCGCCACAAACACCTGCCCCCGGTGAAATATATTTAGCTCCGTGGCGCCGCCGGCCGGGTCCGACAGCCTCGCGCCCCAGACGGCGAGCTTCCTGTCGCTCAAGTCGGCGAAGGAAAGCGTGCCCAAGGGCCACGAGGGAAAGAACAGAGCAGAACATGAGTGACAGAGAGAGAGAGAGAGAGAGTGACGGAGACAAAGACAGAGAGACAGGTAGGAAGGAGCGAGGGGGAACGAGTGGGTAATGGTGAAAATGAGGGCCGTCCCCGGGGTGCGTGAGAGGTGAATGGGACACGACTACAGACAACAACTCTAAACATCCGATGATCCTTTGCTGCTCCTTATAAGCAAACGTCGCTTATTGAATGAAATTTTAAGAGGATTAAAAATTATATTGAATGACTTTGGAGGAAAATGTCAGCTCCGGGAATTACTCGTAATTAGTGGTAATTTTTGGTAATTGGTGATAAACATTCTAAAGGAGAATTTGTAAGAAATTTCGAAGAGCAGAGCAAAATTTACAATTAAGAGGTGAACAATTTTAAATTTCAGGAAAGAAATATTTTCAAAACGAAAATAATCAAAATGTTTCAAAATTAAGTATTTAATATGTCGTTATTTAAGGGAAAATAATTCAATACCCTATAACGAATTTACTTTGATTGAATGAAGAGTGAGCCAGAAATGTAAGGGAACAGTAGAGAATGATTGTACAGCTACAAAGTTGCCCTTCATTGCCCCTCCCTCTCGGTCTAGTACCCTCTCGCTTTGGCGTGCAGAACCTCGTGTTCAAATGTTGTCAAAATAAAGCAAGCTTCTAATGATATTATAAAAGAAAAGTCATGCTGACAGCCGAAAACACCTGCTGAGCCTCCGAATTCACCACCTCCGCCACCTTCTTCTCCACAGGCTCCGGCCACGATGTCGACCTCCGTACTCCGCCACGCCCACTTCTTCTTCACTCGCAGACCAAGCCCCAACCCCCGACTACCAAGCCCCAGAGTGAAATAAATAATTTGTACGCACAATGAAAGCCTCGAAGGACAGGCAGGTGGACGGATAGATGGACGAATGGATGGATGGATGGGCGGACGAACGGGCGAGGGAATGGGTGGACGGAGGGACGACGATTAACACCATTTGGAGGGCAGCATGATAAATGATCGGAACGGAGCATGTGATGTCCCCACGGCAGTGAGAGAGACAGCATTAATAGGGCAGCCATTCACATGGGCAGGGCGGAAGGAAAGAGAGTGAACCTACGAGGATAACAACTTACTATCGAATTGAGTTGAGTCGAGTTGAGTCGAGTTGAGTCGTGATAATAATAACAATAAATAGATAGTGGGATAATTTGTAGTGTCTTGCGGGAGAATTTGCCAAGCAAGTGATAAGAAACAAACAAACAGAGCGCCAAAACCGACGACACGAGGGCAGATAGAGCGAGTGAGCGCGAAACATCGTCTCTCTTCCTACATACCTCCCTCTCTCCCTCACTTCGTTTCGACCAGTTTCCCCTGGGAGGGGAAGCGACATGCGCCGTTCAAATTTAGTACAGGGCTTTTTGGAGGGGTAGCAAGTGTTATACGACTGTTATACCGCCCATCGTCCACCGTCATGTTGACTTCAGGCTTGTTGTTTTAGCTGGTCAGTTCCTAGAAGTCATTTTATTTTTAAGTTTCATCTTGTCTCCGTCCGTTGGCGCAGTCACCTTGTTTTTTTATTTCTATTTTTTTATTATTATTATTCCACACGCGTCTGGCTGCCGTCCATGGCGAGATGGTCCTCCGCCTAATCGTCATTTTTAATCCCTCTCAAGACTGCCCTCATTATTTGCCCATTTATAAGCACTTTCATGTCATCGTTTTAAACCGCCCCTCGCTCGGTCCACCCGCTGTCCAACCTCGCTGTCCAACCTTCTGTCCCTTTGCATGTCCGTCCCTTCGTCCATTTATCCCTCGTGCCATTGGCTTGTGTCCGGATCAGGAAACCGTTCAGCATCGAGCGGAGCTGCTGGCTGCCGGCTGTCGTTGTTGACGGTGATGCTGACACACGAATTTTTTTTTCATCGAAGCGCCCGTCGACTTTTAAGTAGGGTACTCCGGCGGAGGGTCCGAGTAAGCTCCTAAGACAGCTCGCCTTAAGGGCTCCGCCCTCGAAGAGCTGCCCACTGTCAGGGCGGTTCCTCCTTCTCGATTCTGGCGGCTCTTCCTCGGTTCCTCCGCCTCTTCCTCGATTCTGGCCCATCTCTATTGCCCACCATCGAGGCTGTCATTCCTCCAATATTCAAGACTGTCCTTCAATATTCAGGATAGTCATTCCGCCAATATTCAAGGCTGTTCCTGTTCACTTGCCCTCAGGTCTCATCTTTTACCCATCCCATCCATCCACTGGTCCACCGGCCATAAAAGTCTCCCGCCCCACTCCAGTTTTCGACTTCTCCTGCTCCCATCCTTGTCGCCTCCACACGCACCTTAAAGAATAACCATCCGCCTCCCCCTCTGTCACTCCCTCGCCCTTGTTATTGTTATAAATCGCATATCTCAGGAGCAACCTCTCGCTCCCAGCCCCAGCCCCAGGTCCACGCCCGACGGCCGGGTCCCGGGAGACCCGCTCCACCTCGAGTTCATTGGATCTTTTGTTATGTTCGGACAGGGTTTTTCTACGCTCTCTCTCGCAGTCGGTCTCTTCCTTTGTCTCTCTGTCTACCTATTTTTTGCCCCCGCTTTCTAGTTTATTGTCCCCGTTGTCCGTGGTCGTCGGTTTGTTTTTTCGTCGTTACACTTTGCATAATTTTTCAATTGTGGATTATCGAGTGGAATCGCCGGGGTGGAGGTGAATCGAGAGAGAGAAAAATAAAGAGAAAGAAGGAGGAATAGAGCAAAAGGAAAGAGAGGTAGGGGCATGCAAATTATTCTTGTTTTATATTTGATTGTATTGTGTTTGTTGTATTTGTTCTTCGTAGTTGTTTTTGTATTTTATTGTTTTAGTTGTTGTTTCATTTGCAGTTCTTGTTTCCTTGCAGTTCTTGCTTCACATACAATTGTCGAATGTTTTTGTGCTTTTTATAGTTATAGTTGTCATTTTATTCATAGTTCTGTTCGATTTTTAGTTAAAGCTTTCTGTAGTTGTTTGATTTTCAGCAGAGTTTTTCCTTATTGTTTACCTATTGATGAAGTTGATTTTATTTCGATTTTTGCTGCTGTTTTCGCTGGCTTTATTTGGAACAATTTGTCCATCGCTGCCGGTACGGGTCTTGCATTTTTAATGCCGAACTATATTCCGAAAATAACCGATGTATATTCAACGGGTGGACGAGAACTCCACAACAGACAGGCAGGAAAACAGTCAGCCAGATTAACATGCAAAAACGAACAGGTCGATGGGGAAAAGGCAATAACTGATGATCCATTGTCCTTTTTATCCTCGAGCTTACCTCGAATCCAACAGAGTGAGACCTGAAAAAACCCACTCCCTCCTCGTTAACCCTCCAACGACTCCCTTCGTTGTTCACTGTCGATAATCATAGATCGATCGTAGAAATATCTCGGTGCGAACATTATCTTCAAGAGACCCGACCGATCCCTCGTTAGCTTTCAAGGGCGATTAGAATAAAATGTCATGTGCTGGGGTCTGTCGTGGAGGAACTACGAGAAATATTTCGTAGACCAACAGCACTTCTTCACAACAACATTTCGGTGCAAAATCAACAATAGGGCACAACAACAATGGCGAAAAACATCAACAACAGGAGCACAAACAAAGGCAATCAAAACAACAATAATGATTAATCAAGTAAAACTGTCAAAGAAGTCGGGCCGAAAGAATAGCAAAAGACGAATAAAATAAACAGAAGAAGGAAAATAAAACTAGAAAAAAAGGCGTCAAGAAAATGGGGAAACACTAAAGAGAGAGTGAGAGAGAGAGGAAATCCCAGGGCAGGAAATAAAAGGGACTAAAATGAAATTAATTGCAGGAAGGCGAAAGAGACACATGAGAGCCCAGCGCGTCCGGAACGAATAGGGAATGACAACAAACAATAACAAATAACAACAACGGACAACGACAGCAACGACAACAACAAAAACCCTGCCGAAAACCGGCAGTCATAGCGAGAAAGAGATGGAGCGCTAGGGAGAGAGACAGAGCGAAAGAGAGAGGAGAAGTGGGCAATCAAAAAATGTGCTATTAAAACAAATGAAATGAAAACGTAATGATGGGAAAAGAAAGAGACATCAGAGAGGGTGAGACAGTAGTGATAGAGAAGGGCCAGAGAGAATCCAACGGGGAAATAAAGAGACAGAGGGAGAGGGAAAATTAAGGAGTGAGACGGGTAGGCGGAACGAGCGAGAGTTCAATGTCAAGAGGTGGAGTTGGATGGAGGAGAAGTGAATAACTAAATTAAAGCAAACACAGAAGAGCTCATATGCTGCATGCTAATGAGGCCATTAGAAGAGGGGGACGCGGAGAGAGAGAGAGAGAGAGTGATAGAGACAAGGAAAGAGAATACTTTGGACATTATTGGGTTTCCCGGAGTGTCGAAAGGGAGGAGCGGAGAGTGAGAGGGATATATTTACAGTGAACGAGTCCAAGAGAACGAGGATAATAAACAGAGAGTGTGAGAAGGGAATGAGAGGGATTTAGGGGAAAAAGATAGTCCTAGAGGGAGATAGTGAGGGAGGGAAGCGAATTAGAGAGAGAGAGAGAAAGAGACGGTCTGAGGAAGCAATGCGAGAAGTGAGGGGACTGAGGCAGAATCGATGAGATAGAGAGTCGAGCCAGAAGAGATTGGGCTTTGTGGGATGAACTGGCGTCCTTGCCATTGACGAAGGACGAGGCCACGCGCCAAGGATGAAGCCACGCGACCGGAGGACGAAACCACGATACCGCGAAGGACTTTGCCATCATGGATATTATCGGTGCTAATCTCATCATTATCATCGGCAACATTAACGTTGGCGGCAATCACAGTCACAGCCAGCTGGCGATTTGGAGAAAGCTTCGTCAGAGCGACCGAGACCAGCCGTCAGTCCACTGAGAGTGGAGGAGAATGAGAGAGGATGAGAGGGTGAGAATGAGAGGGAGAGAGAGAGTGAGGGGAGGGAAATCAATATGAGTAGGGGCTGGAGAATGAGGAGTGCGTGAGACGAGAGTGCGGGAGGCGAGAGTGAGGGACACAGAAAGAGTGAGTGTGAGCGGGCGAGCGAAGATGCGTGAGAGCACGTCTGAGGAGCGATAATGAAGTGCACCTCGAGAGAGGCGGAGGGTCCGGAGCCGACTTGGTGTTTGCGCTTGAGTGGCTTCCGGTGAAGAAAACAACGCAAACTTATCGAACGTCCTCCCATTGTCGGAGTTAATGACGCCAACACAGACAGCACGGAGAACGGGTGCGAGAGGACGAAACCACGAGGGAGTGAAAGGAGGAACCGCGATTATTCTGCCATATGACAAGTGACAGGTTTTTCCTCCGAAAATATAAATGAAATTGTATACGAAGAAAAGAATGCGTAACAAAAAGATTTTATAAATGAAAATAAAATATAAAAATGAAATCAATGGAAATAAAATAAAAAATGAAATTATAAATAAATGAAAAAAGAAAAGAAAAAAAATTAACAAAATAAATACAAATAACATAAATAAAAATAATGTAAATGAACAACAACAATAATCTTCAAATTTCATTCGAGTAATATTTACAAAATATACACTATGAAAAACGACCTTTTGTTTACGACAGGCGAAATGCCCAACAGACAAAAAAAGGGGCGAAAAGAGAGCAAGAAAGAGAAACTGGAGCTGAATGACGGTTGGGAGCGATTGTCCAATTTGCTGGACACGTGTCTGTTGGAGACGGTTCTTCTTGTGCTCGATTGTACTCACGAGAAGTCGAAAATAATTGTGGAATCATCAAGAGTAACGAGAATGAAAAAAGAAGGGTGGCAGAGGGGAAAAGTAGAGGTGTTGGAAAGGGAAAGAAGGGTGGAATTAAATTTGGATTTTCAAATTTTGTACCACAGAAAAATTAAAAATTTTTATTTTTGTATCAGTGAAATTTCTATAAATTACGATTTTTGTGCCAAAGAAATTACTACAAATTTGTATTTTCAAATTATTATTTCAAAGAAGCTTCATATTCAACTAATGTCGACCGGAAAAAGAGTTTCGGAGTTTCGGAAACCATGGAGGGATCGCGGCGATTCTCGCCGACCACGGGATCCGAGACCTTCGTGCAGTTCCATCGACTCGTTCCATCGACCGCCATGTGCGACTGCAGAGGAACGAAAGAGAGGGAGAGATTAAGAGAGAGAGAGAGAGATCGAGCGTTTGAGTCCGTGAAAAAAAGGCGTTTGTCGCATGAGGCATTCGTCGTTGCCCGAACGCGGCAATGGTGACGGTGGCGACGGCGACGGCGACGGCAACGGTGTCGGTGACGAACGAGGCGACGACGCAGCCGACGGCGACGACGGTGGCGACCGCTAAGTGCGGTCGGCCGCGAAATGGAACTCATTACGAAAGCCGATCGATGGACGCCAGCAACGCCGGGCGACGAATCGGGGGAGCGAGATTAATTTCGCTCAGGCCGATGGTGTGTGGGCGAGAGAACCGGACGAGGGCGATAGCGAGGGAGAGCAGGCGAGTGCGTGCGTGTGGCTCTGTGTGTGTGCGTTTGGATGACTGTCGTGGGCTGAAAGTCGTTGGACGGTTGTCGTTGTGTTTGAATAATGGAGTTCGTGTGTGAATAATTGGGAGAACGTGGCTCGAAATCTCGAAACCGAAGCTGGTCAGGCTGGTCGCGACAAATGCACGAATTTTCGAAAATTCAAAATTTGAAATTTGTACTTCAAAACGGTTCGATCATGGTCATGGTCATGGTCTTTCTCTCCATCACAAGCGATGAAAATTTCCTCTCCCTCTCCCACTCTCGCGTGGTTAATTTTCTCTCTGCGAGCACCAGCCGTCGTCGATGGCAGGTGTTTCGAACGTATGCAAATTGCACCTTAATCGCAGATCGAAACCTCCGCTCACCCCTCGTCATCTTCCCACCCCCAGGGGCCGAGGGGTCGGGGGAAGTGTGGAAGGAGGCGAAGAAAAGCGTTGCATTTGGTTCGTAGTTCATGCAGAGTGAGTGAGTGAGGAATAATTGGAGAAATAAAATTGAAACCTTGGCGAAATGGGAAATTCTCATTCAAATTTCTCCGAGTTTATATTTAATTGCCGGGCTTCATCGCTAGATCTCGTTTTCTGGTTCTCCACCTCGTTTACTCCTTGTACCTATCGTTTTCTCTTTGGACTCCTCAGACCCTTTCATTCGCTCTTCCCCCCGCTGACTCATTCTATCTCGCTCTTGCTCTCTTTCAACTGGGCTCTCTTTAGCAGCCCGCAAGTTCAAGGTCGCTGCCGAGGTCGCCTCCAGCTAATTGAAGGGTTTGGTTCTCGTGGGAGGGACTCGTTTGCGTCCACCGGATAAGCAACATAAGAGAGAACGAGTAGGAGAGCGAGTGGGGGCGAAAAGAGGGAAAGGGAAAGAGGTAGAACGAGAGCGAGATGGAGGGTAAGAGGGAGGGAAAGAGAACGGGAGGATGTCGCGTGAGAGAAACGTATTGAGGGATCGGGGAGAGTTTTGAGGACTGAAAAACTCAACCGCAAACCCCGGCGGTGCAATTGTTTTCCTTATCGCTCACTTAAGGCCTCTTTCCCCTCCCCCGCCCCCCCCCCCCCTTCCTCACGAATACCCGGAAAATATCACCGTAAAAACAAGCTGCCTTTCCATCTCCATGCCTTCCTCTCTCTCACTCCTTCCACTGCCCGCTGTTTCGGTTTCTTTGGCAGCGAATCATAATAAAAATATCAATTCTCCTTTACGTTTTGTCCGAAGTCGCTAGACTTCGTTATCGTTGTGATTGTTGTTGAATTTGTTGGACTCATTTTTTTCCTCTAAAATTTGCCTGACGGCGAAAATGACACTCGTTTGATCCGCGAAACCTCCGACGGAGTTCTGTTGACTCTTTTTTTATCCCCAGGCGGTTTCTCACTCTCCCGTCCACCCCTTTCTCTTTCCCCTCTCGCGTCCTCCGCATCCAACTCACTTCTTTCCTCTTTCTTCTCCTTTATCCTTACTTTTACTCCTATCTCCAGCACTCTTCTCGTCTACTCTGACTTTTCCACCAGCTTCCCACTATCGTCGAAAAGCCCTGAAAATCTCCCCGGGTGCATTTCATAAAAAAATACTTGAAATTCGAACTACGAGTCCAGCCCCCACTCGCCTGTGCCCGTTCCCTCGGCGGCTGACCGGGCACTTTTTTGCAGAGCTCGGACTGTGGACGGCGGACGGCGGGCATCGGGCGGCGGAACCTAATTTCACTTTGGGGAATTGATAAAAAGTTTCGCTTGCTGTCGCCTCGCACTCGCCGCAACTTGCCGGAAGTTGGGCAAAACTTTCGCCGACCTCACCTCGGAGCAAAAACAAAACCAAAAACGAAAACTTATAAATTTAAAAAATATTGAAAAATTCAAGAGGGCGCCAGGAGCGAGGGAAGGTGGATCGAGACATAGTTTTTATAGTTGAAGCTGAGAGGCGAAATTATTACTGCACGTGCCCGGCCGGAAGCGGAAGTGGTGCGCAGCGGAAGTTGCAAAAGGTGAAAGTTCTCGATAATTGCGAGTTTCCTTTTGATTGGCGAACGAACGAACGATAGAAAGGGGGAAATGTTTCATGAATTCTAAAGTGGAAATCATGTCGTGCACCGCATTCGAGGGATGCCCAAAGAATTACTTCTTTTAATTTGTGATTTTCATTGATTTTACTCACCTTCTATCTCTCTCTCTCTCTCTCTCTCTCTCTCTCTCTCTCTCTGCCTCTCTCTCTCTGTATCTCTCTCAATATCACTCCTTTGACCTGCCAGGGATTATCCTGGATCAGCAAATACAAAGTCTCCCCATTCCGAACGGACGAAAGGCTTCACAACTAATTACAAATCCGTCGCCGCCGCCACCCCTCCCTCTTTTTACACAACGCCCACACACATGTTGTGTGTGTGAGTCCTGGGGCAGTCATCAAAACAGCTGTCAAACGGACCGGATTAGAAGGACTTCATGGGGAAGCCGATTGAAAAGCTCTTAAAATCACCTTCCAGCAAAAACAAATTGCCTGCAATGCGAAAAACATTAACGTGAAATTCTAGTGAATAAATAAAATAAATGAAAGACAGAAAGCGCATTTGAAGAACTTCAATAACCTAAAAGCTTCAACTTACACACACACACATGCAACCAAAAAACGAATAGCGATTTGATAAACTTCCATTTGAAAAATAAACAAAAAATATTGAAAATGTTGGAGAAATAATCGAATTTCAGTCTTCATTCGAACGGTTGTTGTTGTCATCGCTCACACACTATTTTTCCACCTTTTCAGAACCACCTCGTACACCACAAACACTTTTTCATTTTGTTGTTGTATTCAAACAATGGCATTGTGGTGAATGTGTGCCAGTGTTGTTTATGTTGAAGTTGTTGCACTCGACCCACGCCATTATTGTTGCACACGCCAGTTGTTTGTTGTCCTTTTTGCCACATGAGACGTTTATAAAAGCACTGCGAATATCAAATTTTTCGCATTCATGAAAACCGAAAAGATATTGGAGAAAGGGTGTTGTGGATTGTGAGGAAGTCCACAACCATAGAATAGTTCGCGGGCAGCAAATTCACAGTAAACATTTTATTTATTTATTTTCGGAATATAATTAATTTGTAATTTGGTATGCTGTCCATATTCTACATTCGATAAATATTGAACTCAAGGGATCCAAAAAAGACCCATTTTAAATCTTTATTCAACATAGTCAACAATATACGCGTTTCATGATTTTCACCATTACCAACTATTTTATGCGTACTGTATTCTTGAGTAAATGCAACCCTGTGATAACACACGAAATTCCCCTCGCCCTACCGGTGACAGCATTTGCTCAGCTGTTTTCACCCAACACAAACAAAATTTTCCAAAACGTCAAACGTTCAGCCGATTTTTCGCAATAAACAGACTTTCCTAGTTATTTAAATAATAAATATTAAGAGTGACTAAAAGAATCCACCTTCAAGATGACACAAGACATTTTAATGGCTCAGGATGAGACCGCCAGCACGAACAATGACGCGTCGCGCAATCAACTGCAGCAGTTCTGTATTCTGGCCAAATCCACTCGCGGAGCCGCCATTCTGGAACTGATCAAGCAGGTCCTTGAGGCGCCCAACGTCTACGTTTTCGCCGAGTTGATTGCCATGCCCAACATTCAGGAGCTCAAGGATGGACCCGACGCGAAGTATTTTAACACACTGAATCTCTTCGCCTACGGCACGTTCAAACAGTACCGTCAGAACCCCACGAACTATCTGGAACTTACTGCAGCAATGCAGAAAAAACTACAACATCTGACTATCGTCTCGCTAGCTATCAAGACGAAGTGCATCCCGTACTCGGTGCTGCTCGAGGAGCTGGAAATCGATAACGTGCGCCATCTGGAGGACGTGATCATCGAGGCGATTTATGCGGGTAAGAAAATAGTACATATAACTGCAATAATGAAACGCATGCTTAAGTCATCCGTCTGTATGCTCATATATAAAACATCCGCCTGTTGTGGCCACTTCCTGGGTCGCGCACATTGGGTAAGGTGGATTCACTGCACTCTGTCTCTCTCTCACACTGAGCGACGCAGACCTTTCGGCTTCCATCAGTTCTTCCCTGTTGGTAATTTGCGATTCTGGCTGAAATGCAACTTGCAGGCTTCGCAGACGTTCACATTGCCAATGTGAGGACGTGCTTCGTGGTTTCAATTGCTTGGCTTGCGGGTCAACCCTTGTCTGTGCTGCTGCCACTGATGTTGTTCGAGCTGGCGTGCGGTGTATTTTATGAATTTTTCATGCTTGCTGAAAGCATCAGCAACTTTGTAACTTTCCCGCATCGTAAATTTATTTTTCTATAATTAATTGCATACAACAATACGCTCCTCGATGGCCGTATGAGTGTGTGCGCATTGCAAAATTTATTCGCATGCTGTTCACAGCAACTTGCAACCGTTGCTCCTGCTACGGGTTCTCTTGGCGCTTTTTGGGGAATATTAATAATTTGTTACTAGAAAATTCAGTCCAGTCGAAAAGTTTCAGAAGGTCCTTTCCATACTGGCCTTTTGCAAACGGTAGCTTCATGGCGCTCTTTGAGTTGTGCAAAGCTTAATGTTAGTCAATTCCTTCCGGGAGCTGTATTTTAATCGAGAGATTAAAATTTGAAACACTGAACTTTGGACGATTCTTGCTAACTCCCAGAGCGTTACCCTGAAGTTTGCTCTCGTAATTGGAAACTTCTTGTTCCACCTAAAATTAACCGGTGTACCACCAGTCTTTTAAAATTTTTCCTGTTTAAATGCCACAAATTGTACTGTGGTGAAAATACACTGCTAGTTTTGCATCCAGAATCCTCTACGGCTGTTATTTACTTTTAATTATCCGCTAGGAAATGAGTTCATCTGCACAAGGATATTTTCGTTGCGAAGGAATTTCTGATTCCGGTTAGTTCTTGTTTAATTTGCACACAGGCACGCGTTACAACATCTTCCGGCAACGCTCCGAATGTGGTGTCCACATGTTGCTGGTCGCTTACAGCGGAATTGCGAAAATGCAAATCAAATTAGTGCGCTTTTTCTTCAACAACTTCCACAGCGGGGACCTTGGGAAAGGGATCGAGGCGGTTAAACGCAATTATTAATTGCATCGTGCGGCAGCCACTGCAGCTGATGTTCCTGTGCCTCCAACTCCTTCCACATCTCTCTCTCCCTCTCTACTTCTCCCCTCTTTAAATAAGCTCTTTGCCTCCTGCAACCGACGGCTGCAGCCGTGGTTGTCATTTTCGTTGCCGTTGTTGCTGTTCTTGTTATCGCAGTCCTTGTTGTTGGCGTTGGCGTTGACGTTGTCGTTTTTGTTGCTGTTCTGCGACTACGGGAAAGTTCAGGAAAAGTGTCTTTTATGGTTTGAATGTAATTTTCTGCCATTTATTTGGTTCCCGAGGTCTTACCCCGTCCCGATTCCCTGAAGTTATGTTGGTGCGCCTTCTTCGCCGTCGCGAATGTTTCCAAATTGTATTTCCGCGAATGCAATTTCAGTCAAATTTAAATTTTGCCCTTTGGCAGTCATTTCGGCTCCTTCCTGTTCAGCACCTCCCTTCGAAGAGGTTCAAATTTCAGTTGCCTTTAATTTTTTGCTTTAATTTCAATTATCACTGCCGGCGATGGCTTATCGAGGATTTTCCTGGGGCTAAATATTTCTTCATAAATTTATTTCCCTCAAGAATCTTCTCCATGGCACCCTCAAATACCATTTTTTTTTAACATTTTCCTTCGATTCTCCGCCCATGATCCAAAAACTGGTGGTGCTGCTGCTGACAACATCTTCTTCCTCCTTTTCTGTCGATATTTTTTCGACTGTTTCCATTTTTCCCCTTCCCCTTGTGTCTGGCCTGGATGTTGGTATTGTTGTTATTGTCTTTGTTGGTATCGTGCGTTGTGATCCTGACCCTATGCGATCCCTTGCGACCGCGCTGTGGCGTGGGGCCCTGGGCGGACCACATTTTGGCATCGAGATTCCATTAATTCCAGCATCTAATGGACTTCTAAATGAAATTCCGTACAAAAACCGTGCGATTTTTCGGCGCTGCGCTGTGCTGAGTTGCGTGGCTGTGTCTGGTGCCACAACCACAAGCTGATAGACAATAACAATTTGTTGTTCTTCCCCGCCACATTGTTGTTGTTCAATTTGCTCCACGTTGTTGTTCAATTTTTTCTTCATTCCACTGCTGTGGCCGACGCCGCGGATGAGGAAGTTGCTTCGCCGACGAAGTGATGTCGGGACTGAGAAGGACGAGTTTGATGATTGGGGACGGATGAGGGCGGGTGTTGTGTAAGGATTGGTGGACTGGATGCTTGGGTGTAGATGAAGGATGTTGCGGTGGTTGTGGCTGTGTGTTGTTTTGGTGGCTACCTTGGTTTTGTTCTTGTCGTTGTCGTCACTGTTGTGGCTGTTGTTGTCGTCCTGTTGCTTATCACATTTCTTCTGTTATTGTTGTTGCTTTTCGAAATATGCTCCAGCTTGTTATATTTGGAATTGTAGTAGTAGTAGTATTGGTGGTTATTGTTGTTGTTCATGTTCCGATTGCACGCACCAATCACGCAGCTTCACAGCTTTCAAAGCCATACAATCCAATTTTCTACCTGACCGCAAACTTCTGTCTGATCTGCACCTCCCCGCCACAACAACAGTTTTTCCAATTTTCAACGTAAAAGATTCGCACGTCCTTCGAGGAAGACACCTTTTTCGAATTAGGGGAGAAAAATGCAAACAAAATTCCAGACACAAGAGCAAAACATCCTAGTGAAGATTGCCAGATGTTTGACAACATCTTCGCGGACAAGATTGAGATTGAAATTCGCGACGGTCGTCGGGAATTTTAAACAGCTGGAAACATGACTGGGAATAAAATAAACATATTGATATCTATTATTTTATTTTTTTCTGAAATATTTAACGTGGATTTTCCTCAACTATATTCAAATCATTTTTTCTGTTTGAATATTAAATTTATTTGGCTAAAATGTATTTTCTATTAAATTCCGTCTGCGCGGAAACCTGAAACAAGCTGTCTCTCTCTGTCTTTCACTTGCAACCACATCTATTAAAATATTTAAATTCTCAGCGAATCCTAAAGCGCTAATCTGTGTAAGATAATTCAGAAAATGCTGATTATGAGCATAAGTCGCAAATACTTGGAAACAGGTCGTTGAAATTCAAAAACACAAATAACAATTAAGGAAAACATGAAAGAGACAACAACAAAAATATTGCGTCTCACATAACACAATTTCACATAAATTTCGTGAGCAACAAAAATCAAAAATACCGACGACGAAAAGAAATAAAAACAAATAAATACCAACTTGTGGGAAAATAAAATTAAAATGTCTACGGGTAAATAACGAACGATTAGATGAAAGATAGAGAGGCAGATTCGGACTGAGAGAGAGAGAGAGCCAACAACGCACCCAACCTGCGATTCTATCAGTAGGTTCTAAATGTGAAAAATATCCTCGAGGCAAACACGAGGAACTACGGGAGCCCACGAATGTCGACATCAACATCAACATCGATGTTAGACACACGGCTTTCAATCGCATGAATTGCATACTTTCAGACGCTGCATAAATACATGTAAATATTATGATTGGCGTAAATTACCCCAAGTTCAGGGCGCTCTGCTACCTCTGCTGCTCCACCGATATTAGGCGGCTGCCTCCAGGCACTCCCACTCCCATCCTCTCGATGCTGTGTAAATAGATTTTAATGATTTTGTGGATTTTGAGGCGAATTAAATTGTTTTCACCGTCGCCCAAGGTTCATCTCTTCGGGTCGAACCTTTTAAAAATGAATTTAAAAGGAATATTACTCCGATGGGATATTTTGATGTACATGCTTATCCAGTGTATTGGACTCTTGTTTTTCTGTCTACCGAATGGGCGAATGTACAGGGATTTCAATGTTTGGAAGAACGTGCTCAGATTCTTGTCGATGTCTATGTCTCTGTCCAGCAGACCCCAGAGAAACTTCAATTAATCAAAATGGAACAATTTATAAAAATACCAAATGCAAGAGATTGAACAAGTAACAGAAAAACAACAAGTGGTCAACCAACGAAGGACGGACAGACAGCCAAATACTGAACGACAGGCAGTCTCTACTCGTTCGTTGGACTCGGCACGTCGTACTTTGGACGTAACGTCACGTAAGAACGTTCAGGTAGAACGTGAACAATGCTTGACGCTTGCTAATTTGACCAGGAGTCGACCATCATTAAAACGACAAATAGAAGAAATCGCATGAAGTCGGACCGACGGCCAGATGTAGAAGCGCACGAGGATATAATGGAAATTTCTGAAACAACTGAACTAGCAGAAGAAGGTTTTCAACAGAAATAAATTTAAGAAAAACAACATTGAAAGCATTGTTTAAACCGTCACAGAAAATTTTCCACTGCAGAAAACTCTCGACGACGAAGCTGAAGGAATTCTGCGATGTGAGACTTTTGTTTTTGCAAAAGAATAAAGAACTATGGTAAGAAAGCATACTGTGTGCCCTTAGATATCGTCGACTAAGTCCCTTCTTTGCCCTGGGACTCTTCGTTTCATACGGCGTCTTATCTGGGTTTCTTCTTTCATTAAATCGTTGTACGTTGCGAGTTGAGTCGTAAAAATTCGGGGCGAAGAAATTGTTTATCGCCGACAGAATTAAATGAAAACACATTTCAATTTTTTGCGATTTTACAATCGAATAAAATTGTCCACTTTCCCAGCCTAGATTCGTTTATTTCACGCTCCACCACCCTCTAAAGAGCCCATAAGCAGTCTTTTAGCACTCCATTTATTAGCATTTCATGAGGGGTTTTAAAAATTCAAACCTCGAACGAAAACGAATGAATCCTCATAAATTCCGCCACAACACAACGAAAACCCAGTTAAAAAGCCCTCAAAGTATCCTCCGTTCGAAGATTTTCGTGGGCCCGCCACGTGTCGCTGAAGTTAGACGAAGATGTAGTTGGATGTCTGATGATGAATATTTTCTATGCAACGTGCCTACCGTGTGTGCGTAAGCTTGAAACCTCTTTTGACGAGGAACTTTCGACGTTGGCAACCGAACCGAGCGCTAGCAACAAAATTGCGTCGAAAGTTGGAACCGTGTCTATTCCCAGAAAGTTATCGGTTTCTCTCTTTCCCTTCCGTTCCTTTGGCTCTATACGTTGGTGCGTTAATTAAACTCCAGATTGCAGATGGGTCTGCTGCGAATTATTTTCTGGTTTCAGTCAGAGTCTTGCTCTCCCAATGATTCTCGATCGTTGATAAAATATCAACGTTTTTTCTTTCTCGTTCTCTCTCGTCTGGCGTCTTTAAGTAACTTCGGACTCTATTTGAATGTTCTCTTACTGCCGGAATTTCGCCCCCTTTTTCGTCTTCGTTTTGTACGCTTCCTCCGCGTACTTCTCGCTCTTTGGGTTTCTCTGCCAGCATCCTTTAAGCGCATTGCCAACCATAACAAAAGCGTTTTTCGAGCTGAAAGTTACATGAATGAAATGGGTTTTCCGCCAGCCAACTTTCTTCATTCCACGAATGCACACCCTTCTGTCGATTTCGCAACCGCATCCGCACAACTGCCACCACCGAAAACCGAAACCTTTCGCCCTTCGCTCCACAAGTGATGGCAGGCAGACACAAAAACTGCACGCAATTTTGAACTCGCGGAATATTCATGAATTGCACAAAAGCGGCTTTGTTTCTGTAGTAGCAACAAAAACAGCACCAACAACAACGCCTACTACGTATTACAACAACCACAATTACAGCGCAAACCACACTGCATCTGGATTTTGTGTCGAAGGTAAGAAGACACGGTTGAAGGCACTTCGAAATATGTTAAATTTTAGCTGAAATTTTGTTTAAAGACCTGATCCAAAGTCTGCTATTAAAGCACGTGTCTTAAAGTACGAAAATTTGATATCCGACGAAACTTTCTGAAGCTTCAACAAAAGCAACTGAGGTGAACCAAAGTTGTTGGTTAAAGTTTTGTACGAAAATGTTCTATGCTCTGTTGACCTTCAGGAAATTCTCCTCTTATATCGAAAATGTTTCTTTCTGTTTATTTCACTTCGCGCCCTTCTCTTCCTCCTCTCCTCTGCCTCACACACGCGCTCGTCTTCAGAGCTATTCGAGCGACATGTGTGTTGACAGCCGACTAATCAGCAGCCTTCACTCTCTTTCACTCCCTTCCTCTATTTCTTCTATCCATCACTCTCGTGCGTCTTCATTCTCTTCCTCCGATTTAACTCCTGTTTCCAGCAGGTTTTTTCGACCACTTTCGACACCATGATTGATTGCTTATCTGTTGCTTGCATTCCTGTGGGTGTCGGTACCACAGAGGGCAGGCAGGTTGTGGTGGGAGGATCTTGAAACCTGAGGCTGAGATGTCAGATGTCGTCTTCGTCGCAGTCTTCTCGTTACTGGCTGTCGATGTCTCGATGCTGGCAGATTCGGGTCTTCAGTAGCTGATGTTATTGTCTCGTTGTTGTTGCATCAGGAGGTGCGTTTTCTTCTTTTTTCAATCTGAACCGTGTTGTATCTTGTGGAAATCCATTGAAGGCATTTTTATACTGTTTTTTTTTTAAGTCTTTTGTTGTTTTGTTCAATATGTCGGAATTTTTGGCACATTCTTACAATGAAATCTTCTTCACCGACGTCTGTCACCTGAGGCTCTCAAAAGTAATTGATGTTAACTCCTATAAACTTGATTATCCCTAATACGGCGATGGTTCATTACGAGAACAGGAATCGCAGTATCCTTAAAGTATAATCAAATGTTCCTGACATGATGATACAAATCATCCCTATATTTTTATTTAAGACTTTAATTATTTTCTAGGGAAATTTTTGGCAGTGTAATTCTAGAGTATTCTATAATCCTGATGTTTTGAACTTTGGGTCTTTTCTGTCTTTATTAGCTATTTTCCAGCTGCAAGTTACTTACAATTACCATAATCTGCTAATTCGAAAAGCTTTGTTTTCGCTTCGTTTGTTTCAAACTCTTCAAATGCTTTCTTTTCTTTAAGTTTCCCCCTCGTGGTTCCTTTTTCCTTTCGCTGAAAGCTTACAAATTCAATTTGCGTTCAAAATTACGAGCGATGCGCGAAGCTTGTTAAGTTTTTTGTTGTCCACGAAATTTGTTCATTTTTTCTCGCCTTCTTACTTCTTTATTTTTCGTCCTTTGCAAACACCCCTTTACATGAACCAGCACCAGCGCGAAAATCATAACAATTCAAGGCTAATGAAGAGGAATTGCATCTTCCTTTAAATGGTTTCCAAAACAAAGGACATCCTTAGTTCCACCTCTTCCCCTCTCTCCCCGGTGTTTTTTTTCTCGGCCCCACGGCTCCTGTTTTCGCTTCCCTGCATCCGCGATGTTATCGTCGTATTGTGTTCGCTGCCATCAAGAGCTGCAGGAGCATCCTTCGGTGATGTTGTTGTAGCTGTTCTTGATGCTGTTGTTGTCATTTCTATAGATATTGTTGTTGTCATTTCCGTGCATGTTATTGTCATTGCTACAGAAGATGTTGTTGTTGCTTCTTTTGTGTGAAATGCACAGCAGTTGCTGCTAAATTGCAAATTACAATAATGGCGTCATCATTGCCGTTCTTTTCCTGTCTCCCTTCCACTCTCTCCCTCTCTCTTCTTCTATCTATTTGTGACACCCGCCCTTGGCTCCTCCCTCTTGTTTGTGGCTGTATCTCTTTGTCGTCTCCCACTTTTGTCACTATTTCTCCTTACTTTTCTACATTTTATTTTTCGCGTTTTTATACGCATTCTCCCACAACTGATTTCCCCATCGGCTCCCCTCACAGTCGCCTCCTCCGTCACTCTTTCGTGCTCTCAGTCCACGTTACCACCGACATTGATGCATCGTCGTCGTCTGTTTTCGATGTGACTGCAGCTGACAGCTGTGGATACCACCGACCGATCCCATCCACCGCCTCCGCCGTTTCCACTGTCCTGCTGCCGATCGAGTCCCTTGCAAATGACTTTTTAATCTACGCCATTTTGCATACCCATCTCCTGGCATCGAGCGCGTCATCGCTGGTAGCGCGAAGTTGCAAAAAAAATACTTTCATTAATTTTTCCCCCATTTTACTTTTTCCAAGATATCAATATTCGCCAATTTTGTCAAAGGAAAAAATGTTTAGATTTTCCCTTCTTCCCAACTTGAAATCGAAGTAAAGGAATCCAAATTCCTCTAAAGAACGTGGAATTGCCGAATTCAATTTCAAGCGGATGCCTCTGTCTGACCACTTTTATTTCCCCGACCACGACCACCACGTTTCACCTTCTCTGCTCTGCTCTAGAGCCTCCACCTCGATAGACATCCATCAGCAGACATCGACGCAACGTTGACACACAGATAACGATTGAATGCCACTCGTAATGCGATGGAGTTCGATTGCCACAAAGTGTGGCTACGCTGCTGGCTGAGTCTGCTGTCAGCTAATGGTGCAACCTTCTTCCACCTCCCCTCCCACGCCTTGTGGTGATATCCACCGCGGCCGCTTTCGTTTTGTTCATCGCTGCATGCAAATTTCTTTGTCGATCACGACGAGTCCAGGACTGAAAACAGGAACAAATGCAACGACAACAATGAAGTCTGAGTTGCAATAACAGCATCGAGGTCTTCGGCAGCAACAACAACCACGTGCAGAATAGCAGCTGAATTTTTAAGCCATTCTAGCGGAATTGGAGGCTGGAGGTTTTCTATCAAAGGGTGCTGGTGAACGCATAGCGACTCGATTTGTTTCGCATTTCCACATTTCTCATTGGAAGCCGGTGCGCCGTGCGGCTTGAGGAGGCCTCTCCATCTAGCTTCACAATGCTTTTCGTGATGCCACTGGGGAGGGTTCCGGAAGACGGCGAATCGTAGTAGATCGTTGCGGTGAGTTTCTCCTATCCTTCCACTCAAAGTGAAATTGGAATACCAGAGAGGAGTTGAGAAACAGGACAAAATAACTACTAAAAAGAGAATGCGAGTTTGGACAAACCTGATTTGCATGGGTTTCTAAAAAAACGTCAGAATGTTCCATTGATTGATTCAATCTCCCTTTTACTACCGCTTAAAACTAGAAAATTCAATTGTCTGTCCTTTATATATCGTCTTCTTTCCAACATTTCATTTATTTACTTCTCTTACATTTCAGACATCATTCATGGCAAATTATTTCAAAATAATCGATTTCTGGAAATCGACTACGCCCAGGGCCGCGACATCCCGCCAGGATACACGACCAAAATCGCCGAAGTCCTGCAGGAATGGGTGGATTCGTGCGACGGGATTTCGAACTGCATCGCAGAGCAAATAAAATTGGCGAACAGCGAGAAGGCGAAGCGACTGAAAAATAAGGATCGCATCGAACAAGAGGTGAAAAAACGTTCTTTCCTTAGGTGTTTGTTTTTCAATATTTTGTTCAATATGTAATTTTATAAAAAAAAAAAATAATTCCTTATCTTATTAATTTTTGAAATTCAAATTTATTAGTTTTTTAAAATCTTCCATAATTTACGATGTGTTGAATTCGAACTCTTGCATTTTGCTATCAATACATAAATCATGTAGTTTGTTACGAAGCTGCCAACCACGCAATTTATTGCAGCTGCAGTTTGTCCTTCCGTCCTTCGAGCACTTCCTGCTCTCCGTATCCCTTTTCACCCAGTCAACCCACAGTTGCGTCCATTGTGGTTGAACCACTTTTTCTTTCGACCCTCTGGCATTTATTTCGAACGCCCGTGTCACCCTTTCTCGTCCTGAATTCATCCTAGAGAAGTTTGTTACGCTTTGTTTATTTCATCATTCTAGCTCTTGGATCGCTCATCCTTCTGAGAACTTGTTCTTTCTCACATACTTGCAGCGAACTTTTTTTTACTTTCCCCGATTCAAATCTGCTTCATGTCGTCCTTCATAAACCGTATTATTTTCCACTTCCATCCGTACGTTTAAGCGAGTTTATTGACTTTGCTCTATCATCTCCGGCCATCGTCCGTTAGTCCGGCTTACGACTCGTTGCGAAAATCGTCGAAGTCGATGCGGAATAGTGGATGAAATATTACGTTCGCCTGTAAATTATCGCTGAGTGTAGACGACCGGGCCGAAGCTAATTTTCGCGAAAAGTTCAGAATAATTAATTAATTAGTTTGCAAACCACAAACTCTTGTTCTCGTTCTTCAACTTCTCTCGGTCTTCAACTAAATCACACTGACTCGTCGCTCACACTAATTCTCTTGCCCTCTCTCTCTCTCTCTCGTTTACAGATAATTAATTTGAAGAAAGTGCTGAAGAGCCAACTCACAGACACCGACGAGGCGATGCAAATTGATTCGCGCGAGTCCTCGACCAGCCAGGAGGCACGCAAGAAGTCCTGCAAATCGAAAACGGCCCGCCCGACTGGTAAGTCCTGGTTCAAGACGCTCACCCAGAGTTTTGACAAGGAATAAGAACACCACACCAACCATTGCCTAATGCTACTTTAATTTCTCCAACGTTACCTTAAGCTAACTTATCGTAAATTAATTGACTGGAGTAGTAGAGAGGCGAATACACGAAAGCTTTTTCATCGGCAAACTTTTTGCATCAATTGAAAAACTTGATGTTCAAATAGAAAAAACTTTCATTCGCCCCCTCACCTCCTTCACAAGTGAAGTTTATCAGTTTTCATGCGGCAAAACTGGCTCCTCCAGTGCAGTCCAGCGAACGCAAGATTAGGTTTAACTTTTAGGCTTTGCCAGTGGCTTTGACAAAAAAAAAAATATCAAATACTCTTGTTCTTGGTGTAGTCGTTCATGTTCCTATTGTCGATTACAGAATTAATTAACTTAAGTTGAAGTCAAAAGTTGAACTAAGATTTTTATCGTACAATTAATTAGTTTTAATTGAGCCTTTGATTGAGATTTGCTAAAGCAAAGAACTTACATACGGTTTTCAATAAGTTACTTTATTTTCTTAAATGTCAATAAGAAGGACAATTACGTTTACTATGGGATTGAATTAAATTTTATCGGTATGTTTCATTAGTGTTTAATGAAATGCTTTATACAAAGTATATGCAGAGGCCTTAAGTTATAAGCAATAATACCAATGAAGTTATACACTAAGCTTTAATTACAGTTAATGTGAAAATAAACTAATTTCAACAAAAACTCTCTTTTTTTTCTCCCTCTCTCTATTCTCGCGGTTCACTCACTCACTCACCCTGGGTCGCTCTATCTCGCTCAGGTTCAATGAAATTTAGCAAGTAAAATAGCCCCAGGCCACATACCCAGCAGTTCTTGTTCTCGAAATCATAGAAGAATAACAGAGCCAGAATAGATAAAGGAAAAAAAAAAATAACAAAAACAAAAAAGCACAGACCGACTTCCACTTAAAGCACACAAGTTGTCATCAAAAGCTTCGTTTGCTCGCTCGCTCGCTCTCATCATCAACTCGTCAACATCATCATCATCAATTCGACATCTCACTCTTAACAACAATACCAACAATAACAACAACTACTACTACTACCACAACCCACAAGAACAACAACAACTATAACAGAAGGAACAAGGATTGGCTGGATGCAAATCGATAATATTGATATGCAAAAAAAATTCAAAATTTATAAAAGAATTATAAAAATAAAAAAATTACAAAAATAAAAAAAAAACTGAAAATATTTTCATTCATTATGCATTCGTTTTGAATTTATATGCGTTTTATTTTCCTTACATTCTATTCTATTCGCAATTTCATGTTAATTTCTGTTCTATTTTCATCACGAACGTTCTTTTACCGAATGGGAACGTCGTTTGCCATCATCTCATGTTGGGTTTCTTAAGAATTTGAGAAGCATTAAAACTTTCAAAGTTTTCCTTTTGCTTTTTGTATCAATAATATCCAGAAAACTTGCAATAATTTTTATGAGATCTACAAAATTTAAAGATCTGTTTCGAAATCACGGGTATTCTTCAAAATCTACGAGTATAATCAATTTAATTGTGGAAGTGGCCGAGAGAATGTGTGAAGATTGTCTTTTATTGAATGAAGTTTACTCAGTGTAGTATCGAGGATTATTATTCTAAGTCGTCGAAGTCGGGATTTTTCTTAAAATAAGGCATCTAATTAATTCCGGGAATGGTTTTTGAAAGTGAAGGTGTAACTTTCGTGTTCACTAACATAATTATGGGAAAAAGTAAGTAAATGGATGAATTAAGAATTATTAGGTCTGTTTCTTTGGTTTCCACCCGGCATTGCCTCTATAGATAAGTCCAGTTTCTGTCTTTCTCAAAACCACGTAAGTAAACATTTTGAATTTCTTTATAACAATAAAAGAGTTACCTCATCAACCGTACGTGTCCCAAGAACATGCGATTCTTCGCTGAACTTTGAACCCATAACAAAGAAACTCAAGTACCAGGGAAGCCTCAGCGACAGAACACCCCATGCCTACTTTCAAACTTTCCTTATCGACTCTAGCCGAAAAGTGACTCAGGTCCGATAACTGTATTTGTCGATCCGTAATTTAATTACAATCAAACTGTGGTACCACGATTAAGAATTAATATACTAACAATATGTGAGAACCGAACGAGTAAAAAATAACTCGGCCAAACGGAGGCTCCTGAACAATTGATATTATCATATCAACGATAAGCGATTACGGATAGTAGTTATAATAAATTAATAGCAGGACAAAAACAACAACAAGAAGAAAATTGATATCGGTATCGATTCCTTATTTTAATAGCTGTGCGAATTTTTACCACTTGTCGTTTAGTATGAAAAGTCAGTCGTTGGAAGAAAGTTGGTATTGGCATTCCGCAAATTGTGTGAAAGAAAAACAAAAATTGCAGTGAAAGTTCTTTCTTAGTCATTGATAAAGAAAACAAAAGACAAACCTAATCAAAATGTTTCTACTGGCCGTGGCAATCGTTGCAACCACCCTGCTCTTCTTCAAAGGCCTCAAGATCCTGAACTACATCGATCATGTGGCCGGAATCATGGAGATGATCCCGGGGCCCACGCCCTACCCGTTCGTGGGGAATCTCTTTCAGTTCGGCTTGAAGCCAGATGGTGAGTTATATAACAGCAGGGTGGGAGAGAGGAAAGGGGAATTTCATATTTCTTAGCAATAAAAATTCAATTGGAATCACTTGAATTCGTAACAACAGAAGTTGAAATAAATCGAAATTCTTAAATAATTGTCTCTGTAACTGACCTAAGATTTCCACAGAAATTCAGATTGCAATTAAATTTATCAAGAATTGTTTGATGGTAAACATTTTGTGAAGGATGGAGAAAACAATGAATTCCTCCGACTCCGGATCGAAGACTAGGCCGAAGATTACGAAGATCAATTGCACTTTTGTCGCATGGGCTGCAGACGAAAAACAATTCCACCGATTGCTTCTGGTTATTACCAGACCCCATACAAGAACAACACACATACCACGCATGGTTCTTTCAGACCTCTCATGCAGTAGGATTTGTTGCTGTTGCTTCTCAAATTCCCCCCGCGATGGCAACAAATCAATATCAATTTTTCGACTCCTTGCAGCAACAGCAATAACCGAAATTGCTTCCTTTGGCATGACGACGGCGGCGGCAGAAGATGCAACGACAACATCTTCCAAATGCCGCCAACTATGTGTAAATTTGTCAATGCGTTGTGTTGGCTCTCTGGTGTACCCTTATGGTTTTTGTTGCACTCGATGTCGTCGTCGTTGTTGTTGTGGTCGGTGTTGTTTGCTGTAGTCGGTCGATGTTATTATTGTGGTCTGGTATTATTGTTGTGGTTGAAGTTGTTGTAGCCAATGCCATTGCCATCGATGTTGTTTGTGTTCTTAGATAAAATTTAGTGGTTGCTGTGGCAAGCAGCAGGAGTCAGAGCCGACGACCAATAACATTTAAACACTTGCTGTGACTCCCGAGCGACCTCCTCGACGGCTTCAAAAGGATCCCATTGTAGTCATATTCATATGGGAATTTTCTCAGATATCAGAAACGAGCCTCCTGCTGTGCGTTGCAATTGAAATATTAATTACGGAGCCGAAATCGACACGAGTTATTGAAATATGCACAGGGAATTATAACACATACACAAATGCAAAAATTTCTCAGAAAACTGGGAAATTGAACAGAAATGGGAAGCAACTGCAAGAAATTCAATTTTAAGGAAATCCTGCACTCATAACAGCACCGAGGTCCACTCGAAGTGTTAGAAGCGGCCTGTGATGCTGCATATGAAGACCGTCAATTATTGCCAGTCCCCACAATGTGGCTTAAACCAACCAACCAACCGACCTGCAGCATCGGAAAATTCTGCCACTCAAAAGTTCCTCTCTCTTTGTCTCCTCCTCTCACCATTTCTCTTCCCGACATCCTTCCCTTTCCCTCTCTTTCACTTGGCGATTTAACGCAAAATATTGGCAACGTTGTTCAGCGAGTGCTTTTCGAGCCAATTTTCAATGCTACGTACGTTTTACAGAGTATCCGAAGAAAATTTTGCAATATTGTCGGAAATACGAATTCCAGGGCTTTCGTTCGTTGGTATTCTTTCAGTACCACGTTATGTTGAGCGATCCAACGGAAATTCAGGTAAGTCTCCAACTCAACTCCCTCATGCCCTGTCGCCTGTCGTCGGATGTTGTCTGAGAAAACATTTAATTACCCAAAATTGTCCTTTGTTCATATTTCACCGACAAGTCCTTTGGGAGATCCGTCTCATCCTTGTGGATTTCTCATTTCTCGTCCTCTTCCCTGCCATCAACCATCGCTTGCTACTCATTTCCCAACTCCTGCTACTCATCAAGCTTCTCTTGCCGTTCAACATCCAACGCTTCCTCCTCATCAACCTACTCTTCCTTCTCTCATCAACCTACTCTTCAACCTCATAAACCAACTCTTCCCCCTCATCATCCAACGCTCCTCTCCTTATCAAACCCACTCTTTCCTCACATCATCCTACCTCTTATCATCCCATTTTTCTCGCTCAACACCCTTTACTTCAGCTTCAAACCGCTTTCACCATTCCCATCCTCTTCCGTATCCTTTACTTCCCAGTTCGGAAAATATGACGTACAGCCATGAATGTCGAATTATCCTTTGGACAACATCGCCTCCATATATATCCCCACACACGCATATTTACACTCCCATGCTCCTACTTTCACATACACATGCCTTCCCCAGAAAATGCTCTCGAGCTCCGCTCTGCTCTACAAGGAGCACCTCTACTCGTTCCTCCGTCCCTGGCTGGGCGACGGACTCCTTACGAGCTCCGGTGCCCGTTGGCTGAAGCACCATAAAATTTACCAACCGGCCTTTGAGCGAGAAGCCATCAACGGATACATGCAAGTCGTACAGGAGACGGGCGATAAATTCATCGAGAAGCTCTCGCAGAAATCCACAACTGGACAAGAGGTTATCGATGTCCAGCAATTGGTGCAGAAGTGCACTCTGGACATTGCCTGCGGTGAGTTGAAAGTTTTTCGAAAAACTGGGTTTGCTTTATTTTCTGTAGATTTGTAATCATTGCTTAATTTCCCAGAATTTTCCATAATGCATGTATAATATTATATTTGTAGAAAACGCCACTGGGATCCAGAGCCACTCCCTCGACGACCAACCGTCGGTTCTTCACCGAGCGCTACATGAGTAAATTTCAATATTTTTCAAATTGATTTTTCTCCGGAATTCACTTTAATAAACAAACAATCCCCCAGCCTCTGTGACGTCATTCAGGAGCGCACGTTCAGCATCGTGAAGCGCTTCGACACGCTCTTCCAACTGACGCCCTACTATTGGCAGCAGAAGCGAGCACTGAGGGCACTCAAGGACGAAATCAATAAGGTATTCTTTCCTACCCTATCCCATATATTCACATGAAGGTGGAAAGGTTCACTAATATATCATTTTCCTTCTCCAAAAACCACCTGCAGATCGTTGAGGATCGACGTCGTGTCCTGCAGACTACCGAAGAGTCCGCCAGAGCAACCACCGGAAAACGACGACCATTTTTAGACGTCCTTCTGAACGCGAAGATCGACGGCAGAGACCTCAAGTTCCGAGAGATCTTCGAGGAGCTCTCGACGTTCATGTTTACGGTGAGGGATTTCTTTTCAATAGTCTGGGAAACATTTATATCAAGTCGTCATTGCAGGCTCACGATCCCACCGCTAGCGCTATCTCGTTCACACTCTACACGCTGTCGCGCCACCCGAAGATCCAACAGAAGGTCTATGAGGAGCAACAGCAAATCCGGGAAAAATTATCCGCGGCAGGGAAGAAAGACGGCAACATTGTTTTCGACTGTGACGCCCTGGATCAGATGCAATACCTGGAGCTGGTCGTACGCGAGACGCTGCGACTGTATCCATCGGTGCCGTTGATTGCACGCACCAACCGGAAGTCCATTGAGATCAGTCAGTAGCAAGGGACAGTAGAAAAGACAGACTCAATAATCTATCATGGGTTGGTTTATTTTGTGTCTCCTGCAGATGACACTAAAATCGCGAAGCGCACCACGGTCATCATGTGTCTCCTGGCGATGGGCTACAACGAGAAGTACTTCCCGGATCCCTGCGAGTTCCGGCCGGAGCGATTTGCGAACGTCACGGAGGACGAGAAGGCGGGCATCGATGCGTTCAAAAGCGTGCCATTCAGTGCAGGACCACGCCGATGTGTGGGTAGGTCGATTAGATGCAGCTTCCTTTTATACTGGTCACTTGCGTCCAATCGCTAATTACTAAGTAATTTTTATATCTTCCTCTCTGTCTTTCCACCGTAGCGCAACGATTCGCTATGTTGCAATTGAAATCGATTCTGTCGAATGTGGTGCGAAACTTTGAGATTCTGCCGCCCAAGGACGATTTGCCGCCCGGCATCAATGATCACTCGCGCCAGGACTGCGTTCCACAGACGGAATACGATCCGATATTGAACATAAGGATCACGTTGAAATCGGAGAATGGCATACAAGTGAGACTGAGAAAGAGACAGCAATAGCTTTAGCAATACTGTAATCTTACTTTTATCAATAAATATGGAAAATATATAGAGAAAAGAAAAACAACAGACTGTATATAGTACTACTATAGTATTTGTAATTAAGTGATAGTATAATTATGTATATTGAAGCACTTTGGTAACTTGCAAAGCTCTTAAAAGCAAGTAGTATCTCAAAGTTCCGCAGCGTGCACTTCATCCCCATCATCGCGAACTTCTGATTTGAGAACTTCAGAACGAAACAAAAATGATGAATACAGCGATGACGTTGATGATTTGGATTATGATGATGATGCTATTAGGGATCGGCCGTAAAGCGTTCCGACATAAACTCGAAAGGACAATCGAAGTCGCGCTCGTCGCAGGCCACGCTAATGAACGACAACAACAATGTTATGTTCTGTGGCACACGTGGCCATCTGAGGGCCGAGATAGAGAGTACGAAAAGAGACCAATTAGTGGCATTTGGTTGTGGGAACTCGACCTCACCAATCATGTTCATCGTCGCAGAGCCGACGTTTCACATCCGTGCCGAGCATTTCGAGTTGCTCCACGAAGGCCTTTGAGGTGCCGGGAGTGACAGAAAACGACGAAGGACATGGCCGAGGACAAGGACATGGCCGAGGACTAGGACGTGACCCTGTAGAACATAACTTGCCAAAGTCAGACCCAACTTTTCGACTCAAGACTTTCTCTCAAGCATTTCAATTCAATTTTCAATAAAATTGCAACCAAATACTATGAGGCAAGGAACGTATCCGGCAGGTTTCTACACGCTCGTGTGCAACCGACCCTCGCTCCCATATGAAATAACTAACTAGGTTCGGACGACTCGTTGAATGGTAAAGAGTCCAAAGTTTGCGCAAGTTTCGCAACATGAGTGTCTCCAATTGGCGAGAGTGAGTGCATGCGTGGGCAAATGGCATCCCATTGACTCACCACAACCTGATAGTGCTCCTTCACCTCGAAGATCTCGTCAGGAACGTCTGGGGCTTGCCGTCGACACGTGCCGTCAGAAGGTTATCCAGAAATGCCATCTTGGGACATTTGTAATCGACATCATGGACGTCACAATACTGACTACTCTGCGTTTCCAGGAACTTTCGACATGCTTCAATAATCTGAGAGTTGAGTCCAAAATGCCCGTGGTCGATTCGTTTTTGGCTCGGTCCGCTCCGACTCGTTACCTGTGTAAGCTTCTTGTTCAGAACGTTGAGAGCCTTTTGCTGCAAACCATGGTCAGACGTGAACGGAGGTGCTAAACATGCGCTTCGGTATCAAGTAGACCAATCTCTTGATTGGCTTAAAATAATTAAGATCAAAGGTTGGTTTTGTTTTTTTTAATATTTATTCAATTGTCTTCATCACATTCACGTTCGTCTCGATCAGTGCTTAATGATGTTCATCCTTGGGTGGGTGGGCATGAATATAGTCCAAAGCCTTCAGGATGGCAGCTGGTACTGGTGGGGCCACGGGCAACAGGTCGCTGCTGGGCTGGTAGCCGTGCTCATCGGCAACGTAGCTGACCTTGACTGGGACACCCTCGGGCGAGGTGTAGTAGTATTCACCGTGGATGTTGCCGTGGACATCGCCGGCGGCGTTGGCGTGGATTCCGTTGGTGGTCTCTACGGCGTAGTCGAAGCCATCGGCACGGACATCGGAGGACAGAACCTTGACCTCGGCGTGGACATCATCGTCGGCGGCGGCGAAGGCTACCAGAGCACAGATGAGAACCTATCGAATGGTACGTGGATTATTGTCATCGTGTCCTTTCTGCTTTCTCAAGATCCTTTGAAAATACTTACAAATTTGAACATTTTGATTTGAGTTGTTGATTGTGTAGACAATCTGAGTGACTATACCTTCTCTGGGGTTTTCGATGGCAATTTATACTTTCCTCTCCTTTGCCAAATCACATTTCTAGTAAGAACTTTCTTTCGACGAAACCCGAAATTTCAAGTTCTAGCGTTACTTTGGCGACGGTTGACCGGAAATTAACAATAATTAAAATGCGAACACACCGAAACCGTGTTCGACCAGTTCCAGTTCGCGTCCAGAAATGTCAAACGTAAATGTCAGTTTGGCGTCTGCGACCAAGAGCAGACTGGCAGACCAACAATGCTTTGAGCTTTAACTTAATGCAAAACGATAATAAATTGAAATCTATAAAAATCTAAACCACTCGATCTATGTACACGCTATAGGCAACCCGATACACCGGCCCGACCAGGGTGTATCGAGTATATTGTCTCCATGCATCGGTGCTAAATATAACGCCATGCATGCCAAACTCGTTGCCAACAGACACCGGCATCGGCACTTAATTAACTCCCCGGTTGCTGACGGTCTTTTATTATTTAATTGCAAACACATTCGATTATGACATCGCGGGCAAAAGTTTACTACTCCAAAATAACCAGCTCAAGGTAGTCCTAGGCATGTGCATGCATATATCACTTAATTGCAATTATTATTACAAATCTATATCCAATATTAAACACCATCAAATTATAACCTTTAAAATCCTCAGATATACATCTTATTTATAACCATATGTAAATGTACAATATTGATGATTTCCATGAGCAGTGACGAAACTTCCATATTTTTAACTACCATTCTACCAATACTACATTTGGTTAAATCATTCGTTTGGTGTCAGATGTTCAAGTTTATCGTTTATCGACCACTAACTTTGTCGCACTCGAAACAAAATCATTTCTTAATTACTTAATTATTTATTAACGTATACCATACTGCTATGTAGTACGAACGCAAAACTTAGTTCCACACTTCGAGAGAATTCAAATAAAAACATTTTAACTTCGTTGATAAATCAACATTCGTGTGTCAAACACTGTATTTTGACATTAAATTAAAAACAAAACATTTTATTTTCCCAATTTTTTCATCTAAGACAAATATTTAGGATATATGTATATATGTGTAAACAGATGATTACTAAACAGTTGATTACGAAAATAGTTTCAATATACAGAATAAGATTTTGCTAATACGAAAAATCGTATAAAATAAAAATATGATAATGCTTTAATGCCCTTCCGTATGTACATTGTTGTTATTGTATGTTTGAGAAATCAAAAATTTTTCTTTTTTTATGTCTGAATAGTTCTAGAAACCACTGTCCATACAAACATAGATATTTCCATTTTAAAAGTTGTTAAATTTTCGTCCTGACCGACAAACATTTCGTTCATTTCAGAATAAGACATGTTTAAAAAGCGATTGACATTTTAGGTACTACACCAAAAACAAATGTCAAAAGTCCTTAAAATCCTCACAGCTTCTGAATTTTTTTCAAGGGAATTACTCCCAATTTAACATACCGATAGCTAATTTATGTGATGGTATAGAAACTAAATCAAGTCACTAACATTTACTGACTTAAAGTCATTCCTACGGACGGTCTGCTTGATACTCAGGAGATAATGCTGATCTGGAATATTTATACAATCGCATACCTTAGACCTCGAACGCGTTAAAAACGTAAGGAGAAAAGGATCTAATCTACTCTTTATGTGGTGGATATAATTATTGATGGCTCATGCTATTCATCGATAATTCAAATTTCCAGCATTACTTTAATCAGATTCTAAATTGCTACAGAGGACATTAAATGCTACATTATTACACATACTAATACATGTAGCATTGAAGCAATGTTATCACAGCTCAAAAAATTATTAAAAGAAATGCTCGGATTCGGTAATCAATCTTCTCTTTTATTTCAAATATCGGAGATCTTCACACTTTGGCGCCATCGGATGGCAATGAAAGTGCTAGATCAACCCGGATCAGGACATTTTAATGACCGTATTCATCCTTGGATGGGTGGGCACGGATGTAGTCCAAAGCCTTCAGGATGGCAGCTGGTACTGGTGGGGCCACGGGCAACAGGTCGCTGCTGGGCTGGTAGCCGTTCTCGTCGGCGACGTAGCTGACCTTGACTGGAACACCCTCGGGCGAGGTGTAGTAGAATTCACCGTGGATGTTGCCGTGGACATCGCCGGCGGCGTTGGCGTGGATTCCGTTGGTGGTCTCTACGGCGTAGTCGAAACCATCGGCGCGAACATCGGAGGACAGGACCTTAACCTCGGCGTGGGCTTCGTCGTTGGCGGCGGCGACAGCGACCAGGGCGCAGATAAGCAACTATGGTAGTAAATGAGAGTGCTGTTGAAGATGTTGCAGATTGCCGAGTGGTAGTGATGAAACATCACCACCACCAACTGTGGGAGGATGAACTTACGAATTTGAACATTTTGCTACTTGTTGTGTTTGACTAGATCACTCTAAATGTACTGATGCCTGTTTCCCTAAATGGCGAGGCTTTTATAGTTCGACTCGACTTGATGCGTGTTGCACCAAACGACTAGGAACTAGTTTTGTTCTCTGAATATTATCGAACTTATTTATTTACCTTAGTATTTCCGAAGATGTTGCCGCGCCACCGTTAGTGGACATTAAAGAACTCGTTTGCGATATTTAGAACTTTTGCATATTTTATTAGACCGTTTTTCGAACACAATATTTATGCAATATTTCATGAGATATTTGAATTGTCCAAGTCGACTCAAATTTATATTTCCTCACTCGCGAAACTAATCTCGGGGCGTGGGCGCCATCGATGGAGATGCCATCGAGTCTGTCCACCACCAACACCAGGGTCAATCGCATGCACGCACGTCACAGTCCACCTTTCAGTGGGCAGTTGGAAGGGGACGTAAATTTGGAATGTCACACCATTTGACGATTTGATCACCGTGCGACAGCTTGGTATAAATAAACGGCCGCGATCTTCGAGCAGCATCAGTTCCAACTGCAACCTCAAGAAACTCCAGACAAAATGTTCAAATTCGTAAGTTTTTCACACATCGCTCGCTTACAAATCGTTGGCTCATTCATTTTCTCGTCTTCTTTGGCTCAGGTCGTCCTCTGCGCTCTCGTTGGCCTGGCCACCGCCGCCACCTACGGCGTTGCCCCACACGGCTCGAGCGGCGGCTCCGGCGCCGATGCCCACGCCGAAGTTAAGGTTCTGTCCTCCGATGTCCGTGCCGATGGCTTCGACTACGCCCTGGAGACCAGCAACGGAATCCACGCCAACGCCGCCGGCGATGTCCACGGCAACATCCACGGCGAATTCTACTACACCTCGCCCGAGGGTGTCCCGGTCAAGGTCAGCTACGTCGCCGACGAGAACGGCTACCAGCCCAGCAGCGACCTGCTGCCCACCCCACCCCCGGTGCCGGTGGCCATCCTGAAGGCTCTGGACTACATCCGCGCCCATCCGCCCAAGGAGGAGTCGCACTCTGGCTTCGGCAAGCGTTTCTAGATCTTTAGCCCAAGATCGAGACTCGTGACTGTTCCGAAAAGTATTGACTTAGTATTTGGTTTTAATTTCTATTGAGATTCATAAAAATTCTAAAACCCTGGTAAATGAAAAACTCTTGCAATTAATAAATTAAATTATAATGAAAATATATGCTTTTTACTGAACCTATCACAACTTTTTGTTCCGCTGAACCCTTTTAAAAAAGTCGACGGCAATCAAATGTGAATGATTTATCGACAGTTTGTACAATCAATACGATTTCGGTTTCCTCGTCGTGCGAGTTCAATTAATTTATGAACACTATCTCAAACAAAAACCGGAATGAAAACAAAAGATCTCGTGCCTTCTCTCCATATATTCTGAATGACAGGAAATCAATGTACAAACATTGGCTGTAAATGTTTGTTATCAGTTAATACTATGTTCATACTGAACTTGCATTTTTTATTTAATCATCTGGCATTCACAGATATTCGGTTCCTACGTCATCAGTGCATCAAGAAACTTGTCATATTAACTTTTGGTATTACTCCGAGCAACGTGATATAGGAAATTAATATTAATACTAACACAGTGAAACCATTTTTGAATACTGTTAAGGCCGGTTTGAACAAAAAAATAAAAAAAATAATCGGCTAAAAGTTACACAACGATAACAGAGATACTGTCGCTGGGCGGTTCAATGGCATTAAAAGAACTGTAGAAATACTTAATGTCATAGGTAAATTACCTGTAATAAAAGCCAACAACAATTATCAGTAAGTTGTAAATTATTGCAATACATTTTTTAATTATTTTTTATTTATTTAAAAGTTCAAAGTGTGTAAAATGTTACCTTTGAAATATGTTTTTAGTTTGGTTTTTTCACCTTTTTCGTTTGCTAAAAACCGGTGATTATTTTTAGGTGCTTTTTAACACATTTTTGCTGAACTTTATTTGTCGTCATGGTTTCTTAATTTGCAAATTTGTCAAAATGCATACATTAACTTTTTGTTATATATGCCAAAGTGTAATTAAAATGTGTATTTTGCCGAAACTCCTTAGCTTGCGGCAATATCGAAAGTAAGCCTAATTAAGAAGTGCGCTGAGAGACAAGGTCATTTATAAAAGCAAAAAGAAAAAAAACCCTCTTCAATCTTTGAACATATGGCGATTTTGAAATAATAACAATGATTTGTATAAAGAGGTTTTTGTAAAAATTAAGATCTGCAAAATCATTCTAGTTAACGGTTTCTGCGAATACTACAATTAATAACTGGAAATTAGTGAATTAAATCACATTCTTGAGCAAACGCAACCGGTTCCGATGAGTTCTGTAACCGGTTATTGTGCCAATACACTGATTTAACAACTGATCTCGAAGCGAATTCGTGATTTAATCGCCCATCTCAAATGTCTTGCACTGTGTGAAAATGTTAAATAATTACTCGTTTGCTGTTGTTGTCGCGGCTTTACAGACACACATACGGCGTCCGGAGATTTGACCCGTGATTAACTTCCAAATCTGTAATTTTTGTTTGCCTCGCAACATTGATCTTGAAGCGCGAACATGAGACCCGCACAAGACGTAGCCGAAGGCAAACCGCTAATCGCTTTCCCCACTGACTTCTCAGCCGGCATGACAGCGATGTGCTTTAGCTTGGAGTTTTTCACGTCGCCCGTCAAACCGAGAATCAATCGATCTTCTGGTTTCTCTCTTTGACTTGATCTCATAAAGATCTCAGAAGATCGTTTCTGTTTGTCTTTTCTCCAAATGGCAACTAGATGTTGGTGTTAAAAAATTATCATAAATTGCACAAATTATAGAAAACTCGTTTTTCAAAAGATAATGTCCAGTAATAAAATCAGTATGTCAGATTTTCGAGGGATTTGCATAAACAACACCCAAAAATATTAAAAAATACAAATATGCAATTGTACGTATAAAAAGAGGGTTAAAAGAATTGTATGGAATTATTGATGAATGTTAAAAAAAATTTTGAAAGAATTCAGAAATGTATTCCATTGGTTTTGAAATCTTCTTTTGAAGTGCCATCGGTACGGGAAATCGCGCAAGTTGCCGCCAGAGCCTCAACCTGGTATCGGCTGTACAACCAGTACACCGATTTTAGCCCAGCCACAAACATAATAAGCGCTGACAACATTCTACACTATATGCTTTTGTATTCCTTCGATAACCTTAAATTGCCTGAATCTGAAGTCCGTGAAATAATAATAATACATTAATATTTTCGCACAATATTTTCTTCAGATCAGTTAATGTTTTGAAGCTCTCGAAACTCGCTTATTAACTGTCGATACGAGTAATTAATTGATTAAGCATCTGGTTTACTTTACAATTAACATATCGTTTTCAGTGATTATAATACTTATTGCCTTGACTCAGATCAATGAATCAATAAAAGTGATAGTGAGAAGAGTTCTAATTAAGGACAAAATGAGATACTATTCTTCCAAAATACAAGTTAGAGAACTGGTTGAATATATGGAGGCCAAGATGGAGAATAAATGGCCAGAAAAGGAAGGGCCAAAAGTAAGTTTTATCGTTTGATGTGATATTCGGCAATGGTAGTGAAACAACAACAGTTTTAAATTTTCGAGGTCCAGTGACCAGAACTTACTCCAGAGACTGCACAAAGGAAAACAATGAAAGACCCTCAAAAAACAAGGGAAGAAGTTGCAGCACTGTTTTCAATTAGTGAAAGTGCAACAACAACAACATGAACTACAACAACATCAACTACAGAAGCATCAACTACAACAGCATCAACTACAACAGCATCAACTGCAACAGCAACTAATAAAATAAAATTAGGTTTAGAACTCTTTTGGACGATGCTGTTTTGGCTGTTGCTGGTCTTGTTTTGTTATTGCAAATATTTGCAAACATTTGCATAAACAAAACAGTCATTTCAATGTCCATGTCCACCCACACCTGGAAAACATATATATGCACAAATACGCACGACGACAACGAGAACAACTGCGAAACACATTCACACTTGTGCGGACACATGTGCGTAGGGGAAAATATATATGTATGCACGTGTGTCTCGAAACAAGAACGTTAACATTTCGTGTGCATCTTTGAGCTTCTGGCATGTTGCAATTTAGAAAATGAAAATTGCTGTCAGGGCAACGAAGCGGTATTTTGACAAAGTAATTTCCATTTGTTTTTGTACTACACAGCAACAACTCGCCAGAAACTTGTTAACTGCACCAAAACGTGAAGTTATGCCTTGCATACTTTTTGGGATGCTGAGGAAAAGATGCGAAGTTAAATTCAAACTCAATTGTATAATTTCGGCCCGAGGAATTTCAGTACTGTTATTATATTTTGTTTTCATAAATTTGCAAGTAAACAATTTTTTTTTTGTTTCTTAAATATATTTAAAATATTTCAAAACTATTCTAAAAAATCATCATCAAGACTTTTTCTGCAGCAGCTGCCGAAGAGTGGGATAAGCTCAGAAAGTTGACCCTGTCTGATGTGATCTGGTCCGGACAACGCGGATGCAATTCGCCTCCGCAGCCGAATGACTATGGTCAGTTACTGCACATTGGGAAGCATCCAAGCAGGTTTATCATCTTTGCCCCGTTATCCGATCATTGACAGCAATAACGTAGTGCTTGGCGGCTGCTCGTACCATAATTTCAACATATTATGGTGACAACACTAGTGGATTGTGCTTTTACCAGCGTCGATTTAGCGCACTGCGCTGCAAGCTCCGCGACTGGGAGCGTTCAGTAAACAAGTCTATACATGCGGGACACGACACATGTCTCTTACTTTCTTATCCGCTACAATGCACCGCTGTAGGACTCTCTATAGGCTGGTTAATGCATGCTTTGATCCATGCTTTTACTTGAGCTTTAAGTATTGTTGTATTTGGTTGTGTCTTGTGGTCAAACCTCACTTCAGTCTTTCGGTGACATCGAAACTGACCGAACGTGCACGAAAATATATTCAGATTACGGTAAAGGCACAAGGAACTTTTTGCAACACCATGTTTTGGTTGATATTGATGGTTCCTTTTCTGATCGTCCTCGTCCTGGAAGTGAAACATTTCCGCCTCAAGAAGTTTGTTAACCGCTTCCCAGGGCAACAAACGTTGCCAATCCTGGGCAACGCGCATCAACTGGGAAGAACGCTAAGCGGTAAGAATTAAAGTAAAATGTTGATAGACCAACTTGCCTAAAACAATTATATCAAAATAAAAGTATAGTAATAATAGGTAAACAATAATCATAAAACACAACTTGCAAAAAGTGACGGCTTAAAAATTATTTCATCATAAAAAACACGAATAGAGTAAGTGCATGTAATTAAAAAGAATATTAAAACTTTGAATGAATGAAAAACCATCGATTCAATCAAAAAGTTAACTATCTATTAAATACAATTATCAGGCAATTCACAAAAAGTCACTGTTTTGATGTTTTTCCTTTTTTTATTTTTTGAGTTTGGACCCGGAAAAATAATCTGCGTATGATAGTTAGACTGCCTAGATTTTACGGTCTTCGCATATTTGAGTACTCGGCTGTAAAACTGTTTTTACTGTTTGTCATCACAATTAGCGTGCCGGTTTTTTCCCATTACTTTAAAGTGTTTCTATTTACCCAAGCCTGTTGGCATTTTCCCAAAATATTCAGCTATCACTGATGCCTGTTGCTGTTATATGTTACCAGCAGCAGATTCATGTTATTTTCCTTTTCCTGTTCGCCTAACGTTCCAGTCTTTCTCACTTATCGTTGTAATAGAATCCCTGGACACGCTGTTCCTCTGGTGGCAAAAGTACGACAAGTCCAATTTTCGAGTCTGGATCGGCTACTACGCGCATATCTTCATATTGGATGCCAAGGACATAGAAGTAGTTCTTCCCTTGATTGAACTTAACCATAATCTATCTTGAATTCCACTATCTAACACTCCAGTTTGTTCTGACCAGCAATAAGTTGCTGAAAAAATCGGACGTCTATGACATGTTACATCCCTGGCTAGGCACTGGCCTACTGACCAGCTCCGGGCCCAAGTGGTTCAAGCTTCGCAAGATGATTACGCCGTCCTTTCACTTTAAGATCCTGCAACATTTTCACGTCGACATCAACGAGAATACGAAGAAATTTATCGATAAGCTCGAGGAGGCATCGGCCGGTGACATGATCTTTGACTTTCAAGAGCTAGTACAATACCTAACGCTAGACGTGATATGTGGTGAGTGCGATTGGAGTAAGACCCCAAAGTTCGGGGTGTTGAATGAAATTTTCATTTTTGTAGATACTGCGATGGGTGTCCACATCAATGCCATGGACCAACATGACTCCGTGATAGTGCAAGCCATCAAAGAGTAAGTAGACGATTGACTTTGGGGGGATAATGTATCAAAAAAAAAAAAAAAAACAAAAATGATCACTTACTAAGTTCTTTGCTGTAGCATGTGCCACAACATCAATATACGAGCCTTCCACCCAATAAAGCGCAATAACGCCTTCTACCGCTTCGCCCCTGACTACCCACAGTTCAAGAAAACCCTGCAGATCCTCCAGGACTTTACCTACGACGTAAGTGCAATTATATTTTGTTAAATGTAAATGTACCTCTATCGACCACGCCAATAGGTGATTGAGAAACGTCAGAAGACTCTGACGGAGAACAAGAACTCGGAATCCGATGCGGCTGAACATGACGAGTACTCGCGGCGCAAATTGGCATTCCTTGACACCCTGCTGTCGGCAAAGATCGATGGACAACCGCTGACGCTACATGAGGTCTACGAGGAAGTCTCCACCTTCATATTTGAGGTTCATTTAGATCGCGGCCTAAAAGCACACAATGATACTGAAAGTCTATTCTTGTTTTATGCAGGGTCACGACACGACGACTTCGGGCATCTCATTCGCTGTCTATCTACTCTCTCGCCATCCTAGAATACAGGTAAAAAAACACTGCCATGAGGAGAGCTTCGATTATAAAACTTGCTTCGTAGGAAAAGGTGTTCGCCGAGCAGCAACAAATCTTCGGCTCCGATTTGCAGTGCGATGCCTCCTTCAACGAAGTCTCCGAGATGAAGTACCTCGATTTGGTCATCAAGGAGGCCCAACGACTGTACCCAAGCGCGCCTATGATCGGTCGCTCCGTCGACCATGACATCAACATGAGTGAATGAGACATTTTTTGCATTGGAAAAACTCGATTCCATTCAGACATTGCAGATGGTAAAATTCTTCCCCGTGGTTCTACGCTAATTTTCTTTCTGATGGCAATGGGCTACAATGACAAGGTCTTCGAGGATCCCTACAAGTGTCGACCCGAACGCTTCGACATGGAAAATACCACCAAAAAACCGAATCCCTTCGAGTATCTTCCATTCAGTGCTGGACCCCGCAACTGCATTGGTTGGTTTGATAATATTCAGACAAATAGGACAGAGGCCAGAGAGATTGTAATTCCTTACAGGTCAGAAATACGCCATGCTGGAGTTGAAGACCGTAATTTCCAAAATCGTTCGCCGGTTCGAAATCCTGCCCCCACTTGATGAACTGGTCTCCAAGGATGGTGAGGTGCAGAACTACTGCGGCTTGACTCGCGAGGAGCAGCGCAAACGGCGTCCCCACCCACACAAATACGATCCAATTCTTTCGCCCTACCTCACCCTGAAGTCAGAGAGTGGTATTCATATCCGCTTGCGTCGTCGACATTAGGTCGATCTAAAAGGAGACTTTGCAAAGAACAATTAAAATTGTTGTATACTTAGAACAACAAACCATTTGAAATTAAGACACTTAATATTTCTTCTAAAAACACAGATAAGTTTATATCACTTCTCTCTCCGATAGGTGGGATTGCTAGAGGTTGGTTTTTTAGTAAGCCAGTTATTTGTTGAATTTAAAGATGTATAGACGTGTCTACAAAAGAAAAAAAAATCAAATAATAGGTAAACCCGATGTTGTTGTCGGTGGTTCCTTTGCCTTTGCATTTCCGACTCAAGAGATTTATGGATCGTATCCCAAGACCGCCGACGCTGCAGATCCTGGGCAACGGTCATCGAATGGGAAAATAGCTATGCGGTATTGTGGAATGATGAACTACTTTTGGTTTTATGCAGAGCCACGAATCTACAACTTCGAGTATCTCTTTCGTCGTCTATCGTCTCTCTCTGCTTCGTAGGAAAGGGTGTTACCGGGCAGGAACAAATCTTCGGCTACAATTTGCGACTCGAGACCTCATCAAGTAGGCCTAGTGACGGCATCGATTCGTGTCTGTTTTTGACATGAACAATCGATTGCATTCTGATTATGCAAATAATCTGCGTTGAATCCCTTATTGATCACCGTGGGCTATAAAAATAAGGTCTTTGAGAATCCCTAGAGCTACTGACCTGAACGATGCCATGGAAAAGCGCATTCAAAAACCGAAATAGTTTTCCTCACACCTCTAGTTTTGTTACAAGTTTTATAAAAAGTGTAAAAATTTAAAAAATGTAAAAATTGAATGTGTTGTATACGAAGTACAAAAAAGCATCTTAATAACCAGCTCTTAATTATAGTATTTTTGGAAGTAGTATAGTATATATGAAAGTTGGATAAGTTTCTAAACTTCTTCATTGCTGATGAGCCAGTAATTTACTAATCGCATGGGAACTCGCTCGTCGCGTCGATTGCATAGACGAGTTCAAGCACTTGTTTTTGTATAACAGTTGAATCATAGAAGTTTCTTAATAAATTAATGCAATTCTGGAAGAATGCACCGAAATCGCCAAAAATAGATGTTCTCGTGGCAGACAAAAACGAGCATAAAACTTGTTCTATTGTTCCAATCATTAGGAATTCAAGTATCATGTGCTTTTTTTTTTTAATAGGAAAAGATTTATAATTACTGCGATAAGCTGAAAGGTTAATGACCAGTAATCAAAACGTGTTATATATTCAGGTCTTTTCTAATAATATTAATTATTTAAGCATCACTTACTAATAGATAATTATTATAATGAGCACAAACCAATCGAACATACAATAAAAAAAATAAAAAAACACAACTATTTTCAATACCGAATATTCTTACTATTCCTACTGGGTTACCATCGCACTATGCGATATGTAGTAAATGTCCAATTTACGTATTAGATTACAACAATTTTAGTACGAGCCATTTCGTGTTAACTTGTGACATACAAATGTAAGAGAATTATCAAAGTCATGTCACCGTTTTCTTTTGGCTGGTCCATAAGTATAATTAGCTACGGATATTGCTAGTGAGCTGATCGCTTCTTCAATTTTTCTAAAATATCGATTCTGTTCGGACGTGCCTTTTAAAAAACAATTAATTGAATACTTGTGAAGAATATACTCGACACACGATGTTTCTGATGTTGCTGATGGTTATTTTTCTGATCTTCCTTGCGTTGGAAGTGAAGCATTACCGAGTTAAAAGAATTGTGAACCGCATCCGAGGACCTCCGACGATACCGCTCATAGGCAACGCCCATCAAATGGGAAAAACTCCGAGTGGTAAGGGGGAAGATAAAAGGTCCTTATACAGGACCCACAACTAAAAATGATTTTTTTAAAAAAAGCAAAATAAAATATAAAGAACATTAAGTATATAAAGAACATTAAACACTATCAGATTAGATTCCTATTTGAAGCACATGCTTAATACTTAAGACTCACACTTTAGCTTAGTACAATGACTCTCACAATCATCACAACAACAAGCTATACAAACACTTTAAGTATTATTAGTATAGAGTATATATATATATTATATATATATATATATATTAGTATATATATATATATTAGTATAGTGTATATAGTATTATTATAGTAGTAGTATGATTTTAGTAGTCCTCTTATTACAGTAGGGTTAGACATTTTTTGATTCCGAATTAAAAAAACACTTACGGGGACTTCATGCATGGTATTAATTATAATCTCATTTCTGCCCAGCATTAATTATATGCTTCTAGGGTTAGTTTTGATAGCATGACTATCTCAATTATATTTATTTATTTTTATTTTTTGCACTCAATGCAAAGTAAGAAACAAAAACAATAAAACAATGCTAATGTTTATGATGCAGTTGAGTTGGGGCCATACTGCAGTTAAAGTTGTCTTCATATATATATTCCAGCCGATTTAATATCTCACTCTACTTTAATAGAAATTCTTGACAAGATCTTTCTCTGGTGGAACAAGTACGGAAAGACGAATTACCGTTTCTGGATCGGATACATCGCAAACATCATTATTACGGATGTCAAGGATATGGAAGTCTGTCTTGAGCAAACATATAAATGTCAGCCGTTAACCAATATTCTCCCCGCACCAGTTTATTCTGACCAGTAATGAAATGCAGGAAAAGTCGGATATCTATGACATGTTGCATCCCTGGCTAGGCACTGGTCTTCTGACCAGCTTCGGACCCAAGTGGTTCAAGCATCGCAAGATGATTACGCCCTCCTTTCACTTCAAGATCCTGCAACACTTTCATGAGGTCATGAACGAAAACTCGGCAAAGTTCATCCATAAACTTGAGACAGCTTCGGCCGGTGACTCGATCTTTGACTTTCAGGAGCTAGCCCACTACCTAACGCTAGACGTGATATGTGGTGAGTATGATTGGAATATGAGTCCAAAGTTCGGGGTGTTGAATGAGATGTTCATGTTTTGTAGATACTGCGATGGGTGTCCACATCAATGCCATGGACCAACATGACTCCGAGATAGTGCAAGCATTTAAAGAGTAAGTGGGGTGGGATTATGAGTAATTAAAAGTTGTTCACTAACTTAGTTCTTTAATGCAGCATGTGCTACAACATCAATATGCGATCCTTTCATCCACTGAAGCGCAAGAACGCCTTCTACCACTTCGCTCCTGACTACCAACAGTTCAAGAGAACCCTGAAGATCCTCCAGGACTTTACCTACAACGTGAGTGCAATTATATTTGGTTAAATGTACCCCTATTAACCACGCCAATAGGTGATTGAGAAACGTCAGAAGACTCTGACGGAGAACAAGAACTCGGAATCCGATGCGGCTGAACATGACGAGTACTCGCGGCGCAAATTGGCATTCCTTGACACCCTGCTGTCGGCAAAGATCGATGGACAACCGCTGACGCTACAAGAGGTCTACGAGGAAGTCTCCACCTTCATATTTGTGGTTCATTTAGATCGCGGCCTAAAAGCACACAATGATACTAAAAGTCTATTCTTGTTTTATGCAGGGTCACGACACGACGACTTCGGGCATCTCATTCGCTGTCTATCTACTTTCTCGCCATCCTAGAATACAGGTAAAAAGCACTGCCATGAGGAGAGCTTCTATTATAAAACTTGCTTCGTAGGAAAAGGTGTTCGCCGAGCAGCAACAAATCTTCGGCTCCGATTTGCAGCGCGATGCCTCCTTCAACGAAGTCACCGAGATGAAGTACCTCGATTTGGTCATCAAGGAGGCCCAGCGACTGTACCCAAGCGTGCCTATGATCGGTCGCTATGTCGACCACGACGTCGACATGAGTGAGTGAGACGTTTTCGGAATGATCATTGGATTACATTTTGACACTGCAGATGGCACATTTCTTCCCCGTGGATCTACGCTGAATCTCTTCCTAATGGGCATGGGCTACAATGACAAGGTCTTCGAGGATCCCTACAAGTGTCGACCCGAACGCTTCGATGTGGAAAAACGCACAACGAAGCTGAATCCCTTCGAGTACTTGCCCTTCAGTGCCGGATCCCGCAACTGCATTGGTTGGTTTTTTGATAAAGCTTTCTGCAAGACCGATCAAGATATGGATTGTGATTCCTTACAGGTCAGAAATTCGCCATGCTTGAGTTGAAGACCGTGGTCTCCAAGATCGTTCGCCGATTCGAAATCCTTCCCCCACTCGATGAACTGGTCTCCAAGGATGGAGAAGTGCAAAACTTCTGTGGCTTATCTTACGAGGAGCAGCGCAAACGACGTCCCAACCCACACAAATACGATCCAATTCTCTCGGCCGTCCTCACTCTAAAGTCAGAGAGTGGTATCCATATCCGATTGCGTCGTCGACATTAGGTGGATCTAAATGAAGACTTTGCAAAGAACAATTGAAATTGTTGTATACTTAGAACAACAAACCATTTGAAATTAAGACTCTTAATATTTCTACTAAAAACACAGATAGGTTTATATCCCTTCTCTCTCCGATAAGTGGGTTTGCTAGAGGTTGGTTTTTTAGTAAGCCAGTTATTTTTTGAATTTAAAGATGTATATCGGTGTCTACAAAAGAAAAAAAATTAAATAATAGGTAAACATGATATTGTTGTTGGTGGTTCCTTTGCCTTTGCATTTCCGACTCCGACGCTGCAGATTCTGGGCAACGGTCATCGAATGGGAAAATAGCTATGCGGTATTGTGGAATGATGAATTGTCTACTTTTGGTTTTATGCAGGGCCACGAATCGACAACTTCGAGTATCTCTTTCGTCGTCTATCGTCTCTCTCTGCTTCGTAGGAAAGGGTGTTCCCGGGCAGGAACAAATCTTCGGCTACAATTTGCGACTCGAGACCTCATCAAGTAGGCCTAATGACGGCATCGATTCGTGTCTGTTTTTGACATGATCAATCGATTGCATTCTGATTATGCAAATAACACAATGCTTCCCTGTGGATCTGCGTTGAATCCCTTATTGATCACCGTGGGCTATAACAATAAGGTCTTTGAGAAGCCCTAGAGCTACTGACCTGAACGATGCCATGAAAAAGCGCATTCAAAAACCGAAATAGTTTTCCTCACACCTCTAGTTTTGTTACAAGTTTTATAAAAAGTTTTATAAAATTGAATGTGTTGTATACGAAGTACAAAAAAGCATCTTAATAACCAGCTCTTAATTATAGTATTTTTGGAAGTAGTATATAGTATATATGGAAGTTGGATAAGTTTCTAAAGTTCTTCATTGCTGATGAGCCATTAATTTACTAATCGCATGGAAACTCGCTCGTCACGTCGATTGCATAGACGAGTTCAAGCACTTGTTCTTGTACAACAGTTGAATCATAGAAGTTTCTTAATAAATTAATGCAATTCTGGAAGAATGCACCGAAATCGCCAAAAATAGATGTTCTCGTGGCAGACAAAAACGAGCATAAAACTTGTTCTATTGTTCCAATCATTAGGAATTCAAGTATCATGTGCTTTTTTTTTAATAGGAAAAGATTAATAATTACTGCGACAAGCTGATAGGTTAATGACCAGTAATCAAAACGTGTTATATATTCAGGTCTTTTGTAATAATTATTTAAGCATCTCTTACTAATAGATAATTATTAGATAATTATTATAATGAGCACAAAGCAATCGAACATACAATAAAAACAAAACCATAACTATTTTCAATACCGAATAATCTTACTATTCCTACTGGGTTACCATCGCACTATGGGAAATATCCAAGTATAGTAAATGTTGTATTGAATTACAACAATTGTAGTACGAGCTAAATCCTTATTTCGTGTTAACTTGTGACATACAAATTTAAGTGAATTATCAAAGTCTGTCGCAGTTTTCTTTTTGCTAGCTTTCTTTTTGCTTAGTATAATTAGCTACTGATATTGCTAGTGAGCTGACCGTTTAGTTAGTCTTTCTATGATATCGTTGCTGTTCGGACGTGCCTTTTAAAAAAGCAAATAATTGAATACTTGTGAAGAAGTCTCGACACACGATGTTTCTGATGTTGTTGATGGTCATTTTTCTGATCTTCCTGGTGTTGGAAGTGAAGCATTACCGAGTTAAAAGAATTGTGAACCGCATCCCAGGACCCCTGGCGATACCGCTCATAGGCAACGCCCATCAAATGGGAAAAACTCCGAGTGGTAAGGGGGAAGATAATCGTAAGAGGTCCTTATACAGGACCCACAACTAAAAATTATTCTTTTTAAAAAAGTAAAATAAAATATAAAGAACAATAAGTGAGGACGAGGAATCAGAGAACAAAAAACGTTTTATTAAAAATATAACAAACAATTGATTAAATGTATACAAACGTAGATTTCTCAATTGAGTTTTCGCATTACGTTATTTATTCATTTCATGATGAGTTTGCTCTTTTGTAAACACTATCAACAGATTAGATTCCTATTTGAAGCACGTGCTTAATACTTAAGACTCACATTTTAGCTTAGTACAATGACTCTCACAATCATCACAACAACAAGCTATACAAACACATTAAGTATTATTAGTATAGAGTAGTATTATTATAGTAGTAGTATGATTATAGTAGCCCTCTTATTACAGTAGGGTTAGACATTTTTTGATTCCGAATTAAAAAAACACTTACGGGGACTTCATGCATGGTATTAATTATAATCTCATTTCTGCCCAGCATTAATTATATGCTTCTAGGGTTAGTTTTGATAGCATGACTATCTCAATTATATTTATTTATTTTTATTTTTTGCACTCAATGCAAAGTAAGAAACAAAAACAATAAAACAATGCTAATGTTTATGATGCAGTTGAGTTGGGGCCATACTGCAGTTAAAGTTGTCTTCATATATATATTCCAGCCGATTTAATATCTCACTCTACTTTAATAGAAATTCTTGACAAGATCTTTCTCTGGTGGAACAAGTACGGAAAGACGAATTACCGTTTCTGGATCGGATACATCGCAAACATCATTATTACGGATGTCAAGGATATGGAAGTCTGTCTTGAGCAAACATATAAATGTCAGCCGTTAACCAATATTCTCCCCGCACCAGTTTATTCTGACCAGTAATGAAATGCAGGAAAAGTCGGATATCTATGACATGTTGCATCCCTGGCTAGGCACTGGTCTTCTGACCAGCTTCGGACCCAAGTGGTTCAAGCATCGCAAGATGATTACGCCCTCCTTTCACTTCAAGATCCTGCAACACTTCCATGAGGTCATGAACGAAAACTCGGCAAAGTTCATCCATAAACTTGAGGCAGCTTCGGCCGGTGACACGATCTTTGACTTTCAGGAGCTAGCCCACTACCTAACGCTAGACGTGATATGTGGTGAGTGTGATTGGAATATGAGTCCAAAGTTCGGGGTGTTGAATGAGATTTTCATGTTTTGTAGATACTGCGATGGGTGTCCACATCAATGCCATGGACCAACATGACTCCGAGATAGTGCAAGCATTTAAAGAGTAAGTGGGGTGGGATTATGAGTAATTAAAAGTTGTTCACTAACTTAGTTCTTTAATGCAGCATGTGCTACAACATCAATATGCGAGCCTTCCATCCACTGAAACGCAAAAACGCCTTCTACCGCTTCGCTCCTGACTACCCACAGTTCAAGAGAACCCTGAAGATCCTCCAGGACTTTACCTACGACGTGAGTGCAATTATATTTGGTTAAATGTACCCCTATCGACCACGCCAATAGGTGATTGAGAAACGTCAGAAGACTCTGAAGGAGAACAAGAACTCGGAATCCGATGCGGCTGAACATGACGAGTACTCGCGGCGCAAATTGGCATTCCTTGACACCCTGCTGTCGGCGAAGATCGATGGACAACCGCTGACGCTACATGAGGTCTACGAGGAAGTCTCCACCTTCATATTTGAGGTTCATTTAGATGGCGGCCTAAAAGCACACAATAATACTGAAAGTCTATTCTTGTTTTATGCAGGGTCACGACACGACGACTTCGGGCATCTCATTCGCTGTCTATCTACTCTCTCGCCATCCTAGAATACAGGTAAAAAAGCACTGCCATGAGGAGAGCTTCTATTATAAAACTTGCTCGTAGGAAAAGGTGTTCGCCGAGCAGCAACAAATCTTCGGCTCCGATTTGCAGCGCGATGCCTCCTTCAACGAAGTCACCGAGATGAAGTACCTCGATTTGGTCATCAAGGAGGCCCAGCGACTGTACCCAAGCGTGCCTATGATCGGTCGCTATGTCGACCACGACGTCGACATGAGTGAGTGAGACGTTTTCGGAATGATCATTGGATTACATTTTGACACTGCAGATGGCACATTTCTTCCCCGTGGATCTACGCTGAATCTCTTCCTAATGGGCATGGGCTACAATGACAAGGTATTCGAGGATCCCTACAAGTGTCGACCCGAACGCTTCGATGTGGAAAAACGCACAACGAAGCCGAATCCCTTCGAGTACCTGCCCTTCAGTGCCGGACCCCGCAACTGCATTGGTTGGTTTTTTGATAAAGCTTTCTGCAAGACCGATCAAGATATGGATTGTGATTCATTACAGGTCAGAAATTCGCCATGCTTGAGTTGAAGACCGTGGTCTCCAAGATCGTTCGCCGATTCGAAATCCTTCCCCCACTCGATGAACTGGTCTCCAAGGATGGAGAAGTGCAAAACTTCTGTGGCTTATCTTACGAGGAGCAGCGCAAACGGCGTCCCAACCTACACAAATACGATCCAATTCTCTCGGCCGTCATCACTCTAAAGTCAGAGAATGGAATCCACATCCGTTTGCGTTCTCGACGGTAGTTCAATGGGGAGGAAACTTGTGAAAACCACTTGTGACCACTTGTCTTTAACAGTTTTATTAAAATATCATGCTGTCTTTGAAAGCGAGAAGGCTCGCTGGCTTAACAACAATTTTTTTTTGTAAAGCTTGTTACTTTACCGCCACCAATACGGTCCCGACTTCTCCCTGGGCCATGAACGTGCTTGGATCCACAACTTGGCTGCAAATGAACAAAATATCATACAAACAGGTCGATCTCTTTCTCTCGCTTTCCTATTCTCTCTCGCACTCACCCGTCAATGTACTGGGACTGAATCGAGGTGGTGATCACCTCAGACTGGTTGCCCATCTGGTAGTAATCGTTGATGTTCACTGTCTTGTTCGTCGTGCCGAAGTTCAGAATGATTACATACATGTCGCTGCCAGACTTCTCTCTGCAATAATAGAGTGGTACAATTTATTATACTCCTTATCCTTATCATCTTCGGCACTCTGCTAAGCCGTACCTCTTGTAGATGACGATGTCGTCCATGATGGCCTCAATGTCAAGGGCGCCATCCTGGAAGGAGGGCTCCTTGCGCAGGAGCACTAGCTTCTTGAAGATCTGCAGATGGGATTGTGGAGCGCGCGATTGGAGCAAGACGTTGTTCTGCTTGTAATCGGGGGCCACTGGCAGCCAGGTGTGATCGCCACTTGTGAATCCTGCCAACGGGGGTGGAGAGGGTGAGAAGCAATTAGTAGAATAGGTGAGCATGGTGTGAGGACTTGAATCATGGTAGTCACCGGCATTGCTGGAGCCGTCCCATTGGAAGGGGGTGCGAGCGGGGTCACGCGATAGGCCGTAGTAGGTCTGAGGGTTGCCATTGCAGGCTTGAGGATCCACCGAGTCTTCCCAACTGATATAAACGTCGGTCATCGCCAACTCCTCGCCCTGTGACGGAGATTAGAGAGATTTAATCATCAAATATCTTAATCTTGCAACTTACGTTGTAGGTAATGGCGTTGCCGGGCAGCGTCTGGAGCAGGATGTTGAAGAGATCGGCGCGTGCGACGCCGAAGCGCGATGCCAGGCGCTTGTTGTCGTGGTTGCCCAGCACCCAGTTGGCGGAGACGCCCTGGGGCATGGCGTTCATCCACTTGTTGATGAGTGCCACGACATCTGAAGCGCTCGTCTCGTTCACCACATTCGAGAGGAAGTCAAAGTTGAACGGGATTTGGGAGCCGTTGAGGACGCCGTTGCCGTAGAAGCGAATGATATTCTCGAAGCTCGTGTAGGCCTCGGTCATCAGGAGGCGGGTGTCGCCGCCGTGCTCGCGCTTGAACTCGTCGACCAGCTCGCGCCACTGGTAAGCCATGTCGAATGTCTCGGGCTGGTCATTCGTGTAGATGTGCTGCAGGTGGCAGTAGTCGTCGGGATCGGGACATGCGGCCGAAACCGGCTCGTCGGGGTAGTTGTTGTTGCGATCCATATCCTTCTCGAACAGGAAGGGCACGGCGTCGATGCGGAAGCCCGCGATGCCCTTGGCCAGCCAGAAGCGCATCACGTTCTTCATCTCGTTGACCACGGCCGGATTGCGATAGTTCAGGTCGGGCTGCTTTATCGTAAACTGATGCAGATAGTACTGCTGGCGGACCTCGTTCCACTCCCAGGCACTGTACCGGAAGGCGCTCAGCCAGTTGCTCGGCGGCTCGCGCTCGCCCGTCGTCGCGTTGAGCACGCCGTCGTGCCAGACGTAGAAGTCGCGGTAGGCTGGGTCACCATTCACTGACTTGACGAACCACTCGTTCTCGTCGCTCGAGTGGTTCGGCACGAAGTCTAGGATGATCTTCACGCCGACCTCTTTGGCGCGCTTCAACATGTTCTCGAAGTCCTCCATGGTGCCGTACTCGGGGTGAATCTGGTAGAAGTCGGAGATGTCGTAGCCGAAGTCGGCCATCGGCGACTTGAAGATCGGCGACAGCCAAATGGCCGTGAATCCCACCTCCTTCAAGTACGGCAGCTTCTCGGTCACACCTAAGGATTATCGTGCGAATATTCACTTCCGGCTTCTTCTTTTTCTGGACCGATCCAAAAAGGTCGAGTTTAACTCACCATTGAGATCACCGATACCGTCGCCATTGCTGTCGCGGAAGGATCTCGGGTAGATCTGGTAGTAGTTGCCGTTCTCCCACCAATCCTTTCCCGCCACGTCGGCCACGCACAACAACACGGCCAACGCCACGGCGGCGGACAAAATATTCGCCCGGAAGTGCATTATATCCTCGTGCACAAGGATCGCTATTGAATGAAAAAATAGTTATAAATCACAATCCGCCGAATAAAAAGCCTCGTTCCGAAATGGAGGGCCCTCAAGCGATGGGTGCCATTTTTATAACCCGAACCCGACGAGCTGGGGGGAAATTTTCGATTAGAAGCTCGATGGAATGATTGCATCAATTGCAGTGCAAATACTGAGGGAACCATTTTTGTAAAAAGCAAAACACAACAGTTTGCCTCGATTGGCAAGGGAAACCGTTCCGCCAGCTCTCCAGTCATGTCATGCACGACCCCGGCTTACGGTGGTGGGGGAGAGGGTGGGAGTTGGAGTTGGCTGCATTTGTTAAGTGTTGTCACCACATTTGTTATCAGTTCTCAAATTCTTGAGAGTGCTTTGTTAGTAGTGAGTAGCAAGTGAACGAGAGACGAGGGGTTCCGGTAGTTAATAATTTCTCAAATCGAGGGAAATTTGTGATCTTTATCGCAAATGATTTTTCTTTAGTTCTCTGGTGTTGGAATGTTTTATTGTTGGTGTGTTTTTTATTTATTTCTTTTCTTTGTTTTTTGTGTATTCCCAACTATCAGCGATCGATAGTCGTTTTGGTTTTAAAGTTATTTATCTAATACTCCATAGCTCAGAAATTTCTCAAGTGTCCCATCGTCAGAGGCGATTTCTTGGCAATGAATCAGGGCTATCGATATTGATGAAATGATAATAGATTCGTCATCATCTGCAATAGAAAAATGTTAGTACCACCTGATTTTCCCATAATATAGACCAGATCTTTTCCATATCAGAAACAGAGATCTCTGTGCATTCACCCAGATCAAGAGTTAGAATAATAAAATGAAGAATACTTGGTAGTGTGTCAACGAAGTTGGCAAATATTATGATATTATGATACAATGAGCAGTAGTTGACGCTCATCGATTGAACAATTGGGCTTTGAAAAAAATGCACCCCAAACAAATGTTAGCGGACGGTGGCGGAAATTGACCAAAGAACCAATATTTATTGTAAATGCAGCTTCGTGGAAAATGTGTGGAGCCCGGTTTACGTCGAGGTATAAAAAGCGCGAGGTTGCGAAAGATGACCAGCATTTACGATTAATAAAGTGGAGCAGAGGTAAAAGAAAGAACATGTTGAGGCTGTTAAGGATTCTGGTTATCAGCCTGGCCTCCCTACGGCTTGCGACGGCATCGGCGATCTGAAGGGTGAGTAGGAGAGCGTTTGAGAATGCATTAAAGGAATAAGAGACGTTCCTATCGAAGGCATCACTGAGAAGATGTCGTACCTGCGGGATCTCAGCAAGGACGGCGTGTGGCTGTCGCCGATGGCAGACTTCGGCTACGACATCTCCGCCTACTACCAGGTCCAGCCGGAGTGCGGCACCAACGACGATCTGCCTCGCCTACTGGAGGACGAGTACCGTGACGTCTGGCACGACGGCGTGGTCAACGTGACGACGGGCGAGCGTGAGCCGCCGAGCAACTGGCTCTCGCAGTTCCGCTACAGCGCCTGGGAGTGGAAGGAGCAGCGCCAGCAGTACTACCTGCATCAGGTCGGGGTAAAGCAGTCCGACCTGAACTACCGCAATCTGGCCGTGGTTCAGGCCCTTGAGGACGTGATGAACTACAGGTTGTCGCAGGGCGTCGACGTCTTCCGCATCGACGCTGTGCCCTTCCTGTTCGAGAAGGATATGGATCGCTACAACAACTGCCCCGACGAACCGGTGTCGGCCGTATGTCCCTATCCCGACGACTACTGCCGCCTGCAGCACATCTACACGATTGACCAGCCCGATACCTACGACATGGACTACCAGTGGCCGACGAGATCAAGCGCGAGCACGTCGGCGACACCCGCATCCTGATGGCCGAGGCCTACACGACCTTCGACAACATCCTGCGCTTCTTCGGCGATGCCCGGCACAACGGCACCCACATCCCGATCAACTTCGATTTCCTGCAGAACGTGTTCAACACGTCGAGGGCCGACGATTTCGTGGGTCACATCAACAAGTGCCTGGACGCCATGTCCCAGGACGTCTTCGCCAACTGCGTGCTGGGCACCCACAACAACCGACGCATGGCCTCCCGCTTCCGGGTGCAGCGGACCGACCTCATGAACATGATGCTGCAGACGCTACCCGGCATCGCGATCACCTACAACGAGAGCCTTCCTTTCCTCCGCTCGCACCCCCTTCCGCTGGGAAGAAAGCCGGCTTCAGTAGCGGCTGCCCGTGGGCGGCGGCTACCAGGACAACAACGTGGCTCAGCAGTTGGCACCTGAAGATCTTCAGGCGAAAAGTTGGTCAACCTTATCGCCCATAGGAAAACCTACGACACGGGCTCGTTCGAGATCGATCCATATGTGGGCGCGATACTGCGAGTGATCGAGTAATGGGAGCCACGAAATTTGGAACGCGATTTGGAACAGTAGGTCTTGAGAAGATTTGTATATAAATATATAGAATAAAGCCTTGTGCAGCTGTCTTACACTGGAGTCTTTTCCCCGTAAAGCGGGTAGCGATTGGAAGCCATCTGCAGTAGGCTGGTTCTGCAGTCCGGTCAGCGGTTTCCTCCGGGTTCTGGGATTAGAAGGGCGTTTCCAGTGTGGTGTCCGCGTGTATTACATAGCGTTCTACTATGTGGATTCGACAAATTGATTACACTTCGAATTCTGTTCGGTATCGAGTCGCACACTCCGAATGTCATTTCATCCTGAGAGCGGGAATTAAATCAGCATTCAATTGTCATTCAATTCCCCCCACTCTCCTCGGTCGGAGAGCGCTTTGTCGTCTCTCGCGGCGACAATGCTGGTGTGGCCAATTGAGTGGCCCACCCGAAAAGCCAAGCTACGGCACGCTGCGTGTGACATGTCAAGCGATCGTGTCGATGATTAATTGGTGATGCTTAATTAAAGGTTGATTCTCGTCAAAGTTGAACCCTTATTGGCTTCAACACGCGCTTCTAAATTAGATATAAATTTCCCATTTTATTATTACTTTCTATTTTATTGTTTTTGTTGTACAAAATGTATGGTCCACCCAATCAAGGCGATGCATTCCGTCATCGCTGCGTGCGGAGGAATGCCCAAATATTTCAATTGGCTTGACCTTCTGTGTCGTTTTAGTTATCGCCGTCAACATAGTGCGATTTGCTTTTATTGCTCTGACGAAATTCCCCGAAAATTACCTCAGCCAGTTATTGCGTTGTAACATATTGTCTTTCTCCTATTAGCGATCACCTGGAATTGTATTTTACATCGTTTCCATTAAATATCTATTTATGTAAGATATCTAAAAATATTCCACTCTACAGTACCTTTGTTTAATAATGAAACAATGTTTACAATTATTCAAACAAATTTCAATATATAAATATATTTTATTTTATTTTACCATCTATATTTTTTTATTCAACCATTACTCTTTGTTGTGCATTTTTTTATACCTTATTCACTCAACACACCCTGTGCCTAATTGATCGACTTAGGCGGCGGCACGCGCAAATCGAGCGTTGCCCATCGCTGCTTACCAAGGAACATCCGCACTCGCACTTGCTCCAGAGCGAACAAGCGACGAACGACCGAGCGGCCGACCGGTCGAAAAAGCAATCGAGCGAGCGAGGAAGTAGCATTGAGCAGATGATGGGCGTGCGAGAGAGAAAGAGGGAGGGAGAGAGCGGGAGTCGATGAAACAGACGGAACAGCGTCATTGACTACAGGGGCAGCGGTGACAGCAGCAGCGGCGGTAGCGTTCGCAGCAGCAGCAATAACAACAAGCGTATCGATGGAGCGGGAGAGCCAGGGGCGGAGAGAATTGGAGCTGGGAGCGTTCGAGGAGGAAGAACGTGGAAGAATTAACGCGCCGCTGAGCCGATTTCTTGGCGCAGTCGTTGTGGATAACTCGTCGCGCGTGGAACTCGCTCTCGCCTCTGTCAGCCCGTCAGCGGAACACGAACAACCCGAATAGCATTACAACAAACACATCACATCCTCCAGCCTCCTCCGAGGGAATCCGCCATCCATTCGCAGCATCAACTTCGCCGGCATCCGTCCAACGAGCAGAGAATCAATATATTTTTCATTCTCTAGATTTTGTGTAGTTTTTTTTAATTAAAAAAAATCAACAAAATTAGTTCGGGAACATTTTACAAAAAATACGAAAAGCGAAATAACTTTCTATGAAAGTGAAAACTTTTTAGGAAAAATCACAAAGTGCAGAAACAAGAAAAAACAACGAGAGCCGCGCGAGAGAAAGTAAAAGAGAAGAGGCAGCATCCGTACCAAGGTGAAGCAAAGGACACGAGAGAACTTCTTCAAGGGTGAGTTGAGCCATAACCTTCTTCTTCTTCTTCGCCTTCTTGTGTTTCCCGCTCCTGCTTATGCACCGAGAGCATCTTGTGTTGTTGTTGCCGCAGGAAGAGCAGCGGCCGACACGAGCCCCGTCACGTTTGCCGGCCGGTGCCGCCGAGAGTCCGTTAGAGAAGAGGTCCCCGTGGACTCTCTCGCTCTCGCTCGCCGGCTCTCTTCGTCCTTGTTGGTGTTGCCCTCTTCTCCACATGCTGCCGCCACAAGCGTGTACGACTAATTGGCATAACGGGTTGTAGGTGAAGACAATTCAAACATCATCTGTCTATGATTTTGTTTTCGAATATCGAATCCACCCACCAACAACAGCCAACGATAACCAACAATGTGAAGAAAATAGGAACCAAAGCTTCCGAGCGTACGAAAAAAAAAATAAAAAACAAATTCCCACCGGACCACGAAAACAAATGCGAAATTTCAACTCAAGACACGTGTGTTTTAATTGGGAATTTCGAAAGTTGGTCATTTCGAAAACAAAGCAAATCCACAACACCTTGTCATAAGACTCATCAAATTATATCGTTGATAAATATATAATTCGTTTTTTCTTTCCTGAAATTCCGGATTTTTTCGATTTCATTATTAACTCTTTTCTGTTGTTTTCCCACAAACCCGCTTTGTGTTCTTTCAATGTGCTCCGATGCTTGTTGTTTTTGTTGTTGGTGGCATTTCTTTGTTTTTGTTATAAATTTGTAATTTAGATTTTTTCAAGTTTGCTTCTAAGAAATTTCTGTCGCTCTTCGAAAAAAATAAAAAAAACCCATCTCACTTGCACGAAGCGAAGTTCGAACGAAATTCGAAAAACCTCAGCTTCAGCTTTTGAAAAAATTGTTGTTCAGCGACTTTTGTTGGTTTTGTTGTACGTGGTTAAAATAATTTCGAACTGTATGACAAAACAGAAAAACAAAAACAAAAACAAAAAAATACCAAAACCAAACACTGTCCCGTCAATTTCAGGCAATTAGTCTCCATATGCATTTCACTATTCGAAACAATCGACAGTGGGGCGAATCGACGGCTCTGGATTTCCACAAATAAAAATCCAAATATAAATAATGATGAATGTCGAATATCAGCAGATGAGAAATTCTTTGTTTGCGGTTCATTAAAAGAAATATTTTGAGTTTTTTGCGAAAATATTTCGTCTGGTTTTCCATTATTTATCGTCTTTGTTTTGTGTTTGCTTCTTTGAAAACTTGCTTAAACGTGCTTTTTACCCAATTTAATTCGAAAGTGAATCGGGTCGGGTGAAGGCGTGTTTTTTGTCTATATTGAACTGTGGTATAAAATTGTGTCTGAAATACTTCGGAACAAGTTCGTAAAGGTTTTCTGTTTGCATAACAAACCATTTAATTTGAAAAGTAGTTTCTCGAAGCCGTACAAAAGGCTCAAATGCTCTTGTGCCGAGGTTCTTCCGCTCGCCCGATCCCACTGTCCCCGGAATTCCGAATCGACTCGAATTCTCTCTACCGGTTTCCTCTTCGTCGTAAAACCGCCGCAGCGACGCCCCCGGGGTTCCCCGGTGCTCAGGTTGCCGAGAAATTTACGCAGTTACCTGGTATTGGAACGAGCTGAAACAAAATCTGAACGAAATGCATGGAGAAAAATGAAATGTAGTGAAGGAATGAGAAAATAATTGTCTTTTCGAGAAATGCACAAAACCCTATCTCTCGGTTATTACCAACGAAATTAACTTATCACGAATATTTGTTGCATGCAAATGCCACTGTTCTGTTCTATTCTATTCGATAATCGTTCGTTATGAAATAGTCATATCGGAATGAAAGCCCGCTCGAAGGGCTGAGAGTTTACACTCGATCTTGTCATATAACATTTCGCCAATACTTATCAAGCTTTGAACTCTTAAATGTTGTTGATGAAATATTGCTTTCCCACCTCGGCCGATGGTTTTTTTCTCCGGGTTGCGGGAATCACAGACATTTTCCCAATTAGTCAATTTCACTCGGTCATTTCTGGAAATCAACTTTACTAATTGCTAATTAGTGAACAGGGCTCCGCCGTATCGGAAGTTAATCTATCTATCTGCATTATTATTGTATTGTCTCGTGATAACGTAAGAAAAACATCGCGAACCCATGCAGATTATCGCCGAAGTCAAAGTTTAATTGTCCCTTCATGATAATGACAATTTAAATTGAAAAACAAAATCCGCGCTCGTCGTCGACGTAATTGGCTTACTTATTATTGGAGCGGAGAGTTTATTCGAGAATTATTATATTGTTATATTTATTCTGAATTTTTAGGAAATCATCCGTGGAACGTTTCTGGTCTCGAATTCCAACGAAACGTTGACTCGAAGTCGCAGTTCGGAGATTTATTGGATTTACAACCAAGTGTCTTGTCTGGTCAATGTAAATAATTAGTTCATCTCTCAGAATAGTTTCATTTTCACTTCTTGCCATTTGATAATCCAAACAGTGTCAATATACATTGTTGTCTCGATAAGAAACTGCACTCGAACAAAAGGAACGCGACATTATGTGTTTAATGTTCAATGCGATAAAGTCCTGAATAAATGTGGTTATTGTTAGAAAAATCAAATTACAACGCGACAGCCGACCGACGACAACGCCTGGAAACGACAGAGGAAAGCACAAAAAACACCACAATTAATGAGAGAGGGGTCGACGAACTCGAGAGGCCGGGCGAATTAATGGGAGATCAGGAGATCAGGACACAAAGGCGCAAAAGCAAAATATTCAAAAAATGTCAGGCAGAAACGAGAGAACAAGGATTGCCTTGATTTATTCAAATACTAATTTGTGGGCTTCGCCATAAGCCGGTTTTGCCTTCCTCTCGTCGCCCAGTATTCTTGGTAAGAGGATTCCAAATCATTGGACATAAAACTGTGCGGGGTAGAGAGAAATGTTGACTGAAAAGGTTTCGAGAGAGGAGAGAGAGAGGTTTTTCGATCTCCGTCACTGATAAAACGATTTTCCCCCATCATCTCTAGCGATCCTCTGTACTATATCTCGCCGATCGACCGTACTAGGGACACAAACCTTCGATTACTTTTATATGTTTTTGTTCTTTGTTCTTTTTCCATTTCGAGTTCATCGAGTGGACCCCGCAGTCGACTTCCTCGACTCGACTTTGTTCTTTCGTCTCGAAATCTCGACAGTGACTCGGCGATAACTCGAATTGTGAAGAAAAAAAACCTTCAACCATTGTTCTCGCTGCATCTTTGTTGTTGCGGCTTTTGTAGTCGTCGTCGTCGTCGTCATTGTTGTTGTTGGATGTTCCTCGTCGTCTAGGCGTGTAAGTGATTTCCTGACTGGTGATAAAAATAATTTCCCGCTCTCGGCTAGAGAACGTCGAAATAAAATGTAATTCCAACGGCTCGTCTGCTATTTTTACTTTTCGAATGCATTCCGCCGATCGACCGACCGTTCGTTGTTCCAGTGCTACGGGCGAAAGTCTCCAAAAAGAAGTCTCCACTTTGTCCACATTGCCACGGAGAGCGCCCAGAGTTGCCAGCGTTGTGGAGATCGTGGTTGTAACGGTTCTGGTTGTATTTGTAGTTGTTTTACTACTTCCAGTTGTTGTTTATGGTTCACGTTTTTAGTCGTTGTTTTTGTTTAGTTATCGTGGCTGTTTTCGGTTTACTTGTAGTTGTTGTTCTTGTTGTTGTTATAGTTATCGTCTCTCTTTTTGATACTGTAATTGTTTTGTTATTGTATTTGTAGTTGTTGTTGTCACTTCCATTGCAAGCGGCATCGAATTGTGACAAGAACAGTTTTTTCGCTTCAATTTGCATGCAATGCACTTCTGTTTTTCTCAATTTCCTCTCTCCTCTCTCTCCTCTCTCTCTTTTGAATAGAATTTACAAATTTTGTGGACGTTTTCACGAATGCAACGTGCGTCACGTGGATCGTGACAGTAAAAGTTGTTTTTCATTAATTTAATTTTTTATCATTCGCTCTATCTTTACCTTTTCTTCGTTTTATCATTACTTGTCATTTCATTGTTCTTTTTTCGATATTTCTTATTTGATTTTTACAAGTTCAACCCGCACGGAAGACTTTTCCGTATTTAATTATTTCGTTACTATTGGGCTTGTGTTTTTGGTACTGAGTTTTGTTTGGTTTCACTTGTTTTTGTGTGGCTCTAAGCGATCTACAACAAAAACAACAACAAAAGCAACAACAACAAGACGTCAACAGCATCTACGCCCACATTCGCGACGCATGCCGGAACAGCTGGCGAATTCTAATATTGGGAGGCTTTTTCATCATTTTTGTATTGTCCGCTAAAATTCAGCTTCGTTTCGATTGTTGGCTTGGCCTCGTTTTCGCTCTCAGTAACCTTGACCTTGACTCAACCTGAAACTCGTGTGAATTCAAATTTCTACTAGTGAAAATCCTCGATTTTCCCCCTCCAAGTCTGGGGCCGTCTCTCGAGTCTGGCAGGGGGCTCGTCTGGGGCCTCGGGGGCCTCCACGTGTCCTCCGGGCTTCTGCTTCTGCTTTCGTTTTTATTTTATTTGCCGCAACAACAAAACCAGTAGCAAAAACAAAACAAACACCAACAAAACGAAACAAAAGCAACACAAACGGCAAGCGATTGTATTGCAAATTGAAACTAAATGAACGCAAATTAATTGAATAAAAAATTCCACACAACTGCGAAAATCAATCTGTGCAATTTTTCAATCGACGACTTTTTGTTTCACTTCGAGTCAATGTTTTACATTTTATTTTGCAAATTTTTTTGCACAATTCAAGTATGAAAACAGAAACACCAACAACATCAAGGCATCGAAACGCCAAAAACACACACGCACACAACAAGTAACCGATTCAAATCGAACAACGACAACGACGTCATCGGCATCGTCATCGGCGAGGCCCACCAGGAGGCGTCGGCCAATAACGCGACGAATGCCCTACGCGGTGGATCCAATGACAATCCAATCGATCGAAAACCACAGACTATAACAAAAACAAAAACAACAACTAAATGGGGCTCGCTCGATAATCACGGCAAAGTATCTCAATTGACAAGCAATAACCGACATCAGCACTAATAAAGCAACAACCACTGCAATGAAAACCACAGCAATAACAATAACAATCAAAACATCAAGAACAACAAGAACATCAAGAACATCAAGAGCAGCAACAAGAACATCAAGAGCAACAACAAGAACATCAAAAGCAACAGCATAATCATCATCCACACCATCGTCACTGTGATCATGATCAGCACTTGTTGATGTCGCTGGCATCGCGCTTGTGCATCTGATTTCGCGTACAAAGTCCAGATTCACAAATTGAATTGATAATGATTTGAAATTAATTACTGAACTGCAATATACTGAAATATTGGCCCCATAAGCATTTCACTGGAAATTCAAAATATTTATAATTCACTGACTTTGAATGGGTCAACATTTTGAACCCATCGATCGACGTCGACAACGACAGCGACAACGATAACGACGTGGACTTCGACGACAGTTGGCGGCGTCTGGACGAATATAGAATTATTTTCTATTCGGTTCGTTTTCACAAATCGAAGACTCGAATTTCTCTCTAATTGGTCAATTTTGAGCTGTCGTCTGTCGCTTTGCTTTAATGGCAATTTAAGTACGTTTATTTGACCCCCAGACAACTGTTCGGAGACTCGATTCAGAGGACAACGTGGGTCATTCCATTATTTTCTCACCGAGTCGAGTTTTATGTACAGTTCATTATTTTGTATAAAACCCATTTTTTACTTCTCTCTAATATATATGCACCTAAGTATTTTATAATTGATTGATTGATTGATTTATTGGCATTCCCATAAAGGAATCCCACGACCACAAAAATTTCTTATCTATTCCTAAAATTATACTTCCATATCTTGGACGCCTTACTTATTTAGATTTTAAAACTTATAATCTCTATTGAGCGAACGTCATATTTGCACCCGAAAAATTAATGTCTTTATTTAATTATGGACTTGATTCCGTAATATACCGTTACTATTTTTGATTCTCGATAAGAATTTAATTCGATAATCAATTCCTTCTAAGAATCCACACACTCAGTACTGACTGATCACGAGAAACTACTCTAAAGACAGGGCTAAAAATATAAATTCGCTTTTCTCTGAAAATCTGTTGCTATAAAGCATAAAGCGAATGCTATTTAAATTTCTCCTTAAATTTTGAATGAATTAAACTTGTGATGTTTTCTGGTTTCTCCGGGCTTTGTAGTTCATTTTCGTTATAAATGATCTTCCATCAAGACACACGCGAGCCAGATCAGGCTGCCGATCGTGACCACGAAGCGTCTTGTTGTTCTATTTACGCTGTTGTCGGCCACCGCCGTTTCCACGTGGTACGCGTCGCGTTTCGTCTGGTCTGGTCCGGTGACATCGGAACTAATGAAAATCGTATAGAAAGAGGGAAGGTATTTTTAGACCCTAATCCGAAACGAACGACAAAATTAAGACGAATGACGACGATCGAAGATCAAGATAGATACCGATGTTGATTAAAAGTTTGAATTTGGTCAACTCGGTCCTCGTCCATGGGTCGGGCGTCACGCCGCCTAGTCTCTAATCCTAATCAATGCAAATTTCTTAAGAATTTCCACTCGACGAACCATCGATTAGGTTTGCGTATGTTTGCGTATTTATATGTTGTGCTGATTGCAATGATAAGATACTGCGCTCAAGTACGTTGTATCCGTTATGCAATCTTATCGAGTAATGCGATATTAAAAGGCTTTTTCCTTTTCACTCCGATGTCAAGCGATTGTGAATTTATTTGAACTGCATATATACATATATATACACGAATATATAGGACATACCATATATATTTATTCCATTAACCACTCGAAATGTGGGATTATCTCGATATATTGTTTCCGTTTTTATTGACGTTTGGTTTTTCCGTTCGAAAATCAAATACTCTTGTAAGTTGGGGACGATTTCGATTTGTTTTGGTTTTTGTTTTCGATATGGCCAACATGTATATGCCATTTATGTTGGCCATCATATGTTGATAACGGGGTGGGTTACTTGGGTTGAGGCAGGTTTCATCACTGTCAGATCAGCGGGCGCCAACTATTAAGGGCCCCGTTACAGAAATGTATTCCTTCGATTGTGGGTCAGTGGAACTGGCTTCACGTGGTACTTAGTCATAGTTGTGTACAGTTCAACGTTCCGAAGACGGTGGTGGTTCCATTGAACTCTTATCGGGAGAGTTCTTAAGCTCCTCCCTGATACATGTTCACTCGATAAGTGTTGCTTTGATGAACGACTTTATAACGATTTGAAATTCCGTGTATTTATCGTTCTGTCGCAGACATCTGTTTAAAGCAAAAACTTATCTAAAGCTTTTTTGAACACTGTCTTCGATACTTTCACGCTGACCGCAGCCTTGGCTAAGAACCAGTCATTAGTCAGCCCATGTGAATGCCTCAGTCAAAACGTGATCTAGAGTTAATGCCCCAGATTACCTGGGTAACTTCGTAGTTTCGGCGGCACGAGAATAACCCGAAATAGTCCGATTGGAAGACATTGAAATTATTTGCTGAGGAATCACCAACACCAACACAACCCAAGCGCAAGTGTGATGAATTGTTGAATGCGCTTCTCTGCGACTTCTGCCGTTTAACCCAAATTTGTGGAAACACAACAAATACAAATAGGAGAAACAATACAATAAAAAAACCCCATAACTCATCATAAAATGATGGCGTGATTTTGGAAGAAATTACGTAAATGTAAACATAAATAAAAATCACACGCTCACCAGGTCATTGTAAATGTGTCAAACTCTATATGTATGATTTATTATTACACTTACCACCTTCCCTTCCATCCCCATACACCCTATATCGTAGCAGAAGCACGATCAGGTTTACGTAATACGGAGTTAACTCGGTAGTATTCTGAATTATTTATTACCAACTAGTTACTACCAACTATTTGCTGTTACTACGACTCGTACCTACCGTCTTACTACGATCTTAATCTGCAACTATGTCGTGGATGTGAACTGGAACTGATTTACCATGGCTATATTTTGGTCTTTATTTACATTATGTTGATTTACCAATACAATAAATTCAGTGTAAATTTCTTTTACTACATTCGATCGACATAATATAGGCGTATAATTCCCCTCCCATATATATTCGACGGAATTTACGAATTTACGGTGCTGGCCGGCAATAAAGATTATGTAAATGGAGATCGAAAGAACAGACCAAAGTAGTGTATTTTCGATATGCTAAAGCCAATGGTCATGAAAAAGTGGTACCAAAAATCGCTCAATCGTATATATATTTTTCACGTGCCTGATAATGATTTTTCTTTTTGTTGTTCTTGCTTTTAGTCGTGAGATAAGCACTATCATTATCAGTTGCTTTCGATGGTTTATTGAAATACTATCGTTGTTGGTGGCATTATAAAGATGATAGATTTTTTTATTGTTGTAGAGATTGTCTGTGGTCTGGTTTTGTTTTTGTTGCTCTGTTCGCTGTCATCGCAGCGGTTTCGATGTCAAAGCAAAACATTTATGGCTGCAAAAGAACAAACACAGACATCGACGATATCGCATTCTATTTACAATAAAATTGTATCGAATAACAAAAATTATTTTTGTTTACGCACCATCAAGATATCAAGGCATATGGGATCGATCTCTACACTTTTCTATATACTATTGGAGAGTTAATTGGAGAAAATATTGACCCCGGCTCTTGTCGTTGCCCGCTTCAGGAAATTTCGAGTTGTTTCCCAATGAATTATTATCCCTTTATCTACTGTTGCGCAATTTATTGACAATCGCAATTTCGTGTTCAGTTTGCGAAAAAAGAAAAAAGTAAAAGATAGGAAGGAAATTTAATATTGACAGCAAGGCCGCATTGTCAATAACTTGTCGTTGATGGAATCGTAAAGATCGTGATTTATGATAAGTACAACATACCAGTTGGATGAGATTAGGACAAATTGTTGACGAATTGCAGCGCGTTCTTATGGTGTTTTCTACGATGTTCCCAGACTCGCTTTCCCCTTGACCCGATTCCTGCAATTGCCTGCGAATGCACACCATCACCATGAGTTCATCGCGCAATTTAATCGTTACCGAGAAAATCATCTGATCTGCCTCTGGCTTTCATCATCGCTGGCCAGCAGCCACCTGCCCACTCCACGATCCCTCGTCCCTCGCTCTGCCCACTCTCCACGGTTCAGAAATTCCAAAAATCTCGCGAAATCGCGCCCCCACCCCTTGGCTCTGGCCCCGTTTGCCCTGGTCGGTTGTGGTCGCTGGAGTAAATGGATCAAAATTATTGAATAATTCGGCCAACTGGTGGCGAGAACACAGTTTAATGACTGAAACTAAGAGAGAGAGACAGATAGAGAGAGTGCGCAATTGTACGTGGTTGTTATTGTAAATTCCTTTCACTTTAATACAATGCGAAATAATGCGAAGATATTTCTCAAAACTACTCCACAATTAGGTTTAATTTAAATAAATTCGATACATTTCCTCGACCGCCCTCGCCCTCATGCCGGCGAGAGAACGGAACAATAGACGACGGAAAGAGAAAGAGAAGGCGACTGTAATGGGTCTTAATAAGGAAATGTGTGATGAGGGAAGAATTGTGTTAAATCAGATCAGGGCGTTTGGGAAAAAAGAAAATCGCTCAGATGATGAAGACGTTGTCAACGAAAGATGACAAGAACGATGAATGCGATGATGATGATTATGGTGATGATGATGGTGGCGACGACGACGATGGTAAGGAAGACGGGAAAATATAAGGAAAGGAATGCGGTCGATGGGAGCAACTTTCGACTGACTTGGTGGGACGACGACTGACGCTGGGTGGGAAGGCAGGGAGTTGGAAAAGGAAGACCCAGGACTGGTAGTCGAGGTAGTAGAGAGAGGTAGCAGACTGGTAGAAAGAGAGGTGTTTTAATGACAAAGTAGATTGTTATTTCTGTTCGTGTCGTAACCAGCTAGCGATCGTTGTAATGGAACGATCGATAAACCATCATCTCTGAGTTATTTAATGAATACCTAATCTGCCAATTACAATTATTCCCATGATTTCGCAAAGGAATTTCGAATTCTGTTTAGTCGAGTTTAATAGTCATAGTATATTAGGTGAATTCCCACCTCGACCTGGGCTTGTGGGACGGGGGTTGTGGGTGGGCGCGAAACGACCTCCAAAACAGTTTGCGGAGCGCTGGAAACGTGCCAGCAAAACTTTCAAGCGAAAGCTCCACTCGCTCCATCTCGCTCTCTCTCTCACTCGCTCGCTCTCGATACTAAAAGCTCTGCGTTATTATTGCTCGTATTTTTTTTTGTTTTTCATATATTGACGAATGAACCCGCCAACAACAATGCAGATAAATAACTGATCGAGCCGACGTTTGTTTACCTTTTTATTCATTTCTGTCGAACTCGTCTCCACCAGCAAGGTAGAGTCATGTGAACGCGGTGGGGATGGGGCTGGGTTGGGGGTTTTCGGGGTTGGGTTGCGGTTGTCGAAGTGATCGGGGGTTTTTGAAATTTTACTGTTTACCGTTCGTTCGTTCGCTCGTTCGTTCGCTCGCTCGTTCGTTTGTCATTCATTCGACCGATCCATGCAAATCGTTGTTGCCCATTGTTGTTGTTGTTGCTGCGGTTGACTCAACGTCCACCAGACGGGAGCCATTAATATTTATAGAGGTTATTCGCAGCTGCTCGTGTTGTTGTTGTAGCTTTAGTTTCACTCTCCGCCGGGCCTCTGTCTGTCCTCTGCCTCTCTCCCTCTCCCTCTCTCTCTCTCTCTCGACAGGGCCTCCTTCGACATTTTCTGTATCTATTGCGTCAGCCGATATCTTTCGGCTCCTATTGGCTCCCAGAAGGGGGCTCGACGGCTCTGACGTCAATCGTGGCGGCGACCGGGTGTCTTGTTATTGTTTTCGTTGTTGTTGTGTTTCTTGCACTCTCTGGTTGAGTGTGTTTTTGTTGTTTTTTGTTTTGGCAGCATCTAATGAAATTCTTTTGCATCTCTAAGTCACAGTGAGCACGAATTGTTTGTCGACACCACCAACTAGTGATGACATTTTTGTCCTAACTACCGATCCGCCTTTTCTTCAAACGAAATTGAGTAATTAAAAAATAGTCCAATTGTCTAGCTAAACGAAATGAAATATCTCCATCAATGTTTCTATTCGCATTTTTCATTTCCTTCTTCTTGGTTCATTTCTGGCATGTAATTTATTTTGTATTTTTCTTTTTTTGCGATAAGTAATTTATATTTTTGAAAAGGTCATTATTAATGCCTATTATAGATTTTTTTCTTCATTTTTGTTCCGCACTTCGTACTTGACCTTTGTCGAAAAGCTGCGAAAAGAAGAAAAAAATATAATTAAATTGTGAAAAAAACGCTGTATCACTGTGGTAAACAATCGGTTATCCATACTTCGTCCATGCCGTGTTAAAAATAATTTGCATAGTTTGAGAAACAAAAAAAAAAAAAAAAAAAAAAACAAAGAAAAATCAAAGAGAAACAAGTTTTACTTTTTTCTTTGTACTACTTATTATTGAGACACAAATTGTTGAATGAATTGTTTAATTTTGCAATAAGATATATTCCCGTTTTTATACCTTGAACTTTTGTATTTAAATCGAAAACACGTTATTTAAAATTGTTCGAGTTTTGAACTTTGGTACAATGTGTATAAAATGCATAGATAAAATGAATAACGAGACAGAAATTAGTAAATGAATTATTCATGTCTGTCGACTTCGATGCCACAAACGTGACGTTGGCAACACCATTTGTTCACACCTCGAACAAAACGAGAGCCGGTCGTGAGAGAGACTGAGAGCAATTGAGAAATGAGAACAGAATGCCGTCGACCGAGAGTTAGAATGCGAATGCGAGGGAGCGAGAGAGAGAGCGTGCGTGTGAAGAGAGGCGACGGTTAGTGAACAGTCACTCATAAAGAATGGCTTACGTTCCGGTGTACGGCAGCAACAACAATAATAATAGCAACAACAAAATAACCTCCCAATGTCATCGACTACAACAACACAACTGGTAGGTAACGCCAAGCCCTTCTTTTTTCGCTGACGTCGCACGAGGCTCGAACTTCGGAACGTCAGTCGGCGTCGTCGTCGTCGTCGGCTGTGGGCAGGGGCTCGTTCGATCGGCAACGGGTCGGCACGAGCCGGTGCGGGAGCCGAGAGGGAGTTCGTGTTCGTGTTCGGGCTCGCGTTCGCGTTCGGGCAGCCGGGCGAACCAGTTCGACGATGGCGGCAGCTGTTGGCGTCGCTTTCAACCTCCTTCCTTCCTTCCACCTCATTCCATTCCAATTCCATCGTTCCCTTCTTCCGCTCCGCCCCTTTGGCACGACCAAGGCGAGCGGTTCCATGGTCGAAGGCGTTGCGTGCAGGTTGGCGCGAGCGAGCACTGGCCTTATATGGGCTTTTGTTGTTGTTCTCTTTGTTGTTGCTATTATTATTGGCTCTCTTTCTGTGCACATATAGATTTTTTGTTTGAACATTTCCCCCGCCGCAGCCAAAAGGTGGGCGGGTGGTCGACAGGGTTCTAGGCTTCCACAATCGTTGGCCATCGTTCGGTAGGAAGCTTCCAAGGAAACAAAATGTGTTCATTTTTATTTTGGAATAATTTATTTCTACTGCTCTCTTTGCTTTGTCTGCCATTGAATCACAATCACACCTTCACATTTATTTTATTGTTGCATTAAATGTAATTCTGTTCGATCACAACTTTTGTAAATGTATATTTTTACGAATCAATAAAATGTACTCATAATATCGCTGGTATCCTTTAATTTATTCTCCCTTCCCCTTTTTCGCATTCCCAGGCTGTCATTTATTTATAAAATTCCATAGCTTAATTTCCAGATGACTTCGTGTTCGTTGTATTATGAGAATTTCACGCTTAACGGCATGAGACATCGTTACTGAAAATATCTTATAATTTACGTTGTTTCGAATTTTCACTTTACGCCGCCTTACTTTAATTTAATAAAAGAAACAACAACAACCACATCGGCTGCGGTCTTCTTTTCTCTCACGTGTTGGTTTCCTGAAATGTTTTTCGCACCGCCCGAGTGTCGCGCCGAAAGAGAGCCGAGCCGAGCGGAAACGTGCGAAACCGCACATCAATTTGCCTTCGCCGGCGCTAACCAGTTTCTGCATTCGAGCATTCACCCTATGGTTGGCAGCTCTGAGCGTGGGGCGAGGTGGGGGGTGGGGGAGGATTTCCGAAAAAAAAGACATCCTTGTGTAGAATTACAAGGAGTGAACACCTTGACAGAGGATTTTTCTCGGAATCCTTGCTTTCGTAATTAGGAGTCCTTTCGGTTCCTTCGAATCGAGCCTTCATGTCAAACATACAAATGAGAAATTTTGCGTAATAATTTGAAAGTAATGGCAATTGGTGTTGCTGAGTAAGATGAATTTCTTTTTCCTTGAATTTCCTTTTCCCTAATTTGGATATATTTTTTTTAATGATTTTTCTAAAAATATATTGTTCTTTGATAACATTAGTTTTTTTTACTTTTTTTTATTTTTTTAAAATAATTTGTATTATTGTATGGTTTTTTTTTTTTGAATTCTTTTATAAAATTGAATTGTGATTTATTACCTCTTCCCGTGAACCCTATAAATACTCTATCTAAAACTAATTTTGACACCTTTAAAAATCCTCAACCCACGAGCAACGCCCTTCGATTGGAGTGTAGGGCATCGCGTGTGTCGCCATCGACCGACTCGTTCGCTGGCCCGACGCCTCCTGAACCCACTAGCGTGCGCTTCAGCAGGGTCTTTGCACAGGCGTTTTTGTTGTTCTTGCAATTGGTAATTCTGTTTCGCTGTACTATTCATGCATTTGAATGCCCTCAGTCTGTCGGTCTCGGTCTGCCTGTCTGTCTGTCCGTCCGGCTGGCTGGCTGCTTGACTCGCCTCCATGCGACTAGTTTCCAGTTTTAATTTGTATTGATCAACTGAGCGAGTGTCGCCGCCGGACGCAGCGAAACAAAAACAAAAAAACCAACATTTCTTTCCTCGCTTGGAACGAGGCAACCGGGCTTGACTCGACTCGAATCGAACACGAGACCAAGCAGAAGTTGACAGACGCGCGAGCGAGCACAACGGTTGAAAATCGCAATCAAAGAAAGCTCTTGTGCCACTTGTATCCATTCCACGCCGGCCTCATCATCGCGGCTTCCCCAAACCGTCCAACGTCATCATCGCCATCGCCATCGCCATCGCCATCGCCATCATCATCGTGAACGTGTCTGTGTCCAGGCGTCGGCAACGAAAGCGCGTGCAAACATTGATGATTGGAAAATACATGAAGTTGATGAAATTCGGCGCGAACCTGAGACACCGACGAGCAGCAGCAGCAGCAGCAGCAGCAACGAGGGAATCGACGTTGGAAACGTCGTAAACGTTGACATTTCCAGCGCCATTGAAAGTCAAACGCGAGTGCGCACGCGCCGGATCCGCCGGAGCGCCGAGAGTCCAGAGCCGACTGCCGAGTGACGCGGGTGGAATCCTCGAAGTTCTCGACCCACCACCCACAATCAACCAAGGACATAAAACCGAACGAGCGAAACCCAAACGAAGCCCAGCCGAACCGAGTCCAGACGCGTCAGCAGAGCCGCGAGACAGCGACAAAGAGAGTGGGCGAAAGTTCGTCCTGGCAGCCGAGAGGCCGACAAAACTACAACAACGCTCAAAGGACAAACACCCAGCACTGCAAACGCTGGTCCGCCGAATGTGAAAAGCAAGAGACAATAAATTGAATCTCACTAAAAATAAAGGAAGTGTTATATAAAAAGACAAAATAAAACCCAAAACGATTGCCAAACGAATCGAAGGATTTGACCAAAAATAGTTACAACAAAAGAAAAAATTCTGAATCTCGTGTCGAATTTCTTGTGAATCTTCTGAATCTCACGTCGTGTCCTGAGGACGCAGTTTCATAACAAACCAGTGCTACCACATCATCGTAACGCAACGCATCGCATCGCATCAAACCCGGCCCCACCCGAATCTCACTCAAACACACACACACACACTCATAGAACGCAAGACGCAAGGACACGATGCCAGCGAACGCCGTGGAGAGCACCAAGGTCATCATCGAGTCCACCGAGGAGAATTCGCACTTGCTGGAAACAGCTGCCAATGGCGAAAACTATGGCTCGCGGAAGGCGGTAAAGAACCACTCAGCTTCCCCCTTTCTCCCTCTATCTCTCTCTCTCTCGCTCGCTCTTCCCCTCATCTCAGCAAACCCATCCACTAAATAAACTCCTTTCCTCGGCTTCTGAGTCTGAGCTTAATGGATTCGTTTTAAGCTTTATTTATTTTCCATTCGCAAATCAATCATTATTTCGCCGAAAAGTTCGCAAAAATTGGGCTTTAATGGACGTTTTTGTTGTTCGTTACACTTCGCTAAAGACAGCTTAATTTTGCTATTTTTTTTTTTTGATTTTTTGATGTTTTGATTTTTTCATCATCTTTTTGTTCCCCTGCCCCTCTTCTTTACTCGCTACATTTTCCTCTCAAATTACCTTTTCGTGTCATTTTTCATTCATTCCGTCAGTTCGGTTGGAGGCCAAACGTCGTGCTCCGAACTTTCGATTATTAACAAGCTCCTCTGTACTACCAACGTTGTTGTTGTTGTTGTTCAAAGACACCTCAAACACACTTTCCTTTATCTATGAACAAGATTTTTGTCTTGTCTCGTCTCGTCTCCCACATTTTGTTTTGTCTTTTTGTGTAAATTCATTGAAACTATCTGCAAGTGTTTGGTGGAAGACACCAACAACTACAACCACATATATGCACAACAAATGTAGGCATTGTCGTTGTTGTTGTTGTTCTTGATGCTGCTTTTAATGGAATAACACCCTACACCCTGCAGTTACGCAGTTGCTACGCCCACCCAGGGTGGTTTCGACCAGGGTAGTTTCACAACCCCCAGTCACATTGCGTGGTCGCTAATGACGAGTGCGTCAGCCGGTCGGTCAGGGCTTTAGGTTGGGGCTTTTGGTTCTCCCCAGTTCGACCACTGACCCACTGACCATAGCTGAAGTTGTCATTGATAGACCTTGGCTGATCGTGACGGCGATCACGCCCATCTACGGGGATCTACTCCTCACTGGGGGCGCGTCCAACGTCAAGAGTAGTGACCGAGTCGTCGTGATTCATCATTGAATCATTTACGATTTTATTGACTTTTGCAACACTTCCACGAATATTACGAAATATTGTCTGCTTCCGATTGAACCCTGAGTCGATGTGAACTTCGACTTTCACATCGTCATTGCTGACATCATTAGAACTTTTTTTTATTGTAATGCTCAATGCTCAATGATCAATGATCGCCTTTGTGATATTTTTATTGATCGTTTTTGCAATGATAAATAGATACTATGCTTTTTTAATGGGTTTTTCTGAATGCATTTTACTTTTCTTCCTTTTCTATTTATACATTTCTCGTATTGTACGCATTTAATATTCACGACCACATGTCACTATTCAGCTATAATTTATGCAGAGATCATTGAGAGATATGTGCCTTTACGAGTTTGAGAACTACGTACTACGTACACTTGGAGAAGAGACCAGTCAAATCGATTTGTCATTCAGTCTCTGCCGGCACTTCCTTTAAACCGCCTTTACATGTAGGTCATTTGCTATAAACACACGCACACAAGAAGGACGGACAATGTTCCATTAGTTGTAGTAGTAGACGAGCAAGGTGAATCGTCATTTAATTAGAGTGTACGACTGTGGAAAAATGAGAACGTGAAGATGTGATGACGTTCTAGATATCGTTCTAGATATTGAATTTCACATCAAACACCGACTGAGCGGTCGTCATTGAAGCGACATGATTCGGAAACCAAGTACTTTTGATTTTTCATTAGAATCTTCCCTTCCACTCGTTTCTATCTGCGGTTTTGTTCTCAAATTGATATTCTAGTTTTACTGTAATTGTTTTTTATTTTCTGATACGATGTCGACATTAAGATAGTACAAATATTTTTCATATTTCTCCCCATTCACCTTCGTTCGTGTCCTTGTTATTGATGTTACGTAAATGATAGACAATAGGCCGACTAGCGGTTGCACAATTAGACGACTTTTGTTGTTGACCGCAGGGCACGGTCGGTCGAGCTTGACCTTCGGAAGGTCACAGCATGATACCACCATGTTATTCACAAGTTGCATTCGAGACAAAAAATCATTTCGCTATTGATTACCAAAGACAATTAGCTGGTTGTTTTGGGGGAGAGTTTGCCAAAACTCTACTCATTTGTCCGAATTTCCAATAGCGACTGGATTTTTGCTAGCTGATGTTTATAATTAGGCTTATTGCATTATCGTAATTGCTATGTTCTTTTGGGGTGCTCGAAATCCAGCAGTAGCTAATGATATTCATCACGGTGATCTAATTAAACGGTGTCTTGTATTATTTTGTGAAACTTCATCTGGTTTATTAAACGACCTACCTGTATGGAAAAGTTGGATAGGAAAGATACTAATAGAAATACCATCAAAAAGCTTGAATTGTGAACTCTATAGTTGAAAAATTATGCAGGAATATAATTATTTATTTTACATTATGAAGCCTCGGTTTCAACAATATTGATCTACCTTGTATTCTTCTATTGCCCTTTAATTTACCAGAGTTTCTTTTGTTCTTTTGTCGTTGACAACTTTTCCTTCTTGGCTTTTCAACCTCCTTCAACTGAGTACCGTAGCGTGGTGCACGCTGCGAAGAGGTGGAACCATTTGCTCAACATTATACGACCATTCGCGGTGCAGTTTCGTACTCGACTTTACAAGCCCATAAAAGTTATCGTCCACAATCAACGGCGGCGTGGGCATTAACGGCATTTCCAAGGGCTTAGGGACCGAACCGCGATCGCAAAAGTTTCTCTACGGAGGCGCGGTTGGAAGGCTGTACAGACAGAGACGGAGCGGCGGACAATCGTCAAGTGCCGGAAACGACCCCTTGTCCTTCTCTTTCTCTCTCCCTCTACTCCTGCTGATTCTTGTTGAACTCTTTTGTCTGAAACGTTCAAAGGTTTCATTGTTAATCGGTTTTTCATTGCAGGAACAAGCGAACCTCTTGGGCAAAAGCAACGACATGGTTCTCGCTCACGAGTCGAACTCCAAGACATTCCCGCAGTATGTGGCGGCCCTGTCGGCAGCTGGCGGAGCCTTCGCGGCCGGCACCCTGCTCGGCTGGACCTCGCCGGCCCAGATCGGCATCACTGACGGCGACTACGGCTTCCCCGTGACCGACGATCAGTTCTCGTGGGTCGGCGCCTTCATGACCCTGGGCGCGGCCTGCGTCTGCATCCCGATTGGCTTCCTGATCAACTGGATCGGCCGTAAGTTGACGATGCTGCTGCTCGTTTTCCCCTTCACCCTCGGCTGGTGCCTGTTGATCTGGGCCCAGAATGTGCCGATGATGTACGTGGCACGTTTCATCCTGGGCATCTCCGGCGGCGCCTTCTGCGTCACCGCCCCCATGTACACCGGGGAGATCGCGCAGAAGGACATTCGCGGCACCCTGGGCAGCTTCTTCCAGCTGATGATCACCGCCGGCATCCTGTTTGTCTACGCGGTCGGAGCCGGCCTCAACGTCTTCTGGCTGAGCGTGGTGTGCGGCCTGTTGCCGCTGGTCTTCGGCGCCATCTTCTTCTTCATGCCCGAGTCGCCAACCTACCTGGTGAGTCGCCTCACTCGGCAATCGCTGCCCCTGTCCTTCTTCTCTAATAATGTGGTTTCTTTGCCGTCCCGCAGGTTAGCAAGAACAAGAACGACAAGGCCATCGAGTCGATCCAGTGGCTGCGCGGCAAGGAGTACGACTACACGCCCGAGATCGAGGAGCTGAAGGCCACCGAGGACAAGATCAAGGAGAACCCCGTCTCGATCGGCGCCGCCCTCACGCGCCGCGTCACCCTGAAGGCGCTGGCCATCAGTCTGGGCCTGATGTTCTTCCAGCAGCTGTGCGGCATCAACGCGGTCATCTTCTACTCCACCGATATTTTCCGGGTAAGTTCGCCAGCCAGCTCGGATGACTTTCCCAACACTTACTGACCGGCTTCACCTTCTTCTACTTCTTTCTGTAGGATGCCAACACCGGCATTGATGCCAACCTCTCGACGATCGTTGTCGGAATCATGCAAGTGATCGCCACCTTTGTCTCTGTCCTGGTCGTCGACAAGCTCGGCCGCCGCCTGCTGCTGCTGGCCTCCGCCGTTGTCATGGCCATCTCGACCATCTGCATGGGCGTCTACTTCTACATGCAGGACCGCGACGCCGATTCGGTGACCACCCTCGGCTGGCTGCCCGTCTGCAGTCTGTGCGTCTTCATCATCATGTTCTCGATCGGCTTCGGTCCGGTGCCGTGGCTGATGATGGGCGAGCTGTTCGCCTCGGACATCAAGGGTGTGGCCGGCTCGATTGCGGGCACCACGAACTGGGTTCTGGCCTTCGTCGTCACCAAGACGTTCGCCAACCTGAAGTCGGCCCTGGGCAACGGCGAGACCTTCTGGCTGTTCGCCGGCATCACCATCGTCGGCGCCATCTTCGTCTTCCTGTTCGTGCCGGAGACGAAGGGCAAGTCGTTGAACGAGATCCAGGAGATCCTCGAGGGCAACAAGCGCAACAACACGTCGTCGTCGTCGCCCCAGTCCAATGGCAACGCCTAAGCTGGCCTGCGCAGACACACACACACACACACACACACACACACACACAAAAACTCGACACACTCGGCCCTCACAACCACAACAACAAGCACAACCACACTGGCCACGGCCCAGCGGGTGGAACATGCCGAAGAGGATGATAAAGTGTGGCCACAAAGGAGCCAAGAAGATGGAAGGAAGGAGTCAGGAGTCAGGAGTCAGGAGTCAGGAATTAGGAGAGATAAGAGAAGAGGATGTAAACATAAGAGATGTTGCAGTTCGTTCCACGAATTTGTCTGCTAAACATGATCATATACGATATTCTCTAGTTAAGAAAGTTTCTTTTAAATTATTACCATTTAAAGCAACTTAGTTTTCACGCCAATATCCATCGCGATGATATCCCTAAGTATCATTTTTTGCGCAATAATTTTACAGTGTTAATTTAGCACTAACATTATGATTACTATTATTATTAATTTCTTTTTTTTTAATGTTCAATGCAATGCTCTCGGTGTAATATTTTCCAAGGTAATGACTTTTGGTCTGTCCGAATTAGGTCCTGTACTTGTTAATATTCCCACTGAAGTCCTTTAAAAATTTGTCTCTCTCTCTTGTTTCGGTTTCTCTCGTCCTTTTCGTAGTCATATCTTCGCAAATCTTCTATTCGATTACCTTCTTAAATATTATCATCTCTATTGTGATGTTCTATCGCTTGCGAATTTAACTGATATCTGCAAAGTTTTTTTTTTCTTTGTTCCTTTTTTTATTTTATTTTTTTTTTTTTGTATAACTTTTGTTATCTGCCATGTGAGAGTTGTAGTGGAGGAAGAAGGAGAATAGCAGATATTTTTATTAAACTGTTATATAGCTTATGTTAACATAAAGCATAATAATAAATATTTCAACTGAAAAGAAGCAAACTATATAAGAAAAACAAGAATACAAAAAGAAAGATACTAAAAATAAAACAATAACAAATACAATAGCATAACGTATAAGACTGAGGGTCAACAAACATTGTTTCTACAGCAGAGCCAGATATAAGTTGAAGAAAAAGAGAAGTAGTGAGCGATGGAGAGAAATAGAAATAGTTAATGTTCGCTAGAAAATTGAACAAAAAGTGAAAAGTTTCATGTTAAAGAACTCAGAGAAATATTCATATTACAAAAACAAAACAAAAAAAAAAAAACAAAAACAAAGAACAAAAAAGTCAAAGTACATACCTATATTTATTGCATTTACACAAATCACACCTACACATATATATAGACATATATTTCTATGTTGTCGTCGTAGTTGCATATTGAGCATAAAAAGATGTATTATTTGTTATTGTTGAAATTTGCGAAAATTTAAAGAGAAGAAACCCAAATAATAATTTGATAGAGATTTGCAATTTTATTTGTATTAATATTCTGTTGTCGGACAGTGTGGAAGCAATAAGCATGTACTACTACATAAGCCATGTATGGATATTTGAAAACCTTTATGTTTTATACAACAAATAGTCCCTAAGTTTTCAATGCTTCTTTTCAATTGTATTTACTTTTTAAGTTTTATCGTGTTTTTAATTTAGATTAAATTTTTATAAACATTTTTTTTGCTTTGCACTAAGTTTATAAGTTTTAATTCCAGAATTTTTTAATTACGATAAATATTTTTTTATATAATATGTATTTTTCGTCAAGCATTTAGTGTAAAAAATGCCGATGTCTAAACCATCGCAATATATCATATATGAAATATTTAAAGAAATTTATGTAAATAAAGTATAAATGTAAAATGCGTAGTTTCATTTCGAGGCAATCAAATTCATTTACACTTTACCAACATTTCTCAGCGGGTGTGCGGAAGAAAGCTGGACAGAAAGCTCTCAAAACCACTGCCTACTTTTGGGCGTTGCTGTGCCACTCAAACTGTTTGCCAGACACGTATCGCTACAGGAGAGGAGAAAAAATTACAATTGCTGCATATTTCGACATGGAAAATCCCTTGTTCCACTGTTCTGGACTCCTGTTACTATTATTGAACTACATATGATTTATTTCAATTAATAAAGTTGTGTTCCTCATAATAGCTTCACTCTAGTTTTCGATAAAATTTGTAAACCGTATTTTGCTAATCGTAAAGATCTCGATTGCAATAATAAATTCAGGCCGTTTACCACCTCTAGCTAGTCGCCTGCCTCCGCCTCGTCCCGAGCGTCACGACATTTGATTGCCACACTCCACTATCGAGCCGATTAAATGCCCCAGATAAGTGAAACTCTCGGAGAGCGCAGCGCAGGCGATAGCGGCCATTATAAGCTCCTAGAATGTCGACGAAAGCACTTGTTCGGAGCATCGCGCTGCTGTTCTTCGTCCTCGCCGTGTCCTCCACGGGCTCCCTCGAGTCGCCCGATTGGTGGGAGGGCGCCTCGCTCTACCAGATCTACCCGCGCTCCTTCCAGGACAGCGACGGCGATGGCGTCGGCGACTTGAAGGGTGAGTAGTCGAGAGTAGTCGGTGAATATCTAGCTTGTTGTCGTCCTTCAGGCATCACTTCGCGGCTGGAGTACCTGAAGGAGATCGGCGTGACGGCCACCTGGTTGTCGCCCGTGTTCGAGTCCCCGATGTCCGACTTCGGCTACGACATCTCGAACTTCACGCGCATCGATCCGATCTTCGGCACCCTGGAGGACTTCGACGCCATGATCGCCAAGGCCAAGCAGCTGGGCGTGAAGATTCTGCTGGACTTCGTACCGAATCACTCGAGCGATGAGTGCGAGTGGTTCGCGAAGTCGGTGCGACGCGAGGAGGGCTACGAGGACTTCTACGTGTGGGACGATGGTCGCGTGGACCCGAGCAACGTCAGCAACCGCCTAGTGCCAAGCAATTGGGTGAGAATCCGTTTGATTGCAGATCTCTTTTGATAAAAGATCCTTTGATAAAAGATCCCTTCATAGGAGATCCTTTGAATGGAGATCTGGGCCATTGATTGGAGATCTTTTAATTAGAGATCCGTTGTTTAGAAATCGTTTGTTGCTTGACTGATTATCGTCTTCCGGGTTCTCTCGCAGATAAGCGTATTTGGCGGCCCCCAGTGGACATGGCATCCGGACCGCCAGCAGTTCTACCTGCACCAGTTCCAGGTGAAGCAGCCCGACCTGAACTTCTCCAACCCTCTCGTGCGGGCCGAGATGCTGCGCGTGCTCGAGTATTGGCTGGATCGCGGCGTTGACGGGTTCCGCATCGACGCCGTGCCGCACGTCTTCGAGAAGCGCAACGAGGACGGCACCTACCCGGACGAGCCGCTGAGCGGCTGGTCGAACGACCCGAACAGCTACGACTACCACAATCACATCTACACGAAGGATCAGTACGAGACGATCGAGCTGCTGTACGAGTGGCGCGAGTTTCTCGACAACTACCGGAGTCAGCACGGCGGCGACACCAGGTTCGATTCGTTGATCGACCACGGACCGAGCTAAGTCAATTCAATAAGCCCTTTAATGTAGGATTTTGCTGGCTGAAGCCTACTCGTCGGTGGAGACCCTCAGCCAGTACTTCAGCAACGGCACCCACTGGGGCGCCCACCTGCCGATGAACTTCAACCTCATGTACCTGAACGGCTACTCGACGGCCTGGGATGTGGAGAACTCGGCCCGCTACTGGATGGACACGATGTGGACGCTCCACCAGACGGCGAACTGGGTGGTCGGCAACCACGACAACGGCCGCGTGGCCGATCGCATGGGCCGGCACAAGGTCGACCTGCTGAACATGATCGTCAACGCGATGCCGGGAGTCTCCGTCACCTACTACGTGAGTCGAAGAGTCCTCTCTCTGTTTCTATCAGCCTCCAACTCAATCGTTCGCTCTCTATCTTGGGTAGGGCGAGGAGATCGCGATGGCGAACGTGCCGACCGAATGCACTGAGATCTCGTGCGACGGCCGGGATCCCGAGCGGACGCCGATGCAGTGGGAGCCACAAGCGAATGCCGGCTTCACGACTGGACCCAGCACCTGGCTGCCCATCGCGGCGGACTTCGAGCGCTACAACGTGCAGACGGAGCGCGGGGTGGCGCGGAGCACCTTGAACATCTTCAAGGGGATGCAGAAATTGAAAAGCACTACCGCGTTCAGGGCGTTCAAGCAGCCGAATGGCTTCTCGTACGGCGCGGTCTCGCAACAGGTGTTCCAGATTGTAAGGTGGGGACTAAAAGGAGTCAAACCAATGTCCTCTTTCCTACATGTCTCTCTTTCGCCCTCTGGGCTGGATCGATTCGGGGTCCCTTCAATTAAATTGTACAAATTAAATTCTCTTCAGCGCAACCCTTTCTTTTCCCTCCAGCCAAAAGCTCTTCCTCCGTCCCTCCTTCTGTCGATTTCTCTTTATTTTCCTCTTTTTCTCGTTCTCTTCCTTCCCACCTCCTCATCATCCTTCCCTCTCGCCAACTGCATTGCCGCGTTTTTCTTCAGAGCATTTGCATTTTATTTTAAAATCCTTTTCTTGTTCCCTTTCTCTCCCTCTCTTTTCTCTCGCTGCGCAGATCAGCTCCCGGGGTCGAGGAGTATCGCATTCTGGTGAATCTGGGCAATAAGCTGGAAGCTGTGGAGCACTTAAGCGATAGGGTCATGGAGTACGTGCTCCTCAGTCCCCACTCGACACATAATAGCGGGTGAGTTTGGTCTGCATGTATGTATGTACGCATATGTGTGTGTGTGTTTGCTCTCGTGTGGTTTCACACCGAGTGGTGTCGGAGTGTCTGCTTGTGTGTTTGTTGAAATGTTCGCCTTGAAGTTGAAACAATTTTAATTTGAATTTCATAATATAGTTAATATATTTTCTTTTTGCTCTATTTTCTTGTCCTCGCTATTGCTTTTGACCTCGCCCTTTGCATAACTATTTATAATTTTCCACTTCTATCTCCCTTCCTCTTTGCCGCAGGGATCTCGTCGACCTGAGTGGTCGGATCTACTTGAAGCCCTACGAGGCCGTGGTGCTGCGCTGGAGGTTAAACTGAAGTCAAGGGAATTATGTATTTTATGGAGCGCGAAAAGCTCCTTTAAATATTTCGTTTATTATGAAAAAATAAAAGATTAATTACAATCAAAGCTTTAGTTGATTCTGGAGGTGGTCCTCAGGACGATGGCCTCGTTGGGCATCATCAGGATGGAGTCCGCGTAGACCTTGTCACTGTAATGAAAGAGTGATGTAAAACCATGATAAGTGGTCGATCAAGGGTCGGTCGAGGGCCGGACGGACTTACCCGACGCGACGGATGGACTTGTCGGTAACGGCCACGTACTCCAGCTGCGAGGTCAAACCACTGAAGACCGCGTTCGCGTTCACCGACTCCACGTCGGACATGATGTTCAGCAGGACCACATAAGTGTAGTCGCCGTCGAGGAAGCTGCAAAGAAGGAAGTCAGATTTCGGACATTGTTTGAGTCGCATGACGACGACCTACCGCTTGATGGCCAGCACGTTCTCGCTGGCCGCCTTGATCTCGGCATCGCCATTGCGGAAGGTCGATGCGGAGCGCACGGCCTGCAACTGCTTGTAGACATTCAAATGACTAAGTGGGATTCCGCGCTCTCGCTTCACATTCACCGTTTTGTAGTTGTCCGAGATGGGCAGCCAGGTCGATGGACCGGTAGTGAAGCCGGCGTTGTTGCTGTCGTTCCACTGGAAGGGCGTGCGAGCCGGGTCACGAGAGAAGGACTCGTAGATCTCGGGGTTGGAGTTGCAGGCCGAGGGGTCGACGGTGTCGTTCCACGAGATCCAGACGTCGGTCATGCCGATCTCCTCGCCGTTGTAGGTAATGCTGCAGCCGGGCAGGGTCAGGAGCATCATGTTGATCATGTCCATGCGCTGCTCGCCGAAGCGCGATCCGATGCGGTTATTGTCGTGGTTGCCCATCTGGAAGGGAGTGAGATGGGAGAGTGAAATTCACCGATTTCGGGTTTCAGGTGCCTCCACTTACCACCCAGTTGGCGGTGCGTCCCTCGGGCATGTGGCTCATCCAGTTGTTGATCATCTGGGCGTAGTGGTGGGCATCGGAGGCGTCGTTCAGCGCCGTTATCAGCTCGAAGTTGAAGGGTATCTGCGAGCCCTCGGCCGTGCTGTTGCCGTAGTACTGCATGATCACATCGATCGGCGCATACGCCTCGGTCATCATGATCCGGTCGTCGCCGCCGTACATGGCCTGGTGCTCCTCGAGAACCTGTCGGAACTCGTAGATCAAGTCGATGGTCTCCGGCTGGTTGGTCGTGTAGATGTGGTCGAGGTAGTCGTAGGCCTCGGGGTCGGTGACCCATTCGTTGCGCGGCTCATCGGGCCAGTTGCCGTCCTCGTCGGCCTCGATTTCGAAGATGTGTGGCGTGGCATCCACGCGGAAGCCGTCGACGCCCTTGCGCAGCCAGAAACGCATCACCTCCTGCAAGGAAAAATCGAAAACCGAAATCAGGGTTAATTCTCTTGTGACTATGATTCGGATGACTCTCGAACAAACCTTCATCATTTCGCGCACTTTGGGGTTACGGTAGTTGAAGTCGGGCTGCTTGGCCACGAACTGATGCAGGTAGTAGGCCTGGCGCTGCTCGTTCCAGGTCCACATCGAGCCACGGAACACGCTGATCCAATTGGTCGGGGGCTGGCGTTCGCCATTGACGATCTTTCCCGGATGCCACACGTAGAAGTCCGCGTATTCGGGATCTCCGTTCACCGACCGCTGGAACCAGTCGCACTCGTCACTCGAGTGGTTCGGGACCAGATCGAGCAGGATCTTGATGCCAACGGCCTTGGCCTTTGCCATCATGTTGTCGAAGTCCTCCATGGTGCCGAACATCGGATCGATTTCGGTGAAGTTGGCGATGTCGTAGCCGAAATCGGCCATTGGGGAGGTGAAGATGGGCGACAGCCAGGTGCCCGTGATGCCGATCTCCTTGAGGTAGGCCAACTCCTCAGTGACGCCTGATGGTGGGATGAGAAATTACTCGCCTGGTAGCGGAAATCGCTGACTCCGTGCCTACCTTTCAGATCGCCGATTCCGTCGCCATCGCTGTCCTTGAAGGATCGCGGGTAGATCTGGTAGAAGGAGGCCGTCTGCCACCACTTTTTCTCTGCACCGGTGGCGAGCGCCAACGTCAGCGCTAGACACAAGAGCGTCAGTGTCTTCGTCATGTTGAGGTGTCTCTCGGGGCCCGTCTTCACTGGCGGTTCGACACAGACAATTGCGGTCTGCGCTAGTGCGACGGCCATTTATGTTGATTGATAAGGGAACCGCCGCCGCCGTCGTGTTTAGCCAGCACTGTCATCGACGGCATTGTCATCGCGATTTACGATCTCGAAGCTCTTAAGTGGCTTCCCGATAGGGGGTGAGGAATTTATGGCTCAACTGTGCACGGATTAGGAAATACTACAAGAAGCTTCTCGCGAAGATTTACAACGACTGGGATTAAAGATGATGGCACGAAGAATTCGGTGGTAGGGCTTCCAGGATCCGAGCTCATGCTCTCTGTTTTCTCTCGCTCTCTGATCGACTTCGTATCTATCGATCTATCGGCGATAGCGAAGTTAATACTTGTGTTTGTGTTGTACTATATCGAGATATTTATTTCGCTGCGTAAACGAGAAACTGATATCGCTCCGCAGCTTGAGCTTATCGAGTGATCGCTGACGGGACACCACGCTTTCTGGGCATGCTAAAACTTCTTTCTACTTTCTTCTACCACCCCCCGTCGATAGAACCACATGCGCCAATCTGCACCCTCCAGGCACTCTCATTATCGGAGTGCAATAAAACAAAGTTTTACGAGACCCACATTGCGTAATGATCCCGATATGATTAGGCTCCCAGCACCCAGGCAGGCCGATAGCCGATTGTGGTCGATCCAGCCCGTCCGCAGCCTACTCGACCACCAGACATCGGTCAGACGTTCGCGTGCTGCCATCGTCATGAGATTCAGTTTCGTCTGCGGTTCCACTTCGTTCCTCCTTCTGCTGCTGCTGGCCTTTGTGGCTGCTGCCTCCGCGGAGAAGTCCTGGTGGGAGACCGCGTCCTTCTACCAGATCTACCCGCGCTCCTTCAAGGACTCCGATGGCGACGGCGTCGGCGACCTGAACGGCGTCACCCAGAGCCTCGCCTACCTGAAGGAGATTGGGATCGCGGCCACCTGGCTGTCGCCGTTCCTTAAGTCGCCCATGGCCGACTTCGGCTACGACATCTCGAACTTCACCGAAATCGATCCGCTCTTCGGCACTATGGAGGACTTCGACAACATGATGGCCAAGTCGAAGGAGCTGGGCGTCCGCATCATCCTAGACTTTGTGCCGAATCACTCGAGCGACGAGTGCGAGTGGTTCATCAAGTCGGCGGCCCGCGATCCCGAGTACGAGGACTTCTACATGTGGCATCCGGGCAAGGTGGTGGACGGCGAGCGCCAGCCACCGACCAACTGGGTGAGCGTCTTCCGCGGCTCGGCCTGGGAGTGGCACGAAGGCCGGCAGGAGTACTATTTCCACCAGTTCCACAAGCGGCAGCCGGACTTCAACTTCCGCAACCCCAAGGTCAGGGAGACCATGAATGTGAGTGAGCCTTGGAGTTAGTCTTTGTTCATCGGCTATGATGATCGGTCATTTTCATTGTCGTTGGTAGGAAATCCTTCGCTTCTGGCTGCGCAAGGGCATCGACGGCTTCCGCATCGACGCCATCAACCACGCCTTCGAAGTCGAGCCCGACGCCGATGGCAACTACCCGGATGAGCCGCGCAACGACTGGAACGACGACCCCGACGACTACGGTTACGTGAACCACATCTACACGGTCGACCAGCCGGAGACCATCGACCTGGTGTACGAGTGGCGCGGCGTTCTCGACCAGTTCCGTCAGGAAAACGGCGGCGACGAGCGGTGAGTGACACACAAAACCTGCATCCCATATGTCGCGGAACGTCATCAGCAACTCGTCCTCGTAGCATCCTGATGGCCGAGACCTGGTCGCCCATCGACATTGTGATCGAGTACTACGGCAACGAGACGACCGAGGGCGCCCAGATTCCCTTCAACTTCCAGATGATCAGTTACCTCTGGTCTGGATCGGACGCCTATCACTACGCCGAGTTGATCAACAACTGGCTGGACCGCATGCCCGAGGGCAGGACCGCCAACTGGGTGGTGAGTGCGAGGAAGAGAATTCGTTTTTTCCCACCCACAAGCCATCATCTGCTTTGGCTCATCTTCTTTTCGTAGATTGGAAACCACGACAAGAACCGAGTGGGCTCGCGCTTTGGCGCCGAACGCATGGACCTGTTCAACGTCCTGCTTCTCACCCTGCCCGGCTGCAGCATCACCTACAACGGCGAGGAGATCGGCATGACCGACGTCTGGATCTCGTGGAACGACACCGTCGACCCGCAGGCCTGCAATGGACCCGAGGACGGCTACGAGTGGCGGTCGCGCGATCCTGCTCGGACGCCCTTCCAGTGGAGCGACGAGAAGAACGCCGGCTTCTCGACGGGCGACTCCACTTGGCTGCCCGTCGCGGACAACTACGCCGAGGTCAATGTGAAGCGCGAGCGCTCGAACCCCCTGAGTCGCCTGAACATCTTCAAGCAGCTGCAGCAGTTGCGCTCTCAAAACACCCTACGCAACGGCCAGGGCTTGGTGAGGCCGGTCAACAACAACGTGCTGGCCGTGAAACGGTGAGGACCTGATCGTTGACCTGGTCGAAAGCACTCTAATGGGTTGATGATGTCTCTTGCAGGTTCTTGGACGGCGATTACACCTACCTCACGGTGATGAACATCTTCAGCGGCTTCGAGTGGGTGGACCTGACGGGTGTCTTCGAGGGGCTGCCGCTGGACTTCGAGTACGTACTGGTCACCGACAAGTCGCCTCATCGCAAGGGGTGAGTTTCGAGTATTCCCAATTCCACTATAGGATCAAATCTATGATGTTTCTTTCTTCCATCCCTATTGCAGTGACAGGGTCCAGATCAACAGTCTGCGTCTGATGCCCAACGAAGTCGTGGTCCTGCGATCTGTGGAGAAGGTCACTTCATAATTGGAAAGAAGTAATTTAATAATAAAATTACCATGTAATTGGTAATCGATAATAAGCGTTGAAGAGAAGATAATGGTAAACTCATTCATTGAAATTCATTGAATGAGAATCAGCCATAATGTAATTGAACAAAATATTGATTGAATAGTGAAATAGAAGAATAATAAATTGATAAAACTAATCATCATATGGGTTTGCTTTCAAGTAGGGTCTCCGCCATTAACTCATGTTATTTGAGTATTATTTTCCTGTGGATTTTCGGTGAACTGTCAAATTTGTCACATCACGTTGATGAAGTTGTTGTGTTTTTTGCACATATTTCTATTTATCACTGTTCTATTATCTATTATCACTGTTCACAATTATGGCCTTATCGAAAATATAGATTAATAAACCTGTGCCAATAATCGCGACTGTTATCTGTATTTCGTAGTAGTGGGGTTTCGATTCACTATATGGTCATAAAATGCACGACAAATTAATTCCGCCTGGAGAAAAATAATCCTCCATCACGGCCATGGTCATGCAGGAGTCAAAGATAAAGCCGTAATTACTCGTATAATTTTTTATTAATTAATTGATTGCAATTTGTGCACAGTTAATATCTTATTTAATTAATTTTCGAGGTGGTCTTCAGGACGACGGCCTCGTAGGGCATCAGCAGGACCGAGTCCGTGTAGGTTTTGTCCCTGGAAGGATATAAGAAACGCCATTAGGTTTGATCCTAGGTGATGGCGAAGCCTGGGACTTACCCGATGCGGCGGAAGGACTTGTCTGTGATCCCCACGTACTCCAGCTCGGTAGTCAATTCTACGAAGATCGCGTTCAGGTTCACGGTCTCCACGTCGGACATGATGTTCAGCAGGATCACGTACGTGTAGTCGCCGTCAAGGAAACTGCAGAGAAGGAGGTCAATTTTCGGTTATTTGGTTGAGTCGAATGACGACGACCTACCGCTTGATGGCCAGAACGTTTTCGCTGGCCGCCAGGACATCGACATCGCCGTCCCGGAAGGTCTTCTCCGAGCGGAGGGCGTGCAACTGCTTGTAGACATTCAGATGGCTGAGCGGGATTCCGCGCTCCCTCTTCACATTCACCAACTTGTAGTTATCGGCGACCGGCAGCCAGGTGGAGTCGCCAGTGGAGAAGCCGGCGTTCTTCGTATCGTCCCACTGGAAGGGTGTGCGTTCGGGGTCGCGGGACAGGGTGTCGTAGATCTGGGGGTTGGAGTTGCAGCCCCATGGGTCGACGGTGTCGTTCCACGAGATCCAGACGTCGGTCATGCCGATCTCCTCGCCGTTGTAGTTGATGCTGCAGCCGGGCAGGGTCAGGAGCAGCATGTTGATCAGGTCCATTCGCTCGACGCCCATGCGAGACCCGATGCGGTTCTTGTCGTGGTTGCCCATCTGGGGGGAGAGACAGGAGAGAGTGAAACCCATCGACTTCATGGCTTCAGTTGCTCCACATACCACCCAGTTGGCGGTGCGTCCCTCGGGCATGTTGCTCAGCCACTCGTTGATGACCTCGGCGTAGTCGTGGGCATTGGAGGTATTCGTCAGAGTGGTGATCATCAGGAAGTTGAAGGGTATCTGCGCGCCCTCGGCCGTGCCGTTGCCGTAGTACCGCATGAGCACATCGATGGGCGAGTAGGCCTCGGTCATCAGGATGCGGTCGTCGCCTCCGAACATCGCCTTGTACTCGTCGAGCACCTGACGGAACTCGTAGATGAGGTCCACGTTCTCGGGCTGGTCGATGGTGTAGATGTGCTCCAGGTAGTCGTAGGATTCGGGATCGGACACGGCGTAGTTGCGCGGCTCATCGGGTAGGTTGCCCTCGGCATCGGGCGCCACCTCGTAGAGATGGTGGGTGGCGTCAACACGGAAGCCATCGATGCCCTTGTCCAACCAGAAACGCATCACACCCTGCAACGGCGTCAATGGCAGTGTGTTGGAATGGTAATGAGGATTAAGTGGAGTAACTTCAATCATACCTTCATCATTTCGCGCACTTTGGGGTTGCGGTAGTTGAAGTCGGGCTGCTTAGCAATGAACTGATGGAGGTAGTAGGCTTGACGTTCCTCCCTCCAGGTCCACATCGAGCCACGGAATTCGCTGATCCAATTGGACGGAGGCTGGCGTTCGCCATTGACGATCTTTCCCGGATGCCACACGTAGAAGTCCGCGTACTCCGGATCCCCATTCACCGACCGCTGGAACCAGTCGCACTCGTCGCTCGAGTGGTTCGGGACCAGATCGAGCAGGATCTTGATGCCCAGGGACTTGGCCTGAGTCATCAGGTTGTCGAAGTCCTCCATGGTGCCGAAGAGCGGGTCGATTTCGGTGAAGTTGGCGATGTCGTAGCCGAAGTCGGCCATCGGGGAGGTGAAGATGGGCGACAACCAGGTGGCCGTGATGCCGATCTCCTTCAAGTAGGACAGTTTTTCGGTGATACCTGGCGATAGGATGTCCGCGGTTTACTTCATATATGCCTTGTGGGAAACACAATCAAATATACCTTTCAGATCACCGACACCATCGCCGTCGGAGTCCTCGAATGATCGGGGGTAGATTTGGTAGAAGGATGCGGTCTGCCACCACTTTTTCTCGGAACCGGCGACCAGGCCGAGGGCCAGACACAGGAGGGTCAGAGTTTTCAGCGAACCCAACATCTTGAGTTCCGTACACTTTGCAGGTTGAAAGTAGACAGTGGTTTTTCGGGGCCCGATCGTGGCTTTTTAAATCGTCCCGATAGCAGATACGGACACATGGCCAAACAGCTCAACCTGTCGACCGACCGACGACCATTAGACAGACAGAATCGACGACATCCCTCTCCACTCCACTTCACTCCACGACTGACGACCGCGTCGAGTGACTCCCAATGGAGTGATGTATTGAGGGGTGCGGGAACGACGCGCCACTCCACGGTATCGAATCAGTCGGTCGATGCGTGTGAGTGGTTGATCATCCGTATCGTGAAAGGGATTGATCAAATTGGACACATTCTAGTGGCGATATCGAGCTGGCGAGCTCCTTGAAACTAGTTATTACTTAGTAAGCATATGGTAAGATATTGTTATTGACATTCAAAATTTTCCCACTTATAGGACTTTGAACCCGTGCCATCGTGCGGTCTTAGTGCGACACCGAAGGTCTTTTCGGCGACCTGTCAATCCTGTGAATGACACCTGGATTTGATGGAGTTATTTTATTTTCATCAATTCCTCCATGACCATCACTGGCATCCATCAATCCATCATGTTCGTATAGTATTTATCGTAACCAGAAATTGATAAAATGAGCTCACGATTTCGCATTCGTTACCGATATTAATATATAGAAAAATGTGTGTAAATTTATCTGTCGCTTGGCAACTCTGGTCATAAATATCTTGCCGTTAATTTTCACAGTCAATGCCAGTTAACGAAAAACAAAAACTCAACAATCGTTGCATTATTTGCATGGCATCCGATTATCAACGTGGAACATGGTAAATAGGAAAAGCAGTAGCAATAAAAATAAAATAAAATAAAAACGAGAACAACAAACAATGTAGTTTTAATATCATTGATAAAAACAACAAACCATAACGAAAACAAACACATTTCCATTGTTTATAAATATCAGCTTAAAATTTATAGAAGCGAAAGAATGAGCGAAGAGAAAACGAAAATAAAGCAATAAATAAATAAATGCGGAGCGAACAATATATTGATAAACGGTGGATGAGACGCCAAAAGCGAGTGGGGCCACAGCGATGGACGGTGGTCAGCGGATGATAAAGAGTAAGCTAAAGATAATGGAAGTAATAACAAAAATTTCCTCAGACAAAAAATGAAATATTTTTAAAAGCTTTTATTTTTCAAATTGAGAAAAATTGAAATTAAAATTGAAATTAAAATTTGCATTTTTCTTTTTATCACTCGCTGTCAAAGACCTGGTGTGGCGCATCTGGCAACCCTGTTTGAAACTATTACAGATATGATTTTCTCTTAAAGAGAGATCGAGGGAAAAAATTATGTATGGATCAGTTATCAATGTAAAACAGAGACTTTTTTTGAAGTTTCTCATAAGAACCTTTATCAGCAAAATTGATAGAGTATTTACCATTAAACAGTTCCTGGTTCTCTTGATCTGACCGATGTTTTCTTACATTATTTCTCTTGCTCCCGCGCTTCGTTCAAGCGAAAACGTTTGCCAATATTATCAAAGCGTCATTTGTGGGGCTTCCCGAGAATGTGAACGAAAGTGGCTCTCCGTTCACGATACTAAAGAGAGAGAGAGAGAGAGGGAGAAAGAGAGGAAACCGTCGCTCTTTGGAATGGGATAAAATAGCAAATCGCTGTATAGTGGTGAAATCTCGGAATTCGCAAGTGTTTTTCAGTCTCTCGCAGACTTCAAGCGGTCGCGGACGAAACGGTCAGTGGTTGAACAGAAATAATAAAAACTCGTGGACAATCGTTTCAGTCCGTTTGGTGGCAACACTTTGTTGTTGTGCCCGCGTCTTTGCCCACCACCATGCTGGGGCATCTGCTGGCGTTCGTCGCCTGCCTGGGCATCCTGAGTGTCGCCCATGCTGGCGTCTATCCAAATTATCGTGCGCACTTCGACTTCATCGCCTGGGACGAGGCGGCGGCCCAGGCGAAGCTTCAAAAGGCCGACCTGAAGTGGTGGCAGACGGCGTCTTTTTATCAGATTTATCCGAGGTCATTCAAAGATAGCGACGGCGACGGCGTGGGCGATCTGCGAGGTGAGTGGCGAGTGGGGGGTTTGGGCGGCATGGTGAGTTCGCCGTTTGTTTGTTTGTTTTCTTTCTTCGCCGGCCTGACAGTCCATTCCTATCTGGCGGTCTGCCTGTCGGTCCGATAGTCGATCTGCATATGTATCTCATGAAATCACTACACTTTGGTCCGACTCTCCCATCGGTCAATCACTTTATTGCGTGGCAGACTCGATGGTCTCTCGATGATTACCCCACAATCAGTCATTGACACCACAATCCCTCGCTCACTCCCCGTCTCTCATTCTCACTCTATGACACTAATTTCGCTGATTGAATTGTCTGCTGCGCATCCTCATACCATTGTGATTGAAGGGGTTTTTTTTTTATTATATTATTCAGTTCAGGGAAGCGATAAAAATGGACTGCAAGTTGCATTCTACAATGTTGCCACAAGCAATCGACCCTGTTTCATATTTCTTTTCCAACTCCACTGATCCACCACTTCCTCCCTCATCCTGTCGGCAGGAATTAGCCAGCAGTTGCCGTACCTCAAGGAGATCGGCATCACGGCCACCTGGCTGTCGCCCATCTTCACCTCCCCGATGGCCGACTTCGGCTACGACATCTCAAACTTCACCGAAATCGACCCCATCTTCGGCACCATGGCCGACTTCGACGCCATGCTGAAGCGGGCGCAGGATCTGGGCCTGGACATCATACTCGACTTTGTGCCGAACCACACGAGCGACGAGTGCGAGTGGTTCCGCAAGTCGGCGGCTCGCGATCCCGCCTACAAGGACTTCTACGTGTGGCACCCGGGCAAGATGGTGAACGGGGTGCGTCGACCGCCGACCAACTGGGTGAGCGTCTTCCGCGGCTCGGCCTGGGAGTGGCACGAAGGCCGGCAGGAGTACTATTTCCACCAGTTCCTCAAGAAGCAGCCGGACCTCAACTACCGCAACCCCAAGGTGCGCGCGGCCATGGAGGTGAGCTGAATGCAAGATGCTGTCAAGACTGAAATCAAGTCGATTTGACCCCATCGAACTCTCCTCCTTCTCCTCCTACTCTAGGACGTGCTGCGCTTCTGGCTGCGCAGGGGCGTGGCCGGCTTCCGGATCGACGCCGTGCCGCATGTGTTCGAGGTGGCGCCCGACGCAGGCGGCAACCTGCCGGACGAGCCGCGCAACGACTGGATCAACGACCCCGACGACTACGGGTACCTGAAGCACATCTACACAGTCGACCAACCGGAGACCATCGATGTGCTCTACTCGTGGCGCAAGGTCTTGGATGACTTTCGGCGCGACCATGGCGGCGACGACCGCATCCTGATGGCCGAGACCTACTCGCCCATCGAGGTTGTGATGCAATACTACGGCAATGCGACGGCGGAGGGCGCCCACATCCCCTTCAACTTCCTGATGATCAGCTGGCTGTCGAACGACTCCGACGCCTACCACTACGCGCAAGCCATCAACACCTGGCTGGGCAACATGCCGAAGGGCCGCACCGCCAACTGGGTGGTAAGAGGGTGAAATTTCTGCCCAAAGAGTCCTGATGAAATTCCCTTCACTTGTTCCCATAGATCGGCAACCACGACAACAACCGCGTCGGGTCGCGTCTCGGCGCCGACCGCATCGACTTGATGAACATGCTGGTCTTTACCCTGCCCGGCTGCAGCATCACCTACAACGGCGAGGAGATCGGCATGACCGACGTCTGGATCTCGTGGAACGACACCGTCGACCCCTCGGCCTGCAACTCCAACCCCGACATCTATCAAAGATTCTCCCGCGATCCCGAGCGCACGCCCTTCCAGTGGGACGACACGAAGAACGCCGGCTTCTCGAACGCCTCCAAGACCTGGCTGCCCATCTCTGAGACGTACCGGAAGGTCAACGTCAAGCTAGAGCGCGATGTCAAGCTGAGCCATCTGAATGTGTTCAAGCAACTGCAGGCACTGCGGCAGGAGCCGACCATGCGGCACGGTGAGGCCCAGGTGAAGGCCATCAACGGAGCCGTGCTGGGGGTGAAGCGGTCTCTTCTCAACAACTACACTTATCTGACGCTCACGAACATCTTCGACGACGTCCAGACCCTCGATCTGACGAAGGCTTTCGACGGGCTGCCGCTGGAGCTGGAGTACGTCTTAGTGACTGAACGGAGTACGGCCAAGAAAGGGTACGTTTGACAAACCTCTTTCACCTCCTGTTCCCCAATAGTATCTCATACCTCTCCGCATTCCCTCTTATTTCCACAGGGGGCGTGTGAAAACGACCGGAGTTCGTCTGCTGCCCAAGGAGGCCGTCGTCCTGCGCTCCACCACCAAGCTCACCACGACCGTGGGCTACTTCGCCTACTACCCGGCAGAGTCGAGGACCCACTAGGAGGACCCAGTAGGAAGACCCAGTGGGAAGACCCAGTAGGAAGACTCAGTAGGAGGACCCAGTGTCATTTTATTAGAATTAAATTGAAGACTTTTTCTCCAGTAATCTCAAAAATACCAATGATCATTAAACTTTTGTATTTGTAAATTTTTTGGTATCGAATATATTTTCTCTTAAATAAACTAATTTGGTTTGAAGAATTTCTCTCCTTTCTATGTTTAAGTGCTCTTTACTGAGGTCAGTAATGGTGTCTGAATATCTCTCACCTCTATTTTGTGGATGGATTCTCTTATATTTTAAATCATGGAAATGATCTACTGGAAAGTTGTCCACTACTGTTATGCAGTTATATCGTAGTTCCAATGTGTTTATTGAGCACTCAGAATTTCTTATTCTCCTGAAGGGGTTTCACATCAGAAGCCCAGAGACAGTGCTTCACACTATTGTGGAATTCGCAGTCTTCACCCTTCCCCTGCCTAAAGTAATTACAGTTTTTGAAATGATATAAACGAAGAGTAAATAGTTATATTATACATGAATGTGCACGGAGAAGGTACCAATGAGTCGATCACGAAATTTACATCGATACGAAGAGCAAACACTCTCGACTCACTTGAGTCACCGCCCCACTCGAAGGGAGATCGTTGAGAGATAAGCTGGCGATAGCGATCGATGGTCGTCTGAGTTGGGGGAATGTTTTAAAAGACTAGCATTTGTCGGTTGCCCCATCAATCGCTGGGCTCGCCTGTACAGGCGAAGTACACAAAGTTAAGTTTAACGCGAAGAAAAAGGATACAAAATTGCAATGTATTGGCTTAATGTCCTGGTAACGGGCATCCTGCTGATTTCATGGGACCAGGCTCATCTGGTGTCCTGTTGCACTGGCACCGGCGGGACCGCGGATAATAATCAGACTATGGCGACCAAGGACTGGTGGCAGACGGCTCAGTTCTACCAGATCTACCCGCGCTCCTTCAAGGACTCTGACGGCGACGGCATCGGCGATCTCAACGGCATCATCTCGAAGCTCGACTACCTGGTGGAGATCGGGGTGACGGCCACATGGCTGTCGCCCATCTACACGTCGCCTATGGCTGACTTCGGCTACGACATCTCGGACTTCTTCGACATCCAGCCTGAGTACGGAAACCTCACCGACTTCGACCGTCTGATCACGGAGGCCAACGCCCGAGGCTTAAAGATTATCATGGACTTTGTGCCCAATCACTCTAGTGACGAGAACGTGTGGTTCCAGAAGTCGGTGCGTCGCGAAAAAGGCTACGAGGACTACTATGTGTGGCACGATGGCTACGTCCTGGACAATGGAACTCGGGTGCCACCGAGCAACTGGCTGCAGGCCTTCCGCGGCAGTGCCTGGGAGTGGAACGAGCAGCGCGGCCAGTACTACCTGCATCAGTTCGCGGTGAAGCAGCCCGATCTGAACTATCGCAATCCTCGTGTCGTGGCCCAGATGAAGCGCGTCCTCACCTACTGGCTGGATCGCGGCGTGGCCGGCTTCCGGGTGGATGCCGTGCCCTGGTGCTTCGAGGTTGAGCCGGACGCCACGGGCCGCTATCCAGACGAACCTGTCAGCGGCTACACGAGCGATCCTGAAGACTCGGCCTATTTGAAGCACATCTACACGCAGGACCAGCCGGAGACCGTGGACATGGTCTATCAGTGGCGGCAGCTGCTCGATGACTACAAGCGCATCCACGGCGGCGACACCCGGGTCCTGATGGTCGAGACCTACTCGCCGCTCGACTACGTCATGCAGATGTACGGCAACAGCACGACCGAAGGTGCTCAGATACCCTTCAACTTCCAGTTCATCGTGGGCGGCAACGAAGACAAGAACAATACTCTGCTGCCGGCGCCGGATTTCGTGCGGATCATCAACAGCTGGATTTCCCGGATGCCTACCGGCAAGACGGCCAACTGGGTGGTGGGTAGCGCGAGTCCCTCCGCACTCTCTACTCCGTGAATTGACCGCTAACTGTCTCTCTCATCCTGCAGATGGGAAATCACGACCAGAGGCGCGTGAGCAGCCGCTACGGCCAGAACCGCATCGACATAATGAACATGCTCCAGATGTTCCTGCCGGGTGTCAGCATCACCTACATGGTAAGAATTCACCCTCTCTCCCTTTCTATATGTCGAATACTATGGTAATCCCTCTCCTTGCTTCTTTAGGGCGAAGAGCTGGGCATGATTGATGGAGAAATCTCGTGGGAAGACAGCAAAGACCCGGCCGCCTGCAACTCGAACTCCTCCATCTACCAGCAGTTTACGCGCGACCCAGCTCGAACTCCTTTCCAATGGAGTCCCGAAGCGAACGCCGGCTTCTCTACCAACAACTCAACATGGCTGCCGGTGAATCCCGACTACATGACGGTGAACGTGCAAACGGAGCAATCGCAGAACAAGAGTCACCTGAGCGTCTACAAGCAATTGGTGGAGCTGAGGAAGACGAAAACCCTGCAGTACGGTAGTCTCGTCGTGGGTGCTGTGGGCGAAAACATCGTCGCCATCAAGAGGTGAGTGGATGGGAAAACAGGCGAATCCTGATAACTAAATGACGCCTGTAGGTCACTGGCCAATGAGAAGACCTACGTGTTGCTGGCGAACGTGTTGGACAACACGGTCAGCGGCAATGCCGCCACCGCCCTAAGCTTCAACGGCACCCTCACCGCGAAGATCATGAGCACGCTGTCGGCTCGTATAGCTGGGTAAGTCAACGTTCTGGAGCAACCTTCAAGTTTGCCTACCTAACATTCGTGTCCTCTCCTTTCCACAGCGATGTCATCGTTGCATCGAACTTCCTCTTGCAGTCCTACGAGGCCATCATCCTGGAAGCCTAGCAGAAGGTCTACGAGAAGGCAAGGATGTGAAAAACTACTAAAAGATTGTGGTCCTATGAAATGAGACAGAAATTCAGAAGAAAAGCTACTTGATTAACTTATATTTATGATCAAAATAAAAACTAACCTTTCTCTGCAATGAAAAGGACTGCAGCGAAAGGTCATTGACTTCAATTTCTTTACAAAATTCAGTCTCACGCCTTCCCGTTTTATCCCTCTGCCATTCTCTTCTTTTGGTTTTTCCTCATTATCTCAAAAAGAAACAAGTCTCCGTTTACTCGTATTTCCCGAAGGTGATAGTGTTTCGTGCGTGGATTTATCTTTAATTTTGAGTGAAAATATATCTATTTTTGCTTTGCATTCGTTCTTTTCTTGTTTCGTTCTTTCTCGAAGTAACCGCGACTCTGGAAATAATTTCGCTTGCAGCGCACGCAGCCAACTCATTTCGTGGCATTCTCTCAATATTTGACACCTTCCCGATGTCTTCGCCAACGTCCTGTGCTATTGGCACCTTCAAGCATCCGTCGCCCTTCCTTTATCCATTATCCTTGTTGTAGACTTTGACAACACCCATCCATCGAAACACATCGCATTACCTCGTAGCCGTCGTTTAGGGGGCTGAAGAGGAATCCATCGCATCACCTAACTGACAACCGCAGATTTTTTAATTTACTCATAAAAATAATGGGAAAATGTTATGAGTTTCCTCGAGCTTTCGCAATGCCAAACGTGACACTAAAGGGATAGCGTGTTTGAGAGAAAATGTAGGTAGAAGTTGGTGGAAGGAAGGGGGCAACGGGCTGCTGTGTGAACTCCAAGGATGAGTTTTCTACACAAATAATATAAGTCATTTAACATCAGAACAGAAATGAGTACTAGACGATAGAGTATTACAACGAGAAAGGTATAAGTAAGGTATAATATAAATGACGGACCATAATGAAACAAAGAGAAAGAACAAAATGTGACTGAAGTATAGTAATAAAGACACGTCGATAAAAATTAATGAACTTTAAAGATGCTTCCCACAAACTCAAACAGAGATGTTTGGGTCCAAGCAGTTGACTGTAAATTATGTAAAAGAGCGAGATAGCAAGTAATTCTGAATTTGAGGCAAGTCGGAAGTCATTTACAGGAGGAGATGGCCGAGAGAAACAATTAAAAATAAAAGCAATTTTCAACGAGATCGACCAGACAACATACCAGAGTGGAAGAGAACACCGGACAAAGGCAAAGGCTGAAGGTGGTGGGCGGAAAGGATACGATAGGGAAGGTAGGATCCGGAAGGAAGGCATTAAAAGGATTTAAAGTGTTGCAATTATATCCAGAAGAATCCGAAGGCGAACTCAGCGTGATCCCGGAGCGAAATAAATTGAAATGAAATGAGTGAATTTTATTGGAAAACTTTTGTTCACAAAGTTTCGTTGCGCGTTGAATATGAAAAGGAAGCATTCTAACCAACCCGACCCCGACCCCCTCGGAGGAGGAGGTGACCAGAGTCTCTTTCTCGCTCCATCCTTCGAGAGGGATAAATTATGTACATGGGAATGAAAGAGAACTACGAACTACGTCGATGAAAGCCTCCCTTCCCAACTCGCCTTAATTTTCCGCTCCAGGATAGTGCTTTTAAATATTTAAGAACATCATCAGTCCTGTCTCTTGACGACTCCTGACATCTCCCCAGCAATTAATTAACCGTATTGAAAACCTATCTTGACCTAAAGTTCTAAACGAGTTAAGACCTTTTTTTTTCCTGCAAATATTTGTTTGTCTGTGTGTCTGTCTGTCTGACCTTCAACTTCAACGAGTACAAAGTTCAAACATCAGATTATAGGATTCTTTATACCATTCATCTCTTCCTGGGTTTTCTCCGCTCTTCCCCGCCCTTTGGCGTCGCGGGGTGGCGCCCCGGGATGTTGGTGTGCCATGGTATGCGATGGAGGCAGGTGCGGGCGGCAGGTCAGGCAGGGTGCGCTGGCGAAGACAAACGAAAGCTTCGCCCGGCAAACGTGACGAGGAAGCTTAAACATTTGTCAGCTTACGTTGTGAGATTTTCCAAATAATGAAGTTAATTTCACAAATGCTTTTAAGACGATTGCATAAATTTTCAAGAGCCTGATCCTGAGATTGAGATTCGCGAGACTCCGGAGGCAATTGTCAGACTTAACAATCGAGGAAAGTTGAAAGGTGTGGGGCTGGGGTGAAAGGGTGGCTCCTGAGGCGGAAGTTTACGTGAATAAACCAAAGAAGTTTTACACCTTACGGTCGTTGTTAGCGTGATGCCTTGGTTCATTAAACAAAAAACATTTGGAAGATCGGAATGCAATCACAAACCGGAGTTCGTACACTTGACGGCAATTAGGTTTTCCTCTCTGTCAATTCGACGCTCGACGCAGTCGGCGCCATTTTATTCACAGTAACTTTCGTTGTCGTTGTCGGCGTCGGCGTCGTCGGTTGTTGTTGTTCTCTGGTATACAATCCCCCGAGGAATGAAATTTCAAACCTTGCTGTTTCATCTAATCGCACTCCTTCTCCCTCTTTCCCTACCGTTCCCTCTCTCTCGGTTTCAATCCCTGCTCCTAGCTATTAAATCGCACGCTCGAAATCTCGACAGGTTTCGTATTCATTACACGAGGTCGAGGAATTTACGGCACGTCGACAAGGTTGCCAGACCTGTGTGAAATATTTCGGGGTGAGAAAAAACATTTTCGCTCTTATCCTTGCCGTTGTATAGAGATGGCGCGAGAGAATGAGTGAGGAAAACATGAGACGTTCCTTCTGATGACACCGTTGATTTGGCTCCTTGAATGCAGTCGCTCAAGGTGGCATCGCCCGACAGACCGAAGGATCTACTCCAGCGGAAGCCTCGCCTAGTAATTCCTCATCACCTGTCGTGCCAAGCGCTGCGTAACCAGCGCTTCTTTTCCTCTTTTTCTACGTCGCCGTCTAATCATTAAATTATTTGCTCTTGTTGTCTCACTTGTTTTTAGTGGTTTAGATGTTGTTGCAGTTGTTGTTATCGTAGCAATTTGTGCTTATATCCGTTTCCCATCCAAGTTCAAAGCCAATGAGTGGAATGGAAAGGGGAGTGTGGGTAGGGAGAATGTCAAAGGTGGGGAGGAGACTTTAAAAGTCGGTTGGATGAATCTGTTGGAAGTTTGAAGTCAGGCTGAATTTAAAAAAAAGAAAGCAACAAACACTCTACAGAAAAACGTTTTCGTCTGGCATTGAAAGAAATTTGCAATTCAAATGGTTGACGACGGGGAAAAGAGGTAATATATATATATGTATATGTGGAAGAGGCAGTGAGAGAGAGAGAGAGAGAGAGGAAAGACTCAGGGCGAGAGAGAGATGAGTGGGTTCCGGTTCTAAGGAAAGCGTCCTTTTCCGGCGGTTAGCAGTAATTTGCATACGTGTTTGTACTTTATTTGGTTTGCCCTTCTCACTCCATCCCCTTATCTCGCTTTACTTGGGCGCTGAAAGGCTGCTGTTTACGTAGGTAACAACAAAAACCATAACCTTCATGGAACTGAAGTTTAAAATTGAACCAACAAGGAGAGGGAAAGGGAAAAGGAAAGGGAGTGGCAGAGAAAGGAACAGGGAGAGCATTTCGAAAACAGAACGTCTCCCTCATCCCTACCATGTCTGCCTCTCATATGCAGATAAATGTATGTATAGGTGTATGTACGTGTGAAGCCTACTATGGCTTTCTTTTTTCAGTTAAATACGGTTATATTCGAATGCTTTGCATTAGCTTCCGGCCAAAGTATAAACACTTCTGCACACCGTCAAACACTTGAGGGCTCTTCCTTCGTCTGTTTCTCCTGCCCTTACTTAGCCACTTACCCTTTCTGGTATTTTTCTGGTTTTCCTGCTCGGTTTTTCAACTTTAGAAGATCCCTGTTAATGCGCGTGAAGGAGACGAAGATTAGACAGAGAATCCCGTCGTGGGTTGTTCGGAATTTCCTCCCACTTATGGGGCTTCTCTGTTCCTGAAGGCTCTGGCCAGAGTCTGTGGAAGTGGGACCTCAAAGGGTTTTTTCCGATTAATTTTATGGCTCGTTTTATTTTTAGCATGTTCAACAAGCGTATATTCTTTTATATTTAATTAAAAACGTTAGATTTCTCTGGATCTTGAGGAAGTTTTTTTCTCTGAAACAATTAAGTCCAAAGTAATTTAAGCCCAATCTACCGAATGTAGCCTAGCCTAGTCATTTGGTTTATTATTTAAATTTTTAGCAGACTAGGAAGTCTATTTTTTTATTTCTTCTTTTGAAAATAAAACACTAGCATTACAACAGTTCTCGAGATATACTCTGTAAACAGAAGAGCAATATTGAGATAAAGAAACATTTCAAAATGCATACCACAATATTTCTAGCTGTTGCTATTAAGAATTATCGATATGAAAAGTTTGAAGTGATACTTGAATCTAATCGAAGCTTCGTATCCCGATGTTATTTAAAAGGCCTCTATATGAAGTTCTCGTATTTCAAAAACAAAACGACGAACAATGAAGAAACATCGAGAAACTACTGAGTGGGTTTGGAGAACTGTGCAACTGATTGCTGTCATCCTATTGCTCCTCGCAGATGGAGTGCGATCCTGCCAGGACAAAGTGACGACGGAGACCAACAAGGACTGGTGCCAAACGGATCAGTTCTACCAGATCTACCCGCGCTCCTAAGGAGTTAGGCCTGAAGAAGCCTAACCATTCGAGAACCGAATACAAATGGTTCAAGAATACGGTGAAACGCGGAACGCGTGTGGGCCAATGGTAAGATAGATTAAACTGGGCAACTCGTCCCGCCAAGCAACTGGTTGAGATAGAGGTGCACAATTCCCACATGGTTTATGGTCATAACAAAGGTGAATTTGCATTACAATTGTCTGGTTTCCGAGCTAGTGCCTGGCAGTGGAAGGAAAAACGGCAGCAGTACTACCTGCATCAATTCGCAGTCCAACAGGCTGATTTAAACTACCGAAACTCGATCGTTGTTGAGCAGATGAAGCGTGTCATGCGTTACAAACCGTCTAGGGAGTGGACGGTTTCTGGGTCGTTGCAGTGCCGGTGCTCTTCGAGGTGGTACCCGACGCAAACGGTGTGTATCCGGATGAAGAAGTGAGCGGACTCACCGACGACAAAGATGATGGGTCAAGATGGATCTGGTTGAGAACCAGCCCGAGACCATTGATATGGTGTACCAGTGGTGTCAGGTAATGGACGATTATCAACGAGTGCATGGAGGCGATACGAGGGTGCTCCTCATCGAAACGTACGCCCCACCGGCGTACACGATGCAGCTGTACGGAAATACAACGATGGTGGTAAATGAGATTATCAAATGTATATCGACTAAACCACCATTATTTCTTTTTATCTCTTTCCGCCTACCTTTCGCCTACCCTGGAAGCCAGCGAGGCTTTAGTCCTGAGCACGAAATGAGTTGCATTTTTTTCAGTTCTAATGAAGAAGAGTATTTCCTTAATGTATCAATAATTAATGTGGGATTTCTGTTTTAATTCTCTTTTATTTTTAATTTGTTCTCTTCTGATGATATTTTATCATTATAGTATGTTGCTTGCATAAACCAATTAGTTCAAGCAATGCTTTACTGTATTTTACTATATTTTATATACACTCAAAAATTACTTTTTTTATTTACACACAACATTACCTTTCGGTATTTTCATGTGATTATAGTTTGTCGTCCAAATATCAGTGTTTGATGTTAATACTTCGCACGAATTAAGCTAACAATTTGTTGGAATATTGAACATCAATATATTTTTCTAATTTTTAATTATATTATATACATACATTTGAATAAGGTATGAAACATCTATATAGAAATTTATAGAAAAACATGGAATAGTATTTACATTATATTCAGTTTAATTTGAAGCATTCCTAGTCAGCAAATAGTCTAACAATTGTAATTAATTTCGACATTTTTACTATTTATTTAAACGCTAATCATTTGTATATACATATTATATATATAAATATTTTATTATTGGGCGTGAACTTCAAGTTCTTCGGGGTTCCCAGAAAAAAAACTCTTATTGCAGTTTCATTTGTTGGAGTTCTGGGCTCAAAGAACACAAGAAATGAAACGCAAGTGAATTTATTTTCCGTCACAACTATGAAATGATCAGGTTGCAGAAGGGATAAACATTTGATTGCATGCGATATCAAATGAAATAACTTAATTAAACCAACCAGGTTTCGAGTTTCTGATTTGCTCATCCCTTGTGTAACTTAATCGGCGCCTCCAATCTTCCATGCTCCCTCGACACTATTTTGAAATTCCTATTAAATACAACTATGTATTCTATGAATCGTATATACTGCATGCCTTACCTTATCTTTTTGATCATGAATTACGACTTCAATTACAACAACAATGTGCGAAATATCAAATTAATATTAGCCATCAAACTCTTTCGTTTACAATTACACTTTTAATATTTCCTATGAAAGAATTTCTTTACGCAGAGTTTATAAAATAATATCACATCTTCGGTTTCTTTGTTTTCTAAATATTTTGTTATTATTCTTATACTAAAGAAATTAATATTACTAAATGTAATTCCTCCTTCCATCATTTTTGGCTCTTTCACAAAGTTTTCATTTAGTCATTTAACTTAAATATTCCTTGTTACTAGTATTAGTATTACGATACACATGTCAACCTGTTTCTAACTTATATTGTAGAATAATTTTATAGATTCTGGAATTGCTTTGTGAAATATTTGAAAAGTTTTTGGAAATACAGCTACATGATTAGAGATGTATGGAGATCATGAAGATCATGGAAAGCAAAAGCAAGAAATTTTCGAACATCAAATCCTCGGGAAACCATCAGATCGAAGGTCATGAGAAGAGGAGTTAGTAAAAGAATCCTTTGTCTATTCGAGAAACGTCATCTCCTTTGTACCTTGTCATTACAATGCATAGTTTGGGCTTATCTGATTTGCATTATGTAGTGACTACCTACAATGAATTTATACCTAAGGCTTTCATTGCAAATTCCGTAATTTAAACAGCTAATTTGTATTTTTGCCTCATAGTTAATACACTTGTTTATACTAATCGCTGCTTAACCAGCAGTAACTTCAACACGAGTTCAGAATTAGTGAAAAAGCAGTCGTAAATTTACTTTCCATTTGAAGAAAGTTCTTGTTGTTTGGTTTTCTTGATTTTGTAATATTTTGTTTGTTTTATTTTGCTTGTCTTGTCATTTGTTAGTTAATAACAAATTTCCACGGAACCTACCTTAAGTCTAGAAACTAGGGACTATCTCTTAAACAGGAATCGCGAAACGTTTTTTGCCGCCCTCCGTGGCGCTGTTGCTGTTGCCGTCGCTCTGGCCGGTGTTGCCGTTGTTGGTGTTGTTCCTCAGGCTCTGGCTGTTGCTGTCCAAGTGACTGGCGTTGCTGCTGCTCCTCCCAGGGACAACGGGGGCCGTGTTGTCGGCGGTCAGTTCGTTGCTGCTGCCCGAACTGTCGTTGCAGCAACTTTTGCTGGCAGTTTCTAATGGGGTTGGGGCTGTCGTCGTTGTCGAGGCTGCAGCCGTTGTTCGCTCCACAGCACTGGCTGCTGCTGCTAGCAGGGAATTCGGCTGCTGCTGCTGCTCTGCGACTGTTAGCTATAAGGATGTTGTCGCCATGTTCGGCCTCGCTTCGTTGCAGCTGCTGGGCTGTTGCTGTTGCTGCAGCATTATGTGATTGCCCAGGGATGCCGCTGTCGTTGTTGTCGATGTTGTTGTTGTTGCGATTGGTACTGCATTGGCTGCAACATCGTTGATTGCTGTCCCTGCCACCGTCTGTGGACTGCAATTGTGCAGTTGTTGATTGATCTTGTTGTTGTTGGCCACAACCGCCGCCTCCTGCTGCTGCTCCATGTGTTGCTGGCAATGGCTCCCATTGTTGTTGTACAGCGGCACCGTCTGCTGCTCGTGCTCGTGCTGCAGCTGGTTGTCGTTGTGTTCGTGTGTGTTTGGCACAAATTGATCCGCGTATGGGATCTGGCTGAAGGCGCTGTTGTCGATATTCGTGAAGATGCTGGTCAGCGTGATCGTCTGCGTTGCCATCTCGCAGAGTTTTTTCGTCTTCACATTGTTGTGCTCTTCTGGAGGAAAGGTTTTCAAGAAAAGACGGCGAAATTTTCATAATTATTAATAAATTTTTAATCAGATAAAACGTGCTCGTATTTCGTTTTAAGGATTGCTATTGAAATATTCGTTAAACCGTTTAAGATATTTAAATACATAAAAAAAACCTTCTTTAGGGGTTTTTTATTATATTTTTTTTTTTCCAAATTAATTTTTGAATCCATTTTTGGATATATTATTAAGAATTATTTAATATGAATTTACCAAATAAATATGTTAAAAAATATTTTTAGGAAAAAAAGTTAGTTTTTAGGCCAAATACTTCACATTAAATCTAGCTTTAATATTAAAAAATTTGAGTTTCAAGAAATGTTTCCTCATTTTATTTACTAAAAATCAAAAATCAAAAAAAAGTCACCGACCTGTGTTTGTGGGGGTGATATGCTTCTGGATTTTCTCCTCCTGGGCGCAGGTGGCTGCCGTCACCACGGCCGCGGCCATCATCGAGGAGGGACCCGTGCCCGCGGTCCGATGCATCCCGCCATACCGTGGAGGCATCATGCTCTGGCGGACGTTTCGCTCCGGCCGAATCAGGATGATGTAGAGCTGGGAGAGCGGAGTTTTTGTGTTGTAATGAAATTTATCGTGAAAGAGGATGGGTAGAGAAGGGCGGGGAGGTGAGAAAGAGAGGGAGAGGTGAGAGAGCGAGAGAGATAGAGTGGTGAGCGAGAAATGTGAAGCCGCACACAACCCAATTACACAGTCATCTAATTGAATCAGTAAACTGTGCAAGCAAATTTCAAAATTTACACCGAGGCAACTCGGCAGCACTATAGGAGTTGTTGTTGTCCATCTAGATGTCCTTGCACATAGATATGTGTGTGTGTTCGTGTGCGTTCGTGCGTGCTTGTTTCTGGGCCTGGAGCCACACCGTGCATCCGATGGCCATTGGTCGAATTCCATTTCTACCACGTTCGGACAGGGCGTTGGCAAATGTTGCTCACATGAATAACAATGGCAAACAACAATAGCAATAGTATGAGGAGAGATGTTGCAGTCGACGTAGCCAGTATCAAAGCAACAACAATAGAGAGGGCACCCACAGCAATAACGACATCCACCCGAACAACAATGATGAGAGCAACAACATCAGAACAACATCGTCAATGGTAGCAAAAATAATTAATTACACGAAATGGAATTCAAATCAGCGGAAATTTGCCAACAACGAAGGCAACGCACGGATGGAGTCGGACAGAGACGAACGGTTTTGGGGCGAGGTCAAACAAGTGCGCATTCGAACAACTGGAACCAGGAGTTTTTACGAATGCACTGCGCGAGGGAAAGAACCATATTTGCTGGGCATTATTGTGAGGAACGGTCATGGAATAATTTTCACAATGTGGTCTGATGCCCCACGAACAACTGCCCTCAATACCATTGGCTTCAAAATCACATACACTTCTCGCTGATGATAAAGTAGTCTTAGGAACTATTTACACCTGGAACACAAAAACCACTCACAACCCGGAATGGTGATTGCAATGATGACTCCTTGTATAAACAAACATGTCTGTCCATCGAAGCCACCCAACGACAACGCCTCGAACAAATTGCTGATCAATCGTCAACAATCATTTGTCGAGATAATATAAAAACACAAGAGAGAGAGAGAGAGAGAGAGAGAGAGAGAGACGATGATCGTGGGTGAAAATCAAACAACCGGGGAAGAAGTGAAGGAAAAGTGGGTAGAGTGAGTGAGTGAGGGAAACTAAAAGGCTGTTAGGTGCAGTAGCAGTAGAAGTGGTAAATACTTAATCCCTCGGACATACATACCTTGGGCGAGAACAAACACGCTATCGTCACACTCGCCGACAGACTAATCGTGACCGACATCGAGGTTATCCTCAGGGGGACGTGGTTCGCAGTCCCGAAGTAGAGCGGGACGAACGCCAGCCAAATGACGCATGTTGTGTACATTGTAAATCCTTTGGGAGGTCCGCACACAAAGCCGGGCGAGGGCCACGTTAGACGACCACAACGACGACAGCGACGACAAAGGCAACGGCAAAGGCAACGACAACAACGACGACGTTGATGGCGATGTTGTCACAGTGGTTGTTGTGTTTAGTGTTGTGGTAGTCGATGTGGTAGTGGTGGTCGTTGTTGTTGCATTGTTGTAGCATTTGTTATTGCCACAGTAGTGGTTGTTTGTGTTTTTGTTGTAGCATTTGTTATTGCGGTATGTGGTTGTATTTTGCGGACGATCATGAGCAGCAGTTGGCCGGTGTTTTATTTGTTTTTGATATTGTTGTTTCGTTTCCGTTGCATTCGGGTATTTTGTTGTTGTATTGTTGCATTTGTTTTCGATGTCACGCGCACACACAGCCAAACGCACCAGTCCCAGCGTTGCCACATCGCCATTATTAGCACATGCGGGTGATCCGGAGCACGCCAAGGGGTTTAAATTTGCAAATTTCCATTTGACAGTTGTTTTTATTTATTTTTTTTTTTTTTTGGTTTTGGATTTGTCCATTTGTTTTGCCAATGTCAGGCAGGCGAAATTTCAAAAGCGAAACCGGAAATGAAATTAAAAGAGCAGGAAATTAAAGTTTGCCATTCAGGATAGAGTAATCACGTGTGTGGGCATGTTCGAGGGTGAGTGTGGATGTGTTTTTAATTATAAATAAATCGCAGCATCCCTGCTAAGGGCATCACCACGATTCCTCGAGTTTATCCCTTTGTGAATCATCGCACTCGAGACTGGATGTGTTGATTAAATTCTGAATTTAAACATCGACCTCCGGAACACAAAAGTTTGTAGCAATGATTTTTCAACCTTGTTATTCACATGGATTACTCGGATTTGGCTTAAAAGCTGAGTTTTAATTCGGTGAAGGAACTACAGCCGTACCCAATTAAAACTTGTTCATAATCCAAGGAACAACATTAAAACCAGGGATTTTTTCCAGCTTTGAATAGGGGATTTGTGGAGATTTTTCTCCGAAGTTTTAAGGATTGATTGATTTTAATACACACAAAAAACACAAGATGAATTTCCTTAGCAGTTTGGTGAGATATATGTTTGTGGAATGAAGCTATATTTAGGATATCATAAGATTCAGGATGACGCCATCCCGCCACTTACCGATATGCTTGGATTCGTTGAAAGCCTCGGGTATTTTCCGGGTCAGAATCGCGTAGACCGTGCAGACGACAATCAGTAGGATCGGGTAGAAGAACGCGATCATGTAGGAAGCGTCGATGTACGAGTCGCACACCAGGAGGTTGTCCTCGCGTGTCGGATGGTGGTACATGGCGTGCGAGGGCGCAATCACCATCCAGACGCCGTTGATGAGAATCTGCAAATTGATGGACGCGGTACGAGAAGGAGAAAGAGAGCGGAATAGGTTACTAGAGTGGTGCACGAGACGGCAGTGATGGTAATGACGGCGATAATGATGATGGTGGCATGAGTAGACGGAAGGAAGGAGGCAGGGTGAGCAGAGAGAGCACGATGTGCAGTGGACAAAGGAAGACTGAGCTTGAAGGCTTGTCGTTCTTTCGTTCATTTTTTTTCCATTATTTTCTCAATGTCCGTGGAAAAATGAGACTCTCGGCGACTGCAAGCAAATGCATCTGCTCCACCCCCACTCTTTTGTGGTGCTCGGTCGTAACTGAGACCGACGTTTTCTCATTTCCTTCGAGTTTTTTCATTATTTCAGCTCACTGGTCCTTTGTCCCCAACCCATTCTCTGACTAGAGGGATATGGAAAATCGGGTGGAGGGGGGACCGGAGAGAATGAGGTGTGGAGGGCATGCGGGCGATGGGCCAGATTAATGAAGACAAATTCCGATACCGACCTGCACGAGGATCAGGAACGTGCAGATGACCAGCTGAGATTTGGGGCTGATGAACGACGGTCGCTTGGCCGACTGCTTGCCGGCCTTGAAGATGCGTGCGATGCGGTTCGTCTTCGTCAGGAGGGCGGCGTAGACCACAGTGAAGCAGAAGCCAACGCTGAATCTGAGCAGAGAAGAGTAGAAGAAAGTGAGAGGAGAGAATTAAGTAATCGGCAAGAAAAGATGGTGAAAGGTCTCGACTTCAGGACCGTTCAAACTAGTTCAATCGAAGGGATTTCTTTAAGTTTTCATAGTGGTTTCTGAAAAGCATGTACAAGTTAAACAAAAAACTTTATAAAAACTTATAGAGTCCACGTGAAAGTAAATGGCATTTCATGAAAATATTCATTACAGCAATGCAAATACGGCGAACCCTTTTGGAAACGGTGGGCGAGAGCGATATTGCAGTGGAATGAAACCGAGCTGAATTTACCAACCGATTCCCACGAATATGAAACGAAAAAACAATACTGAAAAAATGAAGTAAAATAGCATAAAGAAACCATAAAACCACATTTCTGAGGATTGGCCTCTTGCTCCGATCGCCTGATGGACGCCTGGATATCGCGGAACAAGGCGGCAACCCGAGAGATAGCGAGTTAAATTACCTTTGAATGGCACAAACGATATTCGTCGGCTTCAGGACCAGGGCGAAGGTGACCGCGTAGCACATGAGGATGCCGGCCAGCAGAATGTAACTGAGCTCTCGACCGGAAGCGCGCACTATTGGGGTGTCGTTGTGCCTGCAAGAGGGAGTGGGCCAGAAACAAAGATCGAAGCTGAGTGACTGAGATCCACAGGGAGACCGAGAGTGAGAGTGATGGAGTGAATGGGATTGGAATGGCGGAGGGATCGTAAAGCAAAGTGCGATTTTAATATTTTTGAAAGTTTTATTCAAAAAAGGCAATAAAATCCGCCGGCTGCTCCATCTACATACACATCATGGTGGCAACAGCATGGCGAGGCCATAAAATTTTAATGTTGGGCATCATGTGAAATGTGATTTTTCCATCGACCATTCGCGGCAGGTATTTTTGTATCTTTTCTTGTTTTTGTTTTTATTTCACGTTGAATTAAATGTTCCTTGAAATTCGTCCTCTCTCTCCGGTCTCCGGTCTCGCGCCGTTGTCTTGTCGGCCAGACATCATCAATTCTACAAGGACGGCGAACTTTTTGCACTCACCTCACGAACACGCCGACCACGAGGAGGGTCACCAGGATCCCGGTCGCACTGAACGCCATCGCGCCGATGGCCCAGGCCGACTCCGGCCGCAGGTACACCTCGGGGATGGTCTGGCAGAACTGTTTGGTGGCGTCGGGCAGCGTCCCCAGCTGGCACGTGAGGCACTGGGTCTCGTCGGTCGGATGCCGGATCTGCAGCAGGACAAAAGAAGTCGCAAAAATAACGAAAATACCAGAGGGAAAAGAGGAGGGAGGAAAAAGTGGAGAGAGGGGAGACAGAGGTCGGAAGTGACAGGTGGAAGGTGGGATCGTTGAAATGGAGCTTGGGAGAACGGATTCAAATGGACTGGGATTGAAGAAATCAACTCAATAAAAGCAAAACATACCGACAACAAATCGAGGAAATCGAAAATAAATCAGAAAAGATATCGTTTGTTTCAGTATTGGTTTTTCTGTCTTCCTCGAACTTGTTGCCTGCTCCCACAAGTGCCATTAATCCTAGCCTAGTCTCAGTGATGAAGTGGGGTCTTCAACATAAACTGATTGAAATCCCACCAGATTGAAAAATTGAAAATCAAAGTGGAAGAAGATCCTATCGTTCGAATAGAATTCCATCGTTTCATATCCTGTCTTATCCTACGTTCGAGTCAGCGAGCCGTGCTTGAATTTCGAATGAAGACCTCTAATGGAACCCATCAACGCCCACTTCCGGCTGGAGGCCAGAATAAACGAGCTGTCAAAAGGTCTGGCACACTTTCCGACTCCGCGAAAAACCACCACGGAGCCAGAACTCGTAGTCAGGAACCCCGACGTCGACTGTGGCCACTGGAATCCAGGTCAGCGAAAGTTGTTGCATGCCTTGCCGCAAAGTTCGAACTTCGAACTATCAGAGACCAGGCCAGGCCATGGTGGCATGGCCCGTGGAAGCTCAAGTAGTGCACTGCGGACAACATCCGGCCATCAGTCTGTCCGTCTGTCCGTCGGAGGTTCGGCCCCCGACAGCCTCAAAAACAATTTACGTCAATCAGTTCTAAGCCAGATTCAATTTGCGGCGCTAACAAATAAATAAATTACTTTCGCAACGGTTACGCCCACTTACGCCAGCCACACCCACGTTCTCTCCCCGCTCTCCGCACCGATGTCCATAAAGGACAGACAGACCAACATACGGCAGACGGAGGGGCGAAATTTATTTCATTTTAAAAGAAACAATGCAATGCAACGAGACGAAACGAATGCGACGGCACACGATGAAAAAGCGATGGAAAATGAAGAATAATCTAGCGAGAACGCCAAGGCGAGAAACGGAGCAGGAGCAGGAGCAAAAAGGGAGCAAGAAAGGGCAAAATTAGGAACAAAGACGGGGGCAAAAAAGTTGGAAAAAAATAGTTACCAAGAAACAATCCAAGGAAAATGAGACAGGAACCAAAGGAAATTGCGGGAAAATCGAGGAGTGCGAGAGGTATTGGAGGGTGGAGGAAGGAGGCGTTCTGAAATGGGGGGAGGAGGAATATTGGATTGCGAGAATGTGAGCGACTGAGACTTACTTGATACGTTGAGCAATTGAAACAATGCCAGCAGCAGCTCTCGCCTTCCACATACTTCTTGGCCTGGCCGCGTTCGCAGGGCAGGCTGCACACGGACTCCGGGGGCTTCGGATGCAACAGTTTGAATTGAACCTCTGGAAATCCAACGAGGAGGGGATTGAGAAAAAGAAAAAGAGAAAGACAAAGAGAGAGAAGATGGAGTAAGAGAGATGCAGTGAAACGCATCAGTGTCTGGTGAATAAATGCAAGACCATTGGCAAAAAGTTAAAGGGACAATGATATGCGAGCAGGAGAATTTAAACAGGAACTACACACACACACACACGCACACAGCCACACAAGCGCACATGGACCCCGCTGGAGCGATTTCAAGATGGCGCTGCCGCTCCTCGAGCAGAAGAAGGACGAGGCAATAAACGAGTTGGAAATTGAATTTCGTACTAGGAACAAGAGCGATCGACACAGGCAAATGCAAAGAAATTGAGAGAGAAAATGTGAGAGAAAGTAGAGAAAGAAACAAGTGGAGAAGGTTTAAAGCAAAACGTCGACTGCATCTGTCCGTCTGTCAGTCTTTGACTATCCGAGTGTTGCGGCTGTCCGTCTGTCTGATTTCTTTTTCCTCACTTTTTCCTTACCACCAGTGGCTTTCGCTGCACGACTGTGTGTGTGGGATGAGCATAAAGTGATTTGTATCCTCTCTTCTCTTCTCTTCCCTTCCCTACCCTCTCTTGCGTTCTGCCCTTCTCGCCGTTCGAAGTGCCAGACGAATCGCTGGCAAAGAAATTGCATTTCAATGTGCATATTTATTGCTCCAGGAGTGAGAGCGAGAGAGGTTTTACTGTGGATTAATTGGGGCTTTGGGTGCGACAGAAACGCAATAAATCGAGGTAAGCATTTCCATCGAACCCAATAAGGAAATCCTTAATTGGGAAGTTTCGAACCTTTAAATGATAATATATGAAGGTGATCAAATTTTAAATATGTAATTGAATATCATAATTTAAAAAATCGGCAATAGATCAGAGAAGAGATAAATGAAAAAGAATTAAGGAAAGTTATAAAGAAATACAATATCAATGGAAAAATCACTTTATATAAAATAATCAAAAGAATGACATAATGTAAAATATAATGTAAAAAAATAAATAAAAATATATGAAGTAAAATAAATAAATCCAAAATAAAATATGAGATAAAATGTATAAATATAGAGGAGTAGTTTAAAAATTCAATGATTTAAAAATGGTAACAAAATGTATGAAACTTGAAATACAACGATGGCCGACGAGAAGACAAAAGAAAGGTCATTTTGAAACCTCGATCGCTGTGAAGTCAACTGGAATGAACCTGTCGAAGAGCACCGAAAGGAGCCAAAGTCCGGAATATATTTCAATGTCAATGCATTTCTTGGACATCGTTTCTTCGCCGAGCGACGGGCGAGCAGAAGGAGCTGCAACGGTCGACTGGTTTTCAACAATTGGTCAAGTGAGCGATCAATTCAAGCCCACTCGAATTTCTCGAGCACACGTCGAACAACAAGAGAGCAGCAGCAGCAGCAGCAGCAGCAGAGAACAAGAGGAAGAAGAATGGCAGCAGCATCTGGTGGAAGGACGGCGGCATCGTCAACGAGCTCGATGCCATTGACGTCGGAGGCGATGGGAAAGAGACCGAAGTAGAGGGAGATCGAGGGGAGAACGAGAGGGAGAACATGGGAGAGCGAGAGAGAAAGAGAAAGTCGACAAAAGCCAAGGCGAAACCTAATGAGGTTAAACGAGTCGAATCGATTAGAGTTGGGTTGCAATCACAGAGAAGCCTTCCAGGGACCGGCCACTGGCCAGGGATGGGCGTGAAATGACATGGCAGGCGACTGAAAGCGCGACCAGGCGGAAACGCACGACAGGGGACGCCAAGGACGCCAGGGATGCCAAGGATGCCTCGGATGCCAAGGATGCATCCATAGTGGTTGATGGACAACAATGGAGCTCGAGAGCATCCGGCGCTGGCAGCCGCCGTTTGTCCGCAGTTGGTTCGATTGATCTGGGAGCGATGGAAGCGAAAAAGGACACAAGTGAAGGATGGAACCGAAGATGAGGTGATTCAGGGGATGCGCTGTTAATTCCATTTATCGGAGGGGGGAATTTCAAGCTGCCAATACTTTGGGACTCAGGACTGGTCATCGAAGTAATCGTGGCTAAGTCGGGCCTTTTGGAGCCTGCCATTCATTGGCCCAGTGATCGGGGTCTCGTGGTCGAGTTCGGCCCACTCACCTGACATGTTCAGCCGCAGCTCGCCCTCGTAGTACTCGCCCACCTTGATCCAGTGGTATTGGCCCTCGTCGGACTGCTTGAAGTGGATGATGTTGTAGCGGGCCGGGCCGTCGCCGTTGCCGTCGAAACGGAAGTGGTCGCCGCTGAGACCTGGAAAGGCAAATGTAGAACATAAGTATACGAAGACTCCCTTTCTTAATTTCAATTTTTACAAATTTAACTTTTATTGAGGTTCTCCAAAAATAAAAATGACAAACGTTTTTTTCTGATTATTACGGATTGTTTGTGTCCATTTAGTATTAGTTCCAATATGTTTCCTTTTATTATTTGTTTTCTAATAATATTTTCTCCCAGTAAATTTAATTGCCGCTCTGCATTGCTAACTAAATCCAATTACAATTTCGTTATTTTACTATTGTTGCTATTCATGTTCCATTCCCCTGCTAGAAATTGATGATTTTAATTATTCATGGATTCTAACATTATGCAGCAATTATTTTCCAGCTTAAAATATTCACAAAATTGATATTATTCTTCACTTTTTTCCAATTTTCTAACGCAATGTGATGCATAGTTTTAGATGCCATTTATTTTTCCTGTTTTTTATGCCCTGCTCCTCCTGCTCCTGCTGTTCCAACATCGCCTCGGTGTAGTTGGCTACATTTTACATGACGCAAACAAATTGTGTACCGCCGGAGGGTGTTGTAATAAAAAGCCAAGCCGGCCGTCCATTCAAGCTCCCCCTCCCCCTCCCCCCTCGGCCTTGTCCTCGACCCTCCCCGCCGTTCTGCCTCCTCGTGGGCGTGGGGATTTTCTTTATCAGCAAAGTGCCATACATCACTTGACATTTCCAACGATCCACATTTTTCTCGCAACCATCCCATCTCCACTGCCACAGCTCTATATCGCTGTCTCCCTCACTCGCTCTCGCCCTCTCCTTCTCGCCCATCTTTCTCACCATCTCCCTCTCCCTCCCCCACTCTGCACTGCTTGGTTATTCCTGTTATCACAAATTCACAATTTTCCTGTGCTATTCTTTAACTTCCACCTCTCATCCCACCTCACTCTCCCTTTCCCCCTCTCTCTCGCTCCTTTACTCGATTCCTCTGCATTTCTGGCGCTGGTTATCGCCGTCTTTCTTCTCCCTTCATCTGACTTCTTTTTATAATTTATTGAATTTCAATTCAACTCAATGACAACAAAGTCAATTTTCCACTTCAAAGGACCTCCGATGAATGCTTAGCAGAGAACTCGACTCAGTCGAACAACAACAACAACAATGGGATTTCGAGGACATTCAGCCATTTCCAGTCGGTGCCCACGAGCCGACCTCGGCGCCCTCGTCCTCGTCCTCGTCCTCGCCCTTCGCTCCCTTTGGCTTACTTCAATTGAAAATATATTTTATATTGTGTCTTATATCGTGTTAAAAATCTCATTGTTGTTGCAGTTGTTGTCGTTGTAAACATCCTAGTGCGTGTTACTGATCTGTATTTGCACTGGTCACACATTGCGGTGGCCGTTGGACTCACCCTGGAACTGCACTTTCCGCAGATACTTGAGCAAGTCGGCGCCCTTCGTCGGCTTCATGGCATCGCACAGCGACGGGCGGCCCCCGCAGAGGTCCCGGTGCATGTCCCTGTGGGGAGAGAGAAACACAAGTGCGAAAATGAGATGAAGAACGAGACAGAGAGAGAGAGAGAGAGAGAAGCGTTGGCATCCGCTTATCTGGACTCGACCTACCGCAGCGCATAGGCGAAGGCCATGACCGCGTCGCTGACGAACTGCAGCTGGTCCTCGAAGTCGGTCTTCTCGCGCGTGAGCTTCTCCTTGGTGGTGCAGGTGCGGTTGTAGTTGTTGTAGGGGGTGCCGAAGCTGTTCGGGTACCGACACTGGAAGTGGTCCTCCCAGAACTCTGGAAAAGGACCGGCAGATGTTGGTCGAATTTAGGAGAAATTTGAAGGATTTTAGTTCAAAAAATGGGAGAGGAAAAATATAGTTATTAAAATGAGGAATATAAAAATTGGAAGAACACAATTTTAACAAGAAAAATAATAATTAAATCAGAAACTTCACGATCATATGAGAGGAAAATTAAAATTAGGAAAATAAAAATTATGAAAATAAAAATTTATAATATAAAAATTTAAAAAATAATAATTGCAAATCACAAAAATTTTAAAAATATATGAAAACAAATTAGAAACACAAAAATTTTCAAAATAAATATTGGAAAAATAAAAATTGGAAAGACAAGAATTAGAAAAATCAAAATTTAAGAAATATAAATTATATAAAAAACCTCATGCTCACAGGATCATGTATTGTGTTTAATATTACATTAAACTTCTAAATATTAAATTCTGAAATCTGCTGAAGTTCTGGACTCACCCACGAACCACGGGTTCCTCTGGTTGTTCTCGACGGTGAGGTTCAGGAAGTACTCCTCGAATCCTTTGACGGGATTCGCCTGCGGCTGCACGGACAACGTGCCTTCCACCTGCAAGATACCAAACGCGCTCATTTTTCTTCCCCAGGCACAGAAAAAAAGACCCCAGCCCTGGCCCGCTCCCACGGCAGGCCGGGTGTAGATTTTTCCGCTCGCTCGCATGGCCAATTAATTTCAATTACGCCGCCATCAATCATCATATGTGAACCCCATTTTTATTTCATTGCCCATTGCTCATCATCACCGTCGTCGTCGTCCTCGTCGTCGTCGTCGACGTCGTTGTCATCGGCGCTGGTGGGAACCAACGACGACTGGCGACTGATGGGCCGGCACCCTGCTGGACTGCAGCCGCCCGCGTCGGGCACCTGGACATCTGGGCCGGCCCCCGCGGCGTTCATTAATCAGGGCGAGCGCCAGCGTTTAATATCATAATTTCCCCCAAGTAAAGCGGCGGTCATTAATTTTAATGGCCGCCATAACAATTTGCGCTCGACTAACCTCCGGTTCGTTGCCGTCGGAGACGAGATTCCGGGCGCTCCAGCCGTCGGAGCCGATCCAGGAGAAGGCGCCGGTCGCGTTGTTGCGCCGGACGGCGCGCATCACCTCGCGGACCTCCTGATCCGAGCCGAATATGATGGCACCTACGGAGAAGGAGAGCAAAATGGAAATGGTGATAAACGTCGGTGAGAGAACGGCTGAGGAAGTGAAAGAAATGCACGAGTGGAGGAGGAGTCGCTGTAGCGAGAAATGCGCGGCAATAAAATTGACACACAGTTGGCAGTTGTCAATTTATCGTCGCGTTAAGTTCGCCTCGTAAAATCACCTGAAAGTATGCAGCTGAATTTTCCCGGTGCGAAGCCCTCACGCATGTGTGTGCGACCCATTGTCGGAGTTTAAAACGGCTCTTAAGCAAATAAAAATCGCGTGCTTCGTCCGCCGTCGCTGCACCTGCCGGTCTTCCGGTCCAGCCCGACCGCCGACCCGCCCCACGTCCACGACCCGCAACCACCACATGATCCTGGCCCAAGGACACGCAGCCGAAGTAGGTGCGTTTCGTTGGGTTCGTTCGCTTTGTCTTGGTTTCCACGCGTTGGAGGCGTTGGCATGAAAAATTCCCCACAAGGTTCTCCCTTCTGTTCTGTTGTCTGTCTCGCTCACTCGGCCGCCCGTCGCCACTCGCTTTGTTCGTGCTCATGAATGTCGGCGACTGGGCTGCGCAAGTATTTGTGGTAATGACAGTGTGTGTGTGTGTGTGTGTGTGTTTGGCAACATTCTTGCTCGCAATCTTTTCTCTAGCTCTCGTTCGTTTAGTCGACATGAGCACGAGAGAAGTACAAACAAAAAAGAAACAAAAAACAAAAAACACAAAAAAGCAAATAAAAGAGGCGAAAGAGAAAACCACAAATTTCTCACTCTAGAGCTTGGAAATTCCTCTGCGTGCCAAGTGGAAACATTTTCTCTTATACTAATTGAAATTAAAATTTCATAAGCCTGCGAGGAATCTTCGCCCGGTCTTGTTGGCAAAACACTTAATTTTCTTCCATTTCACTGGAAGCGCCATCGAACGCGATTCTGTCGATATCTATTTTAATCATCGTGTAATTCAGTTAATTCCTAGCGAAGGGAAATAACTTTAAAAATGCATGACAAATGCTTCCATCCGCATGGGTCAAAGTTAACATTTTCTAAAATAATAATAAATATTTAAGTCCCCAGTGAACCGTGTAAAATGTTCAAAAATATCTGTCTCTCATATGATTCTGCATATGAGAATATTTTTCAATTCATTAAGCTTGAACATGAGAAGTACAAAAAATAATTTTTTCTCTAGAGGAAATTAAATATTTATTCCAAAAAAGGGGAAAAATAGCGAAAAAAGACGTTCCATGAAAGTGCCACGAATTTTATTTGAGGAAATTCGGGGAGTGGGAAATAATAATACTTCCCATGCTGAAAAAACAAAATGACAAAAATAACAACAACGAATTTAGAAGCCTTGTGCATTTAAAAAATAGTTTACACCGTTTTTTGGAACTATGTAAATGCCAATGTAAACATCGGCACCCGCAGTGTTGCCAACTATCAGATCGCCCAGGTGTCGGCAAATAATTTCGTGCTCTTTTTCGCAACATTCGTGAAATAATTCCGCAGAGGTCGTGGTGAAAGGGGTGGGGGTAAAAACGCGGGTGGTGAAAATGTTTTGCGGGTTTCCCGAATTAAGCTGTCGACCACTTTGCATGCATTTTTCAGCGGGCGCGCCCAACGATGGCTGCGTGCGAATCCTGCGGGCGGGGAAAAAAGCCATATAGCTCAAAACTACACAACAGCACAAATACACACAATGTGTATCTGCCCAAGGTAAATTCACCAGCCCGGGGGCCAAAGTGCGCTTCAGGAAAATCACCCGTGAGCCCCAAACATTTACTCCCAGCATTCCAAATTAAAGGGCTTCCGAAATACGAAAAAACTGTAAAGCAAAAATTATAGAAAAAATAATAGGGAAGAAGTAATAGACAAAATATTATAGAGAAAAAAATTATAATGAAAAAATCATGAAAAAATTGTACAGAAAAAATCATTGAGAGAAAATTGTAAATACAAATCTAGCGAGAAAAAATTACGGAATAAGAATTATAGAGAAGAGAGCTCTCAGGGAAAACATTAAAAAGAAAAAAACATTGGGAAAACACTATAAGAAAAAAATTAGAGAGAAAAAATCACAAACAATAAATGATGGAGAAAAAATTATACGGAATTAATTACTTGGAAAAAATATCTGCAAAAGAAGAAAACAAAATGTCGGAAATTGCACACAAGAACGTGGTGTGAAATAATAATATTAAATGTGCCAGAAAAAACGTTTACTTTTTTTCAATTTCCCGATTCATTTCAAATTCGTTTAAAGGGAAAAATCGTGTTTGTAAATTCCACGGATGTTTTTCACGCCTGGGTGAAGAGTCATATGAGTAAATATTGTTTTTTAAGCACAAAATATGTAAATCACCATTTTTTTTATTCTTCTCCTTTTTAAAGAACTACTGTAAATCGAGTCCAGCTTAATTGTGTTTAGGAAAAAACCACCCACGGAAATTAAACTCTTCCGAAATAAGGCGCAAACTCAATTGTCAAATATTGATCGAAGGAGAAATGGAGAACTGTTTTGAATTTGTAATTTGGGGTGAAACTAAATGAAAAATATTTATAAAATACTAAAAATCAATGAAATAAAAAAATAATTAAAATATATTATAATTAAAAAATGTATTACTTTTAAGATTTCTCGTTCCTTTTTAAATTTATCCAAATTTTTTTCTATTCTTCAATTTCCTTCTTTCTTTCTCAATTTGACTCCTTATACTGCCATAGTGTAGGGTGTTCGGGCTTCCAACGGACCGAAGATACCGCACTTTTCTTCCTCTTCTTCTCTTCCCCTGTTACCCTCATCTGGCGTCATTGTCTCGTTCGTTTCAGCTTGTGTTCATCACTTTTGCTGCTGGTGTTGATGGAGTTGTGTTTGTTGTGCGTGAGTGGTGGTTGTTGTTGGTTCCATTGTTGTTGGTTTCCTTGTTGTTTTACTTTTTTATTGTTATTTGTTTGGGTGCCTTGTTGTTGTTGTTGTTGTATTGTACTGTGTTACAATTGTGTAAAACTTAAATGAATCTTTTATACGGTTAACACGCAGCGGAAATGAGAGAATGTATTGATGGAGGATGGAGGGAACGAGATCTGGGGTGATGGAGAGAGAAGGGGGATGGACCGATAGAAGAGGAAGGCAGGCGGAAGATCCGGAAAGAAAGGATGGACGGGAGGACGAAAGAGAGAGAGAGAGAGAAAGAGCGAACGAGCAGCAGCTGCTGTCGATAACGAAAACAATTTCGCAGGCGACGACTGTCAGCGTTTCTTTCTAAATCAGTTCGAATGCGATTTGTCACTGATTCCACTGACTCCTTCCGTTCCTCTCCATCTCTCCCTTCCTCGTTTTCCCTCCCCATTTTCCCCTTGTATCACTCTATTTGTCTGTACGTGTTTATGGTTGTCCTTGTGATGGTGTGTGTTTGTCATCTGCGCGCTTTAAAAGGATGCTCTTCAAGTTAATTCGAGACAACTCAACTCAATCTTCCGCTTCACGCGTAGCCGGAAATTCCCTCAAATAAGAATAAAGACGAAAGTCGTCATGCCAGAAGTCCTTTGGCACACTCGGCTCGCGTCCTGTCGAACATCCGTCCCCATATCCGGGTCTCATTTCCGGACAACTCGACCTTAAATCAATTCCAGAAATTGGGTCCTCTTTCTTTAACGGCCTTGTCCTCGTCCTGCCCGGGCTTGTGGCCTCTGGTTGCGGTCTTCAAGGCTTAAAAGCCATTTACATGGCGCCTCAATAATTGGCCCTAGTAAACCAATTAAAGCGGATCCTTCTCAATCGCCGGCCAACCTTTGGCAGGTCTAAGGCTCAAATCCCACCTGTGGCGCCGCACCTCGGCCCAGCTTCATTAACTTCGGAGAAAGGACACGACACGACCACTTAATCAGGACTCGATTGCCATTCAATGCAGAGTCGGCGTCGTCCTCATCCTGTCCGACGTTGCCGTCGCAGAGCCACTCAAAGGACCGTTGGCCAGTCGACGGCCGGGAGTCGGGGGTTGCGAGTCTGCTTGTCATTAAAATTCCAGAAATGTTTATGATTGCGTTTCTTCTTCTGCTGCCAGACGTCCCAGGCGTCCAGGGCTGCGAATGAGGATGGCTCGCTCGCTCCCTCTTTCTGTCCTGTCCTGTCCTGCGCTCAAATTCGATTTCAATGAACTTGTTATTTCTTCGCTCCAACCCCTTCACTTTCCCTCATTCCCTTCGTCCTTTTTTCCTTTCCTTCGCCGCCCACTCTCGTCCTATCTCTTCTTGGCCATTGATTTTCATCTTCTGGCTTAATTTTCCTTTCAATGCCTGCTCCTGCTAATGATGGCCTGGATAATGCTGCTCGCCATTGTTGTTGTTGATGTGGTTGCAGTGGTGGTGTTTTTGATGTTGATGACTTCTACAGGTTGTTGCTGTTGGTTTTTATTCCGCATTGTTCTCAATAACTTCATTTTGCCATCCTGCAGGAAATGCCTTCAGGTCTCGCTTCCCACCCTCATTTCGTGCTTCGTGCTCCATTCCGTGCTTCAGACCATTGTCTTTTCTCCCGAGCAGAAATCCGCAGGATGTTAGGGGTTTTGTCTTTGGTTTGGTCTTCCGGCAGCAGGAGATGGTGCTGTCGTCCTTTTCCTTCGCCGGAGTAAAGAAAACGCACACAACAACACAAATTTACCTCGTGCTTCGGGGTTTTTGCTGAAGGATGTTTCCTTTCATGGAAATTCAAAGCGTGCGTTCTGGACTAATGAATGTCAAAAATTTTATACCACGAGACATGCGTTCGACTGTAAGCGATGGATCTGGAGTTAATTTGAATTTGCCTGCCGACCTTCGGGTTATTCATTCGCCAGGCTTGTGGCGTAGATTGATATTTAATTGCAAATTATTTTTCAGAAAACGATATCATATATTAAACACGCAGAAGCTCTTTGGATGATAGATAAATTGTCGATTATTTTTTGGTCGATGGATTCTTGGAGGACTGATTGATGGGCGAGGAAGGACGAGGTTCTCAAATTGATTTGAGCTTCTTTCCTCCCACACCCTCGCATGCCACCAAATGCCAATATACTCAAAGTAATCGCCGAAATATCCATCCATAATTAATGCATTGTTGATGAAAAATATTCGCTCTCGGGATTCTTGCAGCGTTCCCAGCACGCCCACAGCTTCCAGGATCACAAGGATATCTCCGACAAAAGCTTCGAAACAATGCCAGCACTTCGAGCGCTGGATGAGTGAATGAACTTAATGGGGCGCAAATAGCAGAAGGATAACAAAGGACAGTCGTTCGTTGAATGCTTCGATTAGGAACGCACAATACTTTGATTGTGTGAGCAAACAACAATGTGCAGCCTGGCGTCCTTTTAATTAAATCCGGGGGCGATTCAAGGTTGATTCATGACAACTGACACGATCCGGGAAATGAACCGAGGCATCCACTTTCCCATTGACTGCTTTTCGGTGTTCGTCAACGTCCTGTGGCGCCTTCTCAGATCAACTTTTGTGACTTCAGGAGCCCACGGCAGCAGTGAGCATTTTCTGCAAGCACAGCATGAAAACTCAAAATGCATGAAATCTAAAATGTTTCCGTCCCCTTCCAGAAATACTCCACATACGCCACGTCGAGCCAACCTCCCGGTCGACTCCACACAAGTCATTAGTCATGCCTCATTCTGGAGTTGATTTCCGAGAATCCCGCCTGCTGTTCGATAAACACTTCCATGACTTTTATCGCTACACGTGGCTTTTGAAACTCCATGACTGGTGCCGCAACATTTTCTGAACCCTTCTGGAGTTTTCATCAATCCGAGGTCGTTTTAATGAACCGCGAGTCCTTCTGGCATCTCATCTCTGCGGCACCATTAATATCGTCTCCATGCCTGCCCCGGACGAGGACGATCTGTCAGGGGGAATTTGCATAAAAACTCGATGGCGGGAAGGCGTGAATGGGAAATCATCAATCGACGACCTCGCCGTGCCGAGTCGACTCGGATCGATTGCCGCCGTGATCCCGGCGATTTGCATTTGCACAAAATTTACATTCATTTCGACCACCGCCCACCGGTCGTCACGGCCACCCCACAGCCCACACCCTACATCGCACACAATGCCACCGGCATTCAGCAATAAATGTCAGTCGCACTTCGCCATTCAGCGCTGAAAAATGATGCAAAATATTCGAAAGTTTCTCGCACTCATTTATTATTTCCTCCACTTTCTTCACCTTCACCTCCGCTTCCTTCCTCTCTCCAACATAGAAGAGGTGTTTACAAAATGTTGAGAGGGAGGCCTGGCGAAGGTAGAGGTTGTCTAGCACACACAACCACTCACACATGCGTGTCGAGACCTCCACACAGATGTAAACTCTTTGAGCCCTTTTTTATCCTGTCAGAATCCTGCTACTTTCGAGGATTTGTTGAGGGGCCAAAAGCTAGGGTTACGCTTGCCAAAGCCATTCATCAGCATGACTAAGGATTGTGCCCAAGTTTAAACCGTGGCAGCAACGCCACACTCCGTCCTTCATCCACGCCCAACCGCTTCGGGTCGCTTCGATGCCGCCGTCGTCGCCGCCACTCGTGGGAACCGGCGATGGCAGGTGGCTGGAGGCATCGTTGGAGCAGTTGGTGGTGGGAGTTTTCTGAGTGTGACGCATGGTAGCCGCATGTGGCAACGCTAATGCGATAAGCATAGCCCGCCGTGGGCCCACACAAGAAGGTCACAATTGACATTTGATAAATTCGTGCACTTCGGTACGAACTCCAGCATTCGTTGCCGCAACGGCGCCGCAACACGAGTTTATGGGAGGACACGAGTTGCCCAGCGACCTTAGAGGAAGGACTCGAGCAAGTGCTAGTAAGAGGAAAGGAGGGAGAAGGGCTTGAAGGTAAAATTGGTACAAATTGCAGATGCTTTTGGAATGTTAGACAAAAGTCGATCTCCCTTTACCAAAATTCTAGTAAAAATCGCTATCGAGCTTTTGGACTTTTCACCTCGAGTAAACGTGAACGTCCGCAACACTTTAGAGATCGCTTACCTCGTGCTCGTGGCTTCGTCAGCAACTTCTGGACGATGTTATCATATGCGATTTCCTCGGCTACACCCGAGTCCTTGACGAGTTTCTCCTTGATGGCGATACAAATATTATGGCGTGCCAGCAGATCCTCGAGCTCTTCAAATGCCTAGGTGGGGGAGAGAAAAAGTTGGAGAGAGATGAAGAGAGTGAGAGTGGAATGGAATGGAATGAATGAGGTTTTGCTTTTCAACTGTAATATAAGTGAGTGAGAGATGGAGCCAGAACTCGATGTCGACGTATGGGCAGCTGTTGCTGGGGCACGAGGTGCTGTTGGTTGTTTTGCTCCTGTTGGTGGCTTCGTTGTTGCTGCTGTTGGTGGTTGTTGCGAAAACTTCAGAACTCGATGTTAACCAAAGCGGAAGTGTGTGAAAGCTAAATTGTGTTTGAATTGTGGAAAATTGCATTTTTCGATCAAGTGCTTTCTCCTTTCGCTCTCCAACAATGCCAACAACAAGAACAACCAAACTATTGAAGCATGCATCGATAGTTTCTCGATGATTATGCGAATTCCCGCCAGCCACCTCAGCCCCAACTCGAAGCTATTTGATATTTTCACTTATTGGCCTTTTGTTCATTTTGAGCATTTTATATTTGCGAATTTACCGCCTCGTAAATATCGTGTTCATTGACCTCATCAAACTCTCGATTCCGTCGTCACCTTCCGTCTGTCAACTTCATCAACTCTACTGGTGCCGTTAAAGCGATCCATAATACAAGGCATTAACTATGGCCGTAACTATCGCTTTCATCGCCATCGCAGCCATTCTTAATCCACGCCTTCATCCACGCCTTCATCCACGTCTTCATCCTCGTGCTCATGGCTGTCGTTTTCCTTGTCTTTATCGCCACCTGTTTCCTCATCCCAGATCTCTTTCTTATCGTTATCGTTCTCGTTTTCTTCATCGCTGTCTTTCTTCATCGTCGCCGATCTCGCTATCATCGTCGTCGCCTCATCGCCCCGCACTAACTAACTAATTGAACCCCGGCTCTGAACTCACCTTGATGCCGTAGTTGCTCTCTTCGTAGATGATGGAGACGTAGCTCCAGCCCATCCGCTTCACGATCTCCACCATCGCCTTCACCTGGTAGTGATCCGAGGGTATCGTGCGGGAGAAGTACTCAAAACGCTGTTTATTACTCAGCTCCGGGCTCGTCGAGAAGAATGAGACCTGCACACGTAGGAATAACAGGAGTGAGAGCGACAGAAAAAGAACTGAGTGAGGTACGAACAACCAGAAAAAACGACTAATAGAAGGAGGAAGAAAGGGCGGGGAAGGGAAGATAAAAATAAAACATTTTCTTACAACGCGCTGAATGGGGACGAGGAAGAAAGAATTGGTCGGGAAGGAGAGGCGGGTCGGTGGTAGGAAGCCAGGTGGCAGGTCGTGGGGCGGGGAGGTACGGAGGCGATGAAATAAGTCTTGGTCTGACGCTGACAAAAATAGTAATGAAAAGCGTAAAGCGGAAATAAAGTAAAGTTGAGCTCAGTTCAGCTAAGGACGGCGCGCGAAAAATGATTGTGTGTCGGCGGTGGCTGTGGAAAGTCAACCAACCGGACGAGGGTGGGGCCAGGGACACGGCTCGGTTCGCTGGGGCAGCAGACGGTAAAGTGACAGTTTACTAAGGAGCTCAAAATGCAGCAGCAAAAGAGACAAAAAAAAAAAAAAAACAACTCAGGGCCGATTGTAGGTACGAAGGAAGGCTGCAAGAAGCGATGGAGAATGCGGATGAAGAGATAAAAGTCGTTGAAGTCAGGAAGGATTCGACGCTGGCGCTGCCGGCGAGTCGAGGATTCTCGGAAGCGGAGGGCAGAAAAAGACCCCATAATCAAGAGGGATGAGCAGTGGAAGCAATAAAAAAGGACTCGACGGCAAATCGAAGGAAAAATCTCTTCCCACAGGAGAGGAGAGTAGTGAATGAACGACAGCTAGGCAGATCGGTAAGTAAGAGATGCAAGTTTATTAAATTCTTCTCCGACTAATGAAATGCCGCTACTTGAGTTATGGTTTAAATTTCATAATTGAAAGTGCACGAGATGCAAAGAGAAATAACTGGAAATGCAATTGAATAGTTTTGTTATTAAAGTAATCTCTCCCAACGAACGAAGTTGTTTTGTCTGGAGCAAAAAGAAACCGAAGTTCATGGAAGTGGACTGAATTGAAAGAATTTCCACTTTTATCATAAGTTCCACTGAGTACCTCACAATTAATCCAACGCCTACTACTTAAAATGTTGCAGCTCTAGCGCCAATCGCTGTTTCGATTCGCACTGATTTTCTCATCTGCTTCTCTCTTCACTGGCCGATGAGGAGAGCAGGAATAACAAAAGACTCGCAAGGACGAGTTCTTCGAATTAGGTTGATTTCAGGAGCAGCCGAGCAACAATTCATCATGCACAGCCCTGAGTCGAGCTGGCAGTGGGAGCGAGGAAGAGAGGGAGAGTCGCATTTGGCTCGGACGACGACGACTTTTCAATTGCATTCCATGGTAATTAAGGGCGACCACGCTATGAATTGTTAGAAATTGGCACTCGAAAGAAAGGGTGGAACTTGGCCAATTGCGTAATTGCCCAATTGCACTCACAGACTCCCGCTGGGAACGGTTTTTGAGCTGGGTCCTTGGCTCGGCAAAGGAACATTCCCATCGACCTGGGAACCTGCATGCGAGGCGGACGAGGGATTCCGATGAGGGATTTGGACGGCTGTGGATGCTTGGGTTGCACCAGCCGCGGCTCGACTTTGGCGACGATCGCATGCGGGAATGTGGTTAATTCGCATTTATGATTTTATAAATTTATTTATTTTGGCGTGGGCTACGGGAACTCGCATGAATGTCGAACGCAATTCAATTATGAGGCCATTCGTGTGTGAATAATTAATGGTAATCACTGTACAGCGCCCAGAGCGTTAGCAATGCGAGGCGTATGAATGACAATCGGGTAATAAATATTAAACAAAACACAGCAAATGGTTGTCATGAGGAATAATAGCAATTGTGCATTCATCAGTATAAGAATATGATAATAAGAAAATCTACTCAGTGATTCATTTAAACACAATCAAGCCGATTGAGGCAAATGCAGTTAAAAAACTTCGCTGGCGTATGAGCGACATTTAATAGCATTATTCGTCACGAACTCCTCGGGCCGCAGACTTCGCTCATCCGAATTTCATTTTGCAAGAACTTCAATGACGGAGAGAGAAAACAAAAATACAAAAAATAAAAACCCGACCGAAGACGGTGGCCAAAAGAGGGCGGCGTCGATTTCCGGCGCAAAGACTTTGTAGGAGCCGTAAAACCAGACCATGCCTGCAGTCACGTAGGGAGCCGACCCATCGCACACCGTGCGCCTGGCTCCTTAAACTTTCCTCGCCCTCATGGATGGAAAGTACTGCAACTTCCTTGTCCTTTCGGCAGGGCTGCAAAGAAACTGCAGCGAAACGACTGTGCCGAAATTACAGACAGCAGGCGAGGCTCCTGGCGAGTTGGGAGAGCGTCGGAAACGTCGAAAGGACTGCTGCGTGCGAAAGAGTAGGATAATGTGGTAGAAGGAGGAGCATCCTGAAGTCATCGCCGCAGAGCAACCGATGCTCGATGATGTTTGCACTCTTGATTTGCGGCGAAAGTTTTATGGGTTGTAAAAGGTCATTTAAGGAGGGCCAACGAAGAACGCCGAAGGGCGATGGAAAAGACAACGCGAAAATCCAGCCTAAGACACGGAGTCCGAGAATTAGGACGAGCAGCAGATACTGCAGGAGGCAGAAGAGCGAATATATCTTAGGAGTAGGCTGAAAATATCAAGAGGAAAAATATTTTCCGAGGGCTTTCCGCAGTGCGGGGAGGCTGAGGCGGAACCTTCTTTGGCTACCTGCTCGTGGTCCCAGGAACACGTTTTCCCTGCAATGCTAATCACCGGGGACTTAACGAGGATACCGCAGACCGAACACCTGGAAAGAACTGGGGATGACGAGGAGGGCGCTAGGGATGTGAGGACTTTCGGGCACATAAATCATGTTGCACGGACGACAGTTGGCCGTGGTTTGGAGGAAATATTTTAAGAAATCGCATAGAAGCGTCAAATTGAACTCACCTGGGGGATGCGGAAGAGCCGCAGGAGGTTGGCCACTTGTATCGAGGTCACCGAGGAGGCAGCGCCGACCACGCCCGAGATGACCTTCCGCACCTGGGTCTTGTTGCAATGGTATTCGGCGTCGTCGATGTTGCTGATGGAGCCTGCGAAACAGAGAGAGAGAGAGAGAGAAATTCTGTTTTAAATTTACTGCCGTTTAATGGGCGAGTGCGATGGCGAGTCAAGGGGAAGATCGGGGGTTAAATTGGATTATATTTCGCTACCTCCCTTCATTTTTTCCATCCCGTCGTTTCGCTCTGCATGGGTTTCATTTGATTTACGAAGCGTTTTTAATTCGCCCCGAATGCCCAGAGGTCGTTAGGACGCCAAATCCCGAATGTCATTTCGCTCGCGAAACTCAACACTATCCGGAGCGGAAACACGAAATACGAATAAATACACAAACACATACACAGACCATGTACATCGAATATATATCTACATATATGTCCATATCACGTGTTGATTTTCGATGCCTTGCCTTTGGTTTGTAACTCGGCGGGATTTGAATTCTGAAGCCGTTTTGAGAGCGACACCGACGGCTTGCATGGGCAGAAGCGAGCGACAGCAACTACAACAACAAAAGCAACAAATGAAATGAAGACTAAAACAGCAAGGACAATAATCGCAAAAGGTCAAATATCAGCGATTATGTTGTTGTTGTTGTTGTTGTAGTTGTTATAGGTGTTGTGGCTGATGTTGCCGCACGAGCAGCCCAAAAATAGAGTTTCGAACAAAGTTGGCGTGGAAATTAATTGAATTGAATTGATTCGGGAAAGCGAGCTGTTGTTTCTAATTAAAGTCGGGCAAAGGAGCCCGAGCGTACTTTTAGGCTTTCAGCCTAACGAGTCTGCTTTGGGGATTTAGGACGGGTAACAGGCAGAGGAACTTCGCGATTCGATTTCGCCTGAAACTGAAACTTGGCAGATGGCGGGGGGGGGGGGGGGAGATGGCGAATTAAAGGCTCTGATCTCTCAATCACAGAGAGATTCCCATTAGCCTGGGTCCGAAGACTCTCTTTGTGGACTTTTTTCCCCACCACTCAATCTCACTGCAGGAATTGCTTTGCCTTGAAGAAAGTTCGCCACATGCTGCATTGGTTTCATCTTCCTTCGTCTTCAGCAGCTCGTTGACGATGCAAATATTCGAAATCTCCGCATCGCACACTGCTTAATAAATCGCTCTCAGCTGTCACGACGCCCAGCTCTGCAGGATACTCAGCGGCAACCTGCGAACTGACATCGAGATGAAGTGGCGACTGAAATCCCTCCGTCACCGCCTTCCACCGACCGGAGGACGCAGAGAAGAAACGACATGAAAGAAATACAAAACGAGGGAGAGCGAGAGAAAATGAAAAAATTGTAAGCAAAACAAAACGAAGCAAAAAAGGAATTCAAAAGGAAATAAGAAGGACGAAGGATGAATGAAGAAGCTGCTGCTGCTGATGCTGCCGCGCGTCTCATATGAATTCTCACTTATGCTTGCACTTCCGCCGCACACCGCACTTCCGCATCCGCATCCGCTTCCGCCACTGTGAGCCCGACGCCATTTTTCACACACACTTTCACATAAACAACCGAGAGCGACCGCGACACCAGCGACAACGGGAACGAGAAGGAACGAGAGGAGGAGGAGCGCGAACAAGAAGACTGGGAAGAGTGGGAGGTGTGGTTTTTCCGGTGTGAACTAAGACGAGGACTCGGAAAAGGAACTCTTTCAGACCGAGTATAAATAACTGCATATTTGCATGTGTCTCGTAGCATTTACTTCCGACCCAAACGAGCGGAGGAAGCACGCAACAATAACAACATTTGCGGAGGAAACATTTCTAAGGATATTTTTGCATTTTAAGAAGTCCTTCGAATTTCGAATGAATGTCCGCAGGAGGGAGAAAAAACTGAGATGCATTTTTGAAAGAACCTGTCATTTCTAGTCTGCTACTGGGGGTTCGGAAAAATGGAAAAATTCGTCGGAGAATTCCACGCCAAGAGGATTTCGATTCCGATTGCGATTCCATATGATTGCGATCGAAGAGAGCCATCGCGACGATGTTGAAGGGCTTGAGTGGCACTTGCCGGGGCTGCTGCTGCTGCTCTGCGTGCGAGCGTACGCAATAGAAAGGAAATGAAAATGAAATGGAAAGGGAAATAGGAGTTGATTGGTGTTCGCATGGGAATCGGTCCGGGGAATTGGGTGAGAGAAATGAATGGTAATCGTAGCAATGCAGACATCGAGCATGTTATATTTAATAGGCTGGCGGATTGCATTACACGCGATGATGCGCCAAAAAGCATGCCCTTAATAACAAGCCCAATCATTAGCCTCAGCCTCGTTTAGAACGGTGGATCTGAGTGGAGTGAAATGGGCAAGCGGCGAAAGGCAAATATTTACATTGTTAATTGAACAAACATTTATTGGATTTATCCAATAATTGTGTAAATGATGCTTATCAGCGTGGCGAGAGGGAGCCAAATACAAAAAAGAGAGGAATTTAAATTGGGCATGTGTGGGCGAAATTACAGCAGTTCAAGCGGAACCTATTTAGGCGGCAATTCAAATGCCGCCTAAAATTATATCCTGGATTTGGGCTTCGGCCGCTTTTCGCACACCACAGCGTAATAAACAAGCGTTAAGGGCTTTGGCTTCGTTATGGAGTGCGCCAGTGGCCGATCAACGGGCGATTTCTCGGGCGCCCGAAAATATGCCGCAATTTCGGTCGGGCCTCGACAGCCCTCGGGCCTTCATCACGCATCGATTGAATGCGTTTAGGCACAAGTGCGCCTGGGCGTGTGGGTAATTATTTATGCATGCATATGTGTGTGTTGCCTCGCTGGAATAATGGAAGTCCTGCTCGTATCCTGTTATTTGCAGTGGTCGCCGTTGTCGAAATTGAATTCAAACTCGCTGGCGCTGAATTCGATTTCAACGTTCGGCCTCTCCAGCCCTCTTCAATTTTTGTTTTCCACGTTTTATATTCGTCCATTTGTCGGAACTTTTCCCCTTCATACAGCCCTCTCTCTCTCTTTCTCTCCATTACGTTATACATACTTAATGCGTTTTCCCTTTTTGTCCATGAATTTTCATGTTTCCTTTGTTATCTTCTCATGAATCCAGTGTTTTATTTTACGATTTCAATGCTTCATTTATTTTTTTTATATTTTTTCTTAAATCGCTAGATCTGTTTTTCGACGCGTGCTTCTCTTATTTTTCATTTGCTTTCTCTCTCCCCTTCTAGGGAGCCGGGTCTCTGCTGTACGAGATCTCAGCTCTGGTATCCTTCACCTCTCTTAATCGCGTTCTCGTTCTCGTTTTCCATTCCCTTTGAGGCGGCCGGCGAATCCTGCCACGCGTTTCGCTTTTTTCCAATGCTTGTCTCCAAGGATGGCATCCAACAATTTCACAATTTTTTCTCTCTATTGTGTTCCAATGCATTTCCTTCCCATTTATTTGTTTGCATTTTCCTCCGCATTTTTGGCCTGCTCTATTTTATTTCCATTTTTGTTTTGAATTTTTTCATTCACATATTTTTCTATGCATTTTGTTTTCGTTTGTTTCCTTTATTTTTTACGTACTTAGAAGGCAACAAAAAGCCTTCTCAGTTTTTTTTTTTTGTGGCTTTTCTTTCATTTTTTGTTGTTCTTTCTGCAGCGGATGGAGATCCTTTTGTATTGTCGAGTGGAGCTCGAACCAACAAATTTCCCATATGCAACGCATATGTTTTTTTTTAATGGCAAACATTTTGCGATTTTCTCTTTTGAGTACATGGATAATCGCCAAAGCCTCCGGGATTAGTACGCAGATCGAGTACAGGAAGTCAATCCCAATATCCCCGATTTATTGACAACTGGGATGGCAAGAATCGTAACGTGGAGGAAAGAGGCAGAGGGAAGGGAACAGACGAGGGAAGGAGAGAAAGAGGGAAGAGAATATTATTTTCAGATGTAAAAAGCGAAGACAGTCAAACGATTGAAAAGAAATTGGAAGAAATTTTAAGCAAGAGCCACCTAAAGACAGGCATCTGCTGTCCAAAAATAGTTTAATGGTCTCTCACATAATCCTTTTGATTATCCTTTCACAGACGCACACACAGGTTACTCAATTATATTTCAAATTCTTCCGTTCAAAGCGTTTTTGATGTTTGTTTCCATGTGTGCCTTTGAGCAGTCCTCGATACCAAATGGATGTATGAATTTGGAAGAGGATAACAATAATTCATTCAATCGGAAGAAGATGCTGCACAGGTATATCCTTGAGCCTATTATTGGACTCAGGCACTGTGGGCATTCAAACGTGGAACACGAAAAACGTAGACAGAAAAAATGAATCCTTGTTCTCACTTTCAAAAAATTTCTCATTATTTTTTAATTTCTATTTTTAACATCATTGCATTGCATATTTCGATATTTTGTTCCATTTTTTCTTATTCTTATATATTCCTTGAACATGATTTTCTTGTAAACGTTCATTAATTTTTGTTTTTAATTATTTGCCTTCGTTGTAGCTCATCGGTGATTTATAAATAATTGCTCCTTAAGTGTATTCGATGTTCCTTCCTCCCTCAGACACGCACATCAACAACGACAACAACAAGGCGGATTCAGAGGAGGAAGTCGTTGTTATTGACGTGGTTCTTATTGCTTGTTGTTGTTGCTTCTCGTTTCCCTGGATTCCTTTTATTGTTGATCGTCTGCGTTTTTGTTGTTCTTCGTAATTGTTGCTCCTCGCTACTCATGCTGTCCTGTTGCTCTGGTTCTTGCCTTCGACTTTGTTGTTCTTGTCCCCGTTGTTGCTGCTGGCTTTATTAGTGTTTGATGTCTTCGAGCTGTTATTGAATTTCTTGTTTATGATCGGGTCTGAGTGTCGGAGTTCGCCGAGTTCCGAGTCCGGAGACTCTGCGTACGCACGTCATGGCAACAACAACATAGCCATAAGGACGCGATGCACGTTGACGAAGCCAAATCGAGGTGAACAACAACATCAACAACATCAGATTCCGGCGCAATTTTGCAAACGCAATTCATTGCAGGAAGCCTTCTCCCATTGTTGTTTTTGCCATTCACATCATTGTTGTTGCTCCTCCCAGTTGCTTCTTCCACGGCTGTTGATGTTCTTTATGTTGTTGTTGTCGAAGATCATTAAATCCCTTGCTCATCATCGTCGCCATTGCTCGTTATTGAATTCAGAGTTCATGATTAAATTCGTTCGCTTTCATTTGCACCCAGTGACTTGGAAAATTATATACAAAAACAAAATACCTATCTGATTTCCTTCTCTCACACTGCAGCCTCCATCTCGTTTTCATGTGTGTGTGTATGTGCTTGTAATGAATCCTTGTAAGGCTCGAGCTCAGGCTCATAAATAATGGAATTATGGAGATTACGATTCATTCAGTCGCTCGTTCAATCGGTCGGTTGGTCGTATATTCGAGTTGATGCATCGAGTTTGGTGTGGTCGGCTCTGTCAATTCGTCCCTTGACATCCGCTAACAGGACTCCATGAAGGTCCTTCGAAAGGAGGCGATTATTTTCAGTTGAATTTCACAGTTGATTTTCTGCGGGTCATCGGGGCCAAGGTCGGTGCGTCCTGTGGTCGATTTTTCATCAATTCGATCCTTCATCTCGGCAGTTCTTCAACTGGTCGGTTCTTCATTGGATCGCTTCGTCCTGACGACAATGATTCTTCCTTCTCTGCCGTCGCTTCTGATCTCCTGTTTTTCGCATGGTCTGTAGTTCGTCACAAAGTTTGAGTTCAGTTCTGAGTTCGTTCCTGAGTTCGTACCCAAGTTTGGTCTTGAGTTCTTTTCTGATTTCTCTCTCGACTCCGCTCCTTCCGCAGCTCCTTGACTCCTGCACTTCCACGAGTCCTTTCCCTACTCTCCCAGCAGATCCTCCTGCTTCGGCCTGCCTCTGACAGCTGTCGTTGATCGCTCTCATGGCCTGATGATGTACGAGCGCTCCTTCACAGGCCATTAATACACGCTCCCTCCCACACACACACCCACACGCAAACGCACACGAGCACAATATTTTGCCTCATCATCGATCTGGCCTCCCCTCGCTCCGTTCGGATCGGCTCGGCTCGACTCGGTTCGATTCAGTTTTACACGACAGATGATGATTCATAAAGATGTGCGTTTAATAGCAATTTCTGATTTATTTAGCGTCGACGTCAGCCGCACGACACCAACACACATGGCAATTGAGTGTGCGTGTGTGTGCCGATGGGAGAATAAATAAATTATATTATTTTAGCCTCTTAGCTGGCTTTGTCTGCACCACTTCGCTTGACTACCGCCCTCCCTCCACCTTCCTCTCTTTCGCTCCTCATTTCTCCGCCTCGTGCCGTCCGTTTCGCGCTGTTTAGTGTATGTGTGTGTGGGTGTGTGCGTTCTCTGCGGGTTGTCTGTGTGTTCACAGATAATAATATTTTCATGATCCTCTGCTGTCCGTCCGTCCGTCGGTCTGTCTATGCTTAATAATTTCTCAGCTATATGTGAGCGAGTACATGATTGCACATATTCATGTTCGGGACGATGTGCTTGGATGTGTGGGTGCGAAGGCCTGTGTGTGTGTGTGTTTCTCTCGGCATGGGTTACGATTGCGAGTGTGAATTCACTTGTGGCTAATGGTGTTTTATTGACTTGCGGGAATTGCAGCTCCTGGGACGACTTCATATTTTTTCCTTGATTACTTTGGTGGTCTTTGTTGGTGTTTTTCCCACTGTCATTTTTGTATTTTCACCTCCTGTCTTTGTTGTTATTTCCGTGTCTGTCTTTGTTACTACTTTCGCCTTTATCGTTGTCGCCCGGCTCGGAATTGGTTTCGGTTTTGGTCTCTGGCCACCGGGAATCTTCCCATGTTAATTTTCTACTCCTCTCTATTTACTCAATTAATGCCACGGCCACGCCGGAGTACGTGAACTTAAATTAATTTGTGATTGAACCAGATAGCGATCGAGATGGAGAGACAGCAGTCAGCAGTCAGTCGTTAGGCGGAGAAGGCCAAATAATGGGTTCACTAAGAGGTTCCCGTCGTAAAGTTCGTCGGAAGCCCTGATCGATTTTTGACGATGCACTCGACTCAATCATCCTCATTAAGTGACAGATTTTATAGACTTCTTATAGAAAAATTGTATAGAATTATTGTCGCAAATAGTCGTTGACTTCGACTCGCATTTGGTCACAGTTGTTTTGATAATTATCGTACTATAAACCATCGTAGGAACCATATAAAAATAGCGCCCTGGCGACCCTCAAGTGACGCAGTCTACGTGGATCCTTCTGAACTGCATCGAAATCCCGCGCAATCCTTTCTTCGCTGTTTGCTTTTCATTCCACTTAATCTGCCAAGCACACACGAGGCTCCCGCGCGATTACGAGCGACCCACACACAACAACAGAAACGCAAACCGAGCCGAGACCCTACACTAAACTCAAACCAACACTAAACCCCAAACTAAACCCAACTCCAAAGCCATCCCTTAACCCATCGCGGAAGACAACAGAAAGTCCGACGCCCACGTCGACACCAGCGTAATCGGATCGATGGACATCGTGGCAGCGACAAAAACAAAAACCTCAGTCCCGCACTCACCTTTGATGAAATCGACGGCCATCTCGAGGCCGTAGGAGTCCTTGTCGCAGTCGTCCAAGATGTGAGCCCCGAGGGTGATGTTCGGCAGCAGCTGGGCCTCGTTGATGCGATCGATCGTGTAGAGCATCGCCTCGAGGGCCTGGATGCCCCCCTGCGGCATGATGGGCCCACACATGACCGAGTCCTCGCGCGAGTGGACCATCATCAGGCCGCCCAAAATCAGGTCGCCCTCGACGATGGCTTCGCGCTTCACCGGCCAGTGGCGCTGCGGCGGTATCGCTCCCAAAAGCCGTTGCAGCTGGACGTGTTGCTGCTGCTGGTGTTGGTGCTGTTGATGTTGTTGGTCCATGTCGTAGTCGACGGCATCGGGGAGCGAGCGGAACACCTTGGAGCCCAGGGCCTGGTGCGTCGACAGCCGGCCGCGGTGGCGCCCCGAGCGCGGAGAGGCGTTCGCGTGGCCCGGATCGGCCTCGAAGTCGTTAAGGTGGCCGTAGCCAATGCCGTAGCCATGGCCGTGGCCGTGGCCGTAACCGTGGCCGTGCCCTCCGAATTGCTGCCATTTATCAAAGTCCGACAAGTCGTATGATTGAGCGATTGGCGTTATTCTTGTTACTGTTCTTGTTGATGTGGTGGTTGGTGCTGGTGCTCCTGGTCCTGCTCTCGACGACACCGAGAGGGAGTCGAAATAATCCTCATCCTGCTCCTCCATCGGCTCCCCCTTCTCTTGTTGGAGGTCCTGCCGCTGATAGTTTCGATTTCCATAATCGTTAAATGCATCATTGCTGCTAATGGCGACTTCCTTCTCCCTCTCCTTCTCCATCGCCTCCTCCTCCTTCTTGTCAGGTCGCTTATTAGCCTTATCAGCCATGTCATCCTCATCCGACACCGTCTCCGGCTCCCTCTCCTTCTCCGTCTCCCGCTCCACGCCCGCGCCTTCGCCGCCCTCATCACCGGTGATGGCTCCATCCCGGTGCCAGTCATCAGCGACATAATCGTTTAGATAATCGTGATTGGCAACGTGTTTCTGTCGTTGGTTTTTTACTTGCTGCTTTTCTTTTTGACGCTTCTGGTTTTTCATCATCTCCTTGTATTGATGATGATGTTCTCGTTTTTGTTCTCTGAGATTTGCTGACAGTTTTTGTTGCTCTCGATACTCCGTGCTGTGGACGACGTGGGACTCGTGATGATGTTCCTGTTTGGTGTGGTGGTGTGAACGCGCAACCTGATGTTGCTGGTGGTCCGGCTGATGATCGGAGTGAAGCCCGGGCTGATGATGACCTGGCGGTTGGTGATCCGGGTGTTGCTGGTGATGATTCGGGTGTTGCTGATGCACTTCATGGTGTTGGTGCCTCCTCAGGCGACTGCGGCACTCGGCGCGGTCCGGCCCTTCCCTGAACACGGGATGGTGCTGGTGATGCGGCTGTCGGTGATGATTTTGTTCCTGTTTCCTCGACTGGCTCTGCTGTGATTGCGGTTCCTGCAGCTCCTGATGCTGAAGATGATGATGCTGTTGATGATGATGTGGCTTCTTCCTGGCCCTCTGCTGATGTGCTGCCGACTCTTCTTCCATCGCCTCGCGCATCAGCACTCGGTCCTCCTCGCCGCCTTGCCGTTTCTCCAACAATTGCGACGGTGATGACGACGAAGACGAAGACGACGACGGCGGCTCCTTCTCCAGCTCCTCGGCGATGTCGCCCACAACATCGAAGCTGTTCGCGGCCCCTGCATCCAGCAGCTCGCTGTCGACGTGTCGGAGCCGCAACAAAAGCAACAGCAACAGCAACAAAAACGTCAACCCCTGGATGCAGCTGATGGTGGGATTTTTGATTTTCATTTTCCGCCGATGAAGATAGGAAACTCTATGTGGATGTGTGGCGATGATCGATATGCTGGAATATTTCTTACGTGATATGATTGGGACTTTTCTTATGTGATATGATTGGAATTTGCTTTGTTGTTGTTATTTTTTGTACACTGGAAGATTTGTTTGCTTTTTGGTCGCGAACTCTCTTTATTTTCCTCTCACATAGTTTTTCTTTTACACATTTTCGTATTTGTTTTTGTGAATACTTGTTACTTATTAGGATTTTGATTAAATATTTAGATTTTTATCAACAATTTATATTTTTGTTATTTCTTTGAATTTCTCTCACTTGCTTCGATTTTTTCACTTGCTGGATTTTTTTCACTACCTCAATTATTTTTACACTTATTTGAATTTCTGCTACGTCTGTGAATTATGTTTTGCTTTACATAATTTCATTGATTTGATTTAGTTTTGCCAGCCAGTTTTTTTACGCGATAGAAGTTTTTTCGCCTCTTGGCCATGGTTTTCACGATTCGTAGCGAATCTCTGGAGAAGTAAAGGACCATATTTATAGAGTTTAGGAAGGGTTTTTGCAAACCCTCATGCTCATCTTTCTTCGAACCAGGGTCTCGGAGGTGAAATTAACAAAACAGAATTCTTAATTTCCCACGGCCATTCGGGATTTGGGAAATTTCACAGAGATTTCTCAACCCCCGCCCGCCGATTATCGACTGAGAATTATGATACAAGTAATGGTATTCAAAAGCCACTAACTCTGATCGCATAAATCTCAGGCCACACTCTCCCGACCGCCCACGGGCCGCGGCCTTCAAACCCCAGATCCTGAGTAGTCGCGCTGTTTCGCTGGAATAATTTGAGTCGTGAATTATTTATTGTCGTCGGCAACAGGCAGACAGCGAATCTCCGTCGACAGATGGATGGAGCACCTAAAACACTTGTGTCGAGAGTGATGTCGGTGGGTGGAGGAGGACGAGGAGGGCGAGGAGGGTGTGGGGCGTCGGCGGCTAAGTAACTGTCGATTAGTGGGCGAGGAGACAAAGGATTCCGCTTCGCAGCTCATTTTCGCCGTCGTTCAAGAGCCTTCCGCGAGTCCTTCACTGCGCCCCACTCATCCCTCTCTTCCCTTTCATTCCTCTCGACCTTCAAGCCTTTCCTTTCTGTCTCATCCCTCCTATCCCTCTCAGGGGGAGATTCTTTGTCATGCCGTTCTCTCCCGTCCTCTTCCGCTCCGCTGTCTCCCGGGATTGTCCTGATTATTGCCCTCGTCCCGTGGCATTCGTTGGCCGGGGTCCCAGCCTCCGGTTCTTCTCTTGTTATTTCCGCCTCATCGCCACGTCCCCCACCTCCTCCACCGCCTCTGACAAGGCCAGTTTCTCCCCTCCCATTAGTTTCATTTTCGCTGTTTGTCAACCTTTTCGTCCTTGGACTTCCTCGACATGCCCATCATCGCGGTAGCCCTGGCTTATCTCCCGTTGGCTCATTCTCCTTTCGTTACCGCCGACTATCTGTCCTTCGTCCTTCACCGGAGTCGTTTTTATGAAATTCCCTTAGAATCGCCTTCGCCTTCTGCTCGCTGTCCTCTTCCCACTGTCCCCACTATCTATCGTATTCTGTCTCTTCATGCCGATCATCTTCGACTTCCTTTTCAACTTCATCGTCGTCGTCGTCTTCATCCTCATCCTCATCCTCATCTTCATCGTTATCGTCATCGTCCGTCATCTTCCTCTTCATCGCTATCGTCTCTTTTCTTCCACCTCCTTTCTACACCTCGCACTCTCCTCGTCCTCGTCTTCGTCCTCCCCACTCTCCATCTTCGTTTAAGCCAAAGGGTTACGCTTCGTTCGGCTAATTTTTGTTCTTGTTTCATTATATTTGTAGTTGTGTCTACAGGAACATTCGTAGTTCTTGCTGATTTTCTTAGTGTTCTTGTTTTCGTTAGTGTTTGTGTTTTTCCGTGTTTTTTGGTTACTGTTTTTGTTGGTGTTATGTATTGTTCCGTGTTGTTGTTTCTGTAGTCATCTCTGTCGTTGTAGTCGATGTTGTGTTGTTTTAGCTGCTCTGTGTATTATGTGGCCCATGATTGGGGTTACAATTTGATTAATTATTGGGAGCGTGAGTGCAGATTTTCCGTCTCCCTCTCCTTCTACCACCTCCCACGTTCCACCTCCCTTCCCACTCCACTTGACTTGACTCGACGCCATCTCGCTTCGGCACCCGCCCTCGTGAACTCCTTCCTCTGAAGCTTCCTAATTTTGCCAGAGCCTCGAATGTCTTCGGGCCATGGTGGATGTTGTTCGGGGACGTCGGGGGGTTGAGGTGGGCGGTTGAATTGGGATGAGGTGGGGGGAGGCGAGGTGAGGTGCGGGCATATCAAAGTCGGAATTTTCGGGGCAGAAGTGGAAATTTATGCAAATTAAATTGTTCGTCAATTCCGAGATTGTGGCATCAAGAGCAGGAGCCGGCGAGGGAGCAGACGAAGGAACAGATGAAGGAGCAAGCGAGAGAGAAGATGAGGGAGAGGAAACAGAGACGGTGAACAGGAAGGTTGAAAATTTACAAGCGCAATCCGGAAATCTTGAATTCCTGAACCCAACTTGAAATCCAGAGCTAGCGAAAAGCGATTGAAGTTGGAGTAACTGAAGATGGGAAACTAGAGAGAGAGCGAGCGAGAGAGCGAGCGAGAGAGAGAGAGAGGGCGAGGGAGAGAGATATATAAAGTGCCTCATTTTTATGAATGAAGTCATTTCGTTTCTCTGCCATAAACATTCGCTTGTCATCGTAGCTCAGACAATTGCACATTGTAAAACATTGTGAATTGCTGTTACAATAACAACAACAAAAACAAAAACAACAACAATGCAACAAATGTGAACCATCTGACAACTGGCGACATTTTGAAATCGCATTCTGAAATCGCAGCTCAGCAAAATTTATGAAATATAAATGCCAATGAAGCTGTGAACCGGCAGACAATCACACCATGGACCCAGTCTACGGACACACACTAGGCAAAGTACATCACACACACACATAGGGAGTGACTTTTACGCACACATACACAGCACAAGTAGTCGGTGGCCATCGCTGGATTTTATTAAAAAACTCGCTTTATTGATGGCACGTCAGTGGCAGCAGTAACATCAAAAGAGCAATAATAAAAATAGTAACAAAAAAATTACTAGAAAACTATAGCAACTAAAATTACAAAAATAACAACAGCAGTGATATCAGCAGCAAGGATATTGTCAGCAACATGTGCAGCATCGAAACAACGAAACGAGTTACGAAGTGACGTGCAGAGGTTTATTGAGATTTTGAAGAGCATAAAACACGTAGTGGGGAGATTTATGAACCAGTCAGAGGGCGCCAGAGAGAGCGAAAGAGAGGGGGAGATCGCGGAGAAATGGTGCTTGAACTGGAGGACGTCGTCGTCGTCGTTGTTACTGTTGCCGTTGACAAAAGGCAGGTTCAAGGACCAAAGATTGAGAGTGGTCTGAGAAGCAAATGCACGAGCATCGAGAAAACGAAACCCGGTTTGCAGAATGCAATATCCATCAACATATCCTTAGGGTGGAATAGAGAAAATTGGATGACGAAATTTTATTCATATAAATTGATATTGAAAATGTGCGAAGGACCTCTCAAGATGCTGGCAGGATTTTTACAAAGAAGGATTTGTGCAAAGAAAGATTTGCAAAAAGAAATTCTCTGGGGAAGTTTCAAATTATAAATTTTCAATAATAATTGAGTACAAGTTTCGATCTGCATTTTTGATTGATACTATTTCAGTTTAACTAAGCAAAAACGAGAGGGAACTAAACTGAAATATTTTATAAAACAACCACAATAACGCTCGTATTTCGGCAATTAATTTTATGAATATTTCAAAAAAATTCAATCAATATTGTTTTCAACACTATTTTTTTTGTTATCCTTTGACACAAACACGGTGGAGATGTAGAATATCAATGCCAGTAATTACTACAACATTAATATTTAATTTGAGTTTTATAAAATTCCAACAAATAGAAAGCATTAAATTTAATGATTCAATTAGCATGCAATACCAAATTGCTTGTTACTGAATAATTGAGCAAATTCCAAATGCATCATGGCAGAGGTTATTGGGAAATTTTTCCGAAAAAAATTTAATAGAAATAAAGACAATAATTAGCGTATAATATATTAACCATAATTCGCGGGAACTAAACTAAGTCACAAACACTTTATTAAATAATAAATAGCAGAAAAAAAAACACATAATAATAAAGCATAAGAACTTGTGCAGAGTGAAAAAAGAGCAAAAAATCTAGGGGAAAAGTTTGCGAAATTAGCATAATTATTAGTTGGCAAGTCGTGAAAATACTTTCACACCTACACACACATGTCTCCCGGGAAAACACCTTTTAACCTTTTCCCACCAGACCTCGCACTAACCATGTAGAAACTCTAACCTTTTCCATATTTTCTTTTCGTTTCTTTTGGCATCTTTTCTGTTATCTTTTCTTTTGCTTTTGCTTGCTCTCTTCGTGGTTTTTCTTTTGTGGTTCGCTACTTTGTTCTTTGTGGTTGCATACATAGTTATTTCTCTTCCACTCCGGGGAATTCTAATAACTGAAATTTGAATTGAATAATTTCACATCGCCGCAGGGAAGCCTGAACCTGGACCAGCGAAAGAAGCAGATGCTACGAAGGACCGCAAGAGAAAGAGCGTAAAAGAGAGAAACGCATTGGCATCATAAACACATCCTTCCAGTAGAGCATCAAAAACAACAACGACCACAGTCTACGTGCCCGGACTATTTGGGTCTTCCGTAGTAAAGGTTCATTTCAGTTTTAAAGAATTCCTTTGATTCTTTTTTTTCCTAAATAGTTTTGTTTTTGCATTGCTTTTTCCAATCCCTTGCTTTCCTGTAAGTCTCTTATTGTTGTTGTGGTTTTTGCTTGGGCCACGCTTTGTTTTCTCTCTTCTTCCTAGTTCACTGAACCCGATAATCTCTGGGCTGGAAGGGAAAAAAGGGAGATAAGGGAAACTAAGGTCCTGGATAGATAGGAGCACAGATAATGAATATGATAATTTTTCTCCTCAGACAACTTCAAGGTTGAAATATTACTTTAAATTTTAGTTTGTGAATTTTCGAATATCGTCAATTCAAATTGTATAATTTGCTCATGTCCTCATTTTAATGCCTTCTGCATTGAAATACGACTATAAATATCCGTATGTGATAAATGTGTTCATTATATATATTCTTTCTTTCTGCATTATGGTTCGAGCGATTCCGAAAATTCCACTGTCATTCTCCACGTCGCACACAGCCCTAACGATAATACAGGACCAACCATAGATCACCACATTCAAATAGTGGAGGAGGACGAGAGAGAGAGAGGGAGAGAAGGCATGAACAATCCACCCCCATGAGGGCACGACACCGGCTGTGTGGGTGGAAGTTGGGGGGAGGGAAGAAGGGAAGGGATGAAAAAGGATTCCTGGTCGCCATGAAATTCCTGAGCCTCGGCGGACACGTAGGCAAAAGGTCAAGAAAACAAAACTCCAACGAAGATAACAACAACAATGACAACAGTAATAATAATAATAAAAACAGGACAAACAGCAATAATAAAACAACGATAAGGAGAACAGAGAGATGGAGAAGAGGCAGAAATAACATTTCCATGCACGGAAATTCATGATAAACACAAATATAGAAAGAATCCTTTCATTCGTGGAAATTATTTACAGTTCAATTTCCCGGCCGAGCCCTGCTCATCGTCCTGTGAACGAGGTGGTCGGAGCGAGGACCGAGCGAAAAGGGCGATTGTATTAAAAGGATTTCGGACTGCGAATGCGAGTAGAGGAAGAAGAAGACGAAGGTCCGGTGGGAGGATATTAATATTGGTCATTACAGCAACCGGAGGTGGCCTCGATTTTTTCGAGGAATTCAATAACGGACCTCACGGCGTAGCCGAGAAGTCCTCGAGCCCTCGATATCCCTGTGCTTAGGTGAATTATGCTTAATACTTTCTTTGTCTCTCTCTCTCTCTACTCCTCCTTCTTCCATTTGCCACGTTGGAGTTCTCGTCCTTCGTCAGTCATATTCAATTTCCCGGCTCTGACTTCGAACCGGAAGTAGTTGCCAAGTGTGAGAGAACTCGGTTTATTGGAAGCTACCGTAAATTGATTTGTGCTAAGTCGATTCTAGTGATATTTTCATAATTAAATTGTGGGTTTCTGAGCTCTAGTATTTATTCCAGGTCTATAAAATATTGAATTTGATTTTCTCTCTGTATTTTCTTAAGAAAAATGTTCTCTGATTATAAATTGTACAGTTTCTCATATGACTTCGAACGTTCATCGATAGATCCGATCTTTATTTCCGTAAACTACTTGCTACTGGTTTCAATTTGTATATCTTTCTTCTTCAATCCTCAGCAACCGCCAACCACACCCTTGTCTCTTGTCGACTCCGGTCGCATCGCATCACATCAACTCCATTGTTGATGTGACGTCGACGGGTCATGGGGAAAAGAGGGAATTCCGAGAATTTCACACGAAATGAGATCGCATGGAAATGCGAGGAATCACATGAGGAAGGCGGGAGAGAGAGAATGATGCTGGGAAAGGGGAAGAAAGAAAGCGCAAAAACCGGAAAAATGTCATCAAAATAAATAAGATTTCAAATATTCCCTTTTCTGTTTTGAAAACCGTGTCTCCCTTCTTCATCTTCTCACTCATTCGCTCCTACATTTCGGCCCTTTCTCGCACATGCTGTGAAAGTGTTGTTAGCAGCTGTTATCATTAATTTTCGTGTCAGATTTCGCCTTCCGCTGTGTCGTTTATTTGCTCACCGGAAGCGGAAGTACACATATTGCTTCAGCATTCACACCTGAATTATATTATACCGCCCACACACACACTCATTCCTACTCCCACTCCCACGAGAGCTGCACACGTGGACCTGTCTGTCGCCTGTGCCTGTCTGTCGTCCCTGTCTGTCTGCCGTCATTTTCGGTCTGTCAACATTTGCTGTCTGTCGGCCGCATCAGGTTGAAAAATCGCAACATTATGCGAATTTATTTGCATTGAAAATTTTCCATTCCCTTGTGGATTTTGATTCCTTTGTTGAAATGTTTCCGTTTGTCTCATTTTTTGTTTTCATTATTATTATATATATTTTTTAATTGTATATTCTTTTTATTTGAAATTTTTCTGATCATTTTTAGTACTTGTTTTGCTTTTTCCATTCCCATGAAATTTGGGAGTGAAATTTCGTCTCGTTGAGCGAAAGTTTTTCATTCGTTGTCTCATTCGTTCATTCACCCAAACCAACAGAGACAACACGAAATTCACGGGTTTTTGATAATTAAAACGCACTCAGAAATAGAAAGCCGCGAAGGATTAATTAATTTCCATAGTCTACTTTTGGGCGCTCGGACTGAGGAATCCTGCCAACGACCCTTGGGCCATCCGAACCTCCGTCCACCCATCCTTTGTCAGGGCATATGTCGTTGTTGTTGCTTTTGTTCTTGTTCTTGTATATGATGTTGTTGTTTTTGTTATTGTCGCTGTCTTTGTTGTTGTTATTGTCGCTGTCTTTGTTGTTGTTATTGTCGTCATCGTGCGTCACTCTGTGTCTGTCATGTTTGACGACAATTTGTCTGCTGTCCTCCTCGTTTTCTTGTTGTTGTTGCTGCTCATGTTCTTGTAGTTGTTGCCCTTCCCATTGTTGTTGTTGTTGTGGCAGCCGGTCAGTTTTTGCTTCATTAATAATATTATTTTTGTTATTTTATTTACATTCACCATTTTTTTTTTGTTTTTTCGTCATTGTTCGTGTCGTTGGCGTCCGAAAGGTAAACTTTTTACCAAACAAGTTACGACAATGGCGACAACAACAAGAACAACAACAAGAACAACAACAACAACATCTAGCCAACTCCCATGACAAAAACAACAAGTACTTCTATTGCTAAAGCAACAACAACTTCTATGGAGGAAGCAACAAAAACTGCTACAGCTAAAACCACAAGTCCTGCTGCAGATAAAGCAACAATAACTTCTAGCAACAACAAAAACAACAACAATAGCAACCATAACTCGAGCAACAAAACCATCTACAATAACGGTAGCAACAATAACGATAGAATAACAGCATGAAAACTCACACCTACGAACGTTGTTTTTGCGGTGAACCACACCTTGTGACAAAAACCCACACACACAGATAGGCAGGCAGGCAGACAGGCAGACAGACAGACCTCTGTCTGGACATGGACAGCCACAGGAATACATATACTTATGTATGTACATGCAGAAGAGAGAGCAAAGAAGTGGACGAGAAGTAGAGCAAGCCACATGGCCAGACGAATCCAGGACAGACGGATTTAGAGCGCAATCTTGGGCCGAGGGAGACGGAGCGATAGACTGAGTGAGAGGTGGGTAAAGACAGAGAGAGACAGTCAGACAGACAGGCGAACCGTCAGGCTCTTAGATTGATGGAGAGAAGCGTTCGGGGCCTAGAGATGGATGGATACGAAACTATGGGACTACTCGAACGCATATAAATTATAAAACTTGTTAAACCACCGGCCGGCAACAACAACGACCACGACCACGGCCACAACCAGAACGACTTGGAACAACAAATGTGGGGTGGGCGGCAGCAACGAATTCGGGGAGGGCGGCAACAACGTAACAACCAAACCATCCGGTCAACTGTTGGCAGGAGGCCGGAAGGTGGCCGACAGTGGGAGGCCGAAAGCGGAAGTGCTACGTCGACGGTAGGTGGCGGGCGGCGGTCGTCGGATGACAGTTGGAGGCGAGACGTCGTTGTGTCGTTGCCGTCGTTTTATTGTCGTTGTTTCTATCGCCGACGCTGTCTTTGTCGTCGTCGTCGGCGATTGCGGTCACCGAGACGGCGTCGCTGCTGCGGTCGCCTTCGGGCGAGGGAGGGAGAGGACGACGGGAAGGTGGAAAGAGACGGAGTCGGAGTCGGTCGACAGTAATTTGGCGCTCAGATGTGAAGAGAAACTATTTACGGAATTTCCGGCGGTTTCAGTTGGCGAAGCCGCAAACCAAAGAGCGGGCTGGAAGGGGAGTGGGAAGCAGAGGGAGAGAGAGAGAGAAGAGCAACGGAGAGATGGGAAGGGAGAGTGGGGACGAGGGATAATGTTGATGGGCATGAAGGAAGCGAGGGGGAAAATGAAATAAAATGGTAAGAAAGTTGTAACTCTGGCTTTGGACGGAGGCTGGACGAAGAGCAGACAGAGAGAGAGAGAGAGAGAGAGAGAGAGAGAGAAAGGAAGAGAAAAAAGAGAGAGGAAGGGAACGTGCCGGATAGAAAGGGAGGTGCCTTCGCATGGAGCTCGGGCGAAGAATGCCGGAGTTTTTGATGAATACTTTGGAGGTCAGCGTGGTCGACGAGGGAAGTTTTTTGGTTTTTTTGTACTGCATACTTGCAGGCGCTTAACTTGTGATTTTCGGGATGTGTCGCCGAGCCGTCGTTCACCATCAACGGCGGCTTCCTTCACTTCGCTCCATCTCTCTCCGCCCCACTCCACACACTCGCTCATTCTCTCTCGTTGATTTTATCGCCAGCTCGTTGGCGATGAACATGGGAAAAATTCTCGGTGAAAATTCCTTGGGTGGAGAAATAACTTCCGGTTCGGTGCGCACGAGGACGACCGACAACAACGAGGACGAAGACTGGGACGAAGGCTGGGAGGAGGACGAGGCGTGCAGGGAGGAAGAAAGTCAGGGTCCTGGAAAAGTGTGAAACTCGCTGATAAGGGCACCTTGGCGCGCCTCGGCCTGGCAGCTGCCGTCACGGCGCCGAGTCACTGGAGCCGCCGTATGTGGGCGACACAAAAGTTTATGGAAACGCGATGGGGTTCAGGAAAGGAATTTTTAATTTAAAGAGCTTAATTTTTGCTCCCTCAAGCAGATTGGAAAAGTCCGCAGATCACGTCCGCCTTGCAGCAACCTTGAGCGCTCAAAGGATTCGAAAGGATATTTTTGCATTTTGATTGCTTCGAATAGGAATTCGGAATTCGCCACGCTTCTGTTCGGTTCGGTTCGGTTCGGTCCCATTTTTCGCTCTATTTTTTGGAATTTTATTTGCTTAATATGTAACGTGATCCCCACGTAACGTGCATACGTCGTGAGACGTGAAATGCATTTTTCTTCCGCTCCCTCGCTCTTTCTGTCTTTCGAGCTGCGAGCTGCGACCTGTGAGGATGAGCAGCGAAATCACGTTCCGTTGTTTTCACTTGCATACTTCTGGGGTTAAGCAAACGACGAGTGGGCGGAGAGAGGGAGATAGAGATAGAGATAGACAGGGAGAGATAGACAAAGAGTTACGACTGGGTGACTGGAGTGCGATGGCGACGGCGATGAGGATGTGAATCGCATCGAATGCAATTTGAATTCAGTTTGGATTCGCAGGCGACGCGAGAGTCGCACGCGAGTCTCATTTGGAAATACTCGCTGCATACTTCTGGGGGGCGAAGGTGGGTCGATCTGCCCGCCGATTAAGGTCTGAGTGGGCTCGCAAGGCTCCGAAGAGGGCCGAGTGAAATATTTTCCACATGTATTGCATACCTTGAGGAGCTCCGCCGAATGTGAGCACGTGGCGATTGCATAATTTTCGGCGAGGAAAGTTTTTGTAAGTTTTTCTCGCCATCATCGCGGAGACTGCGCGGATTCAGTTCAGTATTAGAGAAAAGAACAATTTCAGAACAGAAAATTTAACCGCATTTTAAGTCCTTGATCTCCAATACAACTGCCAGAATTCACTGGCATACTTTCAGGCACTCGCCCCGGCAGCAGACAGACATTTCTACTTGGCGAAAGTTTCGCCCAAGTTACAAGCGTCTGGGGGGCTCGTTGTGGAAACTACAGCGATTGCACTTCGAGTATTTTCACAGCATGCTTCGGGGAGCCGCAGCCAAACCGGTCAAAAGTCCGTTCACAGGAGGGAATTATTTTGAAACTAAGTATTTGTTGCGAATTTTCTTATCGGCGAAAGGGCAACAGCGGACGGTGGACGGCGGACGACGGACGTCGGGCGGATTCGACATCGGCGAAACCAATCGCCGAAAGCAAAAATTCGATTCCCATAATCGTTGCATAGTTAAAGGCATTCACAACTGCAGTCGAGTGCTTAGATCCTTCTATCCTTTTATGCGCACTCTTGTTTTAATTTCCGATTCGCAGCGACTGCATCCCCGACCGCTTTGAACCAACCTCTGGTCCAATTGATATAGCCTTTCAGCTTCATGACGACGACATCGAAAATCCATTCGTTCTAACAACGCTCGTCGTCCCAGGAAACGTAATGGAATTTTCCATTCTTCGAAATTCCACCTCCACCCAATGCAAGCGAAAAATTGAAATTTCATACGTGTTTGTCGCCCGCCGTGTCTGACAGAGCGAACGACTCTATGCACTAAAGCTATCTCTTTCCGTGACTGAGAAAAAACAAAACGAAGGACACGAAAATGCCACGAAATCCCAGACAACAAATCACTACGACTACGACTGCTGACATGAGCAGTTTTTTACGAGCGAGCAATTTTTAAATTTTTATTTCCACATTTTTATTCCGTCCTTTATTTTGCGAATTTGGCTTTTCTGCGTGACTGTTTTAGTTTTGTTTTTAACGTTGTTTTTTATGTTTTTTCCAGCATTCATCCTTAGTGGTTACTGTTATTGTTATTGCCATTGTGTTGTTTCGCCCATTTTTTCTGGGTCTGACTTCCGGTTGGATTCAAGGAAATCCCTGGGATTTGTGTGCTTATCTTTTCGGAGTGAATTTTAATCCTTTCGGCTTTGCTCACACTGGCTGTTGTAGCGGACATTTTCATTTTTGAAATATTCTCAACATGCTCTGCCTGGATTTCACCCTATTATATTTCAAATTCCGTATTTCCTCCTCGAGCTGAAATTTCTGCTTCCCAGTTTTGTATCGATTTCAATACAGCACTCGCCCTTGGCGTCTGGAATTCCCGGAATGATATCGATGACAGCCAGCTATCGCGAACAATCGACCCGAGGACCCGAAAACAAGCCGTCCAATTACTCGACGGGTCCCTCGATTGCGGAGCTGCGAGGACGCGGGAGAAAGCCTTTAAGTAGGCTTTAGATTTTCATTCAAATTGATTTTCCACCTTTCCACCCAGCTCCGCACAAACTCTTCCTGCCGTCCTCCTCATCCTTTCTTTCCTCCCCGTCCTTTCCTCTCCCCCCATCCTTGCCTTTCAACCTCATCTTTTGCTTTTCCCCTTCCTCGTTTCACCTCTACGCATCCTTCTTCCGGCGTCTCTCGAGGTTGTCGCAAGAAGCAATTTCGTTATCCGAGTTCTCGGTATTCGGCCGGAGGACCCGGGAAGAGTCGAGTCGTTTCACCGCTTCGTCTCGCTCCCTCCGTCAACTGTCGTCGTCAGGAGGCATAAATCGAGAATATAAATTCCACCTTGAACGTAAACTTCAGCTCACGCCAACCACCCTCCAGTCGTCTTGCGGAGAGCAGGGTGGAGGACACGAATACGGCCGCAGCAGTAGCAATAACAACTACAACAGTAACCGCAACCGCAGCGACATCAAGAGCAACAACGACAACGACATCTTCATACACGCACCTTTGGCTGCACCGGGTTCATCCTGCCGCAGGACATCCCGGGCTCAGACAGCTGAGGCATAAGCATGACAATGTATGTGTGTGGGTGTGTCAGAGGCGGTGCCAGAGGGCGGTTGTTTGCGTCCACTTGCGTGTGGCTGCGTGTGTGCCTGTGCGTGTGTCTGTGCGTGTATTAGTGCGTGATCTCTTCGTTTGCGGCTGGGAGTTCATGCAATTCTTGTATCTGCTAATTGTACACACATCATCGACGTTGTTTGTCTTGGTCTCCCCATCCCTTGGCAGCCCGTGTTTTTCCATCTTTCGTTCCTCTGTCTCGTGTTCGTTCACCCCTCGTCCTTCTGTCTCGTGTTCTCTCGTCTCCTTAGTTTCTTTTTCTCTCGTCCTTCGTTCCTCTGTCTCGTGTTCTCCAGCCTCCGTCGTCATTTCATCTCATGTTCCTATGCCGCCTTCGTCACTCTGTCTCTGGTTTACCCGTCTCCTCCATCTCTCTGTCCCAATCTCCCCTAACCTGCATCACCCTGCCCTCTTCTTGACATGTCCTCTTCTCTCCCCGTCTTTCGTCCCTCTGTCTCATCTCTGTCTGAGCCTCCCCCAGGCGTTCGTCGACGCTGCGGGATGTTTTCCATGGGGTTTCCTTTTGAGGGTTTCCCGCAGCTTCTCTTTAGGCTCGACCTAATACCTGCTGGTTCTCGTACCCTCGCCTCACCTGCTCACTCTCTCCTCTTTTCGTTATGGTCTGGTTCTCGCTCTTTCGTGGAAGTTGGAGGCTTTTTATTGCCCGCATTTATGTTCCCATTTCTGTTCCGCCGGTTGTTAGCAAATTGTATGAGGGTTTTGTCATGTATTTTTCCCCTTATTTTTTGTTGTTATCTTGTTTTGCTCCCCTTTCGCCTTGTTGCCATGTTGTTGTTGTCTGCGTCAATCTCACCTTGGCTCACCTGGGGCTAGACAGTGTGTGTTTTTATGATATTCAATACAAGAATTTATTAATTTTTTTCCAGTTCTCTCTTTTCTCCAGCGCCTCGTGAAATCCTTGTTAAAGTGTGAATCTTTAAAAAATCTTTAAAATCTCTTCCTTTGACTTCCGCTTCTATTGCATGAACTCATTAGTTCTGAACTTCCTTCATCTCTCTCTGGGTCTCTCTCTCTCAGACTCTTTAAACAATTATCCTTTCGCCTTGCAGCATCGCTTCCTGCGAAATCCGGAAGTCGGAAGATCCACCCAAAGAGAATGTGCAACAAGTTGCGGTCTTAAGTAGTTGGCAAATATTTATGGAGTTAACTGAACTCCATTATGGCCCATGGACTCGCACCAAATGACGTCAGAGGCACTGACCGAACCGCGAAAGAGAAAACTCTGTGAAATCCATGAATTGAAGGCAGAGGAAAACTTGGCGCGAAGGCAAAGGAAGTCAGCGAAAGGAACTCACTCGACTATAAGCAACAGCAAGTCGGCGGAGGCCAAACTTGGCGAATTGTTTTAGTGTTCTGGCGAAATTGATACAAATAACCGAGAAATTCGGGCAAAGCAAAGTTAGCCAAAGCGAGCGTTAACCTCTGCTTAAGGTCCCTTCACTCTAGCTCAACCTAATTCCTTTCCATCTTTCCATCCTCCTCCAGCTCCAACTTGGGCTTTTCTCATTGCGTTTTTCCCGCAAGTTTTTCCTATTTTTTCCTCACTCAAATCTTTTCCCTCACTCCCTTCTCCCACTCTCTGTTCTCACTTACTCTAGAAGTTCCTCTTGGCCCTCGCCTCTGCCAAATACCAGTTGAATCGCCCAATGCGAGCTACGATGGTGTGCAAAAAGTTTCATTAAGGCTCTGCGAACGCTGCCTACTTTTTGGCGGATTTCTCGCCACCACCTCCCTGTGGCTCTCTGATAACCTCGCCTTCGTCCCCTCCTTCTCCCTCCCTTGGCCACCATCGGCCTCGGCCCGCGTGATATTGCGTTGTAAATCGCCCGAGTTTAGACACCATTTTGTTTATCCGCTTATTTCGGCTGCTTTTTTCCCTCTCTAGCTCACCCGCTCTCTCTCTCTCTTTAGCTTTCTCTCTCTGGCTTAGTGGTTATTTCGCGTTAGTTCTGTTGTTGCTTCAGTCGTTATGGTTGTCGTTGCTCTTGTCGGTCCCAAGGAGTCGCCGCTAACTTGCTGCAATTTCCGTTGCGGAAAACAAGAGAAAAACGTTACGTCGTCTCGGAAGCAATATATTTAAGTTCACACAAATATAAACAAGCGCCAGCACCAATACATACTCACACACACACACACACGCATACATACATACATAGGAGCCCACCGGTGGGCCGTGGTGGTGAGCGGTCAGTGATTGAGTACGTAATGAAAGGTTACCACGTGAGGTGCTGCTTTATTTATTAACCACCCGAACGGAAGCCGGCGCGAGCGCTCGGGGAGACGTGGACGTCTGCGGAGGTTGGGCAGAAGTGGGAGGAATGAGGTCGAAGTGGACGAAGTTTCGAAGTTCTTGCTCTGCCAAATTTCTTTGCGATACTTGGCTACATTGATTTATGGAGATTTCCTCAATTTTTACATTGATTTACAGAGGGTTGATTACCTTTTACTCTGATTTACAAAGAATTCCTTAATTTTTACATCGATACACAAAAGTATTCTCAACTATACATTGGTTTTCTCAATTTGTATGTAAAACTTTTGCATTGGTTTGCGAAGTTTCATCAATTTTTACATTAATTTACATAGATTTCCCCAAGTTTTACATTCATTTGCGTAGATTACCCCAATTTATATATAGATTTTCATAGATTTCCTCATTTTCTACATTAATTAACACATACTTCACCAAAATTCTACATGCATTTACAGGGATTTCGTCAATGTTTACATTGTTGTAGAGAGTTTTCTTCAATTTGTCAATGATTTTACCCCAGAAATCTCTGCTTCCGTTACTAACAATGATGAATTTAATATATCGTGATGTATTTTTTCACTTTCTCAGGATTTAATTTATTATGTGTTTTGTTTTGTTTGGCGTCTTTTGTTTGTTGTCGCCCTCTCCTGTTCAGGTAACGTCACGTACCTCGTGTGATGACATCGTGTCAATGTGCAATGAGTGAACGTAACGGTACGTTTTACTGCCGACGTGACGTCACGCCATTGTTGTTCCGACCTACGTCCTGGCGTTACGTGCAATTATGTTGCACTGCGATTTCACACTTTGCTACACACTTTTCCCGCACTCTCGTCGCGCTACGACGAGCCTTCACGAAAATTCAGTGCCGAATTCAGTGCGAACGTGACGAAATAACTTAGAATTTTGTTCCTTTTCCCTTTTTTTCCTTTCCTTCTTATTTTTTTCGCATTTTTCCTTTCACTCTATGTCCGATTTTTCATTTCTTTCTCTGTCTACGACTATTTTCCTCATTTCTCTCCTACGTCACTGAGTTTCATTTCGCGAAATGACAGAATGCACTGTGAAAAAATCTATAAAAGCGATGATTAAATTTCAAATTACTCTCTCTCTCTCTCTCTCCCTTTCCAATTTTTTCTCTCTGTTTTGCCTTCCTGTGCCAGAAGTCTCTCATGTAATTTGCTGCCAAATGCAATGTTTCTTTGTTATTCCTTTCGTTTTTTTTCTGTAACGAGCTCGAACGCCTTGTTACGCGTTGTCTTCGAGGTGCTGTTATTGCTGTTTTGTTGTTGTTGTTATTACATTGTTCTTTGTTGTTGTTTCGCTCCTGGCCGTTTGGCTGCTACTGAAGCTGCCGAGCCGAGCCGAGATGAGGTGCCTTTGTTGTGGCCTGGGGTGCTCATAAATTTTATGCTGATTTGTTTTGTGCTGCATTTATTTATTCGCCTGTCCTTTGTGAGATCCTTTTATGCTCCTCTACGTCCCATCGTCTGGCGTCCCCGACGTCCCCTCAGAGGCGCTCGGTCCGTCACTTCGTCGCTTCTTCCGTCCCTCGTTCCACGTCGTCGCCATCAACATCGCCATCCGCCTTCTTCCCTCGGCGCCACGTTGATATATCGGGCGTCTTCGCCCTTCCCGTCCCATGCATATGTGGACAGCAATCTCTTTACTGTTATTAGCAGGCAATAAATAATTAGTGTCAATTGCCGCTCATTTGCAGTAAATTTAATGAGTCCTTTGGGTGACGCCCCGTCCCGACCCGCAGTTCCGCGGCCCACGCAGGACGACGACGACGTAGATCGTGATGAGGACGGAAAGGAGGCCCGGATGGATGCCTTTGAAGCCTGCTCGATTGGGTCGAACTCACAATGAAAAGTATGTCTGTCTCTCTCTCTCCCGCTCTCCCACTCTGCCGCCACTCTCTTTTCGGACAGATTTATGGGAAATGTGTGGAAATTTTGTGGTTCCTAATTTAATGTCCTTCGGCATTTGTGCATGTGGCTGGTCCTTGAAATCCTGTCGTCTGGCGTTCAGATGTAAAACTTTGTGTTCGTAGGTGTGTGCGATTGATTTAGTATCTGTGTAAGAGTGTGCCTGGCTGCGTGGGCGTGGACGTGTGTGTGTGTGTGCGAAGTCAATTTGTCGAATTGCAAATTTAAATGAATGTTTGCGCTAAAAGGTTATGGCCGTCGGCCTGGGCCTGTGTATGTGTGAGTGGATTACACAGTAGTAATTTCAAGTTCAATATCCTAGCTTTAAGGACACAACACGTACGTGTGGAATGAGTCCGCAGGACGACGACGTTATCGGACCCATTAATGGATCCTATCAAAGAAGATCCTTAGACATAAAAATTTGGACTGACTTTTAAAAGAGTGTCTTCATCAACCCATAGCAGTTCGACTTCCCTCATCGCCTCGACGGCAGTAAAACAAAGTCCACGACAGGAAGGAGGAGGAAGGATGAGGAAGGAGGCCACATTCGAATACACAACAACCCACTCAAATCAAATCAAATTGAAAGCCGCACCCGGTATTCAAATCGAGCGGAGACCTTTTTGCGCCTGAAAATCCTTTAAATTTATATCATCAATAAATATTTGAAAAAACAACAACAATGAGAGTAAGAAGAAATCCCCCCTTTCTGTCGCTCGCTCTCTGGCTGATCGCAAACACGCATGAGGACGCACTACAAAATTAAACGAACCGGAAAAAGTCATTTCGAAAGCAACCGGAACCGGAATCGGAATCCGCCAAAGAACAAAGAACGGACCAGAACCCTATGAACGATTAAACTCGCTCCTGCGGAAGAAACTAACCCTACCAACAACAACAACAAAGCGTCTGCAAAAACAAACAGGAAAAAACCAACAATGGTACCGAACGGAACGGAAGGGAATGGAAAGGAGCGCAAGGACCATTGTTTACGACGGCAGGAGCCCGGGTGCGAAGCATTCGGACGCTTTTAATTAATTAACTGGGATTCCTTTCTCCCCCCCCCCCCCCTACTCGCTGCTGCTGCTGGGTTGAAGCCAGAGTTCGACTGGAGCAGCGGGGTCAGGGGCGAGTGTGAGAGCGTGTTGTGTTTGGGCGAGAAGGAGACGTCGCCGAAGGCAGTTCTTGATTTGGAATTCCAGACCGAAGGACTCAATTAACGATGGCCGACGACCTGCGCCGGCACCAGGTGAGAGGGTGGAGAAACCCCTACCCCCTACCTCGAGGGTAATTAATTTGGCCGGACTAAAATAGAATCTGCACGAGTCGGCCACTGCGATTTTTAATTATTGCAATTAGAAACTCAACAAACAGCAGCAACAATACGAAAATGCTGTTCACATAAAATTCACATAAAACAATGAAATTTGCTTCAGCTACAACAACAACAAGAACAACTCCTGGCCATCCTATCTTGATGCCAACATTTGTAAGGATTTGTTGAGATTTGTTAGCAGCAAAAGGCATGAGGGGAGATGAGAACAACAACACCTGCAAAAACAACCGTACAACATGGACACCATCACAACAACAACAGGACGCCATCCACCAACAACAGCAACAACGAGAACAACAACAACAACAGGAGGCCATCCTCCGACAACACAAAACAGCAACGACAACGACAAAGAACCAAAGTAAAAAGTTGCACCAACAACCGGCATAGCAAGAACAAGAAGAACAACAACAGCAAGAACAACAAGAACAAGAACAACAACAAAAAGAACTACAACAATAATGTTGTGCCTGCAACTCGTCTTGATGGCACGAGCAACTAATTGAAATTCTACGGCTGTCGGAGAAATTGCAAAAACAATTTTCTACTGTTCTCTGCTCCTGATGTTGCCATGATGATGATGTTGTTGTTGTTGTGTCTCTTCTTGTTGTTGTTGTCTCTTCTGTTCCTTCTGTGAAAACATGGCTCGGGCGAAAGAGTATGACATAGTGGGAGTGGGACCGAGACAGAAAGATTGAGAGAGAGCGAGGCAAGAAGCGGGGGAAACGTTCAAAGATTTATGGTTTCTATGTGTGACTCTTTCTTGATGGCCCAGGCGAGGTCTCGCCATCCCCCTCTCTTTCTCAGCCTTTCCCTCCTTGTTTCTCTTTCTCTCCCCGTCGCTCTCCCACTGCATTAGTTTGATGACACCAGGGCCTGTTGACACATCGCGTCACTAAACGATATGTTGTTGACTTCAAGTTGTTGGTGACGCCGCATGACCTTGCGGAGAAATGGAGCGACAGGAGGATTTGAAGAGGACCAGGTAGAAATAGAAAATATAAGTGGGAAAAATCTTAGAAAATTAGAAAGGAAAAAGATAGGAACGGGAATGTGAGAAAATAAGAATATGGGAAAGAAGTACAAAGAAACGAATGATCGGAGAGCATTAGAAGGAAGAACATCAAAAAATTACTCCCTTCCCACCCGAATTTCTTCCTATTCTGATTTTATTCCCCTTCCTTCCCCTCTCTTCAGCCATGTCTCCCTATTTGTCCACCCTTCTGCTAATGTCTATTTGTGTTTCGTACCACGTTTTGCACTTGCCCACTGTACTTTCGAAGCAGTTCGTGTAGTTGTTGCCATTTCCTCATTTCCTCTCCTACAACCAGATGATGTCTTTTCAGACAACTTTGTTGCCCTGACAGACGTGCTTGTTCTTTTTGTTGTTGTAATTTTTGTGTTGTTTCTCCCCACCATCCAAATGTGTACCTTGCGTATTTTCTCTCCCTGCCTCTCTTTTGGTATTTTTCACTCCGATTAGCAACTGCTATCAAAACCGCATGGTAATAAAACGCAGCGAGTAAACACGGGGTTATGCATAGAGTCGTCCGACCCTCGCTCCTTCACCATCGGTCTCTGCCACTCCCTACTCCCCATTATCGTGTCGGGGAGTTCGCTCGCCTCGTTTGTAATCTCCTTACCACAATTCGGTTCATTCTTGATTGGCCCAGAGACTCCTGCCGAGAGTCCTTCCGGCATCGGTGTTTTCAGTTTTTTCCAAATCGAATTTCCGGACTCAGTCGCCGATCGATCCTGCGATACTGCGTGCATTTGCCGCAGCCTCTCCTCCTCTTCTCCCACTTCCATCCCAGTTTCCTCCTCCTTCCTTGTCGTCCCCTAAGTGCTTTCCTATCTCGCAACTTGGCCTCTGCCCCTTCCGTGTTCTCCAGCTCCAGTTTATATCCTTTCTTTGAGCCGGCCCACCTCCCTCACCGCCTCCCGGTCCTTTCCTCGTTCGCTTCGAAATATTTATTGCTGCGTCTCAACTTTGTGTGCGCATGTGGTTTCCGTTCGGATGCGTTCGCAACTTCCGGCAGAAATTTGGCTCGTCTTGTTGTTGCTCCTGCTGCAACATTTGTTACAGTTCTTCTCCCCCTTATTGTTCTTGTTTTTACTTTTGTCCTTATTGTTGCTTTTGTCGTTACTATTGCTGTGGTTGTTGTTATGTCTGTGGTCTTTAGCGATTGTAGTTATTGCAGCCATTGCAGGCGATTAAATGTAAATTCGGTCAAAACGTTGCAGATGACGTTGCGAAATTGCTGACCAGCCCCTGGATTCACCAACAACAGACATTATCGCAGGTCCTTTGAAAAACCAATTCGAGTTAAATTCGTAGGAAAAGGGCAAAAAGGCCACGAGAGTCTCGGGAAACTGAGCGAGTTGAAAGGACGTTGAAAATAGGGATAGTAAAAGTACACAAATGTGCATTACAAGCATGAGGAAAGATAAAAATCCCAGCTAATTTTAGTGTGAGCGAGCTTGGGATAATTTGATTTCTGCAGAAAAAACATGCATGTGTTTTTCGCTGCTCCGATTTCGGGGAAATTGGATAAAACGGGAGCCATGTTTCGAGTAGTAGCGTGTGTTTAGTAGTTTTGTTTGTTTAGTTATTTGTAGTGCTTTGTGGTAGTTATTTGCCTTGTGTATTGTTGTGTTTTTATTGGTTTTTCGTGTTGCTGCATGTGTGCAATAAAATTATAATTAACCGCAAACTGGTCTGACGTGAGGCCAAGATTTAAAAGGAATCTCAAAAACACACAAACACCAAAACATACCGAATACAATGACGATGGAATTCGTTCTCATGCTCGACCCGAGAAAACTTTACCAGTTTCTTGTTATGTTTTATTTCGACTTGGGGCAAAAAATTAATAATTTCTAATGACTTTTCAAAAAGAAAATGTAGGCATGCATGAACGTGACAGGGAGGCAGAGGATGGGAGTGAGAGAGAATCCAGAGTGGGCGACGGAGACGGAGAAAAAGAAATTCTGATTGAGGGAGTGTGAGGTGAGTAGCGAGAGGGGGCCGGAGGGAGTCGGAGCAAGTGCAGAATGTGTTTGTTCGGTAGTAGATTTGTGGAATTCTTGCATGGCCGCCGGCGGCCGGCAGCTGCATTTGTTGGTCGTCCCGTTCTTTCCCATGTTTGCCTTCGTTCATTTCTACTTTTCACTGTAGTTTTACCTTCTTTTTACCAAATTTATTTGTCTAGTTCTACCCTTTTACTTTATCCTCTATTAATTGATCCATTCATCCTTTTTCCTTCTACTCTATGTATTGTTACCAATCTTTATTATTGTCCTGTGGATCTCCAGGGACCATCGTAAATTCCAGATATTGATGACATACCGCATTCTTTTAATAGTTCAATTTTCCCACTGTTCACTTGTTGACATGCCGTTAATTGTTTTCACGCCATTTTCAGTCAGGCGCCGTGAGTTCCGCGGCTCCTTAAGGCCAACAATTTCTAACAAAAATGAAACAAAGCAGAGTCAAAGTCCCACGAGAGTCTTGAAAGTGGGAGCACACGGGGACAGCGGGGAAGGGAGGGAGGAACCGAGGATGGGGTTCGATTTTTTCATCCCCCTGAAGTTCGGCCAAGAGCGCGACCTTCAGGCCAGGAGCCTTCGACGACATGCACGACAGCTGTGTTTTCTCCGTGTTCCCCCGTCCCCGTCCCTCTCTCACTCTCTCCCTCTCTGCGATGCACGTCTGGCCTTCTGGTAATTTATTGCCGGGATTTCTTTTTAATTTCCATCGATTTGCATTTACAAGTTTTCATATTCCTGCTCCTTCCTGCCCTTTTCATTCTCATTTTCCTCAGAACTTGGTGCCGACAATTATTTTTTTCCAATTTTTTTTTTAAATTTCTTCTTCCCAGCGCGAATTTAATTTCCGCCTTAAAGAAACTTTTCTCACTTCCTCTCGCTCTCTCGCTCTGGTAATTTTTTCTTTAAGTTGTGTGCGCGAAATTATTCTCTAATGGGAAATTGGAACCAACTTTGAAGGCTCCAAATTCCTCTCGCTTCACCTGTTCGCCGGTCTGTCCGGGCTGAGATTCAACTCCCGATTCCTCCCACCTCCGCGTCACCAAATCATCGGCGATTTCGCATTTCCTCCGACTTCCTCGCATCGCCTCGTCACCTCCTCGAAATCGCTGCTCGACATGCACAGCAATTTGCCTTCTGATCGATTTCAGCCAATTTTCAACAGATTTTCTCACTTTTCGATGGCCTTTCAAATAAACGATTAAATATAGATTTTTGCTAACTTTCTAATACCATGAACTTAGCACTATAAATTGATGCCTCATATTGTGATATTTTTAATCGGTTCTGATTTTTTGTATTTTGAATCTCCTCATTTTCATAAATAATTCGCCGGTTTATTCTATCTTAATTTCATCTGCTATCTTTTTGCTCAAAGTGGTCGTAAATTGTGGAGTGAGCAAACAAGAGAGGGAGAGTGAAAGAGGGGGAGTGCGACAGAGTGCGATCGGCTCGCAGTTTTTTATGGCGCATTTGAGCGGATTCTCATCGGTTCAGGCCCGGCATAAAAAGTCCGGCCAATAAAACCCATCGAACCCTGACGGACCGCAGAACAACGACAACAATTGCACAGCGACAACAACAACAATAAAACACAACTAGGATAACATGGGCAGGAGCGGAATTTAATGGTTTTTCGATAACTCGCAGTCGGCAGGATATTCGTGGGAGGATGTCGTAAAAAGTTCGACAAATGCGCGCGAGAATTTCGTGTTGAAGACATCTGTGAGAAATTCACAATTTGTTTCTGCATTTGTTTTTGTTGTTTCTATTTAGATGGTTTTTTCCAACACCAATCAGGCTTAGCTCATGGCCAAAAAAGGCTCTCGATGTGGCCTCCTTTGAGGCAGGCCTGCCGTGAGTGCGAATAATTCATTGAATAATTTTTCCTCCCCTCTTCCCGCCACCTCCAATCGATCTCTGTCTCCTTCTCTAACCTCCTCTCTCTCTCTCTCCGTCCTGATTACTCATTTTTCTCGCTATTCATTTTCATTTATTCCTTTTATATTTCGCATTCTCTCCTTTTCCCCTGTTTGTTTCCCATTTATTTCCCGCAATTTTTCGCGATCCTTAATTTGCTGATTTTTATTCGCCCCCGGTTAATCCTTTCCCGATCCTCTCGGATCCTTCTCCCGGCCAAATGTTGCTCTGGCTCGTAAGCGTTCCGAGGCGAGCATTTATAATGAATGCCATACAAATTGCTTGCACGCTCGCACAGCACACACACACACTCGCTTGAGCACATCGCCTTCCTCACGCTCACATGCAGGCTGTCCGTCTCGCTCTCCCACACCCACAGACGGATGGACAGACAGACAGACGGACGTGCTCGATATCTTTGGTGCTGCGTTCGGCACGCAAATCGCGCGCCCGTCGCCACCTATCGGCGGTCTTCCGTCCGTCCTCCCGCCCGAACATCTGTCCCCTGTCTCTCCGACGGTCTCTCTGTCTGTCTCTCTCTCTATCGGTCGGTCTGTCTCTCAGTCGCTCCGTCCGTCCATCCTTCCATCCACCGTCCTCCGCGCTGCCTTCTCTGTTGCTGTTGGCGCTGCTTGTGTTTGCGCATGGATGTGGGAGGAAAATAAACACGCACACATACACCACTGCAATTGCACATGTTGTTGAGATAATTGTGTGCAACAAGAACAACCACAACAACAGCAATAACAATAGCCATAATAACATCCTCTATCACTTTATTTGTACTGCATGAAAATGTGGAAAATGTCGGTTGCCAGCGGCTATCACCAGCATGCGATGATTAAATGATTTTTAATTAATTTAATTGAATCCTTATTGCTGCAGCGAGAACACGTCCTCGCTCACACACACACACACACAGACGGATTTGGGCGATTGAGATAGAGAATTGAGAAGAGTTTTCTCTTGGCATCACTTGGAGAATTAATCTGGAGCATCGTTAATTAATACATTGTTGTTGCCGTTGAAATTGCCAATTTTTTAATTTTTACATTATTTTCCAAGCATCTTCAATATAAGTTGGATAAGAAAATCATTGGATGTGGGGAAAATTGTTGCTGAAATTGATGGTATTCGCTTAAGGAAAAACTCTTGTTATCAAAGTTTTCCAGCCAAAGAAGAGCCTTTGTGTTATTTTCAAATTGGTTTTATTTTCTCGCAAAATGTGAGAAGAAAAAATCTCATTAGAAAGAAATTGTCGTCGCTCTTTGAAATTAACGTCTCTTCTTTGAAATTGTCTAATATGTCTTCTCTTATCTTTTCTCACTTCCCTTGTCCGCTCTTTCTTGGTTTCAGCTTCATTTTTCGCGTTAATTCTTTTCTTGCTTTTTTTCTCGCTTTTCTTCCTTAATTTTCTTTTTATGCTACATTTTTGAAAGAAGAACTTTTGGCGAATTTAATGAATTTTCGAGCCATAATTTTACATACACCGATACAATGACACCCACACTGACGCGCACCCACACGCATGAGGGGCCACAGGAGCAAAAACAATTTCTGTTCAATCGAAGTTGGGAAAGAATTGGACGAGGCAGGAGCCAGAGGTGGTTGGGAGGAACGAGCGAGAGTGGGAGGCTGGAGCGAGAGTGGGAGTGGGAGGAAGCCCAACGAGGTTTAGGCGGCTGGAGGAGACGAGTGGCTGCTGCCCACACCTCGGAACACGATTCCCGGCGCGGAGTTCAAACAAGATCGAACCGTGGGACCGATGAAATGATATGTATGCGGAGAGGGATGAACAGAGAAGTTGTGGAGGAGGAGGGGGAGAAAAACCCAAAGGAGGGCAGGAGGAGGCGATGAAACGTGGCGCTTCTTCTTCAACACATTTCCCTCTGCAATTACAACGACTGCCGCAGCCTGAGCCGGAGACGGAGCCGGAGCCGAAGCCGGATCTGCCGCCGGGTGCGAAGTAAAAGCAAAAGAATCGACGGCAAACGGCGGATGTCGGAGTTCGATAAGCCCGAAGAAATGCCCCGCAAAGGAGGAAGAAGGACGGAAGAAAAGCAGTCCAAGAAGGGGACGAGGGAAGGGAGCAGGGAAGACAGCGAGAACAAAACAGATGAAGACAAAGTGAGCGACCGGTGGAGGGCGAGAGAGCGAGGAAAACAAGATTCGCAAATGTTAAACGAGCTGGGAAAAGTGATTGAACAGCCAGGGACCGGGCTCCCGAGGACCTTCGCGAGGACGGACCGGAAGCGCCGCAGACGAACGCGCGCAATCAATAATTCAAATCGGCCGAGGGACGACGGGGGCGGCGAGCGAGAGGGCGGATGGCGAAGGGTCGCGAACGAGTCGTGGGCAGTCGCGGATGAGCGCGGAGAACGATAAGAGCCGCTGAAGGGAGATAAGGGAAGAGTAAGAGAGAGCGCGAGAGAGGGAAGGGGAGAAGGAGATGGAAGTAGTGGACGGGCCACTGACAACCAGGATTCTGAGGATTTCCAGAGGCAACGAGGCCAATTGCAAGGCAGAAAATTCAAAATAAATTCAACGCACCAAAACAAAAAATTAAAAATTGTTAAAACATAACTACAAAATTACAAGAAAGAAATAGAAAATGAAAAAAAATCACTAAAATAAATTCAAAAACCTCTCAAAGAGGTGCAAAAAATACCCGATAAAACACAAAAAAGAATAATTTTTTACATTGACAAAATTTCTGATCATTGACCATTTTGGATTGTTGAAATTTTTCTTTGATTGTTCGCAATTATCTTTGGATTATTGAAAGATTTTCTTTCAGGCTGAAAAATTAATTTGATATATATAAATTGTCTTCGCTCCACAGTGCGTGCTGACAGGGGCAGGGACGTCGAAGCGGGGAACCCCAGGGGCGGCCGCGACTTCTTGCGCAAACAGCAATCCATCAAAATGACATTCAGCGTGTAAATTTGCATAAGAATAAAGAGAGAGCAACAAGAATACAAAGGGCAACAACAAGAAAAAAGAAGACAACAACGTCAAAACCACCCACAAGAACAAGAACAACGTCAATCCCTGCAACAACTACAATAGGAACAGAGACAAGCGAACCATTGTCCTGACAACAACTACAACAATAACATAGCAGCAGCAACGACCACGAAAAACTAAGAGGAAAATTATACAGGGTTTCCTTGTTTCGCTTTTATCAATTTTTCCTCCCCTCCCCTTCTTGATCCCCTGATCATCTCCTCCCTCTCCTTCCCTCCCACTCCGCTTCATCTCCATCACGCCCTCCCACTCACTCGTTTTATCTTTTCTCACGTCTCTCTCCGGTTCGCCGAGCAGCGGAGGATGAAGGACGAGGGCCGAAGGACTGCCATTTCCGGCGACAGAGGGCGTGGCACTGCACATCCTTCGCGGCTCCGATGCGGCCACGCAGTTGACGACGAAAATGAGGCAGCCGGAGGAAGGAAGGAAGGAAGGAGGCGAAGACTTCTTGATTTATTCGCTCCCCGGACTCTCGCGCGAGGCTATCAATAAAAATGTAATAATAAAATTTCGCTGTTGGCTTTTGATATTTGCCGTATCCTTTTCCTTTTTCCTGTCCTCCTTTTCTCCTCCTCCTCCTCCTTTGTCACTCACTTCGCCTTCATTTTCCAGAATTTTCACTGCGATTTTTCGGCGTTTTCTTGTTTTAGGTCGGACAAGAGGAACAGGAGGAACTGAGATGAAAACTGGTAGGAAAATATTTAATATCCTCATTATTGTCGTCGATGTTGCTGTCGCAAAATACTTGCAGCATGCATCTGCACCAGGGTTGACAGCTGGCGGCGACTGGAGAATTTGGTAATTGATCGATCCGGATGCTCGAAGGATTTCAGAGACATGGCAGAATCAATATCGAATGGAGTTGCGCTGCTGTGTCTCGGAGAATTCTGCGATAATCCAGCCAATATGTCACTCCTTCTGTCTATCTCACTCTGTCACCCTCTCGCTCTGTCACCCTCTCGCTCTGTCACACTTTCTTTGAAATGAAACCTTGGCTCGTGCTCGATCTGGAGGCGTCGCCTTAATTACTCATTTTTCGCCGAAAAATTCTTCAATATTCGACAGACTTAGAAAATGTTCCCTCTCTTTTCTTCTCATTCCCTTTTTTTCTTTTTTCTTTCTCTTTTTTTCTCTCCTCCTTCTCTCCTCTTCCCCTACCCCTCTCATCACTTATGCCGAACACGAATTAATACGACTGAAGCCGCCTCCTGGAGTCCCTTTGAAGTGATTCCCGGCCTCCCGCTCCTTTCTCTTTACCACACACATTCCTCCCATTTCTCCTCTTACTCTTTCCTCCCCTCGAGCTAATTGAATTTCGCTCGCATCCTAGAAAAGTTACACCAGCCTCCCTCCTTCGTTCTCCTCCTCCCTCGTTCATGTAGCGAAATTTCGAAGTCCTTTCTCCCTCTTCATAGGCATTTCATCCTTTTCTCAAACGCTCTTCGCTTCCTCGCTGCGATCTCGTCTGAGGAGATAAACCTCGATGGCTGTCCTTCGATCCCTGTCTACAGACATATGGCACTCGAGAAACCTCCGACCCGCTCCCTTCCTCCGACCCTCTGCCTTCCTTCCTTCTCTCTCTTTGTCTCGTTTCCCCACTCTCGTATTGCTATAAATCAAACAGAGCACGTCTCGTCCACATTTCCGTCCATCTGCCCGTCTGTCCACGTTATTCGTTCTTCGGCTCCCCCTGCGACGAACGTTGTCGTGCGATGTCGTCTGCCCGGGCCGGGCCGGACCAACCGTCGTCCAGTCAGCCGTGCGAGCAGCCGAAGTCCAACCACACTCGCCCAACCCATGTCCTGACACCACCCACGACCTCCTTGACCCACGCCCTTCTTGACCCACGCCTCTCTTGACCGCCGTGGTTCTTTCCGACCATCCTCGCAATTTTCGACCATCCTCACCCTTTCAGGCTATCTTCGTATTTTTCGACCAACCTCGTCTTTTCCGACCGTCCTCGCCCATTCCCTCCATCCTCCTCCTTTCAATCCGTCTCCGCCCTTCCCAGCGATGTAGCTTTGCAATTCTGGTTTCCTTTCCTTTTTTCCATCACCGGCCGCCCTTCAATTCGGTTTCGGTTTCTGGCTCCTCTCGACCTCCTTCCCTTCGACCTCCTTCCCTTCGGCCACCTTCCATTTCCTCCCCAGTCAGGTCCACCGCTTGACCCTCGACTTCCGGCCTGACTTCCTCGCATCCGCCCAACGGCAACTAATGTTCAAGATGTTTTCAATTGCACGTTTCTCTCGTTTTATAGTTGCGTCTCGTCGTCTCCACGTCCACGTTCACGTCGTCACTGCCGCCGTCGTCGTCCAGCCCTCGGCGGAGGGTGGCGCGTACTGTCGGGGCCAGACCGGCCTGAGCCCATATTTCATTGCAAATGACATAAATTCATTACCGCATTGCATTTGTCCGGCACATGTCCCGCATAACAATTTCAGCATTAAGTTGTCCCACCCTCGCCACACCTCAGCCAGGCGTCTGGTTTTAATGTGGCCTACTTTTCGGGGCTCCCCTACACACACCAGCACCCACACATACCGTCCCTTGTGCTCACCGTTTCGCCCGGATCGAGTGCAGATCCTTCGAGGCAAATTTCTCTATTACGAAAATACGCAGCTGCCGCTACTGTTATAATCTCTGCCTGGTCAGCCTTTTTTGATGTTGTTTATTCCACTGTTATTGTTGTTATTGATTTTGTTATTGTTATCTTGATTGTTGTTGGTGTTTATTTGTTTTTTGTGCCCACTTCCTGGGTCTGGGGTGGGCCCGGCCCTCCTTGCGAAAGCCGCTCCTAATTCCAAAGTCAATAAAAATGCCAGAGCGAGTTCGGCTCGAGGTGGTGGATTATTTTCGGTCCCTGGTCGTTGGAGGAGAAATTTAAGATGGCATTTTTCACAGAACACGAGTTAAATGTAGGAGAAAACGAAGCAGAGAGAGCTTAAAGGAAACTGAGGGCCAACAAAATTGGCGAACCTTAAAAAGAAATGTCGTTTAACAGAAATCGGAGAAGCATTCAATTTTCCTGAATGCGATAGGTTTAATTTTTAATTGTAGCATTTTTCTCAAAATTCACTTTTGATAACGTGAACATTTAACGTGGGTTCCGAACTCCATTAACTAACAACCCACGATCCGACCATGACGTCAGACAAATCTTCTCGTATCGATTGGGTTCATCACGACGGCTCGCAAGCGGCGGATTCCGGGAAACCCTTCGATTATCTGCACGCACACCATTGCAACCTGCCAATAATACTCTGACGTAATAGGTCGTCGTGTTCTACAACAACAGGTACAAGAACAAAACATTGTTGTTGTGTCTGGCTGGCGTAGTTGTCGTTTTGTGTTTTAACTCAAAATAATAACGAGTTCTCATGACAAAACATCAACCTGGATCCGTTCATAATTACAGCAAGTGCCTTTTGTCAGTGCTGTGTGGCGAGACAGCGAGCGACACGACATGCTCGAAAAAGCCAATGACAGACAGGGAGAGAGAGAGAGAGGGGGGGGGGGGAGGCAGAGAAGGAGAAAAAAAAACACAATGGTCTGCTCCTAAAAGTATGCAATGGAAAAATGTAGTAACACTTGTTATTTCACAACTTAATGCTATAGTTTTGAATACAAATTAACTAATGGTGTTGTTGTTGCATGGGACGGTGGTATTTGTGTTTTCTTTTGTATATGAAGGTGTTGTTTTGTTGCTGTATTTGGTTGTTGTTACTATTGCTTTTCCTGTCGTCATTACTTTGATATAAAACATGTTGTTTTTAAATGCTTTCGTCTGGCGAAACGCGTGCTACAGCCAGACGAACACAGACAAAGGACGAACGGACAAACCGGAACAAAAGCCCACGGACAGATGAGCTCACCTACAGCTAGCTAGCAACAGACTGACTGACTGACAGACAGACAGACGGATAGAGAAAGCGACAGACAGACTTCCACACATGGAACAAGGGCCTCCGAAACTATGCCAGCCACATTCTTGACGGCAGTCGCTGAAGCACAACCAAATAAAGCAATAACAAAACCGCGGCAATCAAAACTAACAACAACAATGGAGAGAAGAACAATAGCCATAACAGGAAGAGAAACAGAAACAAAAGAAATAAACGATTCTTTTATTATTATGTTCGCATTATCTCGGGGAAATAACCCGAAAATCGTGGCGCTTGGCACCATCGCGCCGAGTCGTAACCTCGGTCTCAGTGGTCTCGACGGAGGCTCGCCACGGGTCGTTGGCCAACGGGGGCAGGGATGAAAACGATGGCCAGCGAGAGACAGAGGAGCGGGGGGGCAGTCGTCGATTTTACAATGTGTGTGTTGAATGATAATCGTCGGATGGGGTTGAGCTGAGCCGAGGTCGAGTTCGCGTTCGGGGACGAGGATGGGATGGGCCAAAGGCTTTCTTGCCCACCGGGGAGACGTGGAGATTGTGGAGATTTTCCAGCAACGAGGCAACTGTAAAGCGAACCTAATGCAGAGGGGAGAAGTCGCCCGGATAGTGGAGGGAGGGAGGGAGGTGAAGAAACCCTAAAGAGCTTTTGCCGTGTTCCAGAGCAAGGAGTTTAAGGGCTTCGGCCCGAGGTCTTCGCATTGGGGGAAGTCCAGAAAGCAAACTAAGAAGATGTTCAGGGAGACGAGGGGATGGACAGAGGGAGAGAAAGGGATTTGGGAGATGGAAAAGAGAACTCACGCAAAGTAGATGCTGAAGGAATACGATAGAAACTATGCTGAATATGGAGATTGAAGAACCATTCTAGAGCAACGAACCATTGAAGCTCAAATGGCGGAGCAAGGACGATTAAACTGCGATTACTGGAGTTTCCACTAAAAGCAGTTGAAAATTGGTTCTTCCATTAAACGCCACACATTCGAGCAAGCAATGGTTTTAACGAGTTCGACGATTTCTTTAGCCATCGGTTTTATACTTTCGTTTTCAATTTTGAGTCTGGCGAATGCCTAAAGTAGGCCATGAAAGTAATACGATAGCCTAGTCGGCGACGCGGTTTTTCTTCTCTTCAGAGACACAGACACACTCACACTTACACACATGCACTTTGTACACAGTAATTTGCGTGTGTTTGCTTAGTTCTTGGGCAGACGCGCCCAGCAGCAGACTCCAAATGAAGTGCGGGGACGGTTGTTGTTTGTGCTGGTGGTGTTAGTGCTGTTTTCGTTCTTTATTTCTGTTGTTGTTATTGCTGTTGAGCTTCTTGTTGTCATTGCCTAGTTGTTGTTGTTATTTCTGCTTTTTTGTTTGAAATTTTCCTCCTTCGTGTCTGTGTATTTTTCGAGAGCTCTCTTAAGCTCGTGAAGTCTACGATGTATGCGAGTGTGTTCGTGTGCGTCTACTCGGTGTATTGGTCTGTGGCTGTGTTTGTCTACGTTTTGCCTGCCGCTCTGTCTTTCTGCTTGTCTGTCCATCCGTCTGTCCCTCGATCTATGCATGTCTTCTGTGCGTTTGCACAGACAAACAAAGGCAAACAAGCGCCGAAGGACCGAACGAAAAGGCTCGTTTTTCCTTCGCTCGCGGCCCGAATATCTGTCCGTGCGTCTGTCGATACGTGCGTGAACTTCTGTGTCTCGCTTAGCTTTCGTCAAATGTTCGACTAGAAAATGCCGAAATAGTCCACGCTGTCGCTGACTCTTGGCAAAAGACTCAAGTGGAGAGAGCGCAAAGCAATTGGAGGACACGAAAAAGAGAGATGGAAAACATTTCTGTGTGTGCTTTTAGGCGCATTGCAATTTTATTCTCCTCTATGTCTCGACCTCCCTCGTGGGTTGCGTTTAATTTTCATATTCTCTCTTTCTGCACTTATTGGTCGTACACAATTTTTCATGCTCAATTGGCTCCGGCGTTTTATGTTGCCTTCACTAGCATGGCATTCTTTCAGGCTATCGAGCCAACACTCACACACACACACTCAAACCGTGCCATTTGCGACCCGCCTGTGCGCCACGTGGCCGACTGGATGAGGGAGAGGAGGATGAAGAGGAGGCGGCGAAGGACGACGACGAGCGTCACAGCAAAGTTCATTTAACTGTTGAAGCTCGCCTTCTACTCTTTCTGCCACTGTCTCGCTCTCTCCCTCCTGTCGCCCTCCCTCTGTCGCGTTCAGGGCTGTTCACCGCGTCTAAAACTCGATTACAAAGCATATTTTTAGGCACCTCACCTTACAAGGCGCTCGTATAACATATCATTAGACAGCGTTTTCCCCGAAATTTCAATTTGATTAGCGTGAAAGTGTTTCGACGCCAGAATTTAAGGAGAATTCAAATTGTGTTCGTCCTGCTCTCCTTCTCCGTTCCAGGCAATTGGCAGTCGGCTAGAGTAATTGCAGGCGAATATTCCAATCAATTTAGTCATTGACAACACATTTCCCCCATCAGTTTCACATAATTCACTTAGACAGTGATTTGCTTTTAGTGATACCTGTGTGAACAGCACAGTCCATCTGAAATTCGAGCAGACAAATCGATGAACTGGCCGCAGGACTTGAAGCATTAGTAATTTATTTTGTTAAATGGAGCATTTCAGGCCGAGTCGAGCGAGATAAATTCGACACTAGCAGCAACAAACTCTTCTAAATCTAACTTCAAATTCTCCTTTTTCTCACTCTCTCCCTGGTTGCTTGAATATTAAATGCCTGAAAATGTCCAGCTTTTGCGTTTCAATGACCTCTGATTTAATTTGGAACGCTGCCCTTTCTCCCAATTTCCAGCCCCTGCCACCCTTCGGTATCCTTCCTGCCGCCCTGGGTATCATCGTCCTTCCACGGAAACGGAGTAAATTTACGTTTATGATTATTTCAATAACAAGCCACGTGCTGCCTGTTTTCGGACGCCCCCGGCAAAAGGAAACCAAAAGGAACGACACCTCTTTTTACACTCCTGGCCCTCGTCGCTCGTCCCTTTCCACGAGATCCGCTTTCAACCCGTTGCAATAACAAGAACACGAGCAGAGTGAGGAAGAAAATTACGTTAAACACCGTCCGGCATTGGCTTCACGTCCACCGTCCTGCGACGGGGCAAACCCCCTGCTTCACCCTCCTTCCCTTGGCCTTTCACGCCTCCCTTGGCCTTTCCTCTGGCGCTGGGGTTTCCGCCTCGTGTTCGCTCCGTCGATCGTCGTTGTACGGCAGCAGCAGCAGCAGGTCCGTTTTTAAGCTCCTGAAATTATTTCAACGCCTCTTCCTGTTTCTCTTGTTATTGCTTTTCTTGTCCTGCTTTATTTGCCAGTGTCCTTTCGTGCGCCTCGCCCTCCTCCCGATCCTCGTCTTCATCCCACTCACCCTCCCACTCTTACTCTCGCCTCTTGCGGCGCCTCGGAAATTTTATTATTTTGTTTTCCCGTTGCCTCGTTTTATTAGTTCGATATTTTTGTTGCCATCTTCTTTCCACCTTCGTCTTCCTCCTGTCCCACCTCTCTCTTGTTCACCCCCTGACCTTTCTTTATTCCTTCCCTCTTCCTCCCTCGCTTCCCTCGTCCTTCCGCCCATCGCAACCCACAACTTGACCCAATTTCCCGCGATTGTCTCTGGCTTTGAAGCGTTTTTTATTGGCATTAGAGGAGGAGACCGACCGAACCCAGCCCGGGACGGACTCGTGGCAGCGACGAGCGACGTGTGCCCTCTCCAGAGGTGGAGGGATCGGCAACGGAGGGAGGATTCGCACCAGCGCCAACACCTACGGGTACAATAAAAGACAGCGGTTGCCCACAAAGCCCGGGACATCGGATCGCTGGTAGGGAGAAAGAGAAAAAGATGAGGAGTACGACCGGAGAAGAGCGAGAACGACGAAGAGAAAGTGATACGACAAGAGTAAGGATGCGAAGAAGACGTTGGCGAGGAAATGGTGAACAGAAATTTAAGCTGAGTTCGGAGCGGATGCTGGAGAAGGAGATAAACAACTTTGGGGAAGTTCCTTCGGAGAGGAATCCATATATGATCCATTACCTTCAATATAAACGACCTGAAAGCCATAACGTTAAAATCGAGTAAGAAGTCCCAAGTTTGGGGAGAATAAAACATAAGAGCAACATTTGGTGCTTTCTTAGTAATCTGCATAATCTCGGTTTGGCAAATAGAAAAATTCACGATTTTGGAAACCCCCAAGTGAGAGGGAGAGAAAAAGAGAGAGTGTGAGAGCAGAATCTCGAGGCCAGATCCAGATCAGTTTCGGAAAATTCTAATTGCCAAATATAATTAGAAAGATTAGACGGCGACATGGCGAGGAGGGACGGGGACGGGGACGGGAAGTCGCTGTAATCACAATAATGGTACGAGACCGAGGGAGGCCGCCAACGACGAGGACGACGGCGACGACGCTGATGACGACAACAGCGCGGACACCAGGACGACGTCGAGCAGGACACGAGGGCAAAAATCAACAGCAGCTCGTCAAAAACCAAACACTTCAGAAAGCAATTAGAATTATTATTGAAGCGCCTGGCAGGCAGTGGGCAGGCCGCGAGACCTTGGCGGGTGAGGTTTCAACGTCAGTAGATGTGGACGATGGGTAATTAAAGCTAGACAGACAGATGGATAGACAGACAGGCTGGGCAGTTGGGGGGACAGGATGAGAGAGGGAGAGAAAGAGACAGTGACGACTTGCGGTGGAGGATGTGGATGAATTTGATGACTACAAATGAAGTTCAAATTTATTTGCATTCGCCACCGGCAGCCAGTGGGAATCGCCGTGGCCGCAGAGACCACAACCACAGTCAAAATCACAAGAACAACAATCACAACAACTACAACAAAGACAACAACCATCACAAGGACAACAAAAATTACAGAATTAAGTGATGAACCTCGAATTTATTTATGGAAAGTCGAACAAAAGCCGTGAGCCGACAGAGAGAGATAGAGAGAGAGAGAGAGAGAGGGAGAGGGAGATGAAACGAATGTTGTGATGAACGTTGATTAGCAGTTAATTTCGAGCAAACGAACTCTAATTAAAATACGAATTAATCATTCTCGAACGGCAGCGACGGCAGCGAAGGAATCGAGGAGGAAGTGAAAGCGGGAATGAGATGGAGGGATGGAAGTAATCGGATTAGTCTCCGGAGTTCGTGGAGGATTCATGACACGGAAATAAATCACGGATACATTTCGTCAACCCGATCAATCTCCTGTGCAACTTGCCTAAAACTAGGCAAGTGTCTCGCGGGAAATCTAAATTAAACGGCGTAGCAATTAATCACGAGGGATGAGGACGGGGCGATGAAGGGTTGAAGACGTGAGCGAGGAAGATTTCTACGGCGAATAACGATATTTTTCGGCTTTCGTGGAAACTTTCGTCGAACATAAATATTTTATTCCGAAAATATGAAACACCTAAAAGCACACACCTGCTGCTCATCACTTTTAAAATCAAAATTTTTGGTAAAACAAGAACAGAAAATAAAGCAATTCAGCATGAATATTTCATGGCAGAATTTACGGCACCAGGACGGAGATAGTGATAATGGAAGAGAGACAGGAAGGATTTGAGTGGGAGGATGAAAATTACACAAAACACAATACTGTTTTAGGGGAAATTGTTGTTCTTCCTAAGCATTGTTCTCTTGCCTCATGCTTCTGTCATGTGCCTGGCCCGACCCCACTTAGTCTTCTTCCATGCCAAACGAAATTTCCAGCCCAACTTTGGGCTGTTTCGAGCTTCCACTGGTCGTTGGCCTTGAGTCCGAGACTTCGAGGAATGTGCCGATGATGAATGGGAATTAGGGTGAACGAGAACTCACCCGAAAGTGGCCGGCAGTTATAAATTTAAAGCCATACAAGTAAAAAAAAACACCCAAATTTTGGAATAAAAAATCGCTCACAAGAAACGCCTCCAGCTGGGCAACGGAAACATTTCGTCGTTATGTATATCTATATGTTCTGGGCCCGTCCCCCCCTCTCCCACATGGCCGTTACTGTTGTTTGGAAAACTTTTGAAAACCCAACGTTAATAATAATTAAGCCAAGTTTGAGGTAAAATTTGCAAAATAATTATAATGCCCCCGGCCTCACCCCCGAGATGACAACGACAATGAAACCAGGGAGAAAGAGAGGGAGGGGCGAAAACGTGAAACTTTTCGAAACAAATGCCTAAATCGACAGCTCCACAAGGGTCCTCAGTACCCTTGTTGTCGTCCTGCTGCCAGCAGCCGCCGAGAGGTTGGTCATCAAGTTTTGATCGCCGACGCGAGACTCCGCGGAGAAGTCGGCGCGAAGGCGGCGAGTGAATGAATGAGTGAATGACTGAGTGCTCGATGGGCTTCGCCTCCGCGAAAAACTTCGAGGTCCGAGTGGGGCAGCGAGGGCGTCGCTTTGCGGGCTATTTTAATTTCATCAGGTATAAAAGTTAACGAAGCATCAATTTGGGGAAACCCTCGAAGGATCGCCAGCTCACCCTGCCCCTATCTCCTTCCTTCCGTCCTTCCAATTCGTGCTGGCTGGCTGGCCTAATCTTTGCCTCCCTCTCTCTGTTCTTGGCTTTCAGGCTGAAAACTTCGATGAAACGTCATTATTTCGCGACGAAGCCCCAACCAAAACTGGTCTAACTTTGACGCCCCCCTTCCACAACTTCCCGTCTCTCTTCCTCTCTTTACCCGCCCGCCAACGGCTGGCTGTCCGCAATTGTTTATGGCAAATTGCCTGTCGCCTGGAACCCTAACGGCCGGCCCGAGCGCGTCCTTTGATGGCTCCCAGGACGGACTCGGTCTCACACCTCGCAGGGTGAGCGCAGAGAGGAGAATCAAAGGGTGCGAGGTGGAGTGCGTGCAACTCTTTCTCTCTGGCCGTGTCCTTTAAGTCTTTTTCCAAACACTTCGTAATCCACAGAGCTTCATGTGATTTACGAGAGGGACCTACCTCGAGTTATTTATTGTTATGACGTCTTGCTGGTATAAAAAACACGTGTTCCTTTCGGTCTCTTCGCCTGAAGCAAAGTGAAGAATGGGAAGAAGGTGCGAATTTCGATGTCCCCATGTCCCGTACGTTCGCCACCGGGTCGTATGAGTGGCGTTTAATTAAACCATTGCCGTGAAATTTGAATAATCGGGTACAAGCGCGTTCAGCGTTTTATAATCGACTTCCTTCCCCTGAACTTTGGACGAAAGTCCACAGTCATGAGGCGAAATTGAGTGCGTGGTGAATGGGGCAAAATCGAAAGCAGCCAAATTTTTCGGAACTAGAAATTTCCAAGTCGTTTTTGTGCCTGAATTTTGTTGTTGCCACATTTTGTTATTTGCACACTCCTTTGTCGAATTTTTTTGTCAACATTTTGCTGTTACTCAGTTTTTACCCTCCCACCATTTGTTATTGTCTTCGTCCCCGCAGCAAGTGGCAGCTCATTTAAAGTTCGAACGGGAATTCGCAGCCATTGAAAAGCATGACCGAGCGAAAATGTCGCCATGCCGAGAAGTCGATGGCGCAGGCGGAGCAGCGAGAAGACAACAACAAGCAAGGTCGTAATTAATTTCCCGTGGTAGTCGTTCGAGGACAAGGTTTTGTCACGGGCCAAGGAGTGACGAGCAATTTAGAGGAATAATCATTAATTTTCAGGAACTGCTAACAAATTAAAAAAAATCGAACGACAAACCAAAATTGACAATGTGAAGAGGATGCCATCAACAGAGAGAGATTTTTCCCAAAACAGAAGAATAGAAATATTGTCTAAAAGCTGATCGAAAAAAATCTGCTTCTCGGAAAACTTCCTCGCAATGGTGAGGCCAGGAAAAAGGTTGGACATCCCAAAAACTACTGTTCTATCAAATTTAATTAAAGCTGAGCTCTCAATTAATTTTTGAACTTTGGGAGCAACGCGGAGATTAAATTTATTGTCGAATCTGTTGTCGTTGGGCGATTCATGAATGTCGATTTTTTTCTCATTTAATTCCTGTGTTTTTCACATTGTTGTAGGAGTTTCGGGTTTGTTTATTTTATTTTTTGCTCTACATGTCCATTGTTAACAACTCTCTGCAAGCGGTTTATTAAGTTTTTATTGCTAGCTGAATAAATAAACTTATAACCATCGGATTCAATTATCGGTGAAATTAATTATAGATACAGGTGATTGAAAAATAATGGCCGAAGATTTTACAAAAGCTTGTACGACCGGCAATCAGAATGTAAATAATTTATTTAATGCGACCATTCAATATTTTTCCCAGAAATCAAGTTGTTGCAGTGGTGGACGCCGGGTGTGCTCAATGAAAATCCGATAAGTTTCCCACTTTCCAGGTATTTGTCAGCGAATTAACGGTGTTAACGAACATCAACACAACGGTGGCAGCGGGAAACTTTTCGAAACTCTGCCGTTTCAAGCGATTAGCGATTATTTTTAATTAAAATTAAAATTCTCCTTCCTCCTCGCTGATTGTCATAATTGTGGTTTCTTCCCTCCCCCAGCGCTTTCGCCTTTCCTCTTCATTCTCCTCACTCTGAGCGGAAGCGCAAAACTTCGAACGGAAGCGGAAATTCGAAACTTTTTCTCTTTTAATTATCACTTCGCGGAGCGTGGCGTGAAAATGAATGAAACGCCGTCGATTCGATGGAGGCGGAGAGAAATGAGAAATTTATGAAGGAGAGGACGAGGAGGGCAGCAGGGAATTAAAATGTCGAACACACCAAAAGGAATTGCGCTAGGGAAGGAAGGGAAAGAGGGAAAAAACCAAAAACTAAAATGGGAAATTGCGAGGAGAAAATGAAGCAGTGATTGAGCTGGTTCTTGTTATTGTTTTCGTCGTATTTGCTCTTGCTCGTGTCGTGTTTGTTTCCGATATTTTTCAGTTCTCTTTTTCAGTCTTTGCTTTGAGAGTACATTAGTCGTGGTTTTTGTTGTTGTTATTGTAATTGCCACTTCATTGAATTGCGAGAATCCATCGAATGATCGAATCGTGGGATGCGCGAGCGAGCGAGAGGTGGAAATTTGAAGCGAACAGCAATGCGAAAGAGCGAGAGAGCGACGAAGTTTATTCTGCGATTGCAGGAAATTGCAGCGAGGCAGCAAGGCGAGACAAATTGCTGGGTGGCATTGGGAATTCTAAAGAGTTGTTGGTCGTTGCTTGAAAGAAAAAAAGGATTTCTTTGGTTTTCCAGAGAAACGTCGGCTGCCTGAAGCCAGTTCAGGAATCAATCGGACTTTTAATTAATTAGGCGAGGGAATCCCACCTGAACTCTTCGGAACCCGATCGGCTGGGGAGAAAAATAATTGGGTTCTGCTTTGGCCAGATTTCGCCTTAAAACTGCAGGGGATGGAGGAGGAAATTCGAAAACCGGGGGGCGAGTGGCGAATGTCGTGGGAAGAAAAATGGAGCACGCGGACCGAGACGACTGAGGGCGGGAGGAAAAGATTCGCTGGCCAGAGAAGGCGCTTAGAAAGAGGGAAAAAGTAAGAGAAACAACAAAGAACTGAACAAGCGATGCCCGATAGGGCGGAGGTCGCAAGGGCGAGGGAAATTCCGGGATCAACAACAGCGGCCAGAAACAAGGGCCAGGAGGCCGGAGTGCGGGGTCAGGGCGAAAACGAGCGCGAAAAACCCGAGCCAAACACAGTGATTAATGAAGTTCTAGCATGAAGATGAGGCGGCCGAGGGCAACAACAGAAGGACCACAAACTAAGCAGGAGGATTCGTGAGACGGCCGGGTCGAGAAGAGGCCGAGGGGGAGATCGAAGGGAATCACACGCGAATCCTTCGAGGAGTTTTTTCGCTCCCAGGAACTGTTTTCGATTCTCTGGCTGGGTGGAGGGCTCGAGGGCGTGGTTGTGGCTGAAGGTGTGCGTGTGTTTGTGTGTGAAACTCGTTCATACGCTAATTAATTTAATGGCACAGACACACATGTCCACACGCATACGCACACGGCATCGGCGTCGCCTCGGCCATCGCTCATCAGATCCGCCAGCCGTGAAAGGAAAAATATATGAAAATTATACATGAGAATTATACACGAGAATCATTTGGATAAATTATATACGTTGAAATGTATATGGATCGTTGGAAATTGTTAATGAAGTCGCGTCAACGAGTGGTGGAGCGAAAAAAACAGAAATATTGTTATCAATGTATCAATGCGGAGAACGAGAGCGAAAATAAGGAATAAACAAACAGAAATAACAATGATTAGGACGACAAAAACACTATGGCAATGACAACAAAAATAATCATAAAGACAAAAACAATGATAATGACAACAAAGGCTATGGTAATGATAACAAAAGCAATGATAATGGCAACAAAAACAAATATAATGGCAACAAAAACAATGAATTTGAAAACAACTAGGAAAAGACAACAACAGCAAAAATGGTAACAACAACAATTCCAACTACAACAACAACGGCAATTAGCCAAACTAGCAACACACATCAGGAGCCGTTGAAAAGGACATTAGGCGGAGCACAAGAGAGAAGAAGAGAGACAGGGAGAGAGCGGCGAAGCGCATGAAAACCGACTGCATGCGTGTGAGTGGGTTCGGCGAAGGTGTCTGTGTGTGTGTGTGTGTGCGATTAGCGTTAATTATTTGTTATTGTGTTAATTAGGTAACGGTGAGCGCCTTCAGACACGTGTTTCTCGCCTCCGCCTCCACCTTCGAACTCTCGGCGACTCCGAGACAGGTGTTCGGGTGAAACGAGCCCGAACGAGCGACTAATGGAATCCATCAAACGGACGCACACAAGCACAGCCATGACCGCCAACACACTCGCACACACAGACACGCTTGTGTTGTTGCGAACTCGATGGTTGGAAGAATTCAATTGCGGTTGGACAGTGAAATGGGCGGCTGGAGTCCGCAGTCGCAGCCGGTTCCACTTCCACAAGGGCTGCTCCATCCCCTCCCTCATCCTCTCCCTCTTTCTTTCCACGTCCTCTGCCCCAGGCGACCTGTGAACGAGATGCCGTCATGCAGGCCTTGAAGCCCCCGTCTCACGCCCAGCCAAAGCAAGGCTGATGAAGATAATTTCGGATGATGCTCGGGTGACTTTTAATTGTTCCTCACACATGTGAGTTTCCTCCTGTGTGTGTGCGTGTGTGTATCGTGAAATCGCTCACCGCTGACCTTGGGCCGCCCCCACCCCGGGGCTACAACGACCGACTACAACGAAACTATTCAGATGCGATAAAAACCAGTTGTCGGCCATAAACCGAAGTCCACTCAACGACTCCACGGCCGGCGACTGCTTTACGAGGGGCCTCCGAAACCTCTGCCTCCGCCTCTGTCCTCCGTCTACGCCTCCCCAGCCATCAGCCGAACGCTCGATTGTCTCCGGCCCTCGGCTCGCTCCGGCGTTTCCTTTATCAGCAGAAACGCAGGACAGCACAGGACATGGGAGGACGGGCCACAAAAGCCAAGTCCTGCAGAAATCATAAATATTATGGCTCACATCAGAGCGAGCGTCGTCAACGTCGTCCTCTTCGCCCTCCTCGCCCTCATCGTCATCCTCTTGTAAGCAAGTTTGGCCTTCGAGTCGCGGTTGCCTTTTCCGACTTTCCTTCTTTTCTTACGTTGATTTCATGCTTTCTATGGTTGTTGTTGGTGTGTGCGTTTTTTGTCTCAGCCCCAAGAAACGACGACGTCGATGACTTTCGGCAAGTCCATGGCCTGCTAATACAGCGCAAATAATTGAAATTTATATGCACGTTAACAACGCAGTCGTCGTAACGCAGTCCTTCCGTCGGTGGCGGCCTCGTCCTCTTAGTCGTTGGCTCGTTCGTCCTTCTCGTAAATGGCCCCTTCGGCCTCCTCCTCGTTGGCTCCCCCGTCCCTCGGCCGACTCCCTTCGCCTCTGGTCTTCGGTTTGCCGGCCTCCAGCGACCCCAGTCAGCAGACGCCGTTCAGCGTCGGCAAATTGAATACCAAAAATTATTTTATGCGTTTGCGAATTTACGCAGCTTTTAGAAAGGACCCGTCCACACTTACACATACACACGTCCTCCCTGCCGTTGTCGTGGAGTCGTTGCGAGCGAGTGGCGCCAGCTGTTGGCCCGGCCTTTGCCAACTGCCGTCCTGGCAACCCATGCAGCCAGTATTTTAGAGCCCTTCATCGGTCTTGAAGAGTTTAAAGAACGTTCCTTCCTTCGCCGGCCACTTCATGTTGTTCACGTTTCCAATTTTTTGCCCTTCAATTCCTGGTTTTCGTGCTTCTTCCGGGATTTTCGTCCGTTCTCTTCCCAAAAGCCCTTCCCAGAAGTCTTTCCCATTGTCCGGCACTCAGAGCGAGTCCTCGACACTAGAAGAACTTCCTGCTCAGTTCCGAATTTGTCGCTGTCTTTTGATATTAATTTAAGCAGCATCCTTGGCATTCCTGCTTTTTCTACTGTGCAAATGTCGAAGGAAATGTCAGTTGTTCCATCTCCCTCTCTCGGGTCATCCGCCCGTCCGTCCGCCTGTCCGTCCCCCATGACGACCGGAAGTGGCCTGCGTTATTAACAAGCCAGCAGTTGCATCCCGGGTCCTGAACCGAGGGCTCTCGCCGAGAGGGCTCTCGTTTTATGAGATCTGCGAACGTCGCAAGGAGCCGGAGCCGCTACGACGAGCTCTCGGAAATACGGAGACAGAAAGACAAAATTACGTAGTCAAACGGAGTGGAGTCGGAAGTCGGAACAGTGACAGAGACGGAACCACTGATTAATGCCGGAGGACGGGGGACGCGGGACGGAGAATGAGGAGAAGCGTGGAATTTGTAATTAAAGCTAAAACGGCAGCTTCTCGTTTTGAGGAAACATGTTGTTGTCGCTGTTGTTGCGCTGGTGTTCGGCGTTGTTGCGGGAACTTACTACGAGATTACGCTGTTGCTGTCTCTGGTGGCCAATTCATACAGCCAATGTTTGTAGTTGTGGCTGCAACTTAATTCCAGTTGCAACTTAATTCCCTGTTGATGCCCTGGATATTTCCTTACTTATCTCCCTCATCCGGACTTGCGTAATAACTTAGTTGTCCGAGTTTTATTTTCCCGGAAAACTTTTTCCACCTATATTTAATTTTACCCGTTTCCCCACAGTTTCCTTTTTCCCCTCATTTCACAGACGAAGTTCCACTTTCGACGTATGATTAACGTGAAGATCGCGGCAAAGAGTGAGTGAGGGCGGGGCGTTTCAAAGGAAACGACTGGAGGAAAGTTTATGAAATGCTTTCGAAATGAATGGATGAATTTCGTGCACATTGTTTTTGGAAAATTCTTATCAAAACTTGCGAGCTTTCACTCGAGTTACGCTTGCTAAGTCTGTCCCGACGAAGCCTTTCTTGCTCCAATCGCGAGCTTTCGGAGAAGTTTTTTGCATTTCACTTAGTCAAAGACGTTTTGTTCCTTTCAGGCATTTACTTTTACTCAGAATTATGTTGAAAGAAATGGGAAATGCGAAATGGGAAAGGCGAAATAATGTATTAAACGAACGAGTTCCGCGAGCTCCATTCGATTAACGAGTTTCACTCGATTAGCGAAATTCGCCCAATGCCCAAAATGTCGCTCATACGCCATGGTGTGCCAATTAGCTGCCGGTTCCCATAGTTATCTGTCGGCGGCGCATGGTTATCGCAGCGATTTGCAATTAAAAATAATCACCTCGGTAATCGAGCAACGCACACACAGACACACCGATGGGGCCGTCCTACGCACACAGACACGGCGGTTGGGACTCGACTCGACTGAACCGAAGTCGACTCAACACGTACACGTAAATTATAACTCGTTGCCTGGCGCAAGTTACACACAATTAAAACAGGTTAAAGTTAGTTTTAATTTGTTAAAACTCTCGCTCACCCCGTCACACACATGCTCACACAGACACTCACACGTGTGATTACACAGAAACACAAACCACTGGAACGCAGCCACAGAGGGAGAGGACTCGGGGACACGGATGCGGCTCGAAGAAGGGAAGGAGCAGCCGCAACTCGAGAGGGAGCAGCACCGTCAGAATAGAGGAGGATAGCAGAGAGAGAGAGAGAGAGAGAGAGCGAGACATATTTTCATGCCAGCGAAACTTTGATAATTTTTGCGCCGAATTTTCCGAAATAAATTCACAAGTCTGATCAAATTTGGCGCCCATAAATAAGTGAACCACCGGGACGCTTCTGCAGCCAACGAGCTCCGAATTTCCAGCTCCATTCCATGTGGTGCACGACACACGAACAGACAGACATTTACATGGTCCCGGGGGGACCGAGTGGGACGGGGTTGGCTGGGCGGAAACGTCTCCAGAAATAGTTAAAATCTAGTTATGTACGAGGTAATTAAAAAGTTTAGAGGCATCGGGACTCCTTGCACGAAAGGAATGTCCTGGGGAGCGGGGAAGACAAGGAGAGAAAGAGATGTGGAGAGAAGGAGAGGGAGAGCGACTTGCTAAGGTTTCGGGCATGACAAAGGGCCGAAGTTAAAGTTGGGCAAGTTGTAAAATAAGCGGGAGGAAAAGTCTGGCAGTAACAGGAAGGCGGGCCAAACTTTTTCACTACCGACAGTTGGGCGGAATGAAATGGGCGGAGGTGACGGAGGCGGAGGCGGCGACTCCGAAAGGTAGAGTTGTAAAAAGATGAGGACAAAAAATTCCTATTCCGAAATTCTTAGTTCAGGTGACACTTAGACAGATGAAAATGAAGTAATTATCACTGGAAGTTTATCGTCCAACCTCTGACTCGCTCGCAAGCTAGCTCTGTGTCCCGGCCTTCCTCATTGTCAACTCTGCTGTTCTCACTGTCAAACCCTTCCTCAGCCCTGCCTCGTGCCTTCCTCAACTCTTTCCCACTCCGTCCTCCTTCTTTTCTGCCTCCTTCCTCTGCCGCTCTGGAAAGTTGAAACCCTCAATGAAATTAAGACAATATCCTGCCTTCGAGAACGAAACAAAAAGTAGTCACAGCGACTGCGTGAGGGAGCCAGGCAGAGACCAGGGGAGTTGGGAGAGAAAATGTAATATTTTTCCTGGTCAGTTTTCGGTCCTTAATTACGGTTTTTGCCGGTCTCCCTCCCTTCGTTTCTTCTCCATGCGTCATAACTTTGCCAACTTCATCTTGGTCCTGGTTGTTGCTCTTGGCATTTATTTTTTCTCACCGTGTTTATGCGCTCGTTTGTTGCTCTTGTTTGTTGTTCTGCTGTTTGTGCGTCGTTTGTTGTGGTTGTTGTTCTTCTTGTTGTCACTCTTGCTAAGTCCTTCGTGTTAAGGGTTTTATTTTTTTGTTGTTGATGTTGTTGTTTTGTTTGATATTGTGTTCTGTTATTGTTGCTGTCATAACGAAATATTCTTCCTAATCACTTAAGTTTTCTCCGAGGACGACGGCGACACTCGAGCGGCTGAAACTTGGCTTCCGCCAACTTCACGGCTGCGGCTGTGGCCTCTGCCCCTGCCATCGCAGTCACTCCCGCTCTCTCTGTCCATCTATCCGTCTCCTGCTCCCTCGCCCATCGGAGTTTCCACCGCTTGCCACCAGTATTTATTGTCGTTCGCTGATTGCTGTTGCTCTGGCCGAAGTTTCCTCCATGAAGACCTGCGTATTTAGTCCATGTCAACAGGTTAATTGAAATTGCGTGCCACCAACAGCCCTTGTTGCTGTCGCTCCCGCTGTCATCGTTGTTGTGTCGCATTTTTTGACGTCTGGCGTTTCCGCGAAAACTGCGGGAAGTTTTAAATATTCATCGGCTCCTGCATATGCATGCGCATTCGATATGAATTCAATGCTGTCCACGTCACGTTTTCACGTCGCCCGCCGACCAATTTCTATGCAACAACAATAACGCCGACCATCCCCAGGCGACTGACACCAATTGAAAGCGTGAGGGCGACAAATGGGGTGGAGAGAGAGGGAGAGGGAAAAAATTATGGCTCGCAGAATCGGAATCAGACTGCAGCACATGCTGCTTCGTTATGCGCTGCCGCTGCCGCTGCTGGCGCTGACGCTCTTTCGCTTCCGGTTCCGGTTGTCGTCGGTGTCGATTGCGCCGTTGTTGATGCTTTTTTGTTGGTTTTTGTTGCTGTTGTTTTCATCAGCGCCGCTGAAATTTTGATGTCCCCATTGTTGTAGCCCTCGTTGTTGTTGTTGCTACAGCTGCTGTTGTTGCTGCTCGTCGTGTCAAGGTTGTTTGCCCTGCTGCCATTCGCCTCTGTCCAATTCCTCCATTGTCGTCAGTTCGTTTTTGTTTTAATTTGTCCCCTTATTGCGCTTTCCTTTTCCCCCATTTCTTCCTTGCTGCAAGTCCGATTGTTCAGGTTCTCCCTTTGTCGCGATGGAGTTTTGCAATTCCTTCCAGTGTTTGAGATTCCATTCTTTAATTCGTTCTTTCGTTCTAATTTCGTTTTTGGCAATTTCTGCTGTCGCTCTTGGTGTTTTGTTTTTTTTTTTTTTTTTTTCTCCAATTCTATCTATTGTTGTGATTTCATTTTCTCCCATCTCATTTTCACTTAAACTCTTTCTCATCGTTTATTTTTCACACGAATTTTTTTCTTTATTCAAATTTTTCTATCCCGTCTTATTGTTCGATTTTTCGCAGATGTTTGTTTTTAAAATTTTCAGAATGTTTGCTTCGACTCTGACACTTTTTTGAACAATGTATTTTTCCTGCTTTTTGAACTCATCTTCTACCTCCATTTCTTGCCTACCCGAAATTTGAACTTTTCCAATGTCCTGTTTTATAATTCTTAACACCTCTTGAAGGATTTTTCGCTCACTGCTGTTTCACTCTTTGCCCGAATTTTACCGTGCCTGCTGGCCGAGATCAGTCGGCCCCAATCCCGGCTTCCACCGAACACAACCGTGCACTTAACAATGGGTTCTTCACGCGACGGTTCAACGCGCTCAAGTTGCTCAGTGTGCAGTGGTTTTTCGTATCCTGGCAACTGCTCCACTCACTCGAAGACTTGAACTTCTCACGCCCGTTCCGTGGGCGGCGCACGAGCCGCGATCCGATTTCGAATTCGAGTTCGCTTCGCTTCGTTTCGCTTCGATTTATTTTCGTGCATGCGTTCGGTGTTTGTATTTCGAGAGTCGCCTCACGCACGGTCGCAATTGGTTCGGTTTGTGGCGTTCATTGTTTTTATTAATCGCTGTCCCTGTCGTCCTTGCCGCTTCTCCCTGTCACTCGCAACTCCTCTCGCTGTCCGCTCGTCTGTCCCGCTCTCATTGGAATCTCTCGCAAAACACATTAAAAATATTGTCATTCACTCGCACGCGCGAGGACTTCATTTGACACTCGCGCTCGCCTCCCCGCCTCGCCTTCGCCTCCCCGCTCTCCCCATCTCTTTCCCTCCCTTTCTGCTCATCTCCTTGTCGCTCCCTGTCTCTGGCCTTCTTCATTCGACACTCGCTGGCGACTCAATTTGCGCCGTTTTTTCGCTGCACCTGCACATGATTGCATCGATTGTATATTGTGTGGGTGGGAGTGTGTTTCTGTGTGTGTGTGGGTGCGTCTTCTGTGCGCGTGTGTGTGTGTCGCTGCCCTGTTGAACTCTCTGTCCGTCTGTCCGTGTCGCTGATTGTGTGTCGCCGCATCAATTTTCGCGCAATTCTCGGGCAAAATGCGAGAAAACTCCGACAGCGAAAATTGTTCCACATGGTCTAACGTCTGACATTTTCACATTTTCCGCATTTCCTAGTTTTCATTCTGATTTATTACTCCCAAGTTTTTATGCAGTCGGTCTCAAATGCCGCTGACACCCATCTGACGTTCATGGGCACGTCGGCGAATGAGCGATTTTTATGGATTTGGACATGTGGATTTTTAAAAATTTGTCTGAAATATTTCTCAGAGTTACATGTATAGAATTTTTGTATACAGAAATTGAAAATTTTCTCTTCTATCTGACTGCCGAACGCAGTCAATTAAAGACCTCGGGGGATTCGATTCACTCAACTCCAACGACTTCTGAACTCTCCGACGCCTGCGAACAAAACTTGAGCTCGTTCAACCTCCCGCTGAACTCGTAATTGATTATCCTTTTGACTGGCCGTGCCGCTTATCCACGGTGCAACCGACACCTTCGTCCTCTCGCCCTCTCACCGCTCCCCCTATCTTCCGTTCGCCCGCGCTAACAATGCCTGATGAAGCCATTAAAAGCCACTCACACGCAAGGCCTCCACCGACCTCCGACCTCCCACCTCCGCCCTCCGGCTCCTCGCGGTTGTTGCGGCCATGTTTGCGTTTGTGTTTTTTCGATTATTCTTAGAACTCCGTGGTCTCCTCATGCGTGAACAATTCCATAAATGGCCTTCTAATAGCTGTCATTAAAGCATGGAAACATAAATTTATATTTGTAACCTAATTATTTATTTATCCAACGGTATCAAGTGATGGCCTGTTGTTGTCGTAGCCGTGCCAAAGACAGCCATGGTCCCACGTGCGCTGGCACGGACCGAGTTTAATGTACTCTAATGGCGCCGGTGTCGGATTACGATTTGCATTTGATGGATCAGCAACAGGTCGAGGTCTCCAGCGGCGTCAACGAACCGGAGGACTCGAACAAGGAGTTCTAGAAAATTCCATTAAGAAGGATTTTCTATTAATTTAGGATTTTCATCCGTCGTTCGTCAGGCTTTTGAGCCGCAACTGCAAATTGAGTGCATCAACTTGAGTCATCCTTGCCGCGAGGCACTCGTTTAGGCCTTAATTCCTTCATCATTTCGCCCTTCGCTCCGTCTGAAGCTCGTTTCACCTGTTGCACTAACACGAGTCATTCACAACCTGACTAGCAATTAAACTCTGGCGGCCAGGAGGGAAGAAGGGGGTCGTGAGGGAAGAGGAACTCGTTAAGTCGAGCTGACTGAAAAATGCGGCCACCTGACAAATTGCATAATAAAGTCGCCTTCCAGGGCCGCAACGAGCACTGCCGGTGACAGCGGCGAGCAGCGGCGCCCAGAGGACACGGCCGGGGGGCAGGCAGGACCAGGAGCCAAGTGGGCGACAACAAGAGGCAACGGCACCGACAAATGGCTCCCACGGCCGCCGTGGAAAAACTGCATCGTTTTCATGCAACGGAAGCGAGAGAATAATTTTTAATTTTAAATTATTTTCCTTCCGCTCCTCCCACTTTTTCCTCACTCACTCACTCTCTCGCTCTCTAATTTACTAGTTTATGATGAGGTGTCAGTTGGGAGGAGGACGAGGAGGGGCGTGGCAAATTGGCCAATACACTCGTCGAGCTGGGCACTTCCGCGCGGTTTATGGCGACACTTCCGGTGCTCGTTGGCTCCTTATCGGGCGCCGCACATGCGAGCGATTACGAAGCCTTGCATCCCAATTTGAATAATTTTCACATGGCAAATATATTAGTGGCTTATTCTTATTTTCCGCTCCCCTCGCCGGCTTCGCCCTGATTTGCATAATTTATTAATTAAGCCTCATTAAGTTCTCATGCCCGCTCCCTCGCGCGGCACACGCACGCACACGTCGACATTAGCGCTTGTTTATACGGGGACCGCACGCTTTCGTCCGTCCGTCCGTCCGTCGTCGTGCGCTTCGTGTTCGCATGCATTCGCATACAAATCGCTGCCGACTTACAGGCGCGATCCCCAATCAACACGGAGCCCTCTCGCCCTCGAGCTGCACCTCTGGGGCTCCCAGAAATCGGGTAATTGAAGATTACACCACAATATCAAGTTCATTAGGAGAAAAAAGTTCCTCAAATTCGTCGGAATTTTCCTCGCCACTCAGGTATTGATCCTTTCAACTCGGGCATTGTGCCAGGCCTGGGCACAGAGGATATTTCCCCGTAAATGAAGTACAGCAGTCGAATTCAATGAACTCCGGCCCTTTGTGTCGCATGAAATCCAATACGAATTCTCAGTTCGGGGAATTCGTAGAGCATTTCGGGGAAATTCTATCGAAAATAGGGAAACAAATTTTGGAGTAGTTGAACTCGTCTCGTCTTGGTATTTTACAGAAATTCGCCAACTGCCTGAATTTCCTCTGACTGAATGTCTTTCGCAAATATCTGTTAACTCGCAAGTAACTGAAAGGAAAAGTCCAACAAATTGTTTGCTGTTTTCTGCCCTGAATTCAAAATTTTCCTACTTGAGATTTAGGCAAAGTAAGAAAATTTAAAAATAATGCAATTCGTTTTCGGCGACTGCTTAAAGTTAAATATTTTTTAATTATTTCGGACGAATCGATGGTTTTTCCGCACTTGAATTTTCTCTGAAATTAGCGAAGTGACCCAAATGGTGATTTACTGAGAATTATTTAGAAAAAACATATGAAGTTTATGAGGTTTGACTTTGGTTCTCGATGATTGGAATTATTTCCTGGTACGAAGAAATATGAGCAAATCCTTGTTGCCATCTAATTCAGCATAATTTTTCGGCACAATTTTTCAACGAAAAATCTTTTTGGATTTTCACATATTTTTTAAATATTTATAATTTTTATCACAAGTAGTTATTGTATTATTTTTCATGTTATTTTTAATAAACTAATGCACAAATTTCTTCTATATTTTGATGTATTTTATTTTCATTTTCTTGCACTTTTTTATTACCACAAACGATGACCACAAAAAAATTAAGTAACGTGGAAAATAATATTTCCACACAAGACACGGACACTCACTCACACACACACAAGGGTAGCGCGCGCACTCGTTGGGAGGTCTGGGCCAGCGTCAAAGTGTCTGTCGAGCGGCAGCACCGGCACCGAACTGATTCCTCGATCCGCCAGGAGTCGGCACCAGCCGACGGCCAGGATGCGGGATTTGGTCGAACGAATATTTGGCAACGGCAGCAGCGGCGACGGGCGAAGCCACAGACAGCCCGAACAGCTGTTGCCGCGAGGAAATGGTCGATAGACTGTTTTTTAGCACAGCAGCAGGACACAAATCGCGCCGAAGGACATGCGCACGAAGCGTCCTGAGGAGGGGAATTCGTTTTATGAATGAAAAACACTTGTTAGCGTGCGGCCTCCGTGGCCAGGGGAAGCGCCCAATGCCAACTGTTATACCAGCTTCACTGTTATACGTCCCCACTCCGCCGGTCTGTAGCAAGGTTCGTGTTAAGGAGAAGTCGAGAGAGTCCCAGTGAAGTCTTTCGAACAGATGCGATTTGTCATAATTTCTCCTTCGACTATTACAGGGGAAGTTTCTCCTGAATTCGTAGAACAGTCGGGAGTTGGTAGAACAGATGGAAATTGTGGAGGGCAATGAGCTGGAACCACTTGTTGACTGTTTGGAGGGGATCGAGGGGCAGGTATAACAGCTTGTGGGCCATGGTTTGGGGCTGGTTTCGTTGATGAAATTCGTTGCTGATTCTTAGCATCATAATTTAGAATATGGTTGTGCGTAACTAGTGTGAAAATTGGCATGTTGCACAAATCTACCTATTTTTTCTTATAATATTTTCTTCAATTTTTTTTTATTTATTTTTTTTTTGGCCCTCACCTCGACACCTTGCGAACGGCTTCCCGCCCCCGCACTTAATCTCATTATCGCCCTGATCTATCCTGTTATCCTTCTCGTCCCGACGAGGACGGCGACGGCGACCGCCGCCAACACTTGGGCTTCCTAATTCGCTCGGTTGTAAGCAGTTTAACTGCTTCTCGGAGATTCCCGCTTTGTGGCTTTGCAATTTGCTCGAAGTTCTGTCGTTTCCATGCCGCGGACTGAACGCATGTCAAGCCACAGCAACAACAAGGCATCAACTGGATGAAGAAAAAACCGTTTATGAATTTTTCCCCTTTCTTCTGGTGCTCCTGGTCTTCTTTGTGGAGCGGCAGCCGTTCATGACAGTTTTTATTTGTGGAGCATTTTCTTAATGTGGTCGTCGGAGTTGGTCTTGTTGTTGCTGTTGTTGTTGTTGCCATAGCTTTTGTTGTTGCTCTTCTTTTGACTGTTTCATAAATAAAATATTTCAAAGGAATCCGACAACGTTTGGTTTTGCCTGCACCATGTCGAGAGCAACAAGATTAAGAACAACAACAACAACACAAGTAAACACAGCAATAATAACAACAACAATAACAGCAAAAACAACAGCAATAGACAACAACATCAAGAAAAACAACAACAACTCGCTCGCTCGCTCGTTGTGCTGATAAAGCTTTGGCAAAGAAATCGCTCTCTCCATCTTTCTCTCTCTCTTTCTTCGGGGTCGTTTTCTCTGAGGTGCGTCTGCGGGGCATTCGTAAGTGTGTGTGAGTGTGTGTGTGTGTGTTTGTGTTTTCGTGAATGTTTGAGTAACTCTCGTCTAGCTGCAAACTTCTCAAATCCAATTTTAATACGTCGCACTCAGGACAAACGTCTTCGGGTTCTTCGCCTTCCACTGCCCTCGGTCCGAAGTTCAGCGGGTCAAGGCCTGGGTTCAACGGAATCCCTTTCCCGGCTGAACAGATCTTCTTCTAATTTCCATGGAAAACCTCATGAATCCGAGGGCTAAATTAATGAATTTACAAGAAGTCGCCAAACACTAGTCGTGTCCTGAAGGGACTCGAGTTAATTGCTCGAGTTGATTTTTCGTGTTATTCCTTTGAGAAAGAAAATGTTTCTACATCACGCACCGTAAAATGCAACAACAAAATCTCGGCATATTAATTGCGTCCTGCGGAGCATTTGTTCAATATTATTGCAATATTCCTTTTTAACTTTCTGCACGCAATTAGCGGAAACAATTAACTTTCCAGGGCGCGAGGGGCGAGAAATAAAAATGTGTTTTATTAAATAGGTTCCTTTTTTGGCCCCCGGCCTGCTGCGGTCAACTGAATGAAGTGAATACAGGGTGAGCGACGACCACAGGTGAATGCGTTCGTCTGGAAATGCTCGATTCATTTTTGCATTGCTTCCCTTTCGCCAGCCTGTACATTTCGCATCTCGTGGTAAGCTTAATTGAAAAACAATAAATGGAAAATGCGCGATCTCGCATCGAGGTGAACGAGCTACACACACAGACAAAGGTCGCTTAAGCGGTTTGACTTATCCTTCAGCCGCCCACCTCCGTCCCCGCCCACTGACGATCCCAAAAACTTCTCTTCAGCCTTTAACAACAACGGCTTCCTCTGCCATTGCGAGCACCAGGCTTTCATATTTAATTACAATTCAATACCGCGAGACGACGTCCATCCGTCCGTCCCTCCGTCCGTCCGCCCGTCCGTCCATCCGTCCGTCGATCCGTCCGTCCGGCGGTCGGATGGCGGCAGTTGTTGCAACGGGATGCTGAGAACTCGAGCGATTCTGCTGGAAATTAAAATTAACAACGACGAGCTGGAGAGGCGAAATTTACCTGCAAGAGAGAGAGAGAGAGAGAGAGAGAGAGAAGAAGGAGGAAAAGAGATTAATGCGTTGCAATTGGTCACTGTGTGTAAGGGCAGAGGGCGGAGAGGGAGGTGGAGACAAACAGGTAGGGAGAGAGACAGAATCGAGTATGTCCTGAGGGTTTTTTATTTTTTTTTGTTTTGGGAGAACATTTTAATAATTGATTGTTATTAATTAAAATGGGAGAAGCGCATTCGTCGTCGGTTCAGCGATTGCGAGCAGGAAACATCTGCAGGGAATCGTGTAACGAGGGAAAGAACTCAGTATTGAAATTTACAAACACTAAATAAATTAACATATTTTTAAGAAACAAACATTTCGATAAGAAAAATCCGCTTCCTTGGGCTGCCAAAAGCTGTCTAGAAGATCGTTTTTCCTTCTCTGTATTTATGCGATTTTTTCTGAAGCCCCTGGCCAATGATGAATGACGAGATTTCGCCTCTAATTCAACTTCCTCAACTTCCTTCCCGGCCTTGATCCTCACTCACGGCACAATTAATTACTTCAGCCGGTCGGGCGAGCGCAGGACACGCCACGCAGGACATCGCCGTGAGTAATTGCCAGCAATTTTCCTCGTCATCGACGCCCACGGCATGAATGTCCCGACCTCTTCTTTTTCGTGTGCCTTCGCTTCACCGATGATTAAACTCAGCGGCATTAACTCCAGCAGCAACAACAAGATCACCAAATACAACAAAAACTGCAATGTTAAAATTAAGCTGCAGCTCGCGGGCCATTCGTCAATCCCTTAATCCTTCGTCCATTTATCCTGTGATTGTATCGCCGGTGTAGTACGGACGAGTGACGGCGAGAAAATAAATCGAATATAAAATTGAGGAAAAAACGCCAATTAATAAACCAGAAAGCGACCGAAGGGCAGGAAAAAGGAAAACCGTCTCAGTCCGCCCGCGATTTCGCTCCCTTTTTATTTGTCTAATGGAAGCCCTTTTTTGCCGTTCCCGCCATCGGCTCCGCTGTTCACGGTGTGCCAGGACAACGATTATCCTTTTGGTCCACCCCACCCTCCTCTGTTTGCCTTTCTCCTCCACACCAGAACCAATATTTCTCTTTCTTCCCAACTCTTTCGTTCGTCCTCGGTGCGTCCGGCGGTTTTTGTGCCTCGCTCTCATGCAGTTCTAAATGGAAAGTGTGTCCTAGGACAATATTTATGATCCTTGGAACAGGGTTCATGAAAATTCGAACGGTTTATTTTAGGGGAAGATTTTATTGAAGCCAAATCTATAAATGCAGATCATGAACTTTGATGTTTTGGCATGAAACTAATATATAGGAAATAATTTAAAATAACAATGAAGTTTCAGTCAGCAACTAAACGTATTTCGATAGGCAAATTAGCGATAAAAATTCGGACAAATTAAAAAGAGCGAAATCAAAAGTTCGTCTACTTTTGAAATCTCAAGAGAACATCCTTCATTAATTCGGGAAGAATTATTCAAAGTTGTGATGATGCATGGGCCTGAGTTTCATCGACTTCCTTGAACGATACGACTTCGGCGATATGCATTAATAAGGTATGTAAATTTCTTATAAAAAACCTCATCATTGAAAAGTTTTCGCCGCCTGCGAGAAGGACATCGCCGAGGATCTCGAGCAGTATCTCCAAAAAGTTAGGCAATGAATTTTAATTCAATTAAAATTTGTCAAGCGACCAAATGAAATCAAATGGGAGAGCACGAAACAAAGGCAATGGAAACTTTTCACTCCGACAACAAGGCAGGAACCGAAACAGAAGCCACAACAAAAACAGAAACAAAAACCGAAGCTAAAACAATAACAAAACAAATACAATGAAGGACATGAGTGCGAAATGGAGAGAAAGTAAGAGGCCGGAATCTTGAGTAAGGACAATAAAACTTTGCACTTCACATGACAACAACGACAATAACAATGACAAATTATAACTGCAGACGAGAAGAAAGGCAACAACAACAACAACCATAACCAATAAGAGCAAAAACAATAGGACAACAACAGCAGCAATGGGGCAACAACCATAGAAGAAGTTGGCATCAATTATGAAAAAGAAGACGAAAACACTTGGAACAAAGTGAAATTTTAATCAGATCAGAATTGGGAGAGGAATGAACAGGGGAGCGGAAAAGTCGCTTTGGGGAGAACAACAACAACAACGAGAACGAGAACGAGAACAACAAGCTCACGAGCAACAATTGGGAATCATTAGCTCGAACAGACGAAGTCGGCAGGAGGCGTCACACACTTGATTCACTCGTTCGAACTGGATCCGTCGGGGGCGAAGACGAACAAAAGGTGTCACTGAGGGGCGGGAAGGACGAAGAAGGACTCGGGCCTGGAGACGGAAGCGGGAGGTGGAGGTGGAAGAGGAAGCGGAAGCAGCTGTGAACGAACCCACACTTCATCGACCTCGCGGGGTTGGGGCGCGGAACGTGCGAGGCTCAGGTTGCGACGAGGCATGTCCACATTATTTCTAGAAATAAATTCAATTAAAGCCCGTCGATGTCGGAAAATTAAAAAATTTAAAGGAAAATTAAAATTTCCTCGGGTACTTTTCCGAAGTTACGGAAGTCTAAGGACGCAGTCAGCGATTACTTGACGCCGTGTCTCCGTCTTCCCCGCTTCCTCCATTGCTCACACTCCTCTTCTCCCTCTCTCTCTCTCTCTGTCACGCTCTCTCATTACGAGCCTCGTCAAATTCGCATGTCGTCTGTCAAGCGAGCGGCTCTTGTTGCGCGTCTTGACTTGGTGAAAACATAATCAGCTTAGACTGTGGCAGCACGTGTGGCACACGAACACACACAAAAACACCAACACCACGGCACTCACACCAAGCCGCTCCCACACACCCCTGCCTCCCCTCAACCACCCTGACTGACTTCTGCAATCGTCTTCAGGAACCCATTCGGCGAATTCGCACGAGTGCAGGCGACCGACCTCATTTGCAACTCGAGTCTTCCTGCACTCGAGCGACGTTTGCCGAGCATCGCGTCCTTCCTCTTCCTCTGCCTTTGCCTCTCCAACGTTCCAACTCGACTCCGTCCGGCTCTCGAGGAAGCTTCGCTCATTTGCGGGTGAAGTCGAGGTGTTGCCTGGAGAGATGTTGATGGTCATTTGAAATCTCGAGTAGTCTCAAAGTCTCAGTCACGTTTGCCTCTTCGCCTCGAGGCTCCGAGACATAATTTCAACTGCTTTTGTTCTGGTTCTCATCTTGTTTAGGAAATATTGTTAAGAAAATCTTTACAGACTCTCTTTAAAAATTTAAAAAAATGTAGTAATTCGAAAAATATACAATTAGAACTAAAAATTTAGAAAATAAAAAAGAGCAACAATATTTATAAAAATGCATTGGCAAAACTTAATAACTTTAAATTGTTTTCTTTTTGTGATTTTTCGGTAATTTGAATTTTCTGAGTAAGAAAATTTCAGAATTAAAAAAATGTTGTCAGAAAAATTATAAGAAAAAATCTGTCTAATAATTTTGTCCCTACATATTTTTTTTATTATTATTTTTTTTTCTTCTATTTTATAACTTGAAACTGAATTTAAGTTCAATTTTATTCAGAGTGAATTAAAAAAGACAACCACAGTAAATTTTCAATTAATTTCCAATTGAAACAAATTTCCTTAAATTGAGTTTTTTTTGTTGTTGTAGTTTTAATTTTCCTCCCCTTCCTTAAAACTGCAAGCTGTCCCAAAGCCTCGCTAACATGTTCCACTTCCCTGTTGTCCCAATGTTATCCCAGTTCCAATGTCCTTTAGGTTGAGCGAGGACACAAACCACTGTGCTCAACAGAGCGAGAGCTTTTAACGAACTCTCTGTAAAGCTCTCTGTTGTCCTCCTGAGGACGCTGCAACAACTCGCAGGCTCGAAAACAAACTTTCACGACTGATGATGACCAATTAGTGATATTTTTCCCACCGATTAATCTCATAATTTTCGTTTTTAGGGAGCTACCCAGGAATCTTTTGAAACCTTAATATTCTTAATTCTTAATTTTCTCTCCCTCTCTCTCTGCCCCTCTGCCGCGGTGGAGTCTCAGGAGCTCGGTAAAAGGACCATCAGTCTAATTATAGCACCATCAAACCAACAGTTCAATCCCACTTTTTCCACCTTCTGCATTCCTGTTTCTCCCTCTCGCTCGCCTTCTCCCACTCTCCCATTCGGAATTAGCCGTCTCTTTCGCGCCGCTATCAAATATTCTGTTGCCGTTGCCGCGCGACGACGAATCGCCCAAGATGTCCTTAACGACCAATTAAAATGAATATTTCATTTCGCGACCGGCCAGAAGAAAATCACGTTTAACGACAAAGCGAAAGGAAAAACGAAAAAAAAAATTAAAAATAAAACGAAATGAAACCCGAAGCGAAGTGAAACTCCAGGTCAGTACTTATGGGAATTTATTGCTCTGACCCTCTTAATTAAGGCGTCTCTAGGTATTCAAAAGCGAAATTCGTTTATTCGGGATTAATCAGCGAGGTCAGGGGAGGGTCAGGACATGCCTACCAAAAGGATCGGCTCGACTTTGATGGCGTATTTCGGGCGATTCGGGGTCTCCCTGAATTAATCTTGGGATTTGAATGGATTTACAGGAGATCAGTGGAGATGCATTGGGCTTGAGTGGTGTGGAAAATTTCATAAATTCCCTCAACTTCATCTTCCTTCAACTATTTTTAACTCTCTTCTAGTCTTCAAACGTTTACATCTCCCTTTAAAGATCTTCATCTTTGTTCAACCGCCTTCAACTTCCTTCAACTAATTCCGGCTGATTTCAACCGCCTTCTGCCATCTCTCCATCGACATCCCTCGCTCACAGGAAATTAACCACCTGAACCGACCGGAATCACCTTTAACAACACCCTTCTCCAGCCTCTTAATCCGTGCTCGGTTCTCCATCTCTTTCTAGTTGAGCATTAAATCAGACGTTGCAGTCCGACTGCTACTGTTGTTGTTGTTTGTTATTTTCAATGTTTTTGTTGTTGTTGGTGGCATGTTCTATTGTTTTTGCTTGGTTTGTTTTGAACCGCTGCATTCGAGGTCTTTCATTAATTGAAGCTTTGAATTTTTCCCCCTCGACGTGAGCCGCGATCGCGATTTGCAATGGCAACGGCAGAAAGAGGTATAGGAACAACAATAACAACAACAACAACATGAGCAAAAACAACACAAACAACAACAACAAATTCTACATCCGCCACGGAACTGGCGGCGAACCTGTGAGGCGAAAGGCAGGGAAGGAAGCGGAAGCCACGAAGAGGTGAAGGAGCTGAAAAGACAGAAGAGGGGCAGAGAGAGAGAGAGAGGAGAGAGACAGGAGAGAGAGAGAGAGTGAGAGTGATGGAGAGAGCGAGAGCACACATCGCTTGAAATTTATATTCCGAACCGGAAATTAATTAAAGACGAGCGCAAACCAACGACAGACAGACAGAGACCAACTGGGCGAGCCAGAGTGAGCGGGAGACGGGGAGAATCAGCGAAAAAGAAAAGCGAGAAAAACACGGTGAGGGTGAGGAGCGAGACAGCGATACGATGTGCCGTCGGGAGTCGGAGTCGGGTTCAGCGGCGGCGACGGCGTCGGATGGCGTCGAACTTCGCAGCTGCAGCTGATGTTGAGAAATAAACAACGATAGAGCGGCGACAGGCAGCGACTTAGATTTGCTGGTGGGACGACAGAAACAACAACAACAACAACAACAGTATCACCAACAACAATAAAGGTAATTACAACAACAATAACAACGGTAGCCATAACAAACATCCTGCGTGGGAAATATGGTCTGAGGCAAGCGGAAACTGCAACAGAGGAAGGCAAGTAGAGAAGGAGAGGAGGAAAGGCCAGCGAAAGAGAGGTCGAGAGAGAGGGAGCGGGATGGATAGTGAGGAGAGTGAAAATAATTGCACGAAGAGCGACGCCGAAGCCGCTTTCGCTTCGAAATCCATTCGCATGCAATTCGCTGTCGTCCGGCATCATCGCAAAAGCCACGGGAACAAATCACAGCGACAGCCGATTACTGTCACTGTAGTGCCGTCTCTCTCGCTCACGCACTCTCTCTCTCTCTCTCCTCTCAAGAAATGTGAAAAACATTACCATAAAACAAACTCTATATAATTTACAACGACTCGCAAAAATAAAAGTAATTTATAACGTATATATAAAGTATGTAGTCTTTAACAAAGTATTTTAAAAAATATAGTTAGACATTGCTCAACAACTCTCAAAACCCAAATGTAAAAGCAATTTGTGAAAAATGTTTAAATTATTTAAAGAATCTTCATTTATGCAAATAAAAATAACCAAAATCACTCCGGTTTATGAACAATCGCTGATGTTTTATCACAATCACTGCATTAATTGCATTACCAGCATATTTCGGCCATCACCCGGACTTAACGAGCCAATTTCGGGTCGATTTCGCCATCCTAAAATTCACCTCGCACCCATCGACCGACCCTCGAGCTCGATCCTCCCCACCCCCCATCGATCTCACTCCATTTCGCCGACCAGGCTCCCCATTGTTCCGTTCGGAGATAGCAATTACAGAATGACATGAGAGTCGTCCGGGCGCCTAAATGTATGCAAATAACTGGAAGCCATAATCACGTGAATTGTCATAAACACATAGGCCAAATGCACGCAGTCACGGCGACAGGGAGAGTGACAGAGAGAGGGGAGGTGAAACGAAAGAGATACCCTTATGGAACTGCATGACGTCCCGCAAGCCCATAAGCCTGTGGATGCAACGCAGTTTCATTTGACACGCCGGATAATTATGAAAATTCATGCTGATTTTGAGCCTTTCGGAAAACTCCAGCCCAGCAATTAATTTCCCCCCAGTCCCGAGGGCGCCAGCGACGAACGAAGAGCGCTGGCCGAGGGGGAGGTGGGCAGGATCAGGGTGGTTTATTGGGCAGTATCCGGGCTCCTCTTTATTGGGGGGATCCGCGGCTGGTGCAATTAAAACCATCGTCTAAATCACTGTGCGCACAACTGGAGCCAAATGTCAAATGACGAGAAGCCATCGCCGTCTCTTTTTATCGCCAGTGACCCCCCCCGCCCCCCTCTCTCTCGCTCTCTTCCTTCATCGCGCTGTTGCCATTGCAACATATGAGCAATTAAGTCAACAACACCAGCCACGGAAGGCAGCGGCGGCAACGTGAGCAGCAACAACGCGCCCATAAAACATACTCATGTTGTTGTAGTTGTTGTTGCGGCGGGTGCGTGGCGGTGTTGTAATTGGCATTACAGTTGTTGTTGCTGTGTTGTTGTCTTGTTGCTTTGCCTTGCCTCCAGTGCAGTGTTTTTGGGAAAAGATTTCCGCATGTCGCAGGATCAACCGGGATTGGCCGGGCGTTAGTGGAAGGACGATAATAAAACAGCGATTTTATTGCGCGATCGACATGTGAGCGAGGCAGGGACGGGGAGAGAGCGAGACGAATCCGCAATCAAGGTTCCGCCAAAAACAGAAAGGCCAGGAGTAAAACTCAGGGAATTCCGAAAGGGATCTGACACAGGAGGACGACCGAAAGAGCAATGAATTGCCAATTGAAATAACAAAGAGCCCCGAAAACAAAACGGACATTAAATTTAAAATACAAAAAAAAATAAACTCCAAAGAAAAGCAACAAAAATAAAGATCACAAAATGGAGACAAAAATGCAGAAAAAAAATAAACGAAAGACAATAAAAATACAAATATTGGTACGAAAAAACAGATAAAAATACATCGATATGACGGGATGAAATGAATATCGATCAAAAAAACCAACCCATTGAATTATTCAACATGAGAACCCTGGGAAGGCATGAGGCAAATTTACCTTTCATAAAGTCATTTGTGCAAATAAAAACAAGCCAATAACATAGCAAATGAAATGTTAATCAAATATCGCAAAAAGAAGAGGAGCGCGTGAAACAAAAATAATGTCAATTTAAAGAGGCCGCTAGAGAGAGAGAGAGAGCGGCTGAAATGAATGAAACACAATGGTCGATATCTCGGAAACCGAAACCTGTCGCATGAAGGCAGCCGAAATTGAATTTTAAAATCGTGCCTCGCGTGCAAACATCGCGCTGAGCCTGGTGGCCGCATATGGTTGGGAACGCGGCTCAGAATGTCAACAACAACAAAAACAACAACAGAAGAAACAACAAAAACACCACCAATAGCAACAACAATGGCGAAAATACGCACAATACAAAAAGAGCTACGGCAGCAATGGTGAAATCTACAGATAGACTAACAATAGATCGGGCAACAACAACCACAACGTCGGGAACATATGTAAAGTTAGAACTGCGATAACAACAACAACAACAACAAAACCAATAACTAACGCAACAACAACCGTGGCATCACCAGCAGTTGGCAGAAACAACAAGTCGAAATCCCATGAAATTCGATTCGCGAAAATCATTTGTTTTCGCATCGCTGCCAAAGGACGCGGGCACCAGTGTTGCCAGAGTTTTGTCTGCGAGGCTCGGTGACAAAGTTTTTGCAAATATTGTTATGCGACAGTTAGATAAATGTTCTTTTTGTTGTTGTTGTTATTGATAGTTAGTCGATAGTTTTTTACTTGTTTTGCTGTCAAAGATTTTTTCCCTTCCTGCTGTCGGTAGATTTTTTTTCTTCCCCTGCTGTCGATATTTGTTTTTCCTTATTTGCGGCCAAAGCTTTTTGTCATTGGTTGCTTTTTTGCCCAGCATTTCCTGTCCTTCCTCCTCTCATATCTCATTGCATTAGCATCTGGTCGCCTGAGTCGGCGGAATCTCCGAGGGATGGGTACAAAAGAACACAATACAAAAGCAGAAAGATGAATAACAAAGTAGAAAGAGTAGGGAAACGAAACCACGTCGAAACGAACACAAGAGAATTAAAATCCGAGACAATAAATTTAGCAGCAACCAGACGAACAGCCACGAAAATAACTGACAGCTTGTGTCGAGGGAGATGGCATGTAATCTCTTGGACCCTCGCGCTCAGCCGAGCAGTTGTTGGTACTGGAATTGTTGTTGTCTCTTTTGTAAAACAAAAATCGCTTCAGCTTTTGGGAAATTTCTCTCTCTCCACCAATTGCAATCATCGAAATCGGTGTTGAAGTTTTTGCCATTTGACCTTTGACTCAACCGGTATTAAAAATTTCTTTTCTCTTGCTTTTGCTTTTTAATGTTTATGATTTATTTTTATTTTTTTGAAATTTGTGAAATCTGTTCATTTTACTATTTTAATGTGAATTTTTATATTTTTGTTATTTTAGTAATTTTCTCATTTCTTAATTACCTCAAATTTTTCCTTCATCCGAATTTCAATAAATTGCAGAACGACCTAGAATAAAACTGTGTTCGTAATTCCTTTATGTATTTTTCATCAAAGCCCAGTTTAATTATTCTGAGCACCGAGGAAAATTCCCAATTCCAATTGTGGCAATTCGGTAAATTATTCACCACATTGAACCGAATAATCTCGTCGGTTGCACGAAGGCTTTTTCCATGCCAGGCGGGGGTGGGGGTTACGGCTAGTAATACTTTAATGGCCATGGGGATCGGCCCAATAATAACAACAATAACACATGGGCCTGGGACGGACCGCAGCCTGGATTCGGCTCGACCAGGCTCATCTGCAGTCGGGTCAGGTGTTGGGAACGGCGAGGTAAACAACGGAGATAACAAAAAAGGGAAGGGCGAGAGATAACAACAAGGGGAAATAAGAACAACAAGGGAAAATAATAGCAAAATAGGAGGGGAATAAAAAGAACAAAAACAAGGGAAGTAAAGTCAAGAAAGGCAAGGGGAACGACAACAACAAGAAGGCCAGCGACAAACATAAGAACAAGAAACAGAACAACACGAGGAACCCCAAAACAGACCGACGAGCCTGAGAAATAGAGAAGGGAAAAGAGTGAGGGAGAGAGTGAAGGAAATAAAACCCCAATCGTGTGAGATCGGATCGAAGGCAATGAGGAAAGAAGTCGAAAAACAAGCAAAACAATCACAACAACGAGACCGGGGCGAAAAAATACAAAACATGACCGCAGTTCGGGGGTGGGGGCGTCGTCGACCACCGGACCGGTGGCAGACGGAGGAGGCCAGGGAGCGGTGGGCGGAAGGTGGCGGGCGTCGGAGCCATTTTAATAATTTATGAGGCATCATCGACGGAGCAGAAACAAATAAACTAACGGCAAACCGCAGGACGCAGGGGGCAGCGCTGGGAGCAGAGAAGGGGAGAAGAACGGATACAGAGAAAGACAGAGGGAGGACGAGTAATGGGCCGTGGGATTCCCCCGGAAGTCAGAGCCTTCCAGGAAGAACCGCAGCAGACTAGGGGTGAGTCTGGGGGTCCGGGGCGGAGGAATGCGTGTCAAATCGGACAACAACAAAACCCTGCCCTCCACTTGATCCACTTCCGACTCCTCTCGACTCGAATCCCACGTCCGTACCAAGCACTTGGGCTCTGGCTTAGCGTGGACGGGGTTGGGGTTGTGGTTGAGGTTGTCGTGGGGGGTGAGGGATGTGATGAATTTATTGCTCAAGTGAACGCGCCGAAAGGAGACTCCAATCGAGGCGACCGAATGGACTAGACTTGAATCGACAGGACTTTAATCGACAGGACTTGAATCGACTGGCCTTGAATCGGTTCAACTTAAATGAACTCGATTGAATCCACTCGCCTTGAATCGACTTGAATCAACTCGACTCAACTTCAATCGACTGGACTTGAATCAACTCGACTTATTCCACTGATTGACTCGACCTGATTTGAATCGACTCGACTCAATTGGAATCGACTGAACTTGACCTGACTTGAACCGAATGCAGTTGAATCGACTCGTCTGAATCGACTGAACCTGAATCGACTCGACTTGAATCAACTCGACTTGAATCAACACGACTTGAATCAACTCGACTTATTCCACTCGACTTGAATCGACTTGAACCGACTCCAAACGACTCGACGTCATCCACTCGACAGGAACCGTCTCGACTCAACATGGTCGACTCAACTGGGACCCACTTGGCTTAAAGTGAAGTGAACTGAACTCACCTTTAATGAAATCGACAGCCATCTCGAGGCCGTAGGTGTCCTTGTCGCAGTCGTCCAGGATGTGGGCGCCGAGGGTGATGTTCGGCAGGAACTGCTGCTTGTTCACCTGGTCGAGCGTGTAGAGCATCGCCTCGAGGGCCTGGATGCCGCCCTGGGGCATGATGGGCCCGCAGGTGATCGTGTCCTCGCGCGAGTGGACCATCATCAGCCCGCCGAGGATGACGTCGCCCTCCATCACCGAGGCGTGCTTCACCGGCCATGAGGGCGTCGTCGATGTCGACGATGTCGTGGATGTTGATGCCGCAGTTGTCATTGTTGACAATAGCGTGGTCGTCGCCGTCGCCAGCCCCGACGTTGACGTCGACGTGGAGGAGGCGGCGGCGACGACAGAGGCCGACCCGAAGGTGACCGGGCTCCACCCCAGCTCGGCCACGTAGGCGGCGTCGTGCGAGGAGCTGGAGGTGGACGTGGCGGTGGCGGCGTCGCCCAAGACGGAGGCGGAGTCTGGCGACGGCAGCCTGTCGAGGAAGGGGTGAAGCTCCGCAGAGGCAGAGACGTGGGCCGCGGGGGAGGCAGCGACAGAGACGTTGTAGATGGGGGCGGCGCCAACTGTTGCTGGTGCTGTTGGCAAATAGCGCGGAGGCAACGTGGGCCAGGTCGAGAAGCTGTTGAAGAAGGTGCCGGGTTTTGGTCTTGCTTTCTGTGCTAGTGTTGTTGGGGTTGGAGCTATTGTTGTTGTTGGAACTGTTGTTGTAGTTGCTGCATCTATTGTTGTTGTTCTTCCTACTGCTGCTGCTGCCGTTGTCTCTGCATTAACAGGGCTATTGTCACTAGCTGGCAACATTTCCTGTTGCTCTTTGTTTGCATCAGGCTGCGGTGTTGGGCGTGTTGTTGCTCCATCTATTGCTCGACTTCTTGTGTTCGGTGCTGTTGTTGCTAATGATGTTGTCATTGTTGTTTTCTCTAATGAAGTTTTTACTCCTGCCTCGGCTTTTGTAGCAGCCTCTGACGATTTTTTTGCTCCTGCCTCGGCTTTTGTTCCAGCTTCAGTTGTTGTTCCTGCTGTTGCTCCTGTCACTTCATCTTCTTCTTCTTCCCCTCCTCGCCCTGCAGTCCATGCCATGCGTTGTTTGCTTTTAGCCAAATCTACCGTTGCTGTTGCTCGTGTCGCTAGTGTTGCTGGAGATGCAGATGTTGACGATTTTACTCCAGTTGTTGTTGCTGCTGTTATTCCATTAATTCCTGCAGCTCTCAATGTCGGAGGAGTTGTTATTGTTGTTGTTGTTGCTACTGGTGTGATTGCTGCATTTGTAATTGCTCCGGTTGCTCCCTCCGTTGCTGCTCCCGATGCCGCTCCTGCTGCTGCTGCCAACCTCGCTGCCAGCATCGTCTTGTGTACTTCTTCCGTCGACATATTGTTGGAGTTGTTGTTGTTGCTCTCATCAGCCGTGCCTCCCTTGTCGTGATGGCCCAACCCACTCTGGTTGTTGACCTCGTCCACGGGCCTCGATGACTCGACCCTGGTCGTCGTCGCCTCCTGCTCCGCCTCCTCGCCAGATTCCTCGGGAGGCTCGACGGGCAGCGGCACCGTCTCGATGAAGCTCTGGTCGTGACCCATCGGCTCCATGTCGGCCTCCTCGTCGCTGACGATTTTCATCGGCGGCGGCACCGGGTTCTCGAGCAAGGTTTGGTTCAGCGAGTTCGAGCCAGTGCGTTGGATCGGGTCCGTCTGAGTCGGGTTGATCGAATTCGGTACCTTCTGAATCGGGTCCGTCGAAACCAGGTCCCTCTGAAGCGGCTCCACTGGAATCTCATCCGAATTTCTGTCCAAACCTTGAATTGTGCCCTTGCTCGGATTCTGATCCTCTTCCAGGCCCGGCACCGGCTCCTCTCGCGGATTCTCGCTGATGTACCGAAGACCGCCGTTCGATCGCTTCATCATGAACCGACCCGAGGACAGCGCGAGGCTGGGCGAAGGGCCTGCGATGCCCTCAACTGTTTCTTCCTCCCGGCCGGCTTGTCGTGTTCCACTCGTCCCTGGAGAGCCCTCCAAGCCGCCGCCCTCAAGAGTCGAAGAACTTGAGTTCAAGAGCTCAGTGATCTCGATTCGAGCTCCCACGAGTCCCGCGCCGGCTGCGGCTCGTGTGCCCTCTGATTGCATCGGACCACCTTCAATTACATCCAATGACGCCGACGCCGACGACGACGACGACGACGTAGACGACATTCGCAATCCTTGTCCGCCCTCTGGAGTGGCAGCCGTTGCCGCGATTGCCGAGATCCCATCTCCGGCACTGGCCCTTGCGGATGTCAACCTGTCCACCTGCAGGTGCGGCGACGGGTCCGTCGTGGATTCCGAACTCTCGTGCGTGTGCATTGTCTCCTTTTCATCCTCCTCCTGCTCCTCCTCCTTGCTGTCTGCTGTCGCTTTTTCGCTCTGCTTCACCAACTCCTCGCCTTCCATCGCCACCGTCTCGACCGCTCTCACCGGCCCCTCGACCTCCTTCGCCTCAACCCCACCCCCGTTCGACTCCATTTCGATGTCCTTCGCCTCCATTGGCTTCCGTTTCATTTCTTCCCGGAGATCATTAATTTTAATCGCTTGATTTTCTGCTGCTCCTCCGCCCCCCTCTTCACTCGCAGCTCCTCCTCCTCCTCCTCCTTGCAGCGCCCCCTCATCCGCTCGTGTCCTGCTGCCGTCGACCTCTCGGCCATCGCTTTTAATTTGCCGACCAGCAGCAACGTCGTCGTCGCCCACCTGTCGGCCTGCAGCTGCCGGGTTCGTTCCAGTAATCGTCAGTGTCGCTGCTGTTGTTGTTGCTGCTCCTCCTTCAGCTGCAACCTCTAGCAATTGATCCTTCGTCCCTAGTGACTTTCGCACTGCAACTTCATTTGACATCTTGGGGTTTCCCATGGCAACATTTTGCTCCCTGACTCCTGCTCCAGTTGTTGGGAATTCTTCCAACAATAGTGGCGACATTGTTGTTGCTGCTGTGGCAATGTCATTGTTGTTGTTGTAGTTTGTGCTGCTGCTGCTGCTGCTCCGTTGGTGGCTCATTAATTGTGAATTTTCGCCGGAAACTGTTGGCCAACTGCCAGCGTCGGGCGACGGTGCCGATGCTGCTGGAGTCGGTCGCCTCGTAGTCGTTGTTGTTGTAGTGGTAGTCGTTGTTGTTGCAGCAGTTACTGCATCACTTGTTGTTGTCGCATTTGTTGTTGCTACTTTTGTTGCCTCCCCTCTTGACTTCGCTGCCGAGATTCTGTTGTCGCCAACCAACACATTTCGAGGTCCCGGGGCCCTTGGAATTGTTGCCAATTCCACCTCTGACTCCTGCCGATTCCGTTGTTGTTGTAGTGCCTCAAGTGCTCTTGCACCTGGAGTTGCTGGAGGTGAGAGCGAGGGCGATGACGATGACGATGATGGTGTTCCTGTTGTTATTGAAATCGCCTCCTCCACTTTGGAGTTCTCCAATTTTTCAATTTGCTCTGCATGTTGCGATAACTCATCGTATTGTTGGCGGCTTGGTCGTGGCGCTGGTGGTGGTTCCTGTCGCTGTTGGTGGGGGAGCTGCTGCTGCCGGTGCTGTTGGTGCTGCTGCTGTGGCTCCTCGCCGTATATGGCAATCGCCGTTGTCGCTAGTAGTAGGCTGGCCAACAACAATATCTTATAGTAATTGCTCATGCTGGCGTAAATCAAATGCTCGCCTCCAATCTCGACCCAACTCGACCGAACTCGGCCCCACTCGACTCGACTCTGCTCGATTCCACTCAACTGCTCCTCTCACCTCGTCGTGCCAGCAGTTGTTCGAATTCTTGTTGTTGCTATTGGAATCGTTCGCCCGCGATTCTAATCGTATTCAACAAATCTTCCGGAAGTGCAATTTCGAGCTGCAGCGACAGCAACATTCGTCACGAAACACTTCGCGCAACAAAAAATGCTAACAATTTAAAATTTCCTCGTTCCCCTGTCCGATCCTTGGAGCTTGAGCTTGGTTCGATTGATTCGTGTGGCAACTGTTGCCGAAAAGCCTTTTCAATTGAATCCCGTTTCACTTCAAGAGCTTCACTTGAAGATTTCAATCTGCTGTTCTTCGCTGGTTTTCCTTCGCCTTCAATTTGGTCGGATCTCGTGTCCTTTGTGGGTCCCCTCAGCGCTGCTTCCTTTTTAATGTCATCTCCGCACTCACTTTTTTCCTTCTTTTTGACTCACTCTTTGCGCCGCAGGACACTGGAAGCGAAGGAACCAAAGGCCAGAGGCAGCTCGTGATCCTGCAAATAATGAGGAAAGCAAGCAGTTAATAAATAGCAGAACGAACGGGACCCAAAGACGATTAAAGGACCAGAGTCAGAAGGGGATCAAGAGAATCTCAGGCGATGTTTTAATGAAGAGCCCGTCAGCGAGAGCGGCTCCTTTGGCGAATAAAAAGTCTTTAGTTTGCCGACGACTCGAAAGGAAAGGGAGCTTTAAACAAGGAACTCCGCCTCCCTTTCCGTCTTCCCAGACCCCCCCCGACCCTATTCTGTACACATTTAATTTCGCCTCGTTGTCTTTGGGCTCCTCCTCGACTTTGGCTTTCATTTAGTTCTCATACTTTCGCCGTTTAATTGCGTTGTCCGGAGTGTTTTACGAGTCGTTTAGAGGGAAAACGGATTCATTTTCTCAGGGCAAAGTCCTCAACGATATTCGAGTGAATCAAAAAGGGGACGATCGCCGGGAAAGGGACGGCAAATGAGTTGCATTAGTTACATTTGAAATAAGGTTTGCATGAGAGGACAACTTAAATTAAAGACTTATGATGGGGAAGGGGAGCATTTTCTGAAGGCATTTTTTAAATTTCATTTTTGCGGCCACGCACTTCCGCCACTGACTTCCGGACAGCTGTGGCAGCCCCGCGGCACCCAATCAACGTTCGTGTGATGCGCGTCCCCGGGGCGAAGACGGCCTCGAGGCGTGTGAGCAATAATTAACTCTTCGGCAGAAAGTAATCAACGAACCTTAACGTGGAACGCAATGCAATGGAATGGATGCAAAAGAGAATGGATGCAAAAGAGGACAAAGGGACATCACAATAACATAGCGACACCATAAGAACAGCAGAAGTAGGGGGAAAATATGTGTGGTTTTGTTTTTTGTGCGAGTGCGATGGAGTTAATTAAACGTGAAGCAGGCGACCCGAGGGTTACGACCGAGGCCCCTGGGATAAAGTGGGTTGTTGTTTTTTTGTTTTTTTTTGCGCTCATAAAGGCGAGGCGAACAACACGAGAAACTCGAATTATGCCCTTCATTAAGTATCGAGCGAGCACTTCGTCCCCGTCGTGAACTCATAAACACCGAGATTTTTATCAACATCAACAAGAACTTCGCCGTCAACATCGCCATCGTCATCGCCATTGCGTGAAGTTGTTGTTTTCGCACTGATATTTGCTCAGCGAAATTCATGCTCCCACCTCGCGCGAAGTGCGATTTCGCAACATCCTCCGAAGGACGAGCACGAGGTGCTGATGGCCATAAATTTTTACACACGTACAAAACGCATCGCACGCAATCGGTCGCTGATAGCGTCGAGCGAGCAATTGCAAATGTCATCATCATCAGCAGCAGGAGCACGAGCAGGAGTACGAGCAGGAGTAGCGACAACAACAACAACAATAACAATAACAAGAGCAACTAACAGGACGTCGACGTCCGCCCCACGAGTCGCACGGACGCCCCTCCAATGGAGTGTTTGATGTGTTTGTGATTTGTTCCATTTGCTGCTCCTGAACCTCAGGCTCTCCCGCTCCCCCCACAATCGATTGGGACCGTTGCCAACGACGAGAGTGGCAGCGTGTGCCAGTTGCTGGGGGCAACAACACCAGGCAACAACAAGCACGCCGAACCCGACAGCCGACAGCCAGCAGCCAGCCATCGACAATGTATTCCCAAACTGACAATAACGAATGCAAACCGTGAAGAGCATCCACACCTCATTGACTCGCCCCGATCCCACCGGCGCTCTCTGTCCGTCACTCACTCTCTCTCTCTTGCCCTCGCTCTCTGTCTGTCTATCTCCTCCCCATGACGCTCTCTTCTTCTCTCGCCCCATCCCGCGCTTTTTCCACCAGTGCAATGAGCTCTTCCACGATCCTGCCGTCCTCGTCCTCCTTCATCTCCACCACCCTCGGTCGCCGCGGCCGCCCCTGTGAACGGCGGGCCGTGTGTGCGAAACTTTTGACATTATCGCCTTAGCCCGTGGAGCACGAGAGTCGGCCTAATCCTCAAGGGATTGCAAGGATTCAACGAGTTCAATGGATTGAATGATGGAGCAAACTATTACAGCCAACAAGACAATGGAATAAATGAAACAAAAACTATCGGAACTTCACATAAATTGCGTCCTCTCCCTCATTCGCTCTCTGTCACATTGTTTTGTCTTTGTCCCTTGGCTGTTGCCTGACGGTGGGCCAAATTGATTGATGGTGCAGTCGGCATTTGATTTACGATTTTAAAGAAGGACGACAAGGGGCGAGACTCGTCCTTCGGCTCAATGGCCCCGGCTCCGGCTCATCGGATGCAGGAAGGCGATGATTTGTCGCCGATCGGAGGATTGAAAGGATTCGCCGGGCTTAAACGCGACCCATGTACAGACAATCGGGACATTACACTTGTGTAAGTGATGATTGATGGTCGAGACAATGACGAATGGAAAGCGGAAAATATGGCAAAGTCGAGAAATATGAAGGCTGGGCAGCAAATAAATTCCCTTCAACAAGAGAGTTCACGGAATCCTTGAACAGAATTTGAATGAAGTCAGGAAAACTCCAAATCTCCGGTACGCCCCACAAGAAACTTCGACAACTGTTGAGCCAATGGTCGCGTGGGGCTCCAGTCGTCGCCACGCCAACTCCAAACCCGCCCCGATCCGTCCTTGAGCCGTCCTCTGTAATTAGACGAAAGTCGCCTCAAAGTTCCGACGACCCGCCTCGGTCGGCCCCGCCTCGCCCCGCGCTTTGAACTCTCCGCCGAGTTCGGGCCACGTAAATATTTAATAAAGGACTTCAGCCAGCGTCTTCACCGCCCCTGGACCACGCCCTCTTCGTGGCTTGGTTGTTGGTTGCTCTTCGCAACGAGGGTTCTCCAGTATTATTTCGTTGGTTGGCGTCGGTCCCGAAAGGTCTTTTGTACAAATGTTGCATCGCCAGCGGCACCGGGTCCAAGTTCCCAAAGTATTTTATAGTTTTCCGATGGTCGCCGCTTGCTTTTAATAGCAACAACAACAACAACAGCAACAACTGTTTGTTGGGATTAAGCGAGGCCGCCACAAGCAATGGGGAAAAGTTGCCCTAAGGAAGTTGGCGTAATTAGAAGGGAAATTTAGGGATGAGGAGCGGGAACTTTCAGGAGAGAGGACGGAGGGATTTCTTCACCTCAAATCCATTTCAGGTGGCACTTTGTGATTTTCCTTAAGAAAAATCCTTTGGCATATTTGTAAAAATTACTCCTGGTAAGGTTGAGAGAAACAGGTGTTGGATTTGATCGAAGCCATTGCTGAGGATGGCACAAGTAACTGAAGGGACTCGAATGAAATTGAGGAAAATCCGAGAGACAAAACAAAAATTTCCTGGTATTGCAGGGGACCACGGGGGATTTTATTTCTCTTAGTTATTTATCAATTTGTCTTGCTGAGAACTTGCAATTGCTTCACGTTTCCCGCTCTCTCTTGCCGTCCCTCTCATCGCTAGAGCTGGAGTCCGTTGCTTTGGTTCTTGATCTTTGCGGAAGGACGAAATTCCGGATGAAATTTATATTTGATTTCGAGAGTTCGAGGACCAAACGAGATTGAGTGAAGTGGAGTAGAGTGGAGTGAATTGAAGACAGCAGTCGGTGAGAGAATTAGAAGATAGAGACGGAGAGAGAGGGGGGAGGGGGCCGAATATCCCGAGAGTATTTCGGATGCAATTGATGCATTTAATGGAAACAATATGTGGACAGAAGCAACGACAAATATATGAGGAGAACAATGGCAAGGAGCAGCAGCAGCAGCAACAACAACTCGGATGAAAAACAACATTGGGAGAAGAGAAACAACAATTGCGACGACAACAAGAGTTGGTAGGAAAAAACAACAACAAAAGTGCGGGCAACAACAATTCAGAGGACATCATCACCAACATCAAGAGCAAAGCAAACGAAATGAGAAAATTTCATATTTTTCTATTTCTATTTCGCTATTTCTCTCCCTCTCCCTCCCAATTTCTCGCTTTCTCTTTCTCCCTTTATCTCCCTCTCTCTTTCTCCATCCCTCGGCAATACGTTGTCCGGTCCAGACTTCAATGTTCTTGATGTGATTGTTGTCGTTGTTGTCATTGTTTTTCCTATACTCGTGCAACATTGCAGAGTCCTGCAAAGTCTTCTGCACCGAGCTTGTGTTGTGACCCTCCACACACACATGCCCAACACACACACATCGAGCGCACTTGTTGACACACAGGCAGCAGCGTCCAGAGGCCCTGACGAGGGAGACGGAGAGATAGAGAGGTCAGAGACGGGGCGAAGAAATCCACAAACCGAAGACGGAATCACTAGAGAATTGAAGAACCTGAAATATGAAAATGAAATAAACCTTTGAAAAATGAAAATAAAAAAATATAAGAACAGTAAAATACAAAAAAACATTATAAACAACAAAAAGAATGGACTGGAAGTCGCAGTGATAACTTAATTTAATCACAAGAAACTTTCGGAGCAAAAATGATAAAAATTATTTTCGTTAAAAGAAAAAGAAAAGAAAATGGAAGAATATAGTTTGAGGAAGCAGAAAGTGATGCCGCAATTAAAAAGCTCTTCTTTGCTATTCCCAATTCAAATTTTTCATCAGCTGAAGATTTCGTATTTCGCAATTAAAACTGGAGAGCCAGAGGGAGAGTGAGAGAGAGATGGAGATAAAAGTCGGGGGCGTCAGAAAGTCTGCTGAGAATTTCATTATAAATGCATGAGGCTTTGTCTTTGCCCTCTCTCCCTCTCTTTCTCCGTCTCGCCTTGTCTCTGTCTCTCGCCAACTCTGCATTTCTTTCTCGCTATGACTCCGGAGACGCGAGATCTGCAGAGCTTCGCCTTCGTCTGAGTGCAGTTTGAAGAACTTTTTCGCTGATATGGAATACATTTCTCACTCTCTCACACACACACATTTCCCCTCGCTCTGTCCCTCTCCATTTCCACATAAATCTTTCGGTTTTCTGTAGTGGGCGAATGGAAACAGCTTCATTAGAAATCACTCTTTACGAGTGAATTTTTAACTTTCCATATTTATTGCACAGAAAACAATCCTTGAGCTCATGATCATGAGCCGAGGCTGCCAATAAATACAGCCGTAAACACACACACACACACATACTAACGCAGCTCTGGCAAGTTCCGCTTCGAACTCCTGCGCGTGAACTTGAGAAAGCTTTCAGGACTCGAACAAGAAACCGGCGAACTTTTTATCTCCCGTTGGGGAAACATTTTCAGCGCTCAACTTTTGTCCTCAGCCCCGTCGTCGTCCTCGCCGCTGTCGCCGCCACAAAGAGGATGAAGCGAAAGGATGACTGCGATGGTGGCGGCAGGGCACGAGGAAGAGGACGAAGAGCAGTAGGACGACGATTGGGAGGAAGTTGAGGACGAAGCTGAGGACGAAGATGAGGACGAAGCTGAGGACGATGATGATGAGAACGAGGTGAGGTGAGGAGAGGAGACCGAGGCCGAGGATGATTGTTCCAAAGACTTCGATTACCTTTGGGGCAAATTTCAGGAACGGAGAGCAAAAACACAAGGCAAGTTCGAAACAAGCACCGAGACCGCAGACAAAACTCGACCACAAAGAACGACCGGATGACTGCTGATTGTGTGGTGCATTAAGGACGACCCCTGACAAACCAGACCCCCCCCCCCCCCGTCAAGCCGAAAGCCACCCGAGTGCCCGTCGTTGACTGAACTCGGAACCCCGTTTAAATCCGTCATTTATTCGGCTACTGGTTAAGCGGCACTTAAGGCACTTCATTAATCTGGAGAGCGCCTCGCGGGGCCCGTGACGTATGAGCAGCGCTTAATGTGCGGCACGTAATGGGCTCAAGAACTCGGGGACCCAAGGACTCCAGATCCATCCCCAGCTTCTGCTGCAGCTCCATCACCAGCCCCAGCTCGAGGCCTGGCTGTCGAAAGCCTTTCGCTGTTTTTGCCTTCGTTATTGTATTCATATTGAAGAACTCGAACTCGCGCTCTGTTGTGCCGAATATTTATTACTTAATTTCGTTAAGAGCACTCAATTTCTCACTTACTCGCTGTACCTCCCCCCCCCCCCTCTCTCTTTCTCTTTCTCTCCCATTCGCTCCTTCCCCACCCAACCCTTCGCACTTATTGTAAGTATGTTCTTATGCTCATAATAAGTTTAAACTGTGTGTTTTATTGCCGCAATATATTCGTCTCATTTTATTGCCCTTTTATTTTTGCCTTCGTCTTTTGTGATTTTTCACATTTACCTACTTTATGCAGATATTCTGCCTTGTTGTTGGAAACTCTTACATTCACTAGCCTTTCATTGTTCTCGCTGGAATTTATGTCGAGTGAAAGAAAGGATGGGCAAAAATTTACAAAGCCTTTCAACTCTCTGTTAAAGGGACGAAATAAATAACGATATTGAAAAATATACCAAATTCAGTCACAGCAACATTTTCGATATCGTTGAAAGCAACATTTGGTTTCTCACATTCCCGAATTCTTGAAGTTCCTCATCCCTCATTGCGCGGTCTCTGGAAACGCATGTTCGGTGCCGTCCAGCCGATACATCCGAACTCCTGCGAACTCCTAACGATCTAATTTTACTCAGTATTGGTTCCCGTTCCCCGCCCGTTCCGCCCGCCTGCCCCCACGACATTAGTGCCATTTGTTGCACCACCTTCCACGGTGTCTTCCCGCGCTCCCTTCCCGTTACTATCGGCTCCGACTTAACCTCAGCACCAGCTGCTCCCCCAGCTCCAGGGATCATCAATTCCTCCTTCAGCCCTCGGCAGCTGTTGTTCGTTACGAAATCTTCGCCATCATTTGCTCCTCGACTCGTTTAATAATTATTATTTGCGTTCTCTCCGATCTTCGCTGTTTCCCTCAACACCACGTTGGCTCCTTCGCGTCGTGTTTTTCTCTTCTCTTCAGCTGTCTTCCTGCTCTCGCTGCCTCGTCCTGCTTGCCCTCTCTCCGTCGTTAATTTCCGTCGTTAAAAATTGCGGGGCGGTGGAGCAGTGTAAGTGGCTTTTAATTGAACATCCGCAGCCGGTCTTCACCCGCACAGGTGGCGCCCACGGCTCAACCGCCGACAGGACTCGCCTCACCTGGAAACAGGACTCTCCTCGCCGCAGGACTCATGGCCCGCTGCTCTGCGGCGAATTAATGAGCGAGTGAAGTCTTTACGGCGAGTCATTTAAAACGAGAGCCGCCGGCCCACAAAGAAGACGAACGACAGAAGAAACAGAAAAACTCGGAACGAAGGAATTACAAGAAAACATGAAATCGATCGAGGAGGAGGAGGAGGAGGAGAAGAGAGTGGGGGAGGAATGGAATCAGGAAGCTCTGCATAATTGATGCAAATGACTTGCACTTGGAGTAAATTCCCAAAATAGCGATCTTTAATCGTCAGTGGGCATCGCGATAATTCCCTGAATCCATTAGCAATTGGTTCAGGACTAATTATGGTCAATTCATGGAACTTGTCGATTGTCGCAATCACGCCCGATCGTCGAGGAACTCATTGAGAGGGCGTCGTAATTGGGGAGGCGACTCTTGACCTGTGACCCCGGCTCTTCCTCCTCTCCCCCGTACTCACCCAATCTCTCTCTTTCTCCGTGCCGAGCCTCCGTATCGATCTCTGTAAGTTAAGGACTCGCATTACACTGATGAAATTCCTGCCTTCGCATATAATTTAATTTAATAACTGAAGCTCGGCGCCACGCTTCGTATCCGCCGCAGCCTGTTATCGACGGCGAAAACCGTGCGGCAGGATGTGCCAATTAAAGGATGTGCGGCGCTACAACAAAGGCAGTCGGAGGAGGAGCGGGCGGGCTCAACGAAGACAATGGGAGGCGGAGAAGGACGAACTTATCTTCCGCCGAGCAAAGGCATCGCTTTGTGCATCAAAGGGCGAGAGACGAGGAGACTGAATGGGGCAGAGAGAAGGATCGAGGTTAAAATACATACAGCAATCGCTGTGGGCCCTGAAACCGCCGCATCGGCAACAACAAGGACATGCCACTCAATATTAAGGCCCGCATTGTGTGTCGTTCACAAAGGTTGTGCGGCCGGAGCGGTGGAGGCGGCGGCGGCGTCCGCGAATCAAACAAAAAATTGGCAGCCGCCCAACCACGTTATCCTGTTATGAATTATTGATTTTTTTCGCCACCTCCTTGTGTTGCTGCTGATTTTTCGTTTTGTTCTTGTACTGCAGGACATTTTAATTTTTCCTCGAGACGGTCGAGTCCTCGCCTGGACTCGCAACTCATCCGCACGTCGGGCAGGTTCATTTGTGTTGCGAAAGCAACTGCCATTAGTCATATTTTCTCATAAATCCAAACATGTTAGAAGAGTCCTGCAAAATTATGCAATTAATCACGAGATCCTCACTGTTCTTATTACTGTCGTTGTTGTTGCTGCTGTCGACGGGACCTCGTTGTTGTTGCTCATGTTGTTCTGGTCGTTGGTGCTGCAGTAATTTTGTGCACGAGAGCACGTCCGACGAATTTAAATTGAATTCGTTCGTCGTTCGCCGTTCGTCGTTCGCTCAACTCGGTTTCGTGCTCCCAGCTCTGTCCGTCTCCCTCTCACGCGTTCGCCTCGCTCCATCTCGCTCTCGCTGCCCGTTCTCGTTCGCCCTCCCATCGCCGCAGCAGCCTCGGACGAGTGTGTGCCGAGGTCCTTTTAAGTTCGGTCATTAGCTGCCTGCACCACGTACACGATTGTCAAATTAGGAGACATCCATTCGAGCTTCCTCCCCCCTCAATCGCCTCCTACTCTCCTCCTCCTCTCCTCGAAGTCCTGCTCGTCCTTAGGAGCGTGCGGGTTGCGATGGCCCCGAGGGTGTTGGGGTTGGTTGGCTGGTGAATTATGAAATAGTCGAGATATTTTCAATATTTACGACGCATAACCAAATTGAGTGCACGGCTACAGCACGACAAGAGCCTCCAGACCCATTATTATCCTCTGGCCAAATTATGAAGATGAATGTGGGAGGCCTTGATTCGAGTCGGAGAAGGAGAGAGAGAGAGAGAGAGTGATGGAAGTTTTCCTTGAATTTCGTCCAAGCAGATGCTCCTTGGAAGATCCCTCCCACATCTCCGCCTGACAGAAAGTTTCAATTTCCGTGTTTTTGAGAGATCCGAAGCCCGAAAACAAAGTCTTGCACTATCATCAGAATATTTGCATTTTGCCATGCAAATCTCTCCGTTGCTAGTGCTAATTGTTCACACATAAATAACATTTCACAATTGGTGATAAATTAATCAGAGGGCACAGAGAACGGGGGCAAAGAGTGTGAGCCGGAGGAACCAAGTGGAGGGAACGGAACAGAGAGAACTCAAGGGAACAGAGTGAAGGGAAGAGACAGAAGGGAACAGAGTGGTGAGGAAAGGACAAGATGTTGCGACAGAAGAAGAGCGAAGTGAGTGAATGACATCGGCCATGGAACGGCTGTACAGTGAGACAGCTGGAAAGTCGTTAAAAGGACGCTGAAATGGATGCACAGTGGACGATTTTTAGAGAAGAAGTCGGGCAATGAGGGAAGATGAATAGCTTCGAGGAATAAAGATTAAGTTATAAAGGACATTCAGACAGAGAGACCGACAGATAGACAGACAGACGTTTGTCCACATTGAGAGACGGACAGGCCATCAACCCAATGGACGAACATCAAGATAAGCAAAGGAGTGGAGGGACAGAGCGGCAGACGGAGGCAACGAAAAGAGACAGACAGAGCCAAGCAGTCAGAAGGACAGACGGACGGACAGAGCGACAGGCGGACATAGAAATCGACAAACACATACACAGCCAGCAGGACAGACGGCCAGTCGGACAAACGCAAATCCAATAGCGAAACATTTGCGTAGCCGTTTGAGTTGGTGTGGGTTGGTGTTTGTTTTACGCTCGCTGTTTGTAATGTTTCCCTTTGTATACATGTGTCCCTGTGTGGGTGTGTGTGTGTGCTTATGTGCTGATGTGTGCTTTTGACAGTTTAGCGCAAATTTTATGGTCAACCGAGGAGCAAACTTTTGGGGAATGCGAAAAGGGAGGAGTAGTAATTGCTCCAAGCGGGACATCCCAGCAAGAGGATGACCAGGCGAGGGACCGGAGGCAGGGCAAGAACACTGTTTGGGAATTTGTGAGAATGTGTGTGTGGTTGGACGGGATCAGTTTCAAAGAAAACCCAGAGACATGGCCAGAACGAAAAGGCCTGTGGTTTGATTTTTATTTTTATCTCCGTCAGGAAACTCGGCATTAGGAGGACTCGTCGTCATGTGTGAGTGAGGGTGTGGGTGTGTAGGTGTGTGGGTGTGGGTGACCTTCTAAAAATGTCCCCGAGGAGCGATAATTTCCACCTCGAATCCATCAGAGCCCTGCGAGGGCGTGCGTGAGGTCGGTCTATTTGGGGAATGCCTCGGAGTAAACGTAGATTCGAGTGAATAATTTAATAATTCGCGCAATGTGCATTTGGGCCCGCGCGCCGATTTAATGGAATGGCGTGGTGATGATGACAGAGGCGCTCGGGTCCTCTGCAAGTGCCCGAGGACGCCGGGCTCGGATGTTGCAGATTAGCATGTGGCGTTATTAGAGTTTTAATGAAGCCTTCGAGGTGTCCAGTTGAGAGGATTACGGGAGAAGGTCGTTTCGGAGATTCGAAAGGGTCGATGCCGACGGGGTCCTCAAACTAGGACCCTGGGGGATTTTTGTGCCCTTGGGTCTCTCGGGTGGAATTATGAAAAGCCATGGCTTGCTTTATTTATTTGTGATACCGTAATTTAATTAATACATTTTAAACACCACTACGGCTTGATCTTCCTTCGTCTACTTTCCACGAAATCCCACCATCGGCTGCTTCGAGTGGTTTCCAACGTCAAAGAGCATATTGAAATCCATACACATTCTCCCTCTCCCTCCCTCTCTCACTGTCCCCCTAAGACCCACTGCCACGCATTACCATCGTGTGCACGGCAACAACAGCGCCATCAAACGCCATTAAATTTAATTTTTCCGACGGGAGCAGCGCGTGTTGCTAATAAAAGAGTTGATTTAAACGACGACTACGACGACGACGATGCACTGGGAGAAACCCGGCGATGAAATCGTCAAAAACACCCCGACGAACCCCAGAGAGACCCCTGAAAATTCATCGCCCCTGTCGCATTTGCTGAGGGTCCTTGAGGACAAATCGTCGAAGTCGATGTCGATGTCGTTCTCGTCGTTGTCGTCATCGCAAATCGATCGGTCGAGGAGCAATTGGCGTGTTCCCGCAAGTGTAGGCGACGATTACGAAGGTGCGAAGGTGCACAAACCCACTTAACCATGCACAAACACCCACGTACAAAGAACCAAGGCGCACACAGGCCACTCGTCCACACATACACAGGTGGGTGGATGCAAATGCGGTAATAAAAGTAAATACTTTGAATCAGGAAGCGAGGTGTGAAGCGAGGGAAAGTCGGAGAGAGGAGGCGGCGAAGGAGAGAAAAAGTTCATGCTAGAGAGAGAGGGAGAGAGAAGTGTGGGTGGGAGGCGAGTTTAAGGAAACACAATTTAAGATCACGGGAGCAGAATAATACAGCTAAAACCGGGGCTCGGAGCATGGCAAAGGGTGGAATGAAAGATACAGGCTGCAGGTCGAGAGGCACAGAATGATTGATAGCGGGGTTGTCGGTGGCGGGGACCTGGAAATTTTGAAAAAATCGTAAGAAACATGCCGATGGCAGGGAGAGATGGCGGTGGAGAAAACGTAAAATGGGTTGAGTTAAAAAGGGATCCGAATAATTTAGGAGGCGTTGGGGAAGGCCAATGTTAATGAAGGAGGAGGCGATGAAGGTGTGTTTTGGAATGTTATCGTCAAGTAACCAAAGGGAGCCAACGACCAGAAATGGAAGGGCGATGACTTGGTGAAAGGGTTGTCGAGGGTGGAGTGAGTGGAGTGAAAAAGGCGAAAGAGCGGAAGGTGAACGAAGTCGACCCAAGAAAAGGTCGGGGCAGAACCGCTGAAGAAAGGTCTAATTTATGGGTCTAATTGAAAATTCACACGAAAAGCAACTCATTGGGAAAACGATGGTCGCTGGTTACTTTTCTATAAAATTTCCCTATTCCTCCCACTCTTTTCTTTCTTTTTTTCTTTCCTCATTTCATCCCCTAGTCCCTTCTGCGTGACACTTTGCATATCGCGGCCCAAACATCTAGGGGAAGCTTTTTATCGTCTCTGATGCCTTCCTCCATCCCCGGGGCTGATGTTTTCATTGTTGTTCGTTTGGTGGTTCGGTTTTTCTTGTCTCGTTTTACTTGTTGTTTCTTTTATTTGCATTTTGTTTTTTTTTTTGTGGTTCGATTTTGTTTGGTTTGTTTCTGTTTCGTTGGTTTTTCTTTCATGGTCTTTGTTTCATTGTTTTTGTTTACTTTGCTGCCCCTGTAATGATTTATGGAAACGCTTGCTCTCCGATGAATTTTGACAGCCAACCGTCTCGATCTTCATCCCGATCCCCATCTCCATCTCCATCTCCTGGTCCTTCTCTTCAACGCTTGTTATCTCGCTCCCTTCCCCTGTTTAATTTCACAAATGCTCTGTGTCAACAAATGACTGAAATGTTGAGAGAAAAAAGTGCAAAAGTGAGGAAAACCCGGAAGAAAAATAACAACGAAAATTACATGAAACCCCGTGGAGTTTAGAGAGAAAAGGCCCAAGAGCAAAATCAACAGAGAGGGGGAGAGAAAAACATAAAGCCGAAGCCGATATTGTGGTCGGAGGAGCAAATTTGGCTGCGTCAAAGGGGGGAGGGGGGGGGGGGGGGTGGCCGGGGAATTGTCCTGGGGGAGCGAAAAGATTGCGGCCAGGATGTTTCGGGATGTCTCGGCGGTGCACGAGTAATTTTTCAAAACAAATACTCGAGAAAACGCCGAAGAATTCCCCAGAAATCCGCACTTCGCACGCACTTCCTCGGAAAAATCCTTTGGCTCCACTCACTTGCAGGCTGAGGACTGTCGAAGAGGTCCTGCCGAATCCACCCGAATGTGCGGCCCGATGCCTGCTGAAATATCAAGCGGCCCCTGAACGTTGTGTGGGCGGCATCAGCCTAAAAGCTTTTCCTTTTCTTCTCCCAAACCCGACCAGGGACGGGGCCAGGGAGCGAGACCGCCCGAAGCCGCGCATCACACATAAATATTTACACACACATGAGAGGAACTTAAGTGCGAAAATCAATTCTATCTCCTCGAGGGTGGGCGGCCGAATGAGGAAACGACGTCGATCCCTCACCTCAGCATCCCGGCCTCGCCAAGTTAATGAATCAGGGGGAAGCGGACGGGGCGACGAAGGCGGGACCGTGGGCAAACAAAGGAGGAACGCGGTGAAGGAAAAAATATTAGAGACAGCCTCGAAGGAGCAGCAGGTGTCAAAGGAAGGCACGTCAAAGGTAGGGGCGCCAAAGTGCATTGGATAAGGAAGGCAGACCCCGGGGGGAGGGCGATGGAACGCGACAGGAGAGTGAGGGCGAGGCGCAGAGAATACTTTTTCGAGAAATTTCCCATTGCTCGAATGAAATCTCCTAAATCGAAATGAAGTCTAAATAAAATATACAAAACACTTTTTTATTTAATTATTGCTGCCAAATATGCCACAAATCTTTTTATCATTTCCTCTTTCAGATAGTTTTCGTTAAGGACATGACCTTAGGGATCGGCAGTAGCAGGACTTCAGGAGACTCGGCTAAGGTTTCTGACTTTCTGAAGTCAAATTCTACTGTTTTTTCAATAAACAAGACTAAGGACTTCACATGTACCACCTGAAACTTCTCGAATTTTCTTAGCTAACTTAGTTTATCCCCAATTTAAGCTCAGTTGTGCAGACTCTTTTGCGTCTTTGATTTTCTCCTTCCACTGTTAGATAAATGTTAAATAACAATAAATGATAAATGATAAATTCAAAAGGTCTTTCAAATTTCACCACGCCATGGACCACTTTTTTACCACATCCACAACAGCCTCACGACGTCGTCACCCTCACCAAAGCAATTGCGACGCCACCGCGCGACCAGGGCCCAACTCCATTCTACCAATGTCAACAAATTTTAAAACTCTTGACCTCGTTTCATCGACTTCTGCCCATCGCGACCATGTCGTTTTCTCTCGCCTTTCGTCCCCTTTGCTCTCCCATTCCTCATCTTTCTACTCCCTTTCCTATCCCCTTTCTCTCTCCCTTGCCCCACCCACCTCCAGTCATCACAGGAAAACAAAACTGAAATAAAGAAGACAATTTTATAGATTATGTTGCGAGCAATAGGCATCGAGGGTGAAATTACAATCTCCCGAAATGTCTGGCCAGGACCTCTGCCTCTCGCTTTGTTTACGCCATTCCTGCTCGTGTCTCGGTCGCTTTCGCCACTGCTGTTTGTTTGTTTGTCTTTCGTTCATTCGCCCGACCGTCGCTGGCTCGAAATTCCCCGAACTTCGGCGAACACAATTCGAATGTCGCTGCCGCGAATTCACTCGATTCCACACACACATTCGCACATAGATATAGAGCGATGGAGACAGAAGGACATCAACACGCAGAGGCGCCGTCGACGAGGGGGGTGGAGGAGCAAATGGCAGGAGGCGTCTTTGCAGATAAACAAGTAGACAGGAATTGAGACTTTCCAGCAGCCAGCGACGGCGAGTTGTGGACGAACAACGGCAGGGATACAGAGAGAGAGAGAGAGAGAGAGAGGGAGGGAGGGAGAGACGTCATGACAGCGACAGAAAGACGTGAAGGACTCCATATCGCCACAAATTTCTGTAAGGATAGCAGACAAGGACAACAGCTCTATGCCTTTTCTTCGCCTTTCCTTTTCAATTATTTCGCTGCCTTTATTATCATTACTTTTTGGTCCCACGACAACAGGAAAAGGGAGGAATAATTTGCCGAAGAGACTTCGCCATGTAACATAAAATGTAAAAGAATGTGTAAGAAATTAAAAAATAAAACAGCATTAAAAAGTAAAACAACGTTAAAAGAGCATTAAAAACAGCATTAAAAAGGACGTTATCGATGACAACATCATTAATAATATCATTACGGAGACTCGCTATCGACGGCACGAATGGAACGACAGCCAGTTCGACAATGTAATCACATTATAAAACGAGGCTACGCGGATCCTTAAGGACACCCTGCGGAGAGGGCGTAAGAGGCGCTGGTTGTCGACGGGCCTGAGTGTGTGATGGGGTGTGGTTTCGTGTGCTGTGCCCCAGTTTAAATATTGACAGGGAACCATGAGCCGAGGCGAAGTGTAATAAATGCGAATGCTAATTTCAGCGCGAAGCCGGAAGCGGGAAACGATCCCCACACGCCGAAGACCAACACCAACGTCTCCCACCAACGACTCTCACTCACACCTACAACCACATTCACTCGCTTCATCGCCTCCATGAAGCCCCCATTGTGTGGTAAGGAAGGAGGTGCGAGGAGGCAGGAGCCAGACGATGACGACGATGGCGAAGATGATCATGATGACGACGACTACTAGGACGACGATATGCCGCTGATGAAGACGATGACTGTTTCCGAAGACTGTCATTTTGGCCTCACGCTCCTTTTGTCATCCCATTTCCACCTTCCTCGTTCTCACTCAATTTCTTTGGAATTCCCTTCCTCACACATTTCTTCCTCCCTGGTTCGGTGGTCCTTTTCATGGTCTACTCCGGGTGCACTGCATTGATTTCAATTCTCCCGATTCGCTCTTCTCATATTAAGTTCCTCTGGAATTCTCCTCAGTCTTCGGCGGTCACCCTTAGTTCCCTCATTTAGGGAAGCCAACTGTCTCGCTCGCTCTCTCTCTCTCTCGCTGATGCATCTTTCTATTCCCTCTCTTCTTCGGGGGGAAAGGGGAGAATTTATCAACTGCAAAGTGTGGCGGGAAAAGTTTTTAATTCTTGGGGGTGGAAAACTCGCCAACTACCAACGCAATGAGCTGGGTAAAGAGCAATCTCTGCCCTCGGCGATGGCCGCGACTCCGAGGCCGGCGGCGTGACAGTGGCTGGAGGCGATGATGGTGGCGACTGCGACGGCGGTGGGTGGCGTCGGTCTGGGCGTGGGGGGAGCGGGTTTGTTGGCTGTTCTGGCCGGAAGTTGGGCTGCGGCATTGTTTGGAATTTGCACAGAGTTTCATTTTGTGCACGAAGATTCTCTCCTCACTTGTTGTTGCCGCTTGCTCTGCACTCCACTCATCCCTATCTCACACTGTCTTACGCCCAACCCTCTCTTGCCCCCAACCGCTTCTTGTGTTGTTTCGCGGTCGAAGTTTGCCGAGAGAAAAAGGAAAGGAACCAAAACTGGAGCGCAAACAAAATCCCAGTTTTTCGGCTAAGAATGAAGAATGCAAATTATTATTTAAAGCATGTGGGTTTTACATCGGTCGCCTTGGTTGCAGTTTCCCAGTCAAGGCGACTGTGTCGAAATCTCTTGCTTTCGGGTTCATTCGCCCATGTGGAAGGGGAAGTCCTCGTCCTTCGCCCTTCGACGCTTGCAATTCAAATGGGATCCTCGGACTTTCGCGTATAATTCCCTGAATATCATGGTCTTTGCTAGCCCTGTGCAGGCATTGCGAGTCCTCCGCAGTTCTCCTATGTTCACGCAAAATCCCCCCTACTTCGAAGTAATCCCGAAAAGAAAAACAAAAACACAAAACTGGAGAGACGAGAAACGGCATGGGAAATTCAGATTCAAATGCAGGAGCAAAGAAAATAAAACTGTCCCCAAAGGCTTTGAATGGACATAAGTTTCGCTGCCTTTTGCCGCTCCCGCCGTCTCCCTCTGGCCCTGTCTCTCTCTCTCCCTCTCTCCGGTGGAAGGCGAAACCTTGCGAAAGGAAATTACATTTTTGAACGAATTTCATTCATGCAGATTTTTTCTCTCCGGCTCCATTTCTTCCCGCTCGGCTTCCTTTGGCGTTTTGAAGGAAGATTTTAATAGCAAACATAGCAGCAGCAACAAAACGGACAGATGTGAAAGAATCCAAAAAGCATCGGAAGACGGAATGAAAAATAAATTAATAAAAAAAAGTAATGCAGAAAGCGCAAAAAAGGACTGAGAGCAAAAAGTGGAGCGAAATTAAAGAAATTGTGTCGCCGTTCATGCATTAAATTTACATTAGACGAGGTTTGGTTCGAAGGTCCTCGGGTCGAGGATGCAGGGTCGAGGGTCAGGGGTCGAGGGTCATCGGGCTGTACATGTAAATGTGATTGTGTGTGTTTGAGTTCTGCCGATTTTTCCTCCTCTCGGGCTCGCTCCCTCTCAATTTCGTTTCTTCCGATTGTGTTGTGGCCGTTGTTATTGTTGGTGGGGTTTTGATGAATTTCACGGAAATTCAATTTGTAAATTGAATCAAATTGTTGAAAACGACTACAATAACAAGAGTGCGGAGACTGAAAATAAACAGATATAAGCTTATTACAGGCATATTTGCATAATAATATCAGGATATTTCCACCCGCTCCGCCAGGTTCGGGCGGGGCGGAATTTGGGGAACAGCCATCGGAGTTCACACATCTATTTAAATCGCTCTTGAAAATAAATTAAATGTTGAAGCAATGCAGGAGAAAAAGTCGAAATATACAAATAATAAGCTTTTATTGTGTATGAAATTCGATTTACGATTCCTGTGAAAAGCCTCTCTATTCCCAACTTGATTACAGTTGTCGTTCATCTGTCGAGGGCTCCCGGGTCGTATGAGTAACACGGGAAAAAGTCGCATACTTAGATCCTGAAAGGATCAAAAAAGAGAACGATTTGAAGTCAAGGTCTATCGGAGGAAACTCGAAACTCGAAGTTTTCTACAGAAGTCCTCGTCCTTCCCACGACAAAAAATAACCACTTGCTGCAACAACATTTTCTCGACTTCCGCTGACGAACTCGGCAAATATTCCCAAATTAGAAGACAAAAGTTTACACCCACCCACCTACACACACACACACAGGACACCACCACGAGAAATCGACACATTCCGGTTACACCAGGAAAATCAACCGCTGCAGGTGCTTCTGCAGATCCAAACTCTCAGAATCAGGATGAAATAAAAATAAAAATCGATGGCTTCGCTCTCTGTTCCTGTTCCAATCCATTCTCTCTATTAAATGGCGTCCTTTCCTCGTACACAATTCTGCCTGTCGTCGGTGTCGCCTGTCGGTGATTCTTCGGTCGTCCACGTGGCTTGATGTGGAAATTTCTAAGCCATTGCTTTGTTAAATGGAGCACAGATTCGACTCGACTTAATTTCCCAATGCTTTTAAATATTTCTTTCCTCAGTCTCAGCGCCTTTTTAATCCCACAAACTACTACGATAATCCATTTCCACCAACTCCATTGATCCTTTCTTCAATCTCTTCCACTCCTCATTTGCGAAAATGCTGACTCGAAAAACGTTCCCTTCTGCCGAGGGATTATTTGTACCCCTTCATATATTTATATTTTCGTCATAATCTGTGCAGCCGTCGGGAAAGGATATTTTAATGTCGTCTTTTTCATCCAAGCGTTTTTGGGTTTCCTTCGTCCACACCGCCAGCTGGACAGGCATCAATCGGCCGTGAACCTTGGCCGAAAATAGAACAAACGGCCGAAGGTCACGCCTAACTCCTGATACACGGTCGAAATCTCGCTCGACCAAAAAACCATTGTGTTTTTATTTTTTTGCATATTTTTGTTCTTGGTTCTCCTTCGTTCCCTCGTCCCATCGAGATTTTATGCAAAACCGAATGGTGCTGCAGGGCTTGCAAAAAATTCAAATTAAGCAGAACGGAGAGCAATGTCAGAGCTCAAGGGCTTTTGTAGCCTGCCGAACGCCCGACTTTTATCCTCTCTCCCTCTTTCTCCCGCTTCCCTGGCTCTCACTCTGCAATCGCCAATCGCCGGTCGCACCGCATGCGGATTACATGCCGATTAACATTCCGGCCATTCGGCGAGGACTTTGGTCCGCCAGTCAATCGGCCATGGCCACGGACATGGCAGGGACATCGTGTGAGCAACCGGTTGGGGCGAAAAAAATCCTTTTCGCAATTGGCCACAAACGATTCCGGGCCCAAAACGATCCGCCACTACGATTCCCGTTCGAGCCTTCATTTTATTTCCACCAATAAAAATATTGAATCCTGGGGGACGTCGGCGAAAATTCCTGCATTTCCAATAAATCCCACAATTAGTTCGATCTTATCTGATCCAACGGCATCAAACGGGATAATCGAGGATGGAAATTCCTCCATTTCTTTCCTTTTCACTCGGCTGCAAACACAGTTCAATTACGTAGAGCCTCATATCGAAGTGGAAGAGAGGTGTAGGAGAGAGAAAAACAATAGAATAGCAGAAAAGTACAATCAAAAAACGCCCTTCGGAATGCTCAAAGTTTCAGCACAGAAATGAAATGAAAATGTTTTACTTCACATAGCACTAGAGCAAACGAAAATAGTGTTGCAATAATAAAAATATTTAAGTGTCTTTGGAAAAATAAAAATATCCTTCGTATATATTCGTTAATCAAACCTACTCCTAACCAAACCTAATGTTCAGTACCTTCTTGATTTTTATTTATTGCTGATAATCCATGAATTTGTCTCTTTGACTTTGATTTCTTTCCTCTATTCTAAAGGTTTTCCAGCCCTCTCTTAGCGGTTTTCCTACGGCTTTCTGAGCTTCAACATTTGCTTCCTATTAAGTTCATGGTTTATCTGTTGTTTTCCAACCCAACTATTTGCCATCTCGCTCTGCTGGCATGTTTCCGCCAATTTCCATCCTCGGCTCGTTAATCTCGAGATTGTATTTAATGCCTCACCAGGCTGAGGCCGAGACCAGACCATAAAAAATACAATGCCACGAGGCGATGCTGGTTCAAAACGGCAAACGGCAGTAGAGAAAGCGAGAAAGAGGCATAGTGATGGCAGCGAAGGCGAGACCGAGAACAGTCAAAGGGATGGGAGCGAAGAAGGGTGATGGGAAGAGGTAATGGAAGGAGGTTATGGAGGGAATAGCTGTGGTAGTAAATTCGCTAAGGAGGCGGAGCGAGAGGGTCGGGAATGTGTTGAAGAGTCGAGCGATAGCCAGAGACGGTAGTTGGGAAAGAGAGGGCAAAAGAAGTCGGAGGACGAAGGCACACAGACTGAGTAAATCGTTCAGGAGACGTCGAGTCTGCGGCTGTCCCCGAGAAAAACTAACGACAGCCAGAGAGGGAGAGAAGCCGGCCAAGAGAGACGGCGAAAAATGGCGGATAAAGGCGTCAATAAGAAGCATTGGAGGCCAATGCGAGAGTGGGACAGTCGGAGGAAACGAGGCAGACGAGGGCGTAACGAGAAACAAGTTAATGCCATGTCCATAGAACAGACTAAGCAGATGCCAAGGATAGGGAGGAAGGGAGTTGGAGACGTCCGAGTGGCGACTGAGTTGCGATTAATTGTGAAGCGTTGAACTCATGCAAAGTCCACAGAAATTCGAAGACGACCTCTCCATCGCCCTCCACCCAACTGTCTGCCTGTCTCTCTCTCGTTGTCTCCCGCTTCCCCCTCGATCTGCGCCCAGATATCGGGAATACATTCTGCTCAAACCTTGGGTCTGTTAATTAAGTAATTTATTTGTCTGTCTGTCGCCTTCGATGCCCTCGGGCGTGTGGGCAAATGGATGACGAGGCGAGTAAAGGATTTGCAGGATCCTGCAATGGAATTAATTAAGTGCTCTCTCTATCTCACTCTCACCCTCACTCTCACTCGCCTTTTCCCCCGCTCGCTCCCAGAGGATTGACTTCATTGGAATCTGATTTGATCTGATTTCTTATGGAAATAATGAAATTCTCGTCTCATCGTAAATATTTATTTGCATGTTCTTCCGTAAGATTCATTGTCCTTACATCGCATGTCCGTCCGCGTTCAATTAATGTAATTCTGCTGATTTCACAAAATCAATTCCTACCGATTCCGTTGGCTTTTTTGCCGATGGACGAGCGGGAAATTCAAACGATCGTCGTGGTAAAAAAAAATGTTTGGCATAAGAAACGAAAGAAAAACTACTTTGCCACACATTTTATAGTTTTCGCCATCTAATCAGTAAATATTATTATTTCTACACACACACTGGCTCACTGACACACTCTCACTCAAACGCCTGTCGATGCCGATGCCCAAAGGACATCGAGTTGACTTCCGTTCTGCGGCCGTTGCCGGGCTCCCAGTGGCGAAGCGATAAGAAAGCAAATAATATATAAAATTAGGATGGCAAACAAACAGAAAAGACAAACTAGCCAAAGAAGGAGAAAGTGTGTGTGGAGAGGAGAAGAGAAGGCAGAACGGAGCGGGAGCTACGAATCCAAAGGCCTGTCGCAGTCTGTCTCCATGCGGCTGTGGCTTTCGTTAATGCTGAGCTTATGCTTTTTTTTTGAGCTTTTTCCCCACCGCAATTGCCCACGAAACCCTCGGCCACACATTGTCCTTTTCATATTAAATATTGCGCAGGACCCGCCTCTGCTTTCTCGTTCCCTCCTCTCTCTCGGGCCCTGATCCTTGCCGACCCTTTGCCTTTGCCAGCCGGTGGGCTTTGTTTCTGCCCTGCCGCCAGTTCGGTCGGCCCATCCTTCCCAATGGGCGCCCCTCGTACTCTTTCGGCCGACGTCCTTTCTCTTCCTTCTTTTTCCTTCATCCATCGCTCGATGGCCGTCGTCCTTCCACCGGCATTTGCGGTTCACTCGCAGTTAATGCGATTGTGCAAATTCTACGAATGTCCTTTTGATACAGTTACGAAGGGAATATTCCACGGACCGAGAGACAAGATCAAGAGAGAGTGAGAGGGACATGCAGATAGTTGAAGGAAAGAAGACGAGGCCGGGACCCGGACAAAGCCAGAGAAGAAAAAATTGTGTAGAAAAAGAAAGATTTAAGATTCCTAAGTCGCGGCCGTCGCCGCTCTCAATAAATAAGAATAACGAGAATTTTTCCGTCATTTTACCTCGGTGTCTGTCTGTATTAGGGCGAGGGAAAATCATTTGCCAGGACATCGATTCGCGTCCTTTCGATTCACTTTGTCCGCCGTAAACTCACAATCGCATAAATTATGGCCACATTTATTCCAATTGATTTATTTTCATTTTATTAGTTGTTCGGTTGCTTTGTTTTTATGGAGACCACGTTGAAAATACATTTAATCATAATCAAGTGCTCTTAGCCGGAGACAAGGACGACATCAGAAATAGTTCTGAGATAGTTATCAGGGCATAAGGACATTGTATTGATTAATCGTTGACAGAATTGATTTCACGATGAGATCTTCTTGAATTGTGATGAGAAGTGAATTTGATTTGAATGATATGCACTTCGGAAAATAACTTGAATAAGTAATGGAAAATATCTGCAAATTTTCTCTGATCAAAGTTTAAAAAGCGTGCTTCTAATAATATAAAAAAGTCATCTTAACGCGGCTTAGTTTTTGAAATCAATGATTACGAAAAGATGAAAATTGAACACAAAGTTTCAAAGAGAGCAAGAAAAAGAAAAAGGACATGTATCGAAATGAGAAAAAGAAAATGAAAAAGAGCAGATCCAAAAAGGACACAAGAGGAAAATATGTTGCAAAAATCGAACAGAATAGAGTTTGCATAAATTCACACAGTTTGGCGACGACTTTTTCCGAGATTCCTGCGGATGCGGACAGGAAGACGAGTGAGAGGTTGAGAGAGAAATTGAGCTGCTTGTGTACAGAGCAAGAACAAGAGAGAAGAAAGTGATTTCGAGAGAGAGAGAGAGAGAGAGAGAGAAAGTAGGTGGGTTGGCGTGATAAAGTATGCAATAAATTTTCATATGCAACGAATGCATGAATGATGAGCTGCAATAACGTTTTCAATTTCTTGTGCAGACTCTTTTATTTTTCGCCCCCAAGTTGCTCCAGTGTTTGTTGAAAAGGTGTGGATTTCCCTTGTTGTTGTGCCAGGTGTACAGTCTGAGGTTTTTGTTGTTTTTCTTTTGTTTGTAATTTGTGCATTTTTGCATAAACTATTTCGTTGCTGATTTCAGTCATAGACAGAACTGATTTGTTATTGCCGAATTTGTCCTGTTCTTCCCAGAAATTTCCTGCTGTTCGCAATTTTCTCTCTCTTTCACTGCATTTTCGATTTTTTCCTCAAATCTAGTGCAAAATGTTTAATAAAGGATTCCTTGGAGGAGAAAAATTTTGGCAGTTCGTAAACAAATTTGGTGTGAATTTCTAGGAAATTGGCAGCAATTAAAACACTCTGTCAACAGCTTGAGGTTTATGAGATATTGAATTTATTTTTTATAGGTTTTTGAACTTTTTTTTCTACAAGTTTCCCATAACGTTGAAACCTCCTTCCTGCTTCCTTCAGTTTCCAGTTTGACAAGTTTCGAAGCAGTTCGCAATCTGCGAAGAAGCCTTCTCTCCACGTGACGCTCAGGACGCCCAGGACATGCAGGGATCCAGCTCACGTTCTCCCTCGAGGAACAGTTTCCGCAAGGATGCGTTGCATGCACGGCTGCAAAAGGAGAGGAGGGTGCGGAGGCAGTGGGAGAGGGAGGGCGAGGCTGGAGAGAACTCGGTCGAATGCGCCCATAACTTCGACTCGAATCGAAAACATGTTGACGCGTCCGTCGACGCTTCCCTCGTCAACCACGCGCACTCACTCGTGTTCGCCCACAGCCGTCGGCTTCCCCGCGACGCCCTCCCCAGCCTGTGGATGTCGGTTTCTTGCCGTTTTTGTGGCATGCTCCAGTGTTTTTCCTGAATCGTGTGGGGTTTTTGTTTTTCTTATTTTTATTTTCCCGACATTTCTTAGACATTTTTTCTCGCAGCTGGCTTCCTGCCGGCCCATACTCCTCCATCTTCCCTCTATCATCTCTCATCGTGCATCTCCATCCGCACTTAACTCAGCGTTTCTCACCTTAATTTCAAGGAGTTTCCACATTTCCGTCTCTTTCCACCTCAATTTCTGCGATCCACTGCTCAATTTGGTTCGCAAATCTCAAATTTCGCCAGAGCTCTCATCGACTTTCCTCGTTTTCTCCTCTCTTCCGCACCGACTTGTGCACTCTCTTCACTTCTTTTCTCTTTATAATTCCTTTCCGACAGACGCCTCATTATTTATCGCATTTCTTCCCCTTGTGTCTAAACGCATTCAACATATCTTTCTCTCTCCCACGTTATCCGTCTCCGCCTCGACCACGTTTTCCCTCGCAGGATCCTGCGGTCCCCTTTGTCTCGTCGCCCCTCGATTCATTTTTCAACTTCTGCCTGCAAACTCTTTCAACACGTTATCCTTCAACACGCTATCTTCACCCCGTTATCCTCCTTCGCCCCGTTATCCTTCTTCGTCACACAACATCACCACAACCCTTCCGACATCCCCTTCCCACTCGCTCTCTTCGTCACTTCCCCCTCCTCACCACGTTCCTTCTCAACCTCGCTCGGTCTCTGCCTCCTTCAATTGTTCTTTCCACCCACACGCTCCCGGTTCTCTCTCTCTCTCTCTCTCCGTTCAAGTGCTTCGTTTATTTCTATCCTCCTCCGCGCTGCTCATAACATTTTCCAAAGGACGTTGTTGTCTCCACTTTTCCGCTCAAACGGCGTCGACGTTCCATCTCTTGTTGTTGGCATTTCGTGTTTTTATTTTTTATTTATTCGTATTTTTTTTTTTTTTTGTTTTTTTTTTGGCTTTGTTGTGGTGAATTTCTGTTTGTTGGTTTTTGTCTCCAACTCTTCGGGACTCGAAGTCCTGCCGGTTTCGTTTCTTCTCCCTGTCTCTTTCTCGGCCCCGTCACTCCCGCATTCTTATCCCCTTATTTTTCGATTTCGTGTTATTTTTCCTCCTGTAGTTTGCCATCGTTGTTGTGGCTGGGTCCAACACATTTAAGTGATTTTCACACGCGACTGCCTTTGAATGTGGGCGGCGGGCATCCGAGCGTCCTGAAGCCAAGATGCACGATGGCGGCGTCGGCCCGACGTACGATGTCGAAGCGACAACAAAACAACAACAACAAAGACAATCACAATAACGATGCCCTTCGCAACACCATCCAACACAATCGCACCTTCCAAAAAGGTCAAAAAAAACACAGAGAAATCATTCGAGCTCGACAGAATTTGAGGGCAAAGAAAGACAATAAGAACAATAAATTAAGAGCAAAATGAAAATTTCTGAACAAAATCTTCAAGCAAGCATTAAAATAGAAATAAATAACAAACAGAACATTTCAGTAACATTCTTTTACGTTTTTAACAATTAAATTAAAAAAAAATATTGTTTTAAAAATTGTTGAATTACTACAAATGTTTCGAAAGATAAATTTACAAGAATTTAAAATGTTCAAGATATAAAACTAAAATCAAAATTTAATATTTTAAGATAAATAATAAAATGAGTACAAAAAATAGAAAGAAGCAAATATTTTAAATACTTCATGATTGTAAAACTAAAAAATAAAAATAAACTGCCTTATTAGAAAATTTAAAATTTGTGCTGAAGAAATATGAACATTATTTTATGGGGATTTAATAATATGTTAATTGATTCAGATTTAGCTGATTCAGATTCTACTGATCATTAAACTGATGTGAACTCCGAATTAAGGGTTTCAATTAAAAACTCGTCGAAAACTTCCTACAGTGCGAACTGTTAACTGAAATTCAATAGGATTTTCGACATTTCAGTCCATCCTCGCTCTAGAAACCCGCGCCTTTTGTGTTCTGGAAATGTTTCCAGATTCCCTTAATGCGAGAGCAACGAAGTTCTGACGTCTTCAACTTTTCAACTTCGAGCCTATCGATTTCCGTCCCTCCATTCCTACCCCCTCCCTTCCTCGCCACCCCCCACTGCTGGGGCCGCCCCACCGATCCGGCTCGACCCCAGCGAGAGACTTTGTCGAGGGCGAAGGCCGAGTTGCTCGCATTTCACTAATTATTTTCGATAAGTCGTGCCAGCGATTGTTTGATGTGTTTTACATTCTCGAGCTTATATTTACAAACGTCAACAACAACAGTGGCGATGAGAACAGCAAGAACAACAACAAGAACATCGTCGTGGGAGGCTACAAAAGTAATGCGGCAACATCAGTCGGAACTACTGCAACAACAGCATTGGAAACAACTACAAAGTAGACCTCGTTCGCCTGTTCGCCAGTCAAGTGCACAACGCATAAATCATCTTCATTTAGCGATCCCGAAACTGAGTCATCCGCCGTCCTCCGGCTCCATCCGACCTCCCCCGCTCGCCCTCGGCATTCTCTTTGTCCTTGCATTCATTGTCCTGCGTGGGGACGGGAGGAGGTCGCCGACGTCGGTTGGTCTCGACTTTGTAACGTCATTAAAAGCTTATTAACGTTCGTCTTGTCATAAAACGCAGACAGGCAGCTCGGTCACCCCCACTCACACACACATTCGCAGCCTGGCACACAGCGACCCACGCACACACACAAGTCCTGGAGCTGGAACTGGCCCTGGTGCTGGGTTGAAGTTCGCACCACGATTGAAATGCATCGAATTCCATCTTCAACTCTAGCCCAAGCTCAACACGAGCGCATTTTCCCGTCCCACACACATATCGAAATTCACCCACACTCAGGCAGGCCCACGGACACGAACACGACCACGAACACACGGCAACCCACTGCAGGTTATGCATAAAACATCGATTAATTATGGGTTTGATGGCGAGGACAAGGCGGAGGACGATGTGGAGAAGGAGGATATTGAGGGTGAGAGAATAGAGAGAGATGGTTGTGAAAGAGAGGATCTTGAGGGCGATGATGTCTAGATCGTTGATATGGGAAACCGGGACAACGACTACCGTAGAAGGGCTTCATTAGAGGGAGGTGAAGGGGTCGATGGCGAGGACTTCGACAACGGCCTGGGCGACCAGACAGATCGAAACGCCGGCGAGTGACACGTAGTTGGCATTAAAAACAAGGAAAAACGAAAAAAATATGATGGGACAGACGAGACGAAGGATGCGACAAAGTATAATGAGAAAGTTCATAATTCCCGCCGCTGCACGTCTGTTAATTAAACACATTTCATCCCTTGCAGTCGGCCCTGGTCTCGCCCACACCTCAGCCGTGCCAGGGCCCGCCAAGGACATTCGCCGACCTCCGCCGCGATCCGCCGGTTCAAGGACCAACGGCTGAACGACATCTCCTTCGGCGATATATAAATTTCTTTGGCTAGGTGTGCGTTCGGTCTCAAGACAAATTGAATGAATTAATTCCCGGGGAATTAATCCTGAGCGAAGTAATCAATCTCGTGCCTGCGATCGCTGTAGCTGTCGAAGGGTCCGCGAGACGAGGGAAAACCGAATGAATTGATGGAGGATTGATTAATTAAACATCCGAATCATTTTAATCTCTCGGAGATCCCGTGAATTTCTCTTGTGTTCCACAAAGTCGCGTTTAATTTGACTACATCAATGGGTTCTTGTTAATGACTTAGGGGAAGATTTTGCAATCTTTCGACTTTTATCTACTTCAATCGAAATTCCGCAATGCTTGAACTCTTCGATCAAGCTCTGTCCTATCGATTCTCCAACCCTGCGCCCTCGTCTCCAACCCTTACTCGACCTCATTTGTCTGCTCCTCATTCGTCTGCTCCTCAGTCGTCTGCTCCTCCTTCGTCTCCGCCCTCTTCATCTCCTCCTCCCTCGTTTCCTCCCCCGCGACCTCTCCCTATCCCCATCTAATCCACGTTAATGCTATTTAAAAACTAATTAAAACATTGTCGTGTGAGCTGCAAAAGAGGACGGACGAGAACGAGAACCCACGGCAGAGCGAGACGGCGACGGAGAGCGACCGAGACCCAGAGTGACAAACAGAGACAGGAATAGGGAGAGCTTGAGAGACAAGCAGAGCGAAAGTTCGGCGCTCATGTGCCTTTTAAAGAACGACAGAGCGACGGCAGGGAGAAGGAAAGCGTTAAAGGGTGAAACAGAGTGAAACAGAGAGTGAGTTGGAGAAAAGAACGTTCCGATCAAATTGTTTGGCGCATTCAGAGCTCGCCATGAGCACATGTGGTACGAATTTCGCCTCTTCCGCCCACTTCTCGCTCCCACTCATCCTCCGTCCCCTCATGTTTCATCGCCCCCATCGTCCCCTCCCACATCGTCGCCTCCCTCTTCGTCGACTGCGTCCCGATCTTAATTTAATTCCTATTACATTTATTATGCACCGCTGAGAGAAGTTCTAAACCGATTTTCTATGAAATTCCCTCTCTCTCTCTCAACCGTCCCCCCTCATTCATTCCTCGCACGCCCCACATTGTCCACGCTGTGGAAACGATTTTCCAATTTTTTCGTTCCAGTTTTCCTTTTTTATCCTCCTCTATTTTTCCGTCACTCGCTCCTTTCCTCTCGGACTCCGAATTTTTCTTTTAAATAATTACAATTTTCTGTGGCGCGTGTGCTGTTGGCGACAAGTTGTTGCCTCCGTGGACGAGAACTGAAGTCGTTATTATTGTTATTGTTGTTTCCATGTTTCTTATTTATATTTCATTTGTTTTTTTTTGCATTCTTTTTTATTTTTACCTTTTTCATTTCACTTCTTTTGATATTCCACTTTTTCCCTTCAAGTTATTTCGTTGTATTTTGCTGCTGACAACAATTGAGGTGGAGAGGAAGGACTTTCTCGATGGTGTTGTGGGTTTTTAGGTAATCGTTGTTGTTGTTGTTGTGGTGGGGATGTTGAAATTCCATGCCTTTTTCATTCGTTTTTCATTGTCTTCATTGTCTGTGTCTTGGCCGGTGCCAACAACATTTTGCGGTCGTTTGTTTGCACCGGGACGACCACGATTTGCCGGCGTGGCGTGAAGAGGGAGGAGTGGCGGAGAGAATTAGAGCGAGCGAGCGAGCGAGAGAAGAAACATGTCAACGAATGTCAAGAGTAATAGAAACTAGAAAATACACAATTTTCGGGAACAGACTTTCAACGTAGAGATGACAGAGAGCCAGTGTGCCAGGAGTCCAAGTCGACCACAAAACTGTTGTGCTGGTCAAATTGCTTCATCTTCTTCTCGGTCTGGCACTTGGCAACATCCTAAATCCGCCCACAGTTCTCTCTCTCTCTCTCTCTATCTCTCTCAACCACGCCTCTCTTCTTGCCTTATCGAATTCTGTGCAAGTCAAACTTTGACTTTCTCCAATTAGTTATTTCGGAAATTCGTGCGCAAATCGATCGATGTTGCAATTATTTTAATTACACCACAATGTTTCCTTCACCCTCTCCCACTTCCCCACTGTGGTCCCCCCTACACCGTTCGTGGCTGTCGGCACTCGTCGCTGCTCTGGGAAAACCATCGGATTCCCACTTATCCAGTCTCCGATTATCATCCTCGCCCTTCAATCTCGTCGCCCGGCTGCCTTTATTTGTCGAGCTCCATCTGCCCCTCACCTCCTCTGAAGCCCTCTCCGAGCTCTCGGAAGAGCTTTTCAATTTTGTTCTTAGAAAGTTCGAATTCCCACAAAGCTCAAATTAAATTCCAGGAGAGAAAAAACCAAACCAAGAGGTTTGAACAAATTATCCGCTCTGTCCTCTTCCACACAATAGCTCAGACGGAGGCTCCATCTCTCACACTCACACTCACACCTTCCCTCTTCCCTTCTTTCTCTCTCCCTCTCATCTCCTCGGCTTCCATCTGGCCTTCTCGCGTTCCGCTCGAATTCGTTGACAACTTTTGAGCCAACGAAAATTTGTAAAAAGTTTTCTCATTGATTTCAACGGCAGACAAATTGACCAAAGCAGGCGGACGAACGAACGAACGAGACCGCATGCTAGTGTGGGTGAGAGGGCAATTGTTGGTGTGCAGTCGAGGGTGCGTGTGATTGTGTGTGTGCTCCAAGGTGTCCTTGGGCCGTAATGAGGTCTGCAGACGAGGCCGACAGCTGCGGAAGATCACGAGCAGCTCGAAGTGGAGTCGAGCAAATAAAGGTGGGATGAATTTACTTGCAGAGGTGGCGAGACGACAAGACACAAACACAAACACACACACACATACACACAAAAGGCCCCAACACACGCCCACACAGTCACTAAATTTACTAAATCGTTCTGTCTGAGGAAACTCTGTTGGAATCGTTTAGCGCTGAACTCGTTCTGGTCTCCAGACCGACCGATGACTTTGCTGCTGTTGTTCTTGTTGTTGGGCTGTTGAAGCTGGTTAGCATTTCCGCTCGATTGTTTTTGTTGTTGTTGTCGGAGCGCCAACCGCTCGGCTAATTTAATTAAATTAAAATAGCGCCTCGCTTCCGCTTCCGCGACATCCTTCTCCGTCCGGTTCCGCCGCGGACGGCGAGAAAAGTTTGCTCTGAATCGCGTTGAATTTGCATTTAGTTTTCATTGTGAAAGTTGTCTCCTCCACTGTTGTTGTTGGTGTTGTTGTTGTAGTTGGCATTCTCCTAGTTCTCGCTGTTGTTTTCTTTGCTTTTGTTGCTTCGTGTTCACGGTTGTTCCCGTTCTGTCGCAGCCCCGTCGCCGCCCTGCTGCCGACGACGCTGGCTCTGGAGTTAATTTGCGGAATCGCGACAATTTTAATGGATCAGTGGCTCCCCTTTTCCCCTCCCCCTTGCCACCTTCCCTTCCTGTCCACTCGCCGCACCCTCGTCAACGTCTTCAACGACGTCCATCCTCGCGCTGTGCATCCCTCATCCTGGCTCCTGCTGCCCATCATCTCCCCGGGACATTCCCTCTCTTTAATTTATTCTTTCATCTTCGGTTCGAGAATAAATTTGGAGAAGAGAAAAATTCTCCACAGTCAACAGTGTGGAAATTTGTGTGCATAATTAGACTAATTGGATTGAATTTCCACACATCATTCATTGAAAACAAATTGCGAGGGCAAAACCAGTAAACAAGCAAACAAATAAATAAACAAACGAACGAACGAACGAACGACCGGCGAAAGAACAACAAGGACAGCAAGGACACGCGTTTCCAAAAGGCCAATCAAATCAATTTAAATTGTTTCCTTCACAGAATTAATTACAGTTGCGCATACGTCGTGGAGGACGCGAGGCGGTAGACGGGAAATCGATTGTGGAAGGAAAAAATGAGGGAAGCCGGCGAGACGAGAGAGAACGAGGAAAAGGTGTCAAGAGAAGGGGCCAACGAGGGAGTGGAGGTCGAGGTATGAAGAGAAGCTGAGGATGGCTTGAAAATGTGCCACAAGGCGTTGGTTGGCGGAGAGTCCTTGAGGAAAATCTGAGTTAATGAGATGTGGCAAGAGCTGGAAGTTCGCTGCGTGAATAAAAATCAATTTGCAGATCAATAGGAACAGAGGAACGAATGAAAAATAATGAGGTACGAATTCAAAAAATCCCACATTCCCTGTCTCTCGCTTCGCTTTACACGCTTCTCTCTCTCTCCGTTACGCTCTCTGTTCCCTGCCTGTTGCCTACGCGTGATTAAAGCTTCCAAGGATCTCATTGATGTTGACTGGAGAATGTCCTTGCAATTGTTGCTGTTATTTTCAAAGCTTCCAATTTTTTGTTTTCCTTACTATTGTTTTTTTTTTTTTGGCCTTTTTCTTACATTTTTGGATCTCGTCTGGCTTTTATTTCGGACATTTTTTTCTTCTACATAATGTTGTCCTTTTGCCATATTTTTGTTCTCTTTGCCTTTACTTTGACATATTCTTTTGATTTTCTCTTTTTCCCCCCCATTTTTCTTCCCTTCTCTGCCTTTGTTGCTGTAATTGAAATCGCATCACATTAAGTTTTAATGAAGCGCAACTCGCTGCCAATCGATGACGGGCGTCGCCGGCTGATGTCGTTGGGGCCTTTGGAGCTGACGGCGCTCCAGCGTAGGGAGCTCCGTTAATCGCCCTCCCACCCCGATCAGCGCGGCTTCCCCTCGATTCATCCCTCACCTATCACATATCGCGGCATGATCATGAATAGCAAGTTAAAGCGATTTTTGCAAGTGGCTCAAATTTTGCCCATCTGGCAACGTCGAACAGGGAGCGGCAAGGGGAGGCGAGGCGACGACGACAGCCAGGACGACAAATGACATTGTTAATGGCACCTCCATGGCCATGGCAGATCGCTAGGAGACGAAGGGCGTGAGGCGGATGTGAAGAATAGAACGCGATGGGGGGAGCGAAAAGGATAGGGGCGGAGAAGGGGACGAAGGATGGAGGAGGGGTGAGAGGGGGTGCAAGTTATGGGGCCGCTGATGGCGCTCGCTGTTGACGACGGCACCTGATGCTGACATGTTTATCGTGTGGCGACGACGTCAAATCGCGCTGTACGAAAATTAGATTCCGTGCAGAACGTGCAAGTGCGACAGACAGGGGCAGACAGAGAGATGGATACCGGAGAAGAGGAGACAAGAAGCGGAAGCGGACAGGGAGATGAGCCGAGACAGGGAGAGGGTATGGGAAGGTGAGGAAAAGAAGGTAACGAAAAGAGTGAGAGGAAATGACATTAGGGGAGGGAAATTTGCAAAATAGAGGAGTGATGAAGAGCTCTGGGGAAGATTGATTGGAAATTTGTAAAAATACAAAACAACAACTACAACGACAACGAAGGTAATTCCACTGGAAAGCAATTCAAATTAGGCAAGGGATGGAGCAAGTGAGGAAAGTGAAGTTGGAGGGAGGAAGAGGAAAAGATTTCCTTTTCAGAAACTCTCTTTCAGACACATCTTTTCAGAGCTCGCCATCGATGCTTCAAGGCAACGGCTTTCAAGCCTCTCACTTTCCGGAAATGGAAGGGGAAACGGAAAGAGAAACGGCGGCGGCGAACCTGGCCTGTCGTCGGTGGTGATGGTCCATATTTTTGAGAGCAATGAAAACTTCAGCGCTTTCACGATCTCTCTTGCTGTATCTTTCTCACTCGCTCAGTCAGTCGGTCTCGCTCTCTCTCCTCATCAGTCGCCCTGCCATAATGTGATCCTCCATCGCCCGGTTGAGTCGTAACAGTAGATGCAAATTGCAAGAAGCTGTGGGGGACGCAGAGAGTGAGCGATAGAAAAGAGCAGGAAGGGAGAAAATTAGGAAGAAAAAAATTGTAAAATAAGGAAAAAATAAGAAAGGGGAAATGGGGAGGAAACAAATAAAAATAAATGATAAAAGGAGACAAATTCGAAGCAAGCTAAAGGGGGAAAACTGACCAAAAATTAAAAGGAAAAAATCCAAGGAAGCGAAAAAAGAAGAAAAGGGAAAAAATGAAACGAGAAGGAAGAGAAGCGAAAACGAGAGAAAGAGAGAGCGATGAGAGCTGTTTGGAAGCCGCAACATCGCAGACGAAGACAACCGTAAAAGACGCCCTCATTCACGGCAAACTTTAAATTGAGAGCTGCTGAAGGCGGGCGCTGAAAAGTCGAAGCCGGAAGAGAATGGAGGAGAGAAAACGAGAGAACGAGTGGGAGGGAGGTAGGTAGAGAGGGCGGATGGTGAGAAAATAAACCATAAACGAGAGGCAACAAACTCGCCGCGTGCCAGCTCTGAATGAGGAAGTGCTGCCAAGTGGCCGAGCGCAGCAGGGAGATCGAATTAATTTAATCAAAAGGAGAATGGTGAGGAGAAGGAGAAGGTGAGCGAACTGGAAAAGATAAAGGAAGAGACGAGCTGGAGCAACAGGAGAGGAAGAGAGTGGAGGGAAGGGGACACAGGTAGAGTGAGCGGTCGAAAAGTGTGGTGAGAAGGGGACAAATTGTGCCGAGAGGAGGAGTACACTGATGAGAGAAGAAGTAAATTGATGAGAGGAGGAGAAAGCGCGGAAGGCAAGACGAAGGGAAGGATGAAGTCCACTGTGGAGCGGAGAAAGGTTGAGAAGGAAGATGGCGGATGATGAAGTCATCCCTGTTGTTGTTGACGACAGTGGCTGAAGTGGTTGAAGTGGTGACGGAGGAGGTGGAGGCACGACCGAAATGCGGAGCATCCTCCCGAAGCCAAGCGTCGCCAACGATGACTACAAATTTCTCCCTCTAGTTTATTATTTTTTAATAAAATTTCCATTTCGCCGTTAGGCGAGAGAAGCAACAACAGGAATACAAAAAGCGATTGAAACTCAGTGGCAGCATCTTGGCAACTGCAAGAGAAAAGTCTTTTCCTCCGACATCGAGCAGTTTCTCCCATCATCGGAAACAAATTCAACGACGGACGAAGGAGTTGAGTTGAGTTGAGGAGTTGAATTACGGCCGTATCGATCCGGCGACGTTTGTACTTAACTCGTCATTTGATATGTGCGTGGAAAAATTATAAGAATATTTCAATTCAGGTTTAATCAAATTAATTCCCGTTTCAAAACAATATTCAAAAGTCCAAAAATCATTCAGCTAAAAACAAAAAGAAACCCCTGCTTTTGAAATGATCAAAGTTTTGAATGTGAAAAATAATCTCCAAAACTACAGCTTGAACTGCAAATTCTCTAAACCACGAAACTCAAATTATTCGTAGGTCGAAAAAAAAAATCTTAATTAGATTCATTGCAACAGGAAACAGCGAAAGTTTTCACTAAACTTCAAATGATGCAAGTTTTTCCTGCTTTTTTTTTTCATTGCTGTTTGTAATTTATTTTTTTCTTTCAGTAATTTTTGTAGCCTTATCCAATCATTATTCACCACATTGTTAATTTTATTTGTTTTATTCCCCAGATTTATTTGTATCTTTTATATTTATCTATTTTTTCCATTGCTGTTGGCCCAACTTCATGCAGGCAATCACTCGAAGAGCGTCTGTGGTTTCCATTATTTGGACGTTTCTGCCACTGTCTCCAGCTCCCCTTCTGTCTGTCCACCTCTCCCCGTCTCTGTCTCTGGATTCCATAACTTCTCATCACTTATACACAATGGAATCTCATGCCACTGTTTGCCGGAGATGGTTGTTTGTGTGCGTGTGAGCGGATCTTCTCGCAACCGACAGAAGTCGCCTCACGGTCCGGCGGACGCCAACAGAAAGGGAGCGAGAGGGAGAGAGAGAGAGAGAGCGAGGACGTGGCGCGAAAAAGGACGAGGCAGCAGGGGAGCGGGGGCGGCTGTGACCAACTTTTTAATGCAATCTCAGCTTAATTAGATAATGAGTTTTCAAAATAAGATTATTGCGAGAGGCGAACTCGAGCTCGGGCTCCGGCTCCGGCTTTGTTACAGTTGGTTCCAGGAGTCTCGACTGGTTCTTATTGTCTGTTGTTCAGCTGTTGCTTTTATTGTTTGCATTTGTTGTTATTGTTTCCTTGTTGTTTTTGTTTCCTTGTCGCTATTGTTCTTATTTTGTTGTTGTCCTTGTTCTTGTTGTTGTCTTCCTTAGCCTTGTGTAATTTTATTATTTCCTGCAATTTTGTTGCCTTCTCCCATTTTGTTATATATTGTTTCTTATTGTTGTTGTTCCACATTTCCACCTTCTCCCGCTCTTGTTTAAATCACTCTGTTTACTCGGCTCGAGAAGTTGGTCCTCGTTTACCAAGAGCTCTTCTATTGCAGTGTTTTAATTGAAAAGTTCGCGACTGTCGGCAATCTTAATTCGAGGACTTTCCTTTCTTCTCTCCACCATTTGCTCTCCTTTGATTTCCGCCATTTCCCTCTCATTTCTTGTGCTCTGATTTCCTTCCCTTTATTTCTTCCTGTCCTCAGATTTCGACGTCTTCATCGGTTGCTTCCCTCCGCTCCTCCACACAGAAGGTGATAACCTTTTAACGATGGCGTTAAGATCGACATCGTCCGATTGAGAGAAGGACAACGGCTGCGAGAGGGAGGGAGCGACAGCGAGCAGGAGGCACGGATTTAATCCGCCGAGGCCGAGGGACGCGAGAGAGCTCGCCATATCCAGCGCAATTGCCGACGACCGCAGCAAGTCCGAGCGCCGGAAGGACATAAAAGCCGGCAATAAAAATGCGAGATGGACATTTGGCCATTATTTTATTGGCCGAAGAGACAGAAGACGGCCATAAAGATATGGAGAGCAGGCGACGAGCGGCGCGGACCACGGGAAGGCCAGAGGGAGCGGAGGAATTTCCTTTTCGGTGACTTCCGGTGCATTTTTTGCCTCATCGAAAGCGGTCACCGGCGACCGAGAGAGAGGGAAGGGAGGGTGGATTTTTCGCTCACAATGGACAAACGCTCTGAAAGGATCGAGTCAGCGTGGGCCGGGCAGAAGCGGGAGGTGACGGCGAAGGGCGGAGGGCGGATCCAGGTCAACCACAGTCAATGCGGCGAAAGGCTTTTAATGGCATTTAAATTCATCACAACAACTGCAACAACAACGACAATGAGATCAACCCACATTCAAGTATAACAAAAGAGAAGGCGAAAAAAAAATGAAATCGCGAAAAATACAACTGCATATTGTAATTACGAATCGCAATTAAAATCAATTAGAAAAATTCCTTCCATTTCGATCGATTTCCGCCACCAAAACTCTTAAACTACCACCGAAATTTATTGCAGAAAACTACGGTGAACATCGAAAGCCCAGAAATAGTGGATTTCAAAAACTACGCAAGGGATTTTAACTGAATTTCCTTTGAAAATATTCAAATGCCCTGCTCAGTCAATGACTAATTACGTTAATTCGCTGTTGTTTTACGGTGTTTTCATCAACGCGGCTTCAACAACACAACACAAGAGAGCCAAATACAACAACTACGGAAGCAACAACAACGAACTGAAAACCAGAACAACAGAGTGACAACAACAACTACAACAACGGTAACCCCTTAATCACAACAACCATTGGAAAACAACTCGAAATCCATTGCTTTAAAATTATTGACCGCGCATTGCAAACAACCAGGCAGAGAGAAGGAGAGAGAGAGAGAGGGAGCGGAGAGAGTCAGACGGGAGTGCGTGTGAGGGAGATGGAGTGCCTTCAATTAAAATGCCATTTACAGCAACAATAACCATTAAGTCCTCGTTGTCCTGAATAATGGGGCTCGTGATTCTGTCGACGACATTGATTTAAATTAGAGCTTTATTAGAGGCTTCAGGGACTCCGCTGTGGATGAGTCGGAGCCAGGAGGGGGGAAGCGGGACGAAGAGGAGGAGGAGGAGGCAAAGAATTGAATTCGCGAAATCCAATAGAGGGAAATCACAAGTGGGAGGCAATAAAAAAAGCTCTTACCATTGTTATGTTTAACAATAATATCTCGACGACAAGAATAGCAACAACAACAACAACAACAACAAGAGCAATAGCAATTTCAGCCAAACAATGGGGATGACATCGGCAACATCGAATCAATGGCAGCAGCAGCAACAACAGCGATTGCACTGCAACAACAACAGCAACGTGGACAATGACAACGTCAAACACAAGAACTCAACAGCAGCAACAACTACAACAACAAATACGCTAACAATGCACGCTATTAGCGACGCGCACACACCCACACACGGACAATTGGCAACACGGCTACAGGGTTGCCAACGCACTCGACCATTATCCGGGGCCACGCCCTCGTCGCACGCCGGACGCCCGGGACGAGGGCGGCAGGAAGGAAGTCGAGGATAACAACGGGCGTTGGTGAATTTATGCAAGTTGTTGTTGTTGTTGTTGTTGCTGCTGTTGTTTGGTGGAATAATAACAACAACACAACAACAATATTAGCATTATGAACAACAATAAGAAGAACAACGATCATAACAACAACAACAGCGAGGTGGCGGCCCGAGAGCCGCGCGAACAGCGGCAAATTTTCAATTATTCATTTCAAACCGGATGTGCCGCTGACCACCCACACACCCGAACACCTCCACACACACATGCGACATTGGCACGAACGCGACCGTTGAGTCCTTCCACACACTCATAAACTGGCCAACTCACGCACGCCCTCTCGGATAGTGAGAGCCCGGCTGGCGAGAGGGAGGCGCAGGGAGGGGAGAGCGAGCGAGATAATTCAACATGGCCAACAGCTGTTGCTGCTGCAGCCGGTGATCAGCATTCGCATAGTGCTACTGCTGTTGTTGTTGTTGTTGTTGACACTGCTGTTGTTGCCGCGTGCTTGGTCTTGTTGCTGCCACTCATACTTCCTGTTGTTTGTAGTTGTTTCGGTTGTTGTTCTGCTGTTGTTTTACCGTTGACGAGGTGCATGTTTTTTTTCTTGCAGTTGTCAACGGTGTGGTTGTTGTTGCTACTTTTGTTGTTGCTGTCCCTGTGGTTGCTTTATTGTTGCTCTTCGTCTTGTTCTTACTGGTCGTTGGTCTGGTTGGAAGTTGTTGCTGTTGTTTTATGGGCGTCGTGTTCGGGTCGTTGTGGCCGGTGTCGATGGTGTTATGTTGTTGTAATTGTTGTTGTTGTTGTTGCTGCTGTTTCTTGTTATTGTTGCATTGTTTTGGTGGCAATTGTTGTTGTTTGTGTTACGCCTGACCCCTGCTGGCGCCACCATGCCGTGCGACTCACTTCCGTTTCCGTCAGGCACGGTCCCGAGATCACCTCGCGGCGAATGAAAGAAGAGGAAAGAGACGGATATACGGGTAGAGAGTGGAAGCGATAGATAGACTTCTACCTTGCACTAAGTGTTGACAAGAATTTGGTCTTCCGATCCCTTGTTTCCGTTCTGTTTGCAGTTCTAATTTCCGTTCACTCCTTCCACTTCCTTCTCTTGTTCACTTCCTTGTTTAATTTCATAAAATGTACATAAGGAAATGTACAAAGTTGTATTCTGTGATTAATAGTGAAAGAAAATAAAAATAATATAAAAAAAAAATATGTTTTTCGTAATGCAATATTTTCAAATCATAATTCTTTTCTCACTGATTTTGATCTTGTCTTTCTGTAAACATCAGTTTTCCGTTACTAATTCTTGTCTTTTTCCACTCTCGTAATCCTTTACAACAACTCCTTTTGAGTCCTCAACCTCGCCCTTCTTCACTTCTTCCCCTGGCTCCTCAGGCCACTCAACTCCACCCGCGTCTCATCCTCGTCTCCCTCATCCTTTCATTCTTCGCAACCCCTTAAACAACTCTGCCTCTTAAACCGCTCAGCCTCTGAAACCGCTCAACCTCATCCACTCAACTTAAAGGCCGCCAGCCGTCGCTTCCGCCAACCTCATTCAAACCCACACACACACACACACACACATTCGTACTTGGTTCATAAATATGTGTCGGCATATGTGTGTGTGTGTGTGTGTGTGTGTACACTTGTGTCAGTGTCTCTTTTCAGCCTCTTTGGTCCTCACGGCCGGCGTACGTGGGTTCCGTGGCCTTGCGAATCTCACTGCAGCGCTTTATTTGCTCGCTAATTAGCGTTGCCAGATTTTTGCTAATTTTGCAATTTTCGCTAGAGTGTTCTCTGGTGGTTTTTCTCTGCCTCTCCCTCTCTCACTCTGCCTCTATCTCGTTCTCACTCACTGCTTTTCGGTGTTGCTTTGGCCGTTGTCGTCGTCGCCATCGCCGTTTCGGCTGCAGCCGCTCTTTTGGTGCTGCTCTTGTTGTTGCTTCGTTGTTGCTGCTGGTGGCAGTGGTGGATACCGCTATTGCTGTTGCCTTTGTTGTTGTGCCATTTTGTTGTATTTGTGGTCAACTTGTTGTCGTTCCTGCTGAGTGAAAATAAACGATGCCCACGTAATTGGTTTTCAGCGATTTCCTCTGGCATTATTGTGTTGTTGCTGCTCTTGTTGTTGCTGTTGTTATGCCTGCGACTGCAGCGCAAGGGGTTACTGTTGCAGTTGTTGTTGCTGTTGTTGTCTCTACAATTTGCCTGGTCTTCCAGTCGGATGAAATTTTAATTGATTCCTTCGATCATCGCCGAGGCTCGAATTCTGTATCGAAAACCAATCGAGGGATGTCAAAAATCGAAACCAAATTCACCCTCTCTCTCCCGCTCCCTTCTCTCTCACCATCCAATAGTAAATCATCTTTACTTCAGTTTCCCCGCTCATTCGCTTTAAAGAGGTCGGTAGTTCATTTCGGCAACTGCGCTCGGCGGCAGCCGCAACTTTGGGCGCCCGAAAGGATCCGCCGGCAACAAAACTTAAATCACATAATTCCGACGAGCCCGGTCGCTCCGAAAAAAGGATCACCCCAGGACTGCGACTGCGACGTCGACGTCAAAGGGAACGGCTCGGGCTGCCGTCGGTCGTCGCTGATTAAAATGAAAATTAAAGGACGCGAAACTGCAGTTGAAATTAAAATAAATGAGAAAAACTCGCTGGCAAAGTGTCGATGAACGAGCCAGGGCCAACCGCTGAACCTCGCCCGGGTCCCTCAGGCATCGTTTAAGTTTTTGGTTTTGCCTTTTTTCACTTTTCTCACACTTTTTTACACCATCAACCACCGCAATCGCCCCCGAAACTCGAAAGTGGACCCTGGAGAAGAGCTGGCTCGTCACGAGGGGCGAATGGCCCACTGCCCGGCCAACCGGGGCAGTGGGACAAACGCACACAGCAGCCCGAACGCAACCCCAACCGCCCGCCACCCGCCACCCGCACCCACGCTCCAGCCACGCCCGCAATGAATGAAGTTAAAAAGTGATAAATTGCTTGCGTTCCAACCGTCGCCGTCGCCCCCGCCCCGCAGGAGCCTCCTCGTCAGCCGGCGTCGCCAAGCAGCCGCGGGGATTAATAACGAGCGGGCTTCCAGGGGGGTGGCCTGCTCGACGCCCCCACCCCCGGCGACTGCCCTGCGTCGGGCGAGAGGCGAGACCGGAAAAAATATGCTTCAATGAGGCGAACGAATTAATTTGGGTCGCACGGACCGTCGCGGCAAGTGGTCGTGACCAGCAACAACAACAGCTGCATGACTGGAGAGGCAGCGGGGGAGGAGGAGCAGGTGGAGGTGGGCAGGAGGTGGGTGCCTCAATTAAGGGCTGACATCTGACGACTGGGTGAAGGAGGGAGCCCAAGGACGAAGGAGGACGCCGATTAGAAATTGGAAAATTTGAAAGTTTTATAAATTTGTTTCGTTTTAATCAGTGCGCCCGAGAGGCGAGGGCTTTAAAGGGATTTCAGCGAAGGCGACGCGTGGACGAGGGCGAGCGACGTCGACGGCGACAGAGGCCAGGCGGGAGGAGCGGCGACGTCGACAGGAGAAAATTAAAATTCCAGTCACTCGTCGCTGGCCTCGTTGCTTTATTGGTCCTCAAAAAGTGCTCAGAAGTCGGCTGTAAGAACCTCGTCGGGCCGCCGCATGCGGAGGAGGAGGAGAATTAAACGAGGAACTGAAGTGGCAAACGCAGAGAAAACGAACTGAAAGCCTTCGAGCACCCAAAACACAAAGACAAACCAGAGCCTTGGGAAGGAAGGAGTGAAATAGACCTGGAAATGAAGACGAGCAACGAGTGGGGCTCGCTGGCAAAAACCAACGGTCCAATGAAGAGACGAACGGAAAGGCCGAGAGCTGAAAAAGGACCACGCGACAAAGAAAACCCCAGTTGACGAAGGCTGCAGGAGCGATAGCGATATGGAGGAAGGGTCTTCGGACTCATCTCACTTCGAGCCGAGCAGACAGCAGAGCCTAGGGCAAGACAACAACAATAAAAGGAAGGCAAAAAACACAGCATGGACAAAAACAAGAAGAAAACAAAGTACGGCTTCAAGGACGATAAACAAGGACAAGTGGCGTTTAAGCCGTATTAAGAGTTTTCGTTGCCTCTTGAAATCCTTTAAATTATTTTCTCAATCCCATGACACCGGCCCGGTTCAACCCAACCCTCGGCCGCCGATTCACCAACTCACCCTCCCTCCCTCCTCTCAGGAGCCCCGGCCGGCCGACGGCAGAACGTTAATTGCTGCCGACGACTGCACAGCCTTCCGTCCGTCCTCCCACACACACAGGACCTTCGTTAAGCCGTCGCCGGGTGCGAGTGACGTCGGGTGATCGGGACGACGGTGACGCCGTGGCTGCTGGCGACGAAGGCGACGTTGGCATTGCATCGACAGGCAGGACCGATTCGCTTGGCAAGTCGCCGTGTCCTGTCGGCGGAGGACGAAATAAAAAGGAGTAGTGAAGCAGCTTGCGATTCGCAGGACCTTCAATTAATTAAGGAATAATTTTGAAACTCGATCATTTGGTAGGGCTGATGTAATAAAATAATTGATTGATTTCCTTTCATATGTATGTTCTTAATATCTTCAAAGTCTTTTGTTATACCTATTGTAATTTAAATTTTGATCTTGTGTTACTGATATCGTTATATTATTTTTTATATTAAAGATTTTTTATTGAAATATCTTTCGTTGTAAATGTTCGTATGGTCTTTTTGGTTTATTAGTTTTATGTTGTTTTTGTCCTTATTTTCTGCAGCCATTTTACTACTCTAGTAATTTTATCTCTGCTTTTATTGTCGTTATTGCCGGCCCGGCTTTTTCTTGTTTGCAGCCCCGAAGTGCTGCGGAGTTTTACGAACCGTCTCGGAACGCCAGAAGTCGCTCATGAATAAAAATTCGCCGGCCCGAGGAACGCGACAGGCAGTCGGATTCCTCAGCCGTGACGGGCTTCTGGGGCGATGGATTTCTTCGTGATGAACTTTAAAATTACCTTCGGCGAGTTGGGCACGGTGGAGGAAGGACTGAGGAGAGAGGTGGAGGCGAATGGACGCAGCAAGGAGAAGGCAAGCACGGGAAGCCAAGTCCAAATGAGATTGAGGCGAAAATCGGACAAAGGGAAAAGGGAGGGCGGGAGGAAGCGAACCATGGGTGCGGAAAGAAAAGACTGTGTCAAATGATCCTCCGGGGAACCTCCCGAGACACTGAGCCAGAACTCAAAACCATCCTTGGCGCCCAGCGGCACTAGAGGCAGCATGAGTGGGCGTGTGTGTGTGTGTGAGGGTTTTGCGTTGCCGCGCTGCATATGTTTGTGCGTGCTAATTACGCTCCCGAGGGGGGCGGCCGGAGTCGCTGCTGTCTCTGGCTGTTAAAGGGCGCTTATGGCACCATAAACTTACAGCTCAGCGGACGTCTGCGAAGTGGGCGAGAGCGAGTGGCGGCGACCGCCGGAGGGAGACAGAACGAGATTCTGCAGCTTGGGATCCCCTCAAAGTGCGTCCCTCGCCCCCTCGCTCCGGCTCACGCTCGCACCTGAAGTCGAGGTTTGCTTTAGAAACAGCGCGAAGTGAGCGAGGAATAGAGAAGGGAAGCAGGAGTCAAGAGGGCGGGAAAAGGGAGGCAGATCGTGGGGGAATTTGGAGGGAAAGAGAGGGGGAAATGGGCGAGAAAAAGTGGGTGAAACGGGGGCGAATGTGAGGGCGAGAAGGTGAGGACTAGGTAGTGAAGGAACGTCAGCGTCAGCCAATGAGATGGAGAGCTCAGGGAGCGGGAGTAAAGATAAAAAGTTACAGGATACCAAACCTCAATTAGTCCGTGGTTGCTCCCGGAGACACGTGCGGGCCACCGAGAGGTCGGAGCCAAAAGGACCAAGCGAGAGGGCAAGCGATAGAGCAGGAGAGGGATGAAAATGCACCTGACGGAGGAGCGAAAAACGAGGAACTGAAAACGATTTTCGAACAAAAAAAGGACAAGGCCATTAGTCGTTAGTAGTTAGTCGTTCGTTGTTAGTGGACCGAGCGCTGATCGTTGGATGAAATTGAAAACAACCGGAACGAGGAACAAGCCATGGAATTATGAACAGCTGCTGAAGTTGTGAAAAGTCCGGAGTCAGTATTTTTTTTCTTGGTTTATCCTGCTGCCATTAAGGCCTGCTCCTGAGCTGCCTCCGCTTCCGCTTCCGCCACTGCACAACCCTCGATGTTATCCTTTTGCACGAAGCTAAATTGCCTGCATTTGCATTTTATTTTTTCACCATCCCCCCTGCCCCGCTCTCGCCGCCTTCTCCTCGAATCGATGCAGTTGTTGCGATTACTCTGTGCGCCTCGGGGTCCTGGTAATTAACGCAGGTCCCTCCATTGTTTAGTAGGAAGTTCTGCCAGCCTCACTGTTTTTCCCTCGCTTTCTTTCCTCTCCCCTCTCTCCCTCCGGAATATCCATGGATAGCAAGGATTTCAGTAATCGATCGAACCGTTCGCTTCGCTTCTGACTCATGGGCCCAGGTCAAAAAAACGAACGAAAGACGAAACCTGCGGCCGAGGTGGTGGAGGCACCAAGTGCTCAGTGTTCGGCAGGTCCTGCAGGAGGAACTCGGTGTTCATGAAGCTCCTGGCAATGTAACCAAGGACCAAGGTGGTTCCTTGATGAAGGTTTTCACTTTTTTTCATACCCATCTTTTCTGCTCCCCATGATTTGAAATCGAATGCTTCGCTGAGATTTGTACAAACCTTCATGTAAAGCAATTTTTTGTTAGTTAAATTTCGCGAGAATTTCCGAGATGCTCGTAAAAATTAAATTATCACAAAATTCACCAGAGGTAATGGTAAAGGTGAAGCAATTTTTGAAATTCACAGCCTCGCCTCACAATCTCCGGAGCCAGCCGGCATCTCTGGCTCATTTCATCCCACGTATTATTCCAAGCCTTTCGTGCAGCTTCTCCTCAATCCTTCCCTCCTCCCTCCGTCCGGCACGTGATCCCGGCTCTGATGGCGAACCCGCCCCTCAGCAGGCGGCAGGACGACGACGACGACGATGCCTAGCAGAGCTCTTGTAATTTAAGCCGACATAAAGTAAAGCATTAAGGACACTTTATCCTGCTAGTTGTAAGCCTCGTATATGTGTGCGTGGGTGCCTCGCTCTCTCTCTCTCTCTCTTTGTCTCTCCCGGCCACCGTGGGCGTGTTTGCGCCACTGAGCCTGGGCCTGACTTTTATGCTTATTTTTCTTCATATTCCTCCAACGCTCTCCGCAGAGCATCGCGAGCAACGGAATTTCAAGTTTGTATTTTCAATTTCTCCATTCTATTTCTCCGTTATTATCTTCATGTCTATATGTTTTTATTTATTTTCACATTTTCCTCTCTCTGTCTCTCTTTCTCTGCCTGTGTTTTGTTTCGTTTCCGTTTCGCTTGTAACGGTTTTCCTCCATTTGCTGTGGAGAAATAGAAAGGATCTCGCGAGGGAGGTTGCGAGAGGGAGGGAGAGGGAGAGCTGGTGACTAGAGGAGAGCGAGGGAGAGGGAGGAGAAGAGCGAGCTTCAGGCCCAATGGCGGAAAATCAACAGAACTACAACAACAACAAGACCAGCATCGCTCCGTACAAAAACAACTGGAAAAAACCGGCTTCATAGCTCAAGTCAAGTGAACAGCGCGTGAAACTACATACAAATGCACACACACACACACACATAGTTTTATAGCAGTACCAAACGATCAGCATAGAATTCATATTTCACAAGGATTACGCAATGGCAGCCCACAACAACAACAAAGATTCTTCAATTTCAGCGGAAACGGAAGCCTAGAAGAAGGCCTGGCATGAAATCGAAAGAGCATCGAAATTTTTAATTAGGAAAATTCAATGTTCAAAAGTTTTCGAATTCTTTCGAAATTGAATTTTCGACTAGAATCGTTCATAGGGTTTTTTGCGGAATTGAAAACGCTTTTTATTTGCCCTTTTCTTTTACGACATTGCGACATTTTCTCTTCGAATACTTTTTCCAAGAGAGTGAGAGTGCTCAAACAATTAATAGGGTTTCTCTTAAATTAATTTTTGTTCTAACAAATTTTGGTGAAAGTAATTTAAAATATTTTCAGACTCTTCAAAAACCCTCCATAGACCGAAAACGATTTCATTTACTTGTCAAACACTTTCGACGGCTCGGGCCAAATCAAAGCTCTCAGCATGAGTTCGTCCTGGTTTTAGTTTTGCAATTAAATTGGAAAAAAGTGGACCCTGCGTTGAATTGGTTTGTGTTGAATCGCTGGCCCAAAACTAATGGATCCCTGGCCAGCGTGTAAAATGGGTTTTATAAAATATTCAACAGTCGCCTGATAAATTAAATAAAAACAACTGCAGGGGAACCACAGGAGCAACAAATAACATCCCAATGGGGACGAACAACAACGATTATCCCCAACAACAACAACAACAACAACAACAGATATACATTCTAATGCTAACGGTAGCGATCCTAAAAGTATGCAACAGCGAACTAATAAATTGAAAGGCTTCACAGCCACCGAAGCCAGCAATTGTAAAGCGCTCGGAACATACTTTTTCCACTAATCACACACACACACACACACACACACACACACACACACACACACACACACACACACACACACACAACAAAACCGAAAACCACATGAAACCGCTAACAATTTGGAAATAAATTGCCAAATGGAATAGAAAAAAGGAAAGAACAAAACTCGAAACAACATCGAAAACAATCTGCTGACAAACTTAATTGAATTGTTTTTCGGCGGAAACCCCGAAGGAGGCAAAAACAAATCGCCCAACAGCGAAATGGGCTAAAGCACGATTAAATTAAATCATGAATAAATTATATCGTTATTTTTATTAATTCATGTAAAAACCAAGACAACCACATTAAAGTAATCCACACAGCGTTTGGGCTACAAATTAATTAATGCATGGAATTAATATTCCATTAAGTTTTTTCTTCTTTAAATAACAAAGATTAAAACTTTCAATTGAAATGTACATTAGTGGAACTTTAATTTAGAAAACCCATATTAATTGCAAGTGGTCTTCCCTTTAATTTTTTGTTTATTTTGAATTTTTCTTTTTTGTTTTTATTTTTGAAACTTTTGAAAGGCATGCGTGGATTTTATTGATGGATGGCTTTTGTCACGGACTCCTGTGAGGGATTACGGCAGCAGTTAGAGAGAGATGGAGGCTTCGATGTCTGGATCGAATTTGTTGCGGCTCATGGATGACGACGACGATGATGATTCATGTGAGGGATCATTTTCCAATCCGCCAATCCATCAAACAGCAAATATATACATCATTACCGGGAAATTTTATACATTTTCGAGAGGGTCATTTGCGGGAACTTTCACTCAAACTCAGAGTCCTCAAGGTTCTCTGCTCCAACTCACTCCTGCACAGTCGCCTCTCGGCAATGTCTGAATCAAGTCCTGAGGGGCGACGAAAAGGCCGTGTTAATTTCGGGATAAACACGCAATTACAACGTGGCTCGGAGCCAAACAAACGGCGCTGGCCCGAAGGATGCGACCACGTTATCAGCCGCAGAGATCAGCAGACAGATAGGAGAGCAGTTAAGCAAACCTCCAAGTAGACAGTGGAAAAATAACGAATGTGAATAATAAAAAACAAAAGGACCAGCGTGGGAATGAAAAATTCCAGGAGCGACGGAGTCAGGGAACGGAAGGACAAGCGAACGCCTGAACGAGCGACGGCGACGGCGGGGGCGGCGAATTAAGCGAAAGATCAAGGATGCCATAATTCACAACGATATCGCCGGACACTACCGGACTCGTCCCCATTTCAATCTCGGCCCGCTGAAGCTGCTTCTACTCCACCTTCTCAACCCCCCCCCCCCCTCACCTTCTCCCTCACAACCTGAGCCCCTCCTCACACCCCCTCCCTCTCTCTCTGTTGGTCCGTTTCATTCCATTTGTTTTGTTCTCGCTCTCCTAACACTGACGATGGAAATTTATTATCCAATTGTTGGCTGCAATCTGTACTCGTTCTCAAGTGCGTCGCGGGCGATTCGCCGAGCCGCCCCGCCCCGCCGTCGAGGGGGCTCCGCCTCCACGCCCAGGTCCCCGCGAGTCCTCCAAGTCCGCCCAGGACTCGGGCGAAATGTAATTCTTCATGAGTCCAATAAAAATGTTTCCACTTGCCGCAGCATTTTATTGCCAGCCATCAATTACACCGGCAGGTTTCCTCCAAAGGCGGCGACTCTTGACTTTTCTCGCCCTCTCTCTCTCTCTTTCTCTGTCTCTCTGGCTGTTGTCTTCCTGCCCGTTTCCCTGTCTTCTCTCCCCGTCTGCCCCGTCGCAGATCCAGACTAGTTCTTAGCCGTGCCGTCCATTGTCCTTCGCCCGCAATTAAAGTTGCGCTCGGCTCTAAGCTTCTAGCAATTCATAACAATTAGTTTGCTAATGAAGCGGGCCATGAATCGCACGAGGACACTCGGATTCAGATTCTCTCCGAAGGATCGTTTTTCATCATTTTCAATTTCACGCTCGCTCCCGCCTTTTGCACTCTCTCTTTTTCTCTTGGTGTGCGGATTTTGGATTCGGGCCAGCGTTGTCGAGAGCTGCATTTCCGGTCGCTCTGCCTCCCTCCATCTCTCCCTATCACCCGCCCCCGCTCGGTGTGCACCGATCGCGCCGGATGCGCTTCTTCTTCTCGTCCTGGCCTGGCTCGGTAACTTCCTCTGTAAAGTCGATGCCCATAAATTAGCGCTTTATTTTATTTTATTGCTTAATTATTGAAATTAGTTTGCTCCTGCTCTGCCGTCGTCGGCGAGGACGAGGACGAGGACGAGGGCGGAAGACGGAAACTCGGTTCCGCTCGCACACGTGCTCGAACCTAACGGTTGTTTGCACCCAACACCCATTAAATAAGTGAACTTTTTTTACGACCAAAGTTTCGCATTTATTCGTCCGTCTCGATTGATGCGACTTTTTGTATTGTTTTATTTTTCGTTCTTTTTTCCTTCTTATGTCGCCATCGGCAAGGGATTCGCGATAGGTATTTTCGAAATTCAGAAGCTTTGGCACTCCGAATACAACGACGAATTTATTCACCTCCCTCGATAGTCCAAGGAGAATTATGACAAAGGAACTATTAAAATTGGCGGAGAAGAAATGGAAATGAAATCCCTCTGATTGCTTTAGTTTCGTCGTGATTTATTGCGAGCTTTCTCCGTGTCCACTGGGGCAGTAAATTTTAAATATATATTTTTAAACATTATTTTTGCGATTTTCTTCTCCTTACCTTGGGTGCTTTCGAGTCCTCGCCGTATCCCCTGAAGGTTTTTGCCTGTTGGACTTCACAACAAGATCATAAATCCATCCATTTTCACTTCTTCACTAGCACTCGCTCATATTTTCAAAACTATATTTTTTCTATATTTTTCTAAATTTTTTCTTTTTGGGAATTTCTTTTTATCTGGCTCTTCCTTCGGTGTGAAAAATTCGCTGGCAAGCTTTCAATTTATCCACGATTCCATCGCAAATCATGTAAATTTCGGCTTCACGCGACGCGATCACGATTCAAATATTTTCGCAATTTAACAGTGATAACAAATGGCACAGGCCCTCGCTGCCAGGAGGGAGGATTTTGTTTACAACACTTGGCCAGGTTTGGACGTTTTCTTGCATTGACTATTTTTATGGGACTTTGATTGTGAGTTTTGGGGAAAACTGAGTGAGTGTTCGAGCAAATTTCTTTATCAAGACGGGATTCGATTTTTTGATTTTGCCACTAAGCCAAGCTCATGGGCTGCTGGCGGTTGAGTTTGAGAAATTTTTAAGATTTCAGTTGACCGGAATTTGTAACAAATTTATTTTCTGTACATATATTCCGATTTTGTCAGTTTGGAAACATTTATATATAAATTTTTAAATTCGACAACGTATTTTTATTTCATTTGATTTTAGTCCTTCTAGCTTTTAATATTATTGCTAATTTACAAGAGTAAATTTTTTAATTTAATTATTTTTTCCAATTTATCTTATATTGATCAACTTCATTGCCCTTTCCTTCAAACTTAAAAATTTTTTTGATATTTTTATATTTTTTGTATTAGATTCCTTGGAACATTATTCAAATTTCTTCATGAATTCTTTAAAATTCTTGTTATATATTTTATATATATTTCGCACACAAACTCGATTTTCCGCTTGGAATCCGATTCACGTGCTTCGCATTAATTTGGCTATTTGTTAAATTTCTCAATCCCAATCCAACTGCTCTCGCATTCTTCACCACTCAGGGGCACCAAAAAGGATTCGCCGCTGCCGGAGCCGCGCGATTTCGTCCGACTACGACCGCCCTTCAATCCGTCCGGCTCGCTCGCTCTCGCTTCGACCTCACGCCTCCATCTCGCTCGCTCTCGAAGGGTTCGCACTGCAGCTGGTCGCGGACGCGGCTCGAATTTCGTTCGGCGCTCAGGCCAACAAGCCGAAGACACCGACACACGCACGCACGCACCAACACGCGTAAACACGTAGACGACGTCCGAACACGACGCACGCACACGACGCGAACAGCTCGACGCACACAGCTGCAGCACAGGCTCGGCGGCGACGTCGATCTCGATGACGTTGACGCGAAATCGGTCGCTTATCGCGAACTTCTTCGGTTCGTCCCGCTCAAAGGACACTCGAGGCGTCCACCCAAGAGCCCATGTGGTCTGAGCGTGTGTTAGTGTCGTCCTCTCTCCCTTCTTCACGGTGTGGGTGAGTGTGTGTGTGGCAATCGGTGGGCGCCGCTCGCACGTCGTGACGCTTCGAACACGCGATAAGAACTGAAACAGAAACGTCCTGCGGCCGAACTTGTCGCCATCCTCCTCGCAGTCCTCGCAGCCATCGTCGTCGTCGGTGCCGCCTTCGTCGTTTCGTGTCCTGTCGTGTGCTGACGGGAACATGGAACATGTTTTGGGAAATTTTCCTCCCATCCTCCCACGAAGAGTTTTTCATCCCCGGAGAGAGAGAGAGAGAGAGAATCCGGCGTGGATGCTGCCGAAGGATGTGAACAGGATGCTGGCAACAGAGCTCTGTAGGTGGCGAGCGACTGTGCGAAGGGAAATTTCTCGCGGATAAACGAATGTTATGGAGAGAGCGCTGACGAGGGAAATTTCAAAAGGGCCAGGGAGTGAGGGAGGAGGAGGCGGCGGAGGCGGAAGCACGACGGGCACGTGCTCTGGGCGAAGACATTTTTTACTAAATAATTTTCTGTTAAACATATTCCTCTATTCATTACATTTTCCAAGGTTCTAAATGAACATCAGTTCTTGAGCATTTTTAGAAAATAATTCAAAACCACCGTCCTTTCTCTCTCGGCAAACCCACGTCAACCCTGTAACCCACTGACTGAAGGCCTCAGAATCACTTTCACTTGGACCCGCTTAACAGAGCCTCGTTCGGATAGCGGCCGGTGAAAGCTCCCTCTCTCTCTCTCTCTCGCCCTCTCTCTTCTCTGCCTGCTGGCGCCATTCGCTTCTCCCTTCAGTCCCCGGCAGTGGCTGCTGCATCCACGCGTCTTTCAAAGGGCGCCGCGTCCCTCGCCGAGGCCGTCGGAGTCTGTCGGCGTTGGTCGTCACGTGACTGTGTGCGGCTTTACAAATGCAATTATGACCGCCGGCTTCATTACGGGGAAAATGGCGACGACGACTCGTCGCGTTTCCGTTGCTTCGGCCGCACCCGCCCTCCGAGCCGGCCCTCCTTAGACCGCAGTCTCCCCATCACTTTGCAAATTAACTTGACCCAGGGGACGGGGGCCAAACGAGCGCTGTGGTTGACTCGAGGGAGTGCGAGAGAGAGAGAGGGCTAACGACATTAGCTCCGATGTAAAGGATGAATATTAAAATTGCACCACGCTGAGTGTGAGACAAATATTTATTAATTACTTAATATTTTTTTTAAAATTCTTTTCATACAAAAACAATTTTATTTTATAATTTTAATCAAATCGCTTTATTCCAGGGAGAATCAAATTTTTTTCAACTAAAAAAGCGCTTCATTCCGGGATCATGTGTTTTTAAAAACAATTTTTTTATTTTCGTGAAATAATAAGAATTTGTTCGAATAATTTGCTTCTATCGAATTCCAAATAAATTTGTTCTTTATTTTTTCAATTTTGTCAAGAAAGTTTTTCGTACTAAAACACATTTTTTCTACATATAAATTCCATTCATTCCAAGAAAATTAAATTCTTTTGTTTCAATAACCGAGCAATCCCTTCGTACCAGGAGGAAGCACATTTTTTCATCAATTTCCAAATGAAATTATTAATTAGAATCGATTTTTTTTATTTTTTGTTTTCAATTTTCAAATAAATCTCTCGAAGACGCGGAAGACACAAATTGTAACCTTCAAGATCTCGGTTTTTTCACACACCACAAACACGCCCAAGTCTTTCCTCCTTTGCGCATTTTCCTTCCACTGCCTCCTCCACTCCTCCATCTCACCCGCTGCCCTTTGCCCCACACTTGCTCTCTCGCTCTTTCCCGTTTTACCTCTTGTTGAAATAGACGAAATTGCAATAGAAAAGCCCGTGGAATGGCCACAGAACAATGTGTAGTAAAAAACACAAAATTATTTGAGAATTCCTGATGTCTTCCTCTTGTTCTCCTCCCTGTCTTCCGCCCCGGAGGCCATGCGGTGTCTGAAATATGTCCGAACATATTTTCTGACCGACTTGCAATATATGTGTGTCTGTCCGTCCGTCCGTCTGTCTGTGTGCAGGATGCTGGCAACTGTTGTTAGTCCAGGGCGACGTTGTTGGACTTCCCGGGACGCCCCGTTGCGATGAGTTGCTGGCCCTGGTCCCGAGCTAACATCACTTGACTCGAGTCCCGGCATCACTCAGCACCGCCAGCCACAGGTGCGACAGAAGTGTGAAGTGACAATTCATATTTATGAGATTAGTTGGCAACGAAAGCGACGTGGAAGCCGTGGGCGGCAGAAGGACGGGCGGAAAGGGAATCCTTGGCCGGAAATTACGGGGAACTGAGGCGAAAGTTGTGCAACAACTTAAAAGAGCAGCCACAGCAGCACCTCTGGGACTTCTGAGTCATTCTCGAAGCCTTCGAATTGAATGTCACGCATACGCCCACGGTCGGGTCCAGGGAACAAGGACGAACGACGTTGTTGGAAACACCGGTTAATTTTCCGGATATTTTGCTCACTTCATCCATCCTTCCATATGAACTCATCAGCATCGAACCGATCGACCTTAATTACACTTCAGCAGATGAATTCCATGGAAATGCGAAATTTCCACAGAAGTGCGAACAGTGCGAACGGAGGTCGTCCCTTCGACCATGGGAATCAGGGAAGGGGGAAGAAAACGACGTCCGTTTAGAATGCATTTAAGGATGATTTGTCCCCAAAAGGATGTCCGTCCGTCGTGCTCGGGGAGCGAAACAAAGGCCCACGCGTTGCTTCCACTCGAGTAATTTATTAACTCGCCCGGAGGCCAGGCGTGAAGAGATCGCTTCGGGCATTAGGAATCCTTAAAATTAAATATATCACTCCGAACAATGGAGAAATACCCACAAATTATTTTTTTGTTTTTGTTTTTCCTTCACAACGAATGGTATTTCAATTTTTTTCTTTTAAATCCAACCTTTTCATGGTTATTAATCGTTTTCCAGCTACCGCCCATCCGTTTCCTTTCTCCACCGAAAACATCTGTTCGACGAGGAAACATTTCCGAGGTGAAGAAAAAACCAGGAATAAGGCAATAAATCCCACCGGTTCGTCTTGACCCAAAGCCTTCGGCGTCCTTTGCCTTTCCCAGTCCCTTCTCCATCATTCGGCTCCGCGGATTTCTAATAAATCAAACACAATATTTCGCCCCCTCATAAAGAGGCGGAAGGACATTAAAAGGATCGCAGGCGGAAGTTTGACAGAAGTCATATCTTGGAATGAAAAATTTGTTCAGTCGGAACCCGCATGGAATTAAAGACAACAATTAATTTAGGAATTTTTTCTTCTTTCCTTCCTTTTCATCTGACAAAACCGGCAATTAAAAGTTCCCAGCGAACCTTCGTCTGAGGAATTTTGCTCCAACTTTGACAAGTTTCTAATAATAATTTCCATTTGTGTCTAATGAAACTTTCGCTGTGGCAGAACTCGCTAAAGTTCCTGGCATTCTTCGTCGCATGTTTGGCAAGTGATATTTTTTCATATCCCTCGTCATTGGCCTTAGTATGCGAAACGTTGCTCCCGAGAATTTTTGGCATAAAAATCCGAAGTCGGCAAACTTCAAAAATTCATTTCAAATTTCCACCATTTACCAAATTTTCCCCCAAAACAATGCATGTGAGGGGAACATGTTTTGTGTTTGGAACAACTTCGGGAAGTTGGGAACAGCTTCCTTTCGGCCGGCTCCGTCCCACCCGCTCTTATTACATAAGCGCAATTTATGCGATCAGGACGGGGATTCTTAATGCTGGCAACAACAATTTTCGGACTCGCCATAAACTTTCGTCTCGCCAGCCGACTTCGCTCTCTCGCATGCAGCGCTTAGAAGAAGGCCGAGGGGGCGAGAGGCAGCAGGAGGGAAGCAGGCGCTAAGGCTAAGTTCGCGAGGAAATTATGAGGTCAGCTCCTCGTGGCCGTTAGCACGAAGCAAGGAAACATAATGCTTCCTGCGGCGGGCCAGAGCGAAAAACCTGCTGGGCGGCGTGAAGTGGAGGGAAATGAAATGAAAACCGAAAGAAATGTGCAGTGTTTCGCCTGCGTGGAGCAAGCAGGAGGGGCCCAGGGGTGGGGGGAACTTCTAATTCGTTGCAGCGTCGTCTCGGACTTAATGGCGCCGTTTGTGCCGGGCACGAAGCGGCCAGCGGAACCAGCCAGGCGCGGGGTCGAAAGTGCGAGGTGCGCGAGAAAACGAGCCGAGCCGGAAAGTGAAACGATCCCAGGACACTTAAGGCGGACCGTGAGAGTCCTCTCGGCCCGCCGCCTCCGTCACCGCCGCCACCTCCGCCACCAACAACGACAACAACATCATCTCGTCACATCAGCACCAGCACAGCCACAAGGGGCGCCACAACGAGTCCTTTGACGAGGGCTCTGGAAATGCTTTAAAGCGTGCAGGCGGCCGTTGAAGAACTGCTCCGTGCCCACAAAGCAAACATCCTTTTCCTGCACTCGTTTCTCCTTTTCTCCTTCCCCGCCAACTCCTTTTGGCGGCCTTTTCTGGGGACTTTTCTTCTCGGCCTCCTGAAGTCCTTCTCCTTCCTTCCTGCTCCATGTTCTGCCCCGCTCTTGTCGCCATCGAGATTTCTCTGCTTCTGCTCGCCCCACCCCGCCTCGGCTCGTCTCCGTCAATCACACGGTTCGCCAAACAATGGCCCATTGCGGCGGTCGCTTCTGGTGATTCGCCCGAGCCTCCCGAGGCGGGATGTGTTTATGTTTGTCCGATAAAGTGACAACTTGTGTTCCTCAGAGGTCGTCCTCGCCTCGCCTCGCCTCGCCGCCACCCTCAATTCGGCGTCCCACCACCAGGTCCCCGCCACGTGCACACATCGACGCAGCCTTCAATGTCGGACTCCGCTGCCACGTCCGGGAAGGAAAAACTCACCCGAGCCGAAAATAAAAATCACAAAAAATGCCACAAAATAGAATGGAGAAAAAATATACAGAAATCCTTTGGAACGGCAGCGAATTTTATGATTTCATCGTGCCGGTGACGGCATCCGGAGCCAATTCATTGCATAAATTCATCGTTCGCACCTCGTCGCTCCCGGGCCGTCCCGCCCGAACGTCGTCCTTGTGGTCCCTGCGCCATATCCTTTGTCAATTATTAATTCATTACCGGCGGAAGGAGGTGGAAGTGCAAAAGTGGTAGCCAAAAGGGACGAGCATGGAGGTAGAGAAGGCGTCCCAATTTTTTCCAGCTGTTGGTCCTGCGGTGGCGGTGAACGGAACAGGATCTTCCAGCAGGGATATTGAAAAGCCATGCCGGCGATTGACTGCCGTCGCCCCGACCCTCCCGGCTGCCACCGAGGCGCGGCTAAGTGGCGATCAAGTTAATGGCCGTCTTCGCAATGTGTTGCAGAGAGCTCGCCTGCCCCTCTCTCACTGCCCCGGTCACGGGCTTGCTGGCTCGCATTATATGGCTTATTTATCGCAAAGAAATTAATTGCAGGCAGGGCGAAGGAGTGGAAGGAGTGAGAGGAGGGCGACGAAAACAGGGAGAAGGCAGGCAAGAGGGAGGTGGGGGTGGGTTGAGACCATAATTGAGACCGAGGAAATCAATAAAAGACATTTTATGTCCATCATACCGACGTCCCGATCCCCGGGGACCGGTGGCGACTGCAGGCCCTGGGGAGTGCGAAGTGAGATTAATTGAGAGCCGAATGCGATCAATAAAACTCGCATTCACATTCACTTGAAACGACTCCTCGAGCCTCGAGAAGGAGGAGCTCCAGGGAATCTGAAGAGTGATTTCTTTTTCCGCACGGATTTTCAATTAAAACGCCTCGAAATAATGAAGTTACGTGACGAAGTTCGGCGAAGTTCATCCGACGAAATTCAATTCGCGAAATGCGACTCAATCACTCAACGCAACTTGTTCGCGAGTTCCATGAATAAATTCCGGGATAATCAAAGCATTTGACAGACAGACGCCGCCGGGAAAAAATTCTCGCTGATATCCTTGCGACACGACTCCCAGGACAACCGGCGGCCTGGCACGCGAGGCGCAGCCAGACGAGGCGAGAGACAAGCGCGCAATTATAAATAAATTAAAATACACTTAAAGCTCAAATTGCACAAAGGCACGTGGGAAGTGTTGGCGCGAGAGGGGGCGAGGGGAGGTCGACATGGTATGTGAGGGTAGGTGTGTGTGAGTGTGTGCGATTTACACCAAACAATTAGCCGCAAATGGCGGTTCACGGAAAACTCCGACCCAGCAAAACCCAGAAGCGAACAACGAAAAAGGATGAAACGACGGACGGACGGACGGAATAAATAACACGACAGCCCCGAACAATTCCGAAGCACCTCCAGATTCGGGCAACCGTCATGTTCATCTGCAAGTGCGTGTGTGGTAGTGGAGGGTGTATATGTGTGTGAATTTGTTTGTATACGTCGGCATATCCATCTGCGTACAAATGAGCGGCAAATAAGGTTAATGGCTTCAATAAATGGGAAAATGTGTGAATGAAATGTTAATTTGCCTTCTTTCTCTCGCTCTCCCACTCTCTCTATCACTCGCTCTCTGTCCCCGTCCCTCTCACTCGCTCTCTCTCACTCACTCCTGCTCGTTCTGTTTGCTCTCGGCCGCCTGTTTATTTTTTCCTTCGTTCGCTGGCTTGTCTGGAGGTTTCCGTGCCGACGTCTGCAGTTCGCTCCAGGCTCCGACCATTGCCTTCCTGATTCCCGCCACCTCCTCCTCCTCCTTCCCTCCACTTCCGCTCTCTCCTCCTCCTCCTTTCCGTCGCTGGTCTTCCCCAGCCTCCAGGTCTCCTCATCGTCCTGCCGTGGCTCACCGTCGTCGTCCACCTGGCCGTCCGCGATCGTCCTCGGCGTGTCGTGTTCCACCATTTCATTATCCACTTAGTGAACATCTTCGTCCTGCTTCCTCGCCAGTTTCACCTTCGTCCTTCATGTGTTGTATTTTCCCTCTTTACCATATCATTCTGGCTTTCTTATTGTATATTCTTTTCTTTCTTTTATTTTTTCCTAATTGTATTTTTTCCTCTTGTGTTTTTTTTTTATTTCCTTCTGTTTTTGTTTTTCCTTCTCGTATGTACGTTCTTCCTTCTGGCCCTCCTTCTTGTGTTCTTTCTCTCTTTTCACTCGACCGCCTCCCTCCGCTGTATTGTTGTATTTTTCTCTATTTCTCCACGCTTCCTGCCCATTTCCCATCCCATCCGCTCGGTGGGCGTTCTCGGCATTCCTCACGGAGTCTCGCTCTTCCGTCCACATCCATCTTCGGCCTCCTCCTGGGTCTCCGCCTCCTGGGCCTCCCCCACCTCCTCGCGTCGTCGCCACCCACGTCTTGCGCTTCTCGCTCGCCCGGAATTTCCGACTCCACGTCGGCGAATTCGTCTGTTGCGCATTTTTCTTCTCGCCCCCCACACCTGCACAGGCATTTGCCGGAGTTGGAGTGTGTGTGCATGTGTGCGTGCGACTTACGGTGTTCCGCGGTGAGGGAGCAGGAACGTGCGTGCGTTTTTAAGGGCCTGGAGCATGTGTGGAAATGAGTTTCGAACGTTTCAATGACGCATTTCTTGTATGTAGTTTTTGATTTTCACTCACTCACTCACTCCTTGTTGTTCTTGTATTGCCGGCGAAAGAATCATGACATGTGTCCTTGGCACATTGTGATATAAATTTATCGGTGTGTTCGTGTCCTCTCATTTGCATGTCAACGTGATTGATCGTCTCATGTTCCGAGGGCTCAGCGGGCGGCTGTCGATGCTGAAAAATGTCACCAATTTCAGCACGCGATTTTCGCAATTTTTTGCTTAATTTTTTTATATTTGCACATATTTTAATTCTCCAAAAAAATATGACTTTAATAAATATTTTAATTTATTAATTGAAATATGTTAATTTTATTTAAATTCATATTTTTGTATCATCTTTTAATATAAATACATGATTTCAATTACACAAATACATTTTTCATTTATACAAATATATAGCTTTCATGAAAAAATGTTGTTGTTATCACATATATTTTTGTAATTTTAATTATGTGTTTTTATACACGTTTAATTATATGAAAATGTTATTTTCAATTACACAATCGCAGGGCTTTCCGCTCATTTTTTCCAAGCCGTTTCCATAAGTGCAATCAATTCGTTGTAAGTCGTTGCCCACGTTCAATTTCACATTTAAATTGAATTCCTGCGGAAGTTTGCATAATGCCATTAATGCCTTTGTTGTCGTTGTTGTTTTTGTTGTTGTTGTTAATGTCACGTTTTACATATTTTCCCTGCCGGTGTTTGTCAGCGACAGACGTCACCCGAAGGCGGAATCACTTCATATTTCACGAAGAGCACACAAAAAATGCGATTTCGCAATAAAATCATTCATTTAATTTTGCCTCGAATTGTTTCCAATGCAGCTAGTAAATAATTAATGGCTTTTAAAGTGATTTTTTCGCCACCGGAAGCGCAATTGACCTACGGCAGCAGGTGCGGCAACGGGCGCAGGATCTGCCGACAGGTCGACCGTCGTCTCAACAGGTGGCGCCTCCCGCCTCGCTTCCTTCCTGCGGCTCTCGCCAAAGTTGCTGCCCAGGAACCGCAAACACATACACAAACACGCAAACACACACACACACACTCACTCGTGAGTCACACCCGGCACCTCACGCACGCAATCGAGAGCCGGGCCGTCGCTTCCTCTGCCTGTCCCGCTCCCTTCCGCCAAAGTTTCCCGAAGTTCTCAAAATTTTTTACTCTCGGCTGTTGGCGGTTTTTCCTTTCTCTCAGTGTTTTTATCTCATTCCACCACTTTCGCGATTCGTTTTCGACGACTTTTATTTTCTTCCTCCCGCGTCGTTTGCATTATTTATTTTCAATTTTCATTTTTATTTCATTTTCCCAACTTATATTTTCTTCCACTTTCGTTTTTCACGGCATTGATTTTTTTTCTACTTTATTTTCACAATAATTTTTTTCTTTGACTTTACAATCTTTTTCTTCAAGGTCTTTCCAACTTTTTGTAGCCTGAATTTAATGATTCATTCTCGATTTAAATTCTTAAAACCGAAATATGAATCAAAAATCGTGCCAGGACCAGGGCGCGTCCTTGTGATACCCATCAATAACTCCAAACTTTCAGTGAATAAATTCAAACTCCATTTAAATTTCGATTTATAAAATCTTCCATCCTTCCTGTGATCCTCGACTTGGCAACAATTTTCCAATTTTCCCAGCGACACATGCCATGAGCAACGGACGATAATCAATCTTGTCCCTAAAATTCACAACGCCATTTTCGCCGCATCCAACACCCTCAAACCTCCCTGCACCCCTCGAAGCCTTCGCAACTGCTCGTGTGGAGTTCATGGAATTTTGTGAAAAACTATTCACGCTCTAAGCGTGAGGGAGAAATCATTTAAAAACTCGCTCAAATTGATTGACAAATTTTTTCAAAACGCTTGGCGCAGAATTTTTTGTAATGGCATTTAGTTAAACTCCATTTTTGCAATTTCGTTGACTTCATTTTCAGGCTGATTTACTCAATTTATCTAACTTTTATTTTTATTATTTATTGTATCTATTTTTTAAATTTACACGCTAAAACATTTGACTGGCGAGAAACTGATTTCAAACACGACGGCGGAATTCAGCTTCCAATCTTTCTCATGGACATGAAACTCCTCCATCTCTCCATCCGTTTCCCGATTGACCTCAAGGGAGCGCAAGACAGACACGGAGGAAGGGAGAACGAGAGCAAGAGCAAGAGATAGACCAGGATCGTCGGTGAGAAAGCACTTGTGGTCATTATCCTTCCCCGAACAAGTGGATTCCGAAACGAAACAGGTTTCGTGCCCTGCAGATGGACCCGGCATCGCCAAAGGAAACGGCACGAGAAAATAACAATAACAATAACAACAACAATAACAATGGCACTTACAATAACAATAACAATGGCATGCCAACGAAACCTCGCTGGTGAACTTCGAGCTCTGGTTCTGTTAATTATGTGCAAACAATTGCGCATAAATTTCGATAATTACTCGTGTAATGGACAGCCACAAATAACCACATGCAGCAACAAAAACAAGGACAATAAAACAAACCACAAGAACAACAAAAACGACCACAGCAACAAGAACAACATCAACATAAAGAGCAACAACTCTTCCCAGCACGGACCCAAGATCAGGCAGAGAAGCTTCCCGGAAGACGAACAGCTCGAGGATTCCGAAGCCAATGGAAAACCAGCGTGTGAGTGAGTTGAAGAAAGAGATTGCCTGCATGAGTGAGTGAGGGAGATGGAGCAACAGAGACGAATAACATCGTTGTAGGACGAACCACCGAGGCATTCGATGGCATTGAATAGATCGCTCGGAAAATTTCCCCAGGCCAAGGAGAGTGAGAGCGAGCGAGAATCTTCCACATCTATTTGCGTATGCGAGGTTGTGTGCGTGTGTGTTAGTGCGGTGTCTGTGTGGTGAGATCCAGGACTGAGCTGCTCGTTCAATAATTGTAATTAATTGCATGCAAATGTCTGGGAGAAGACGAACCAAAGGACCTGAAATTAATCCAGTTGCCAACGGACCCAACGTTCCGAGCGCCCGGGGTCGAGTCCTGGCAGCGCAATGATCTATGCGGCTGGCCCGGTGTCCGCCACTCCATCTCTGTCTCGTTCTCGCCCTCTCTCCCTCTCTCTCTCTCCGTCGTCGTCATAAACCATCTCAATTGCCCTGCATTTCTGTCAGCCTCCACATCAGTCATGCCCTGCTCTTGTCATCCACATCTAAATCTCTCGCTCTCCGTGTCCGTCTGTCAGTCTGTCTGTCTCCCCTCTCCGTCTCCCTCTGCCTCTATCCCCCCTCTCGCCCTTCGTCTCTCCGTCATTGTCTTGGTAGCTCTTTGTTTCAATTTAAATTGGAAAACGTTGTAATGCGACAGATGCAAAAAACGCCCGAGTGTCCCGAGTGTGAAATTTATGAGAGCGTGCCCGAAGGTCACGGGGCGCGGCGAGTGGGCGGCGGAAGCGGAAGCGGAAGCACACAGAGCAAATCCGACACACAGACAGACGGACGGACGGACGGACGACACACGAGCTGGAACGTCCGGAAGAGCGATGGAAACTCGCTATTTTTGCAGTGAGAATTCAAGAGATCCGCGAAAAGAGACAGCGAGAGGGGAGAAAGAGACAGAGACAGAGAGAGAGAGAGAGAGAGGGAGAGAGAGTCCACGTCGACATTAATCAACGGCTGGCCGGCAACAGGATTTGTCGGCAGGGGAATTTCATTAAAATTTCTCCGCCCCCCCCCGACGATTCGATTTGATTTGAACGTATTTTTTCCGTTCGTGAAAATTGCCGAAAATAGACAGAGGACGGGTCAGGCAAGAAAGCAAATAAGAAGAAGAAGAATGGCATGTTTGCCGCCTCGTTTATTGGCCGCAATCGGTTCAGCAACAACAGCGTCCCCGGGGCGAAAGCAACAGCTTCTGGCGATTTTGGAGCTTTGGATTCACGGATTCTCTGATTCCGAGCCGGGGTTGTCGCGCGCATCCGCTCCACGGTCGATCAATCAGCCGCCGAATGAATCCGGCGATGTATCAATCAATGCATCCATCAATTGACACAGATGCTGTTGTCAAACAATGGGGGAAAAAACGTCTGATATGTGTGGGCGGAATAATAAGGCCAGGCGAATGTGGTTTGAGCGAATCGAATCGAAGATTAATGAGTGGGATAAGTGAAATGTATGGCGAGCCCGATCAGAGTCAAATCGAATCGAATCCATGTCGGGTGGCGGCGAAGACGAATGGCGTGAAAAATTATAAGCGAAATTGATTCGGAATCGCAATCAGAATCCAACCAGAATCGGAAGGATATGGGTGAAATTAATGAGGAAAAAAAATTTTTAAATTAATATCAAAATATAAATCTGGGACAGATTTTTTATAATTAATTTGACTAAAAATTTGACAAAAATAGTATTTAAAAATAAGAAAATTCGAACCAAAAACGTCTGATGGACTTCAGTGAGTGAGAGAAAGGCAGAAGGGAGACGGAGAAAAATTGAGAGAAGGAGAGAGAAATAAATAGCGCGGTGAATTTGCTGTTAAATGATGCGGAAACATTGCTGCATCCACAACAGCAACAGCAACAATCACGCGAGTTGCTGCAACTATTGATCTTTGTCCGTCCGTCCATCCGGCTGTTGGTCCGGCTGTTGTTGTTGCTTCCGGTTTCTTCTCCAACTGAAGTAGTTGTCACTATTGTTGTTGTTGCTACTCCCTTTCCCGCAGCTGATGTTGTTGATAAACAGAGAAATTTACTGTCCTCGCCCTCTTCCCCGGCCCCTCCCCCATTGCGCTCCATCGACCCCACGTCCAGCCGAACGAAATAACGAGGAAAACGAATGGAACTTTTCTAAAATATGCAAAGTCTTCCTCGAAACGAAAACTTTACCTTCGCCTTCGTTTTGCTGTACTTGCTACTGTTACCGGTTTCAATTTGAAATTTTTGTTCCTCTATTTTTAACACCTTTTTAATTTTGTCTTTCAACTCTTCGCCAGTGGAAGGAGTTGAACTCGGAAAATTTCGAGGAGTTCTTATTTTCGCTCGATTCGACAAACACAACTATAAAAACAATCTCCAAAGAGGTCCTCTTCAAGCCCAGGAAGTCAGTTCGCCACTTCCCGTTGCAGGTCGCTTTCGCCGCTCTTGGCCTTCAACCTTGGCCTTTTCTCCACGCGATTTTCATTCGTCAACTCGCCTTAAGAAACTCCGCCGAATTCTCCACCTTCCCCACTCTCTCTTCTCTCTCTCTCTCTCTCTCTCTGTCGCTCTCTTCCTGTACAACTCCAGGGAATGTCCTGCGAGCTCCGTAATAATCTTCAAAATCAGGCCACATTTGAGCTCGTGCTCATTTGGGCGAACAACGAACGAGTTCCCCGAACTTGTCTTGTCTCCTCTCCTGCCTTCGCGTCTCTCCTTCCTCCCACCCCAGTCGTCGTTGGCCCTTGGCCCGTCTCGTCCGCGTCCGTGTCCGCGTCTGCTCGCCTTCTGTCGATGCGACGTGTCCTGGCGAGGGGATTAGGACGAAGGCTCCGAGGCTCGCCGTACGTGACTTCCCTCCATCGCGTCGCGGCATCGAAGAGATCTGTCTTGCTTCCTCCCACACTCTCGCTCGAGCTCTGTCTCTCTGTCCCTAGTGAACGATTCGAGGGAAAAGTTCTCGATGCCGAGGATGTGATCGGTAATAAATTAAGATTTATTTCGCCGTCGACCAAATCGCCAAGAGATTTAAAAGCGAGCGCAGAGATAAAACACAAGACAAATAAAAATCTCCTTCCACTCTCGGTCCCAGTGGAGCGAAAAATTATCTCGCCGCGCTCGCGGGAGAACGATACAAAATTAATTGAACTCAAATAGTTCTTCTGTATTCGATATTCCTTATTCTCCTTGCGTTTCCGATCGCCACGGAGGGATTAAATTAAAGTCGGAGAGAAGACTGAGAGTGAAAGCGGGGATGAATGAGAGTGAAAGTGAGAGTGATTTATTTGGAGCGAAGAAGCTCCAAGTAGAAGAAAGAGATTCCTCTGACTTCTGCGAACGATCCCACGGCTTTCCTTCCGGCTCGCCGCAAAGGTTTTTAATTAACTTTTCCCCAATCGCGGAACTCGCGTCGCCCTCCCATCTTCGGCTCTCGCTCCTTCAGGCTCCCTCCCGCCCCAATCGCGTCGCGGCCTCCGCTCGATTTGCATTTCGTTGATTAATTCGCAGACCCCCGCCGCCCGTTGCGCCTCCCGGCCCGAGTCCTCCGAAGCCAATCAGTCGCAGGGGCCGCCACGAATCCATCGACCGCCAGTGGATCTGGTCCTCGAGTCGAAAGTGGGCCTCCTTCGCCCACTGATTGCCTGGTGATCCTTTCGTCTCTCTACCTCCGCCCTCCCTTTCACTCCCTTCACTCCACTCGCGCTGATGGAATCCAACCCGATTTTCACCTTTCATTCCCTCTTCAGCTCCTCCCGCTCAACGAGTAGGTCGGCTAGTCTTTTTCCCACCTTATTCTCCCTCTCCCTCCTCCTCACTCTCAGTCTCACTCATTCTCTACCACTCTTTCTCTCTCTCTCGCTCAGCCCTCCCCACCTTCTCCTCTGGGCTCGCGAATTTTCAACTCGTTTTCACTTTGCGTTCTTTCACTGAATCGTCTACATGCCTCTCTACTCTCCTCACCTCTTCTCTCTCCCTCTCTCCCTCCCTCTCTCTCTCTCTCTCTCTTCCCAGTCTCCGCTCTTCTCTCGTCCTTGCCTCGTCCATCCATTACCGTTAATCAGACGAAATTTCGGGCCGCAGTTGAAGCCTCGAAGTCCGTTCGCGGTTTCGCATTCGCTTTCGGGCTCGTCTCGTGGATCCTTTGGTGTTGATATATGGGTATTGTTGTTGTTGTTGTTGTATCGTGTCGCTACTTCTGTGGTTGTTGTTGCGTCATTGCTGTTGTTCTTGTTGTGCACATTGCGCCCCCACTCCATGATACATGGTGATGACGTCGTGATTGTTGTTCTTGTCCTTGATGGATGCAGTTGTAAAGATTTCACTACCAGCGTCCACTTCGCTCGAGTTGTCGTTGTTGTTGTTGTTGTTGTTCGACATCCACTTCGTTGCTGTTGCCGCATTTCACTCTATTGCTATTTGTTCACTTCAGCTAGGTCGGTATCTCGATAGCTGTGTCGTGGGAACCCTCGAAGTGCGGGCTGGAAGCTCAAAACACTTAAAGCTCTTAAAGTCTGTCTCTTGCCAAGGCCAACATGATTGATACAACAATTACAACAACAATGATTGTCTCTTCGGCTCTGTTATTATTATTGTTGTTGTTGTTGTTGTTGTCCCTGCTGTCAAAACTTTCCACACCCCACCCAGCTGGCGTCTGATGTATTTTGATTGAAGTGCAAATAGATGAAAACCCGAGTCGCGCAGGATCCTTCACAGGATCTTTCACATTTACATCGAGTCCTGAGGCGATTGACGGTGTTCCTTTCGTTGTTGTTGTTGTTGTCGACGTTACTGTAATTAATTGTTGTTATTGTCACGAGAGCCTGCCGCTGAAATTCGTTGATGTCAGGTCGGAGATGGAGACGGAGACGAAATTTTCGAAAACAAAACCTCTCAAGGTGAGCGAAACCTCTCAAAGTGAGTCGAGCATCATCGAAGTTTTTGACGAACGAAATTTTCATGAATTTTCCATGGGCGAGTTGTGGAACGAGGGGTGATTGGAAGCAGGAGCAAAAGAGAATTCGGGATCAAAACGGGTTGCAGAAACAAAACAGTCTCGGGGACTCGGCAACGCCGAATCTCTCGGGCATCAATCAACCAACTTCGAGGCGAAATTCGGGCGAAATTCACGAAATTCTTCTTTTCATTAAGTCTTCCAATCGTTCCTGCCACTTGTCTCTGGAACTCGATCCTGATTCTGACTCTTGCCACTGGTTCCTCCTTTTGTCCACCTACAATCCTTCAAATCTCTCATCTCGTCATCGACTCCCACGTCGGCCTCCATCGGCCGCCTCGACAGGACGTGGGCGTGGCCCTCAATCAGTCGCCTCCGTCGGTTCGAAAGTTTCGCCCACCCCCAGAGACAACTAATTAATTTTGCAAATAATTAAAGTTGATCCGGGAAACTTCAGCGAACACGGCTTAAAGCAATGATCTCCCAGATGGCCCGGAATTTTCCGCCCACCCGCCTTCCTTCGGTTGGCAAGAACTTTTTCCGACCTCCAGAGACTCCAGACTCCAGACGCCAGGCTCGGTCCTTCGAAAGCGGAGTGAGAAAGTCGCAGAATGAATGGGAATTTGAGAGCTTTAAAAATCTCTCCGCAGAAGTTTCTGCAGTTGATTTAACGAACCGTAGACAGGACGAGAGAAACGGAATGGGCGACAGACAGAAGGAGATGGAGTGAGAGCGAGACCCGGGAGGCCAGTGAGAGGGAGAGAAAAGGGGGACTTGGAGTGGGAGTGAGAGCGCGAGTGAGACGAACGACTGGACCCTCGTCGACGGCGCCTTTTGTGATTCACGTCACATAAATTTCCAGTGCTTTGCCCACACACATACATATAATTTGCAGCCACAACAACAGCTAGTAGAACCACAACTACAACAACAACTACTACTACAAAGACAACAACATCGGTAATATCATCACAAACAAAATCACAGCTGAAAAACAGCAACAACAAAAACCTACAAGACAACAACAACTACAACGATGACACACAGCGCCCCAACAACAACAACCACGACTCCTTGCAACAACAACAAGGACCACACCCCAAACCACACATGCTGCTGTCAACAAATGCTCCGACTGCAGCCAGCCATCGACAGCGATGACGATGACGACGACGTCAACAACAGCGTCGACGTAAATTTTTGTTTCATTTTCCACTCAGCATACACCACTTTTTTTTCAATTCTTTTCTGTCCCACATTGTTTACATTTTTTCGCTTTCTTTACATTTTTCAAATATTTTCATTTTTTGCATTCTCAACTTTTTTATATTTCCCACTTTTTTGCACTTTTAACCTTATAAAATTTTTCATTGCCAATTTTTTTTTTCCACAAGTTTTTGAGCATTGTCACTACTATTTTTTGAAATCTACTCTACTTCTACCAAACATACTTTACATAAATTCCTGTGGTTTATTTAGCAATTTTCACAGCTTTACGTGCATTTTGTTATTAACTTTTGCCATAAATTGTTTTAATTCTATTTTTTTTTTTTTTCTTTTGTCATTTCTACCCTTCATACATTTTCGAATTTCCTGCAACACCTTGTCAAAATATATTTCTGTAAATATTATTAATGATGTTTGTCGTCTTTCCTTTCCTCATCCTTCCTCTCATTACCCACCTCATTTTCACTTTCATAACTTTTGCTGTCACAGCTTTTTCAGTCGCTGACTTTTTGACTCCCATTCACTGCGCTTTACTTTTTTCTTCTCCTTTTCCTTGAATTTTCTCCCGACGTCAACCCTCATTTGACGCCCTTTCAGCCCCCTTTGCTGCAGTCCCTTCCCGTCCTTGTTTATGGCCCGTCTGCCGAGTTCTCGCATTCTGCACTCGCGCGTTGTTTTCCACTTTCACAGCTCATGTGTTGCCGCGATTAAGGCATTAACAACAAGTGTTGCTCTCTCGTCCTTCCCTCGATCCCTCCCCACGCGTTTGTCCGTCTCCTTTTTTCCTTTTGCTTCCCCTCCCAACAACGATTTATCATGTTAATGGCTCTGCGAGAAGCAAAGTAGGGAAAGGCGTTTATCGAGCGAGTCCTTCGGAGGGACGTCTTCAGGGACGATCGGATTCGGGGGGAGTCTGAGTGACGAGCAGTCTGAGAAAGTTCATTGGAGAGGCTTCCACGATGGTCATTAGTTCGAAAGGCTGCCGCCGTCTCCCGAAAACCTTTGTCCAGGATTCCACTCCAGGGGTCTGGCTCGAAAGTCCCCCAGGACAGATTCCTCGTTTCAACGCCTGCAGTCCTTCAGAGTCCTCCACCCGACCCAGGCACTTCGAGGAGCGAGTGGTTGGGGTTGCCGTGGAAACCCTCTAATTTAAAACGAAGGCAACTCCGACCTCTCGTGCCCTCTGGTCGCTGGCACTCGAATCCTTTCGCACTGACACCTCGTGAAGCCAGTGAAGAGGTGGCCAGAGGAGGGAAAGAGAGAGAGGGACGGTGGGGTGCACCGAGTGAGTGGAGGAGCGAGGGCAAGTGTGAAAGCATCATGCATTGTTTTTTTATTTGTTCCTTGTCTTTTATATTTTTTGCCCTCGTCGCTCGCCGCACACGGCTCGGCTCAAATGGTCCGCAAACAATCCTGCGCCAAAGGACTCTCGACACGATGCGAAGGACTCGCGACTCGCACGACGGTGTCGCAATCGGTGACCTGCGAATAATGGGCTTAACCCGCATCCTGCGAGCCGCGCCAACCGGGATCAATAAAAATAAAATCACGGGAGAATCGGGAGAGAAAAACCCGACAGATCGAGAGCCAGTGAATAACAAATGAAAAAATCGGTGAACTAAAGCAAAAACTGAAAATCCCACAGAGAGATGTAGAACAGAATCCGTGGGAGGAGGGAAAAAAACGAAATCCTGCGAGGGAAGAGTACGAATGGAATCCGGCGAGAGAAAAGAAGAAAAAATCCGGTGAGAAAAAAATAAGAAAAAATCTGTTGAGAGAGAAATAAATGAAATCCCGAGAGGAAAAGAGCAACAAAATCCTGTGAGAGCAAAAAATACAACGAATTCTTGTGAGAGAAAACGATAGGAAAAACATCAGCGAATACGAAAATAAAAATGAAATCCTGCGAGAGCGAAAAAAGAAAGAAATCCTGCAGCGGAAATGAACTAAAATTAATATTCAATGTGCGAGCCATCGATGCCACGCCTACCGAAGTCACGCCCATCGATAAAATGCACACATTCAGAAGGCGCGAGGCTGCGATCGAGGCTGAGGACGAGGCTGAGGACAAGGACGAGGCTGTGGGCGTAGAAACTCCGCAGGATAATAAACTAAAGTGTTCCGAGTGAGCGAAACGGGGAATCGAGCATAGCAAAAACAACCAGAGCAATCATATCAGTACAAAAATCACACATGAAATAAAGGAATGATAAAAATATAGAACAAAAATTACAAGATAAAAAGAAAATGGGAGGAAAATAAAAAACTTCAAAGCAACGAAAATAAAATCAAAAATAAACTCGAAAACTAGAATCAAAAATAAAACTCACAAAAATTCAAAAATAAAAACAGAAACAGACAAATAAAAACTAAAAAAAAATAAAAAAAATATAGAACTAACTTCTTCAGAAAAAAGAAAAAAATATAAATAAATACAAAATATCCACAATGCAAAAAAATATGAAATAAAAAAAAACCCAAATAATATTGGTTTTATTTCAAGAATAAAAACAAAATAAAAAAACACAGTACAATAACATGGAAAACAGTAGTATAAGAGGGAACAACAACAAGGCCAACGACATCAACACCCAAGGCGGCAAATGCTGCACTAAACGTTGCCAGGCCATAAACGTCCTGACAACAACAACAACAACTACAGGATCAACAATAACAACAAAACTACAGCACCAGAATCAGCAGCGCAGCAGTCATAAAATAAATAAAATCCTCCCGCCAGATGCGCTCCTCCAGCTCCTGCCACTCCCCGACCCTTCCGACCAGCAGCTTCACCCCTTCATTCCTTCCCTCCTTCCCTCCTTTTCCTTCCTCCTTCCATCCCTGTGTCCTCCACCCTTGCGTCCTTCGCCCCATCGCCTCCCCTCGCTCCGAACTGGTCGTCCTGCTTTATCGGCTCGCTTCAGGATAACGCTTGACGCTGCTGCGCGCTTTCAATGGCCGTCGAAAGCCTTTGGCAACCACTCCACTCCCCAGCAGCCCCCACCCCCTCGCGTGTCGTCCTTTTGCATTCCGGGACCCTCGCAGCTTATGCTGTCTGCGAAAGGATAACGTTATCCTAATCGCTTGCCAAGGATGAACAGCCGTAGCACATCGATGGATTCAGGGATTTCACGATTCACTTGTTGTTGTTGGGGTTTCTGTTGTTCAGTCTTTCTGGTGGCGGTTTTTGTTGCCCGTTGTTGTATTTGGTAGTTTGTTTTTTGCTGGCTTTCCTTGTTTTCTATTCATGATTTATTTTCCAGTCAGAAAGTAAAGACGAAGTTCATTCATGTGCTCGAACGCATCCTTCGTACCTCGTCTCCTCCACCATCGTCCTCTTCATTACATCCCCTCCTTCCTCCGCCCCTTCATCATCTCCTTCTCAGTCTTCGTTCCCAGCATCTTCCCCTTCATCGTCTTCCTTGCGTTCGTTCCGCTGAATTTTGAAGTTAATTCGTTTATTCTTCGCCCTGGCCTTCGACTCGGAGTTAATCAGCCGCGAGATGCGAAGAAATTCCCCAGTCGCACCCTCTCGCTCTCTCACTTTCGCCTTTTCCCCCACCCTTTCTCCCTCCTTCCCTCACATTTCCCCCGCTGACTCCTCCCAACACATTCCTTCTCGCGCCCCCACTTTATTTTAGAGCCCTGCCAACAACTACCCTGCAATAACCACGGGCCATCCGCGGGCCTCCGGAGCTCATTTCGCATGCCAGGCGCGTCTCCGCCGAAGTGATGAGTTATTCACGTTCTTCCTTCGCCCCTCTCACTCTCACTCTCACTCTTCCCTTTCCCCTCCCTTTCCTAAGTCCTGCCCTTTTCGCCCACTTCCGTCCCACTCCTTCGTTCCTTCTTCCACGTCGCCGTTTTCCCGCCCAGGATTCGATTTGTTGCGCTTGATTTGTTGGCTGAGATTTTTTTTTCTTGCCAAGCACCGGCAGCGCAGTCACAGGATTCAACAGGGGGCCCACGCGGATTGGGCGAGCCGAGGAATTTCATTGAGATTTCCAGGGGATTCGATTTAGTGCTCGAAGTTTTGATGGAAGATTTTTGAAAATATTTCGCAGGCCGTTGATATTTTTACTTTTTCTCAGTTTCTTTCACTAGTTCACTAAGGAATTATCCTTTATACTTACGAAAAGAGAGGAGGATCTTTGAAGGAGGAAAGCCTTCTGGAAGGACGAGATCTTTGTGGGACGATCTTCGTCCATTCTCTCGCTGGATCCAACTCGGAGTCCCTCAGTTACCTGGCGTTCCTTCCAGAAATACGGTTATAATTCCTTCTCACTCGCTCTTTAACTTTTCTCCTCGCTCTTCCGCATATCCCGCTCGCTCTTCCGCCAATCGCCCCGCCTGGCGATTTCTTAATTAACAGCTAATTACAAAAGCAATTAAGTGCTTTGTCTCCCTCTCTCTCCCTCTCCCACACTATCTCCCTTGCCTGTCTTGAGTCCTCAGAGACAGAGAACGCGGCAAATGCGAGACCGCAAGGACGACGACTAAACAAATACCAGCAGCAGCAATAACAACGACAACAACGAGGAGCAATCATAATGATCAGCTCATAATGCAATGGGTCCCAACGTGAAAAACGAGCAAGGACCACAGGACCCACAGTTATGGGCCTTTGAGCGGCGGACCGAGGGGGGGGGGTTCGGCGAAAGGACTCTCGAGGGCCAGGTTATAAAGCGTGAAAGCGGACAAACAACAACAACAGCTTCAACGAGGACAACAGCAACAATTTGCAATTAGCAAAGCACGGCAGGACGCGCGCGAGGACGCGACAAAACGCGGGTCAACCAGTGGGAAACGCGGCGACGACTGCAGCTGACGAGGCTCGAGGGTTGGAGGGAGACAACTTAATTCATGTTGTAGCTGTTGTTGTGGTTCTTCTTGCTGTTCGTGTTGCCCCTAATGGATTTGTTAACTCGAGTGGGAGAACGAGAAAACCTGGAAGGTAATGAAGTCGAAGATAAGGACTGGAGATCAGGGCGAATAAGCTTGGGATTAGGAAAGAATCGGAATTAAATCAAGGCAGAACCTGAATCAGAATCAGATTTTGACGACGATGGGCAGCCGACAAATTTGCACATAATTTCTGTTTACTTCCGGTCGTCGGAAGTTCCGGTTGGACTTGTTGGTTTTGGTCGGCCATCGTGATTTCTCTTGTTGCCTCAGGGATTCTTGATTTTCATGATGTTTGCTTGGTGTGTGTTTTGTTTGCCAAATATTTGGGGTGTATTTTTTTGTCATTCACTTGGGTTTGTTAAGGCTTTATTTTATTTATTGGCATATTTTTTGTTACATTTCTTATTATATTTCTTGCCCTATTTTTTAGTTTATGACAGTGTTTTCGTGTTTTTATTTTAATTATTCTATTTTATATTTTAATTTCTTACATGCATTTTTTTCCACTGCTTGAATCTCCACCTCCACCTCCAGTCGTCGTCGCTCTTTTTCTCTCTCAGATATTCACATATTATACCTCTCCATCCGTCTCGCTCTCCGCACACCACTCTCACTCTCCCCGCTCTCAGTCCTTCCGCCCCTCGGTCCATCCATCCACGGCATGACTTTCATTTCCTGTCATTCTGGGTTAATTTGCCATTAGTTGTTTTTCTTGGGCATATTTCAGTTGTTGTTGTTGTTGTTGTTGCTTGCTCTTTTCTCCTGTTCATGTTTGTTGTTTTTTATGTACCTAATTGTTGTTGTACTACGTGCAATGTTGTTGACACTGTTGTTGCCCCGAGGTCCCCATCACGAACGGTCGGTCGAAAGGACGAGGAAAAAATCATCCTAGCAGATGACGGCCGGGACGACGTCCATCAGGCAGCAGCGTCTTTGACACGTTGCTTCTTCTTCTTCTTCTCGTTTCACCCTCCCTCCCGTCAGGTTGTCATCGTTTTTCTGGTCTGCGTCGTGGCCACTGAATTAGAAAGCCTTCATGGACACGATTCCTCGGCGGGTTTGTGTAAATGTGTTTGTGTCAATGTGCTGGTGTATTCCGGTGGATGTGTTTGTGCGTGTCGAGTCCCCTGAGCGTGATTTGTCTACGTGGTGTTTGGAGCCAGCAACAGCTTTCGCCAAACCAGCAACAACAGCACCACCAACAGGGACATCGACTTCATTCAATATAATGAAACGTTTATATAAACAAAATCGCCAGAAAAAGGAAAATCACCGGGAAAAAGGGCAAATCACAAGAGAGAAAAAATCCCTGGAAAAAAAAAAGAAAGAGCAAATAAATTAAATTTTCCGCACCTTTTGCATCCGCTAATATTTCGCATTTGCTGGATGATGGCGGTAATTGGGGAAAATTGCTCGGTTCGCCCTCATCGTCATGTCGTCCACTTTGTCGGCACCTTCAATGCTCGTCCCTCGATTCGGTTCGACCTCCTGCCGCTGGGACGTGATCGTCCTTCAGCCAGCCGGGTCTTCATCGACCACCCCGCCACACTCAGGCAGATCTGGGTCTGGCACGTAATCCGTCGAAGCCCAGCGGAAGCCACACAGCCATGTGGTGGTCATCGAGCCTGACCCCAGCAACCACAGAGGCGCCGACGCCACCACCCGATCCCACTCTGTCCTCGTTGCCCTAACTCGAGTCCACATGGAGTCCAATAAAATTCAAAAAAATATTTACCGCAAACTTTGTAAGTTTCGATTTTATGGGTCAAGCCAATGCCATCGAACCATCCCCATGGTGAGCCTCGTCCTCATCCTCGTCTTCATCGCAAAGGCACAAAGGGCTGAAATTGGTCCTGCATTTCGCACGCCAAGGGTTCGAGGCCTCTGACCAAAACTTTAGTTTTCGACGTTTTACATAAATCAAACCTAATGATTCATTGACAAGTGGTTTTCGTAAAGTTTTGACAAAGTTCTGGTACAGGAAGGTCTAAAAAACGATTCTGGTCCTGAATTCAGCTGAAAGTTTCTCGTGGTTTTATTTTTAACTTCCTTAGGTGGCGATATAACTTTAGGTCGCCGTCAACAGCTTTCAATTGGAGGGATTCTTACTTTAATTTGATGATCGGCTTTTTTGTCTTCTTCAGAGAAAGCCTTGAAAAGCACAGTCTCTCCACACAATCGGACTTTTTCATATTTAGTTTTATTGTTTCTTCCTCCGTGTTTCATATTTCTCCTCCCAAATTTTCTTATTTCTCCCATCTTTTTCTCTCCCTTCCTGCTTCCTTGTGTTAACAAGCGCTTAACTTCCTGTTGTCACCTCTGCCATAAGACGATTGTTGGCAACCCCAAGATCTGTCGACTCCTTGCCCTTATCCCATGTCTCTGTCACCCTCTCCAACTTCTCTCTGTCCCTGTCTTTCTCTCCCCGCCTCCCTTGTCCAATCTGCTCCATCCCTTCACGCCAGCTCACATGGTACGTGGAAATTTCCCTCAAGAGTTGAACTTGTCGAATTCGGTTAAAAAGTTTTCACTGTTGTTGTCCCGCAGTGGGACAAACATTTGACTCAGGAGGGGGACGGAGAGAAACCGTTTGCTAGAGTGGGAGAGAGACACTGAAAGATACAAACACGGAATTGGGAAAATTAAATATAAATAAGTTCATAAGAGATGTGCAAATATCAACATCATGATACTAAATCTGAAAAGGATTCGAAGGAGGAATAAATACAAGAGGAATAAAACCGGAAGGACCTCCAAAACTGAAGACCGAAACACATTTCGCTTAAATACAAACATCCTTCATTTCCTGTATAATTGCAACATTTATCCTGAATGCTCTCTTTTTGTGTTTGTCTTGCTGGTGTTTTCGCAGTTATTCTTGTGCTGGTCATCGGTGTCGGTCCCTTTGGGAAATTCTCCAACCAAACTTGGATCAAGCAAAACACAAACAAAAACAACAAAAAGTAGATAAAGATGTTGAAAAACACGAGCATGGCCAACGAAAGCGAGAGCGAATGCAAGTGTGAGAAATCGAGATAGTGGGAGTAAGCAGCAAATATTTCACAGAGATTTATCGTTTGGCCATAAATAACTTTTAAGCCAAGTTAAGTGTGAGTTAAAGCGATTTTAAACTTCATTTCCACTGTGGGATTTTGGTGGCAAACAGAGCGAGTGAGAGAGAGAGAGTCATCGAGATAAATCGTCGGCAATTGGTGATTGGAGAATTATTACACCTTTAGTCAAAGTTTAATCATGTTCATATACTTCTTCTCTCGAAACAAATTTCATATAATTTTTTTTTAAACTTAATTCCTGCATTTACTTAAAAGACAGATTTTCTTCCTGCCTTTTTCTACCATGTTCTTTCCCTCCTCATATCGATTTACACTCTTCAAACGTTATTGGGTCTAGTTATTGATTTCCATTTCCGACTCCATCTCCACCTTCGCTCCGTTTCTACCCTCGCTGGCTTCTCCGAGGACGCAAATAAAAATTATCATTTCTCTCTCCCCGTGACGGAAATTGATTTTGCCGCGAATTTCCTACGGTTCCGGATCCGTCGAGTTCCAGGAAACCGAATTTCTCCGAGTTCTCGTAGTGGTTTTTGTTTTCAAGTCCTTGAAAGTTCCCGATTTATTCAAGTGATTTTTGCCTTAGTCTTGTAATTGGATCTTTAAACAAGAGGATTGCATAAATTTCGGAATTACTATGGAATGATTTCTCTCCAGGATGTCCTTGTCAAGCAGTCTTGGGGCGTTTGAGTGATTTTTCATTGTTGGTGAATTTGATTTAATTTATTTGAAAGCACTATGCAAACCATACACAAATTTCAATTATTTAACTTCACAGCAAATATTCTATTAGCATTATTAGAGTTAAATAAATTTTAAATAATTTAAAATTTTCCCTCGATAGAAATGTTTAATTGTACAATCCAAGGATTCATCTTAATTAACACCATGTCTATAGAAAACCCTCAGAGATATAAATCTGTCTCAAATAAACAACCAGTCGCATCTTCACCAGACAGACATCGATGCCCAGAATTCGCACAAACTTCTCCTCTCTACCTCTCTCTCTCTCTCTCTCTCTCTCTCTCTCTCTCTCTCACTGCGTCTCATTCGCACATATCGTATTCATCTGTCTTCTCCATTGTCGCTCTGAGAAATTTAACTCAATTCTGTCGCCTGCGTCACAGCTCGTAAACATGTCTGCAGAATTGTGAATTCTCGACAAATGCTGGTTATTATCCTTTGAAGAATCGTCGGCAAAACGAGTCCCATAAAATAATATTCACATGCAAATCGAGGCATTTTTTAAACTCTTTACGGGGCAGGCAAAAAAACCATGCCAGACACCACGTCAACAACATCAATTGTAAAAAAAGACAAAGCAATCAAAGAAAAATTCCATATCATGGTGAGACAGGGTCAACGAACCCTTCTTTAGGAAAGAGAGAGAGGGAGATTGGAATCTCATGGGCTCTCTAAGGAGTCTAATGAGCTGCCCAAGAGTATCCTTAATTTCTCCGCCCGCATCTGCCAGCAAATGCTCGTCTGCTCTCCCATTTTATGATCGCCTCACAGTCTATTTTCGCTTCCTTTACCTTTGGCTTCATGACTCAGAAGTGCTCGTCCTTCTACCGCTGGCATTTAACGGTTTTTGAAGCCGTCGTCCTGCGCCTTGTCGTTAACGCGAATGAGTAGTTGTTGTACACGTAGTTGTTCCAGACTTTCTTGCCTCTAATGCTATCCATATTGATCTTAGTGTTGTTGGCCGTGATGTTGTTGGTCTTAATGTCGTTGGCCTGATGTTGTCGGTGGTGCTTTGGCGGTCCTGGCTGTTGTTGGTCTAATGTGGTTGGCCCTGCTGCTGCTGATCGTTTTGTTGTTCTTCGCCATGCTTTTGTTGTTCACCACTCAAGTCATTTTCGCGATGCTTTAATGGTATGCGCATATTTAACATAATTCGTAGAGCCCAATAATTTTTAGTTACTCTCAACGCAGGGGCGCAGCGCGCAAACCCATCGGGACTTCTTTTACGAGGGCCATGAAAAGTAATATCCACTCGTATGGGGATCGTAATCCAACCCGAAACCCGTCGTGTCGTCGATCATAAACCGCTGCCAGGACATTTTCCCACTGAAGGTCAACCCTTACAGAGGCCCTCCGAAACTCCTTCAGATTCCTTGATTCCTGCCAGCAATCTAGGCCTGAAATTTAATCAGCTGATGTCCTTTGATGGAATCGGTTTCGCTCTTTAACAGGAATTTCATGTTACTCATACGCCATGCCATCAAGCCTTAGGTCGAGCAGAGCAGAGGGGAGGGGAGGAATTTTTGTCAAATTACGGTGGAATTTTTCACTTAAGAGGATCCGGCGTCTATGTAGAAAAACTCACAGCTGCAGGTAACGCCAATATTCACAGCAATAACAGCAACAACGGCGATAAAGACAAGAACCGCGGCAGCAACAACAAGACGGGCCCCGCGAACAACAGCAAAAACACCTTGAAGACCAACAGCAGCAACACCAACAACAACAACAAGTCTAAGAAGACCAACAAAAATAATAACCCATGTAGAAAATCCGTGGAAATAAAAGTTGATAAATTTCGTGACAAGCTTAAAATTTATTCATAATAAGAAGAAACGCACACCATCGCACATTCTTCATACTTACACAGCAACAGACAGGCAGACATATGAATGCACGTATTTCATCGTCATGTACACATACACTCGGAGACACACACATGCGCAGGGAGCAAAAGACAAACAAGAAATGTTCGCGCAAACAACGCGGAGAGAAAGAGGCAGATAGACAGATGGGATGGGATGAGATGAGGGAGTCGAAAAGGGTGGAGCAGAAAGATGAAGGGGCGACAGACAGACCGACGAATGGGCGACAGACAGACCTTTAAAAGGACGGACCGATGAAGCGACGTCAGGCCAAGGAGAGTCGCGCCAAAGGCGAAGTGTGTGAAAACTGCAATAAACACAGCGAAGCCATCACCAAAACCAACACCGGAACCATGGCAATAACAACAAGAAGTGCGATTAACATTTACAAAAAAATTAAGGCAAAAATAAACGAAACTCCAGGCAAACTGATGAATGCCAAAGGGAAGTAGAATTTCTCACAATTCACAATCACAGAGAAAAAGACAGAGAAGAAAAGTTGAACCAATAGAGCAAACTAAAAGACAGCAAAGGAAAGGGAAACAAAAATCAAAAAAGGACCTGAGGTGGGATCGCGAGATGAAAAATAAACGCTGCGAAAGCTCAATAAATCGCAAAGAGAATTTGCATAAAAATTGATCAAAACAAGGGATTCAACGAACAAGAGCAATATTTTATCCAGCAAATCATGCGACGATGCTGGAGGCGGGAAGGGGAAAGAGAGGAGAGAAGAAGGAGAGGAGAAGTCGTCGTAATAGAGCATGGTGGAAAACTGAAGAGAGAAAGAGAAGGCTGTGGAAGGAAAGAAATAATGGAGACTGGTGTTAGAGGGAAAAGAATATTGGGAAAGTGTTGGAGTGAAAGAAAGTAAAAGGTAGGAAACATTTGAAAGAAGAAAGGGCAGAAAAAAGAAAGGGTAGAAGGACGAATGAGAAGAAGGAAGAATGGGTAGAAGGAAGAGAAAGGAAGGGCAAAAGGAGAGACTCAGGATCATAAAAAAGGGCTGAATTCAAAAAAATGCTTATTGGCCAATTCTCTTCCATTGCACAGTCGAAGAGGAAAAGAGAACGAGTGAAAGCGAGCAAAAGAAATATCGCAGAAGTCGTGAAATTTGCCCAAAGTGTATGCAGCATCAATCGCTGAACACACACACACACTCACAACCCTCGAGGTGAAAAACGAGAATGACAACAACAACAAAAACAACAACACTGCTCCAACGTTACGCGCCGCGTCTCACGTCGATCATCGCCTATGCAGAGCGATGAACGACCGGGTCCCGCTGACAGCGACCGGAAGTGCAAACAAACCACGGGACAAAAAATGGCGGCGACACCGCAGGCAACGAAGTTGGGCGGACAGATGAGAGGAGGAGGGGGGAGAAGAAGGCATTGAGGGGAAGAATCCGAGACATTAGAGGGAGGCGAACGAAAGTCGATTGAGCACGAATCGATGTTGATTGGAAGGCGAGGCGAGGCGAGGGAGAAGCGAAGGTGGAAAAGACAGAGAATGAACGATGAGGGCAATTGAGGAGATGGTGAAAGGAAGGAGGCGAAGGTGAGATGAAGACCGAGGTGTGAGTAAGTAGCGAGTAAGCAGGGGCAGGTCGAGTTCAGGAGTTCAGCTTATGGCAATAGGGCATGTGGAATGGCTGTTGCCTGCCTGCTGCCGGCTGCTGCCAGCGACACGACGTGGCTCGAATGGAGGTCATTAATTTCGGAATTTGTTTGCGATGGTTGGCAGTCGTCGTGTAGTTGTTGCCGTTGCTTATGTTGTTGGCTTCCTCCCTTCCACCATGTTGTTCTTGTCGGTTTGGAGCGGAGCGGAAATCGCCGAAGACATTAGGCAGCAGCCGCCGAGGAATGAAAAACGCAGGCACGGTGACGACGTCATCTCAGATGCAGCTCTTTTTTTATTGCACCGAAAAAAAATAAACCATATTGACTCGTGGAGATCGTAATGATAAATTCCCAAGCACTCTAGCAACGATAGTGGTGCAAGCTTTGCGGTTATAAAACATCTGCATATTAGTCTTGACTGTCGTTTCTGAATATCCCTGGTGTAATTTGTGTGAATATTATATGTGAATAGAATTTAATTTGAATATTATTAAATGTCACTCAGATGTCTCGGCACATGGTCATCTGTTCTCACCCATATCGAGCCCAGCGGACGTGAGCCCACGAAGTCAGACCGACGTCTTTTGTTTGGCATCCAATTACAGGGAACTCATACGCTGTGATACAATATTACACCAAATGCTTTTCCAATAAAAATATTTGCATAATTCATTATTAAAATACATAAAATATGATTTCAATTTTCTGAAGAATATAAATTAAATTCCCTCCAAACACAAGCCATTCCACGTCCATCCATCCATCCAAATCTCCCTCCCACACCGACTCCTCTGACATTTCAATTACACAAAACGTCTGCCAGCAGCTTCCGCGAATGCCGCTCGTTCCCTTATCTCGTCTCCAGCAACGCCCAAAGTGATCACGTTCCCAAAGTTATGCCATTGGCAGAGTTCCCAAAGCCACGATCCGACTTCACCCCATCATCGTCAGCATCGTCACGAGCCCAGAGCTCGTTAGGCGACACTTACGAAATTGATAGCAGGCTACGATGTGGAGCCCCGCTCAAGGCTCCGTACGCCCGCCGCCCCAACTCCCAACGGGTCGGATTCTGTGGTCTTAAATGGTTTGAATCGCATGATTTAATACACGAATGGGAAAATCCCCGTGGGAAATAAAAACCTGCATGGAATTTCCTCTCATAATAAAATCATGTTCTTCTCTTACGTTCTCTCCCTCTCGTCTTCCCTTTTTGTTCCCTCTTCGTCCTTGCCACCGTCTGAGATCTGCATTTTTCGGCTCATTGTTTACACTCGGCAGCCCTCTCGATCTCCGTCGACCTCGTTCGCGCCCTCCTGCCTGCGCACCCTCTGCCCACGTCCTGTTGCCGGTCGTCCTTTAGGCCCAACACCCAGCCGAACGCTACACCTTTTCCACACAACTTCATTATAAATTCTCGGCTCGTTGTCGACTCCCCGGGTGTCTGCCAACTCCTTCGTCTCCACCTTTCCTCCTTCACGTTCTCCTACTTCTCTCCCTCCTCCATCGCCACGCTCCTCCTCGTTCTGCATTCTGCTCTCTCTATCTCTTCGCCCTCGTCTTCGTCGCACCTGCTCGTCCTGCCCCCTGCGGCGAAGCCAATAAAGCTGACCTTTTCGCTTAACACAGAATAAATACACCCGGCAAAGGGAGCGACCAGACGGAGAAGGCAAAAGCACACAAGCAGACGAGAGCAACAGAGACGAAGCGAGCATGAGACAGGCGAAAGGATAGCATAGGACAGAGCGATGGGATGGGATGAGATGGGATGGGATGGTGGAACAAAGTTATGAAAGAAGGTTGAATTCCGTGTGTTTTTTCTAAGGATTTGTTTGCGAAAATATGCAGGCGACACCGAGCGAGCGGAAAACCTTGGAATGAAGTTATTCACGTGAGGCGGCGAAAAAGACTAGGGATGTGTCGAGGGGAGGAGAGGCAGCGAAGGGGATCGAGAGGACATGAATTGGATAGTTGGCAATGAGTAGTCGACAATGACCAGGACCAGCCGAGGCCACCGACGGGATGCGACGGAAACAAGGCGAAGAGACGGGAGATGCTCGAGCTTGAGGTTCTTGGGGTTGTGAAATAAAATTCGAGAAACAATGGAATGGGAAAAAAACACCAAAACAGCAGGAGAGAAAAATACGAATTGAAGAAGGAGAGAAAACGGATACGCCAAATAACTATAGGGACAATCCGATGATAGGACAGACTGACGGACAGAGAGCTCGAGAGGACGGCGACGGACCGAAGCAGAAACCGAATGGAGGACGGTCGGATGGACAGATCAACGAGGAAACGGAGTGCACGAATTAGAGTGAAAGACGGAGAAGTTGAGCGTGACAGAGGAAGAGTGACCGAGACAGCGAACGGAGAAAGAGTGTTCGAGAGAGAGGTAAGAGAGGAGTTTCCGGGAAATGAAAGTGACACGAAGGACAGGACAGGCAAATTAAAGAGAACGAGACCAGGGGAGAGCGAGAGAGAGAGAGTGAGAGCGATGCAAATAAATGCAATCCACGAGGAATTCTTAATGAGGAACGTGCAAATATATACAGCGAGAGACAGGGCGAATATTTTTCTTTCCTCCTCCATGCGCCACCTTGTCTCTTTCTATCTCGTTTTGATCGCTGGATCAAAGTTAAACTCCTGCTTCTCCCTCCCTCTCGGCGCTCGGCTCTCCACTTGTTTCTGTCCTCCTGATACCACGTGGACAGAATATGAATGTGTCCGGAGATACAATTCAAATCCCTCTACGGTTATTCAAATTCGCGGCATAATTTCGAAAGTACACGGAGGCGCCAGAGCAGGGGAGAAGGAAGAGAGAAAAATGTGATATGAAGCCAATAAGAGAGAAGAAGAGAAGGGAGAAACACCGAGGAGGATGGAGAAAAGAGAAGGAGGATCTTGGTAGAGAGCAAGCAGGGGCTCAAGGGATTCAGGAAACGAAACCAAGGTGAAAAAAGTGAATACAAAACAAGAGTAAAACAACAGTCAGTGCGAAATAAAAGAAACCCGAGGCAACGATTCATGTAAAGATGAAAAAATTCTAAAATTCCAACTCTTTTCCAACCACAGAGAAGATCGAGTTGTTGAGCGTATGCAGAGCACAAGATGAGGAAGGAGGGACAATTCATTAGAGGGCAGGAATAGCAAAGGGATTAAGCCTTCTGCACACAAAGGACGCAAACAAAGGTCGCCGGCTCGAAGGTGGCGACAAGACAATGGCCGATGCAATCAGGCGAACTCCTCCTTCGACATGGCCCGAGATCCAGATCGAGAGGCAAACATGGGAAAGCCATTGTCTCTGGCAACATTGTCACGTTTCGTGATTCGAGCCAGGACGCCCTGGGCGAACTCTGGCGATCCTGGCGGTTGAGAGTGTGAGTTAAATAGTAGAAAAGAGAGGGAGGGACACAAAGTGAATCGAAGGTGGTGACAAAAATGAGGGAGACGAGGAGAAGGGAGTCTGGGAAATGAAGAGCCAGGACTCCAAGAACAATGGCAGTAGACCGCACACCAACATATGCTCAGCACCCTCACACACTCTCAGCTTCGCTCACATACACTTAGCCACGGTCTCGTGTCGAAGACAATGAAGGAAATTCTCGTGTTTGTCGAGAGGAACAAGAAGCGAAAGCGATAGAGACAGCGATAGGAGCGAAATGACTTCGGAACGGCAGCGGAACGGAAGTGGGAGCGGAAGCAGAAATGGAAAACGGAAACAATTTAATCAACTTTGCAATTAAAAATCGAACAATTGTCCTTTGGAAGCAAGGAAACAACAGCAAAAAGAAAATACCCGAGGATGGAAACGGATAGCGAAATCGAACGAAGGTAAACGGAAATGGGAGGAGTGAAGTTTTTTCCGTCTGTTAGATAATTGAGTCAAGGCACACAGGAGGCCTCACGCTTCTCTTTCATTTTTTCTCCCTCGTCCTCTCTTCCCTCCGTTCTGCATTTCTTCTGCCTCTTTCGCTTGACCTGGCCTTGCGATTGGAGTCGAATGTTTTTCCAATTAAGCTCAAGCTTTTTGCATTGCTCGAATGGGAACACCAGAGAATCGCATTCTATTTGCATGGAAAATGTATTTGACATTTTTCCTAGCAGGGGATTATTCCACATCTTACTTAAGTCAACATATAGTATAAAAGATTTGCCTTGAGATCGCTACAATAAAACCGATGAAGAGTAAGAGATGAGATGAGAGTGATCGATACCTCGCTCCAGAGAGAAAGCTTGGCAGTCGAGCTTTCCTATCACACTCTCTTTCCATCACTCTCTCACTCTCCGTCGGTCACCTTCCCTCCCACTCACAGAAAGAACTGGACAATTCTGAGTTCGTCGTCTCAGTTGGACGTCTGCAGTGCCGAACCCAAGGCGGGTGATCGGCAAAAGCTCGAGCGATTTCAATTGAATAAGAGTGAGTTAAAGTAAATAACAGAAATGTCGTACGTGGCCGTCGGCCTGTTGGCGCTGCTGCTGTCGCTGCTGCTGGCCTACCTGCAACACCACTTCTCCTACTGGCGGCGTCGCGGCGTCCCCCATGAGGCGCCCCACCTCGTGCTGGGCAACATGAAGGGCATCGGGCGGTCGATGCACTTCCGCGACCTCAATCGACGCCTCTACGATCGCTTCAAGGGGACGGCGCCCTTCGTCGGCGTCTACCTGTTCCTGCAGCGGGCGGTGCTGGTGCTCGACCTCGAGCTGATCAAGCAGATACTGATCAAGGACTTCGCGAACTTCCACGACCGCGGCATCTTCAACAACGTCCGCGACGACCCGCTCAGCGGGCACCTGCTCACGCTCGAGGGCGAGCACTGGCGGGCCCTGCGCAACAAACTCTCGCCCGTCTTCACCGCCGGCAAAATGAAGTTCATGTTCCCTACAGTGCGCGACGTCGGCGAGCGCCTGATCGACGAGTCCTGCAGATTGATGAAAGAAAGCAACGACAGCGTTGTCGAGCTGAAGGATGTCTGCGCCCGGTTCACAACCGACGTGATCGGCACCTGCGCCTTCGGCATCGAGTGCAACAGCCTGCGCGATCCGCAGGCTGAGTTCCGTCGCATGGGCAGCTCGATCTTCCAGCGGCCCCGCCACTCCCAGATCGTTCAAGCCTTCGTGCTGACCAATCCCGCCCTGGCCCGTCGCCTGCGGATGAAGCTGCTGGCCGACGACGTCAGCGAGTTCTTCCTGGGCGCCGTGCGTCGCACGGTCGCCTACCGGCTGGAGCACAACGTGAAGCGCAACGACTTCATGGACCTGCTGATCGAGCTGAAGGCCAAGGACGAGGATCTGGCGCGCGAGGGCGGCGGCATCGACCTGTCGCACGGCCTCACGCTCGAGCAGATGGCCGCCCAGGCGTTCATCTTCTTCGTGGCCGGCTTCGACACCTCCTCGACCACGATGTGCTTCTGTCTGTACGAGCTGGCCCTGAACCCCGACATCCAGGAGCGCCTGCGGCAGGAGATCACCGAGGTGCTGCGACGACACGGCGACCAGCTGACCTACGAGGCCATGGGCGAGATGGCGTACCTGGAGAAGGTCCTGGCAGGTGGGCCCCGTCTTTGACTTGCTAAGTCTTGAAGCCAGTTTGGTATTCTTTTCCTACCTATTCTTTCCAGAGACTCTCCGCAAGTACCCGCTGCTGCCTCACCTCGTGCGCAAGACGATCGCCGACTACCGCGTGCCCGGCACGGACCACGTCATCGAGGCCGGGACGGTCGTCCTCGTGCCGGGGGCCGCGCTGCATCACGATCCCGAGTTCTACCCCGACCCGGACCGCTTCGATCCGGAGCGATTCGCGGAGGCCGCCGTCGAGCAACGGCATCCGTGCACGTACCTGCCCTTCGGCGACGGGCCCCGGCACTGCATCGGTATGCGGTTCGGCAAGATGCAGGCCAAGATCGGCATCGTCACCCTGCTGCGCTCCTTCCGGTTCTCGCGCGCCGCCCAGACCCAGGTGCCGCTGTCCTTCAAGAAGACCAACTTCCTGATCGAGGCCGAGCAGGGCGTCTACCTAAAGATGGAGAAGATCTGAGCCAGGTTTCATTAGGGAGCTCTATTGGGGAGCGGGTGGGTCACCCAATGTTATCGCCGACGGCTCGTCCGGCTGTCGACCGAAGATAATAAAATAATTTCCATGAATACTCAAGTGGTTTCACTGAAGCTTTGGCTACTGAGGGCGGCGACTGAATTTGCAGATTGGAACTTTTTTCTCTGATATATCAGTCTCTCATTCTCACTCTCAATTATTTCTCTCCCTCCTTCTCCAGTTCTCTCTTTCTCTCTTTGAGAGACGAAAGCTTTCTGGCGAGAGACAAATGCCTTTGGCCTTGGCTCTCTCGTATCGCTTCCAACCATCTCCCTCACAGTTTGTTGTTTTCTCATTCCTCTTACTTTATTGTTTTTATGTCTTTCCCGAAATTCTGGCTTTGGCGACTTCGCTTCGTTATCGCATGGCTGGTCTTGCGAATTTGACGATCACAACAAAAGGCGATAGCAAAAACAAACAACCAGAACCTGTTCGCATGATCTCGATCGTAGGCGACGATCGGCATGGCGTCGTCTTATCAGGAGGAGGAGGAGTGAGGGAGAGGGCGAGATTGGCGCTACGATAGAAAACATGTCCATGTCTTTGTTGGAGCGATGAAACTGCGCACTCATGCCTGGTCAGCAGAAAATTTAATGGAATGAGATTGAGAGAAGCCGCCCAGTAGCGACGCCATCGCCTCGCAACAATCTTCCAATCATTATCTGTAACGCCGGTTACTCGACCTGTTGTTGTTTTCACACATTCTATCGATAAAGAAATTCACGATCATAACAAAAGGCTGACGACTGACAACAAGTAGGAAAACCGAACGAGAAAAACCTGTTCGATCATCTGCTGGGCGATCGTAGGCGATTGTGATTGAATGTAGTGAAATGGGTAGGCGAAACAGAGTGAGCCAAAGAGGGAGAGAAAGGAGAGACAGAGAGGGAGACAGGGAAATGGTTGTGCGTGTTAGTCTAAATAAACGTTTAACTTGTCACTGGCTGAGAACTGCAAAATCATGCCTGGTCAGCGATTTAGGAAAAGAAATTTTAATTGCAACCTGCTTTACGATTGGAAAAAAATCAATATTGAAGCCAGATAACTCGGCAATCGCAGGCATATGGGACCCAAAAAACAAAGTCAATTGATTTGAGTTCAGAGAACGTCATAGTCTGAGGACCTTGAGGCACCTTATCTTGGTCTTTTTGGCCCTAGCTCCAACTTGACTCCCTCCACCCTTCATCAATCGACTCTCAAATGTCCTCCTTCTCGCTTAGACCACTCTTAATTTTTCACAGCTCATCATGATTTATTATCGCTGCTTAAATTAATCACAGTCGAAAACTGCAATTATAAACTTTGCACCAACCAAAACCACATCAACGAGCGCAACAACAACCAGCCGACAACGGCATGTATTATAAATGATTAGGAAAACCTATATTGGTAAAACTACGAAGACCAAGTGCAAAAATAACTAGAGACGGAGACCAAGAGGAGAATGAGAAATCTCTGACAAATCCTGCCCTCCGTTGGGTAAAGCAAATCCTTTTTCAAGCAAAAACAACAAACAGAATAGAATGGAATAGACAAGGACAGCCATAGTCAGATATTTATGCAAATAGGTTTATTTGTTTATTTAATGCGAGCGACAGACATCAAGAGATGAAGAGAGAACGAAGAAAATACAGACCGCAGCTAGGGAGAGAGTGAGAAAGACCACACACAAAAGAAAGAGAGAGTGAGTGAGACAGAGAGAAATAGTCGTTGGTGGAAAAGTTTCCCAAAGAAAGAGACAGAGCAACAATTTAGCAAAAATTACCTCAGCACTGCTGATGAAGTCGAGAGAACAAGGATAACAAACTTGACACGACGAGAGGGAGCGGGAGAGTACACGGGAGAAGCGAGACGTCGAGTAAATGAGAGAGAAAAAGTTTCTCATATGGGAACGAGAAGTTTGGAAAGTTCAAAGGATTTCAAAAGAATCCTCACAGTCATAGCAGAGAAGGAGGAGGAGAAACAACAGCAGAGAAAGCATGGAGGAGTGAGTAAAGGGAGAGAAAGAGAACGCAACTTGCAGAAGAAAGAGATAGGGTGTGCGAGGAAAGGTTGGAGAAGGGGATGAAGGACTTTAAGTTGAGTTGCCAATGATCAAATTCATTTGCAATGTACTGCAGCAGATAAAGATAACGATAGGAGGTGGAATAGATGACAAAGGAGCACAAGTAAAGAAAGCATTTGGATACAAAGACAGAAAAAAAACGAATGACAAGAAAAGTAAGAAAGAAAACACACGAATCATTCATTACAAATATTAGTAACATCGAACAAGAAGTTTTCATAGTAGAAAAGTAAGAGAATGAAGGTGTGAAAGTGAATCGAAGTTTTAAAAATTCCGTCGAATCCATTGACTTTGGCCTTTGAGAAGTTCGGGAAAGAATTGAAATTCCCTCACCCTGCAGTTCAAACAAACCTCAGCCAATCGCCGGAAATCCCCTCGAAGGAAATCCTCCACAGAAAGCCAAATCATCCCACTCCAGCAACGCCATGAGGAGGGATTTCCGGTTTGTGTGAACATGCAAGAAGAGGACGGAACGTGTGTGAGTGTCTCCGGGTGCTGTATGTGTTTGAGAGAGAGAGAAAGGAGATCGCACACGCACACGCAGCTTAAATCTGAAAACATTTTGATTTGCATAAATTTTGGGGATCAAATCGAATCGAAGACGATGTCGATATTGATGTTGATGTCGATGTCGCATGCATAACAAACGAGCGATAAGTTTTCCATCGCTCCTCAGGTAGCAGCTAATCCTCGTCGGCAGGCAGGACGAAAGTGTTGGCAGCGACCTGTGTATAAAGAACAACAACAGGGATCAGGAGAGGAAAGAGCACAATTTTAATGCATTGAAATATCTCTCAACGGTGCTCAAAGAGCGTAAAATTGAATCAATTCAATCACAAAACCCTCCCACATACGCCCATGGAATATCTGAATTTTTACTTTTTTTCTGCATAAAAAGTCTGTCGACAGATGATGGATTAAATTCAATAAAAAGCTAAATTGAATTCACACCACAAAACAAAAATAAATTAATATCGATTTTATTTCTTCACTAGTTTTGCCTACACACAATAACTTAAAGTACAACATATTAAAACTACAAAAAAGGCCTTCCGTGCCGCGCTCACACCCGCTTTACCTTGAGCGGAAAACCTACTTTCGAGGCCAGCAACATGTTCGCCTTCACATACTGAATCTGCATCGGTGTCTGATCGCACACCGAGAATCTGAAGTTCTTGAGGAGGAAGGTGAGGCCGACGCAGGTCTGCATCTTGCCGAACCGCAAACCGATGCAGTTGCGTGGTCCTTCACCGAAGGGCAGCCACGAGCAGGCTGGCCGAGCCTTGATAGCCTCCGGCGTGAAGCGCTCCGGATCGAACTTTTCCGGGTCGGGATAAATGTCAGGGTCGTACTGGATCGAGTGAGCAGGAATCAGCACCATCATGTCCTTCTCGATGGTGTAGCGGGGGTCCTTGGTGGGGTAGACCTGACGAGCCGTTCGCACGAGATGTGGAAGGATTGGATACTTCCGAAGGGTTTCTGCAGTTGGACGACGAAAATGAAGCTCATGCGACCCAGGAAAGTGCTAAAGATGAGTTCGGAAAACTTACCCGAGATGACCATCTCCATGTAGGGCATGTCCTTCATGTTGTCGTAGGCGAAGTCGCCTTTGTTGGTGGCGAACATTTGATTAACCTCCTCCCGCAATCGGTCCTGGATGTCCTGATGCTGGGCCAGCTCGTAGAGGGCAAAGCCCATCGTGCTCGACGAGGTCTCGAAGCCAGCAATGAAGAACACGAAGGCCTGGGCTATGATCTCAGACTCCGTCAGGCCGTCCTCGCTGACCGCCCCATCCTTGGCGCTCATTTCGATCAACATGTTCATGAAGTCGTTGCGCTTCACGTTGTTGACGCGTCGGTAGGCGATCGTCTCGCGGACGATGCGCGTGTAGAAATCCGTGACCTCAGGATTCGTCTGGACCATTCGCATGCGGCGGGCCAATGACGGGAAACTTTCGATTAACCGATCGACCAGTACGCCATGATGACGGTCGACCAGGAAACGGTTTCCCATCACACAGAACTCGTTTTCTGGGTTCACCATGCTGTTGCACTCGAGCCCAAAGGCACAGGTCCCGATGACGTCGGCTGTGAAACGCGACAACATATCCATCACTTCGATGATATCGCCTGAACCGACTTTAATTTCCAGCTGGAGGCGTTTCTCGAAGACGCGCGTGAACTCCTCTGCAATGCGCAGCACCGTGGGAAACATGGTCTTCATCTTGCCCGAGGTGAAGGTGGGCGACAACTTGTTGCGCAGCCGTCGCCACCTGTTGCTTTCCAGGGAGAAGAGGTTGCCAGTGAGAGGATCATCGCGAGTGTTATGGAAGATGCCACGCTCGTCGAAGATGTTGAAGTCCTTGATGAGGATATTCTTCACCAGTTCCAGGTCGAGCACCAACACCGCCGGCTTCGCCATGAGGTAGAATCCTGCGAAGGGAGCCTTGCCCTTGAACTTCTCGTAGATGGGCTGAAAGATATCGATGAAGTGTTTGGTGCTGCGCCAGCCGGCGATGTTTCCCATGGGGAAGTTGGGCGTCTCATGGACGACGCCTTGCCTCTGCCAGTAGGACAACTTGTAGCGCAGGAAGACGTAGAGCAACGTCAGACCCACGGCCAACAGGGTTATGAAAAGTTCCATAATGTTAAGAGAGTTTCTTCAGGCAACGATTGTTCACCGTTCGTACCGAGAACGCGGGCGTAACTGATCTTGGCTTCCATCAGCTTCTCCGACGAAACTTCCTAATAAAGCATTTCTCACTTTGCATATTGCAACTGTAATGAAAACTCTGTAATAAGATGTTTGCTTAAATGACATGCTATTACATACAATGTCATGATATTCGACACCTTAGACGACTGCAGTATACTTAGTTGTCTTGAGTGATAGCAAGTGCTCAAGTCTAGAAGCAGATACAGAGAGATCCCTTTGGAGAGAACTTTGCACCCATGTATTAATATGGAGTTCTAGTTACGGGAATCTAATAGTTATCTACATTTAAGCAAAGATAAATTAGATTCCCAGTAACCGCCAAAGTCAGCCACTTATTTGTACGACCCATTATCAACAAACAATGTGGAAAGAGGAGCTGTACGTTTGACCTAGTCAATTAACATTACTACTATCGATTAGTTCCACTTGATTGATGTGAAGATTAATGTAGTCTGCTTATAATTTTATCTGTCATTTTGTCTCCCAGCCTATAGTAATGAGGAGAATTAAATGCAAATAATATCAATGACTATCTAATTTCCACATTGAATATTAATTTGTGTTCAGTTAATTGTGGAATTAATAGAAAGCTATATAAAGTGGCGCCAAACTTTACAACAAACAAAGTAGCCGGTTCGAGTTTCATCCTTCCTGTTATCTGGTTTTTCTCGTCTCTTTGTTCTCTCTTTTCACTAAGATCGTTGAAGCTCGCAGAGTCTCGAGTGAAATACTTAATTTATTTTGATTCATTTTTAATTACCTATAGTAAATCTAAGGCATGATACCATTTATACTATAATACGTACTACTTTTAGTGGTGATGTTATATAAATATTGCACAAATATTGCTTATAAATATTACAAAGTATGGGATGAGAAATTTTACGTGACAAGATGTCTTAATAAATTGTCGAAATAAATTGACTATTAATAATTCTCGATTAAAATAATTATGGGGTTTCTACATTCAATATAAAGAAAATTTACAAAGAGATAGAAAGAACCTACGAGAGTATTTATTTTCAAAAAGCATCTTTTCTAAAAATCACTAATGCTAATTCGTAGCTCAACCCCAAATGTATAGGGACTGACCGGTAGAAAAATTAGACGTTATCGTGGCATTAATTCTACATTGAAAACTAATAGCCAAATGTCGTTATTGTCATCGTCGTCATCAGCAATTTAATATGCCAAATAATTAATATTTCATTTATTATTATTATAATCTAATACACTTCATTTCATCTGAAATTTTCTCAGATGTTCCGATTGAGTGGGAATGACTCGCAGAAACTTATAAAACACGTTCAGAGAAATATAAACATAACAAACAAAATATTCAAATATTAAAAATGTTATTTTTGAAAATATAAATTCGTTTGATTTTATAATAATATGTATTTAAACATTTTTCATTATTCTCATTTCTTCATATTTCAGAATCTCTCTCAGAGAACAGAATCAATGTACTTATTACAGTAATTAAAAGCATTTCAACAACAAGCCGCTCTGGCTCACACCCTCACTACCTTGAGAGGGAATCCTACATTAGAAGACAGCAAAATGTTCTCCTTCATCAACTGGAGTGGAATCGGCGTCTGATCGCACACCGAGAATCTGAAGTTCTTGAGGAGGAAGGTGAGGCCGACGCAGGTCTGCATCTTGCCGAACCGCAAACCGATGCAGTTGCGTGGTCCTTCACCGAAGGGCAACCACGTGCATGCCGGCCGCGCCTTAATGGCCTCCGGCGTGAAGCGCTCCGGGATGAACTTCTCCGGCTCGGGATAAATTTCGGGGTCGTGCTGAATCGAGTGAGCGGGAATCAGCACCATCATGCCCTTTTCGATGGTGTAGCGTGGGTCTTTTGTGTGGTAGTCCTGACGAGCCGTTCGTGTCAGATGTGGAAGAATCGGGTACTTCCGAAGAGTTTCTGCAATTGGACGATGATGAGTCTCAGGAAAGGATGTAAGAGAGTGCAGAAGACTTACCCGAGATGACCATCTCCATGTAAGGCATGTCCTTCATGTTCTCGTAGGCGAAGATGCCTTTGTTGTTGGCGAACATTTGATTAACCTCGGCTCGCAAGCGGTCCTGGATGTCCTGATGCTGGGCCAACTCGTAGAGAGCGAAGCCCATCGTGCTCGATGAGGTCTCGAAGCCAGCAACGAAGAAGATGAAGGCCTGAGCGATGATTTCGTCCTCCGTCAAACCGTCTTCGCTGGACACCCCGTCCTTGGCGCTCATCTCGATCAACATGTTCATGAAGTCGTTGCGCTTCACGTTGTTGTCGCGTCGGTAGGCAATCGTCTCGCGGACGATGCGTGAGTAGAAATCGGTGATATCAGGATGTATCTGGACCATTCGCAAACGCCGAGCCATCTTCGGGAAGCTTTCAATGAATCGATCGATCAACAGGCTATGTTTACGGTCGAGCAAGACCCTACGTCCCATAACGAGGAATTCGGTTTTTGCGTTGACCATGCTGTTACACTCCAGACCAAAAGCACAGTTCCCGATGACATCGGTCGTGAAGCGCGACAACATGTCGGTGACTTCGATGACATCGCCTGAACCGATTTTCGTTTCACTCTGCAGTCGCTTTTCGAAGACACGCGCGAACTCCTCTGCAATGCGCAGCACCGTGGGGAACATGATCTTCATCTTGCCCGAGGTGAAGGTGGGCGACAACTTGTTGCGCAGCCGACGCCACCTGTTGCCGTCCAGTGAGAAGAGATTCCCAGTGAGAGGATCGTCGCGAGGATTATGGAAAACGCCACGTTCGTCGAAGTTATTGAAGTCCTTGATGAGGATATTCTTCACCAGTTCCAGGTCGAGCACCAACACCGCCGGCTTCGCCATGAGGTAGAATCCTGCGAAGGGAGCCTTGCCCTTGAACTTCTCGTACACGGGCTGGAAAAGATCGATGAAGTGCTTCGTGCTTCGCCAGCCGGCTATGTTTCCCATGGGGAAGTTGGGCGTCTCATGGACGACGCCTCGTCTCTGCCAGTAGCCCAACTTGAAGCGCAGGAATCCGTAGAGCAACGTCAGGCTCACGGCCAACAGGGTTACGAAAACTTCCATGATAACTTACTTTTGTCGATTTATAGTCCAATCACCTCCAGTCATTCCGAGAGCCCGATTGTAACTGTTTGGTCCCATCGCTAGTTTCTTGGAGGTAACTGCTTCCTGTTGAACAAGCAAAAAAGAGAAGAAAAACACTTGGCGATACGACGTTTCAAATAAGCGAAACCCTATTATCAACAAAGAGGAATATTCACGACATATCAGAATTGAATTAGTAGTAGTTAGTTAGTAGTTTAAATTGACTAGCAGCTGAGACCTGCACTAGAGCTCTCGATTACCCGGTCATTTGCGGGCCCGGGCCGGTACTCGCTCGGACATCGCTTGAAAACCTTCTCTCTCTAGGAGAATACATTATGTACCTACTTCCGAGCCGGCCCGGATACTATTTCATGTACCCTCATACTCTCAGAGATCGTTGCGTTACCCCGAGAGTCTAGTTCCTTTTGTTGCGATAACAAGTCCATAAAAATTACTACATTCTAGTAATGTTTTTGATCAGTCAATTTCATTTGCTGCTCTAAGATGGATACTCGCTCCGTTCCGAGCCAAAATTTACCGTAAAAATTAATTTCGTGCACAAAGTTTTAAAGCCAAGAAAATCTGAAATTTATTTCAGAACTGTAAACGGGATTTTAGTAAACTTAAAATTTTGAAAGTGAATATTTGAATGTGAGATATTCAATTTTGACTTCAAAATATCGTAATTGACATTCAGGAAACTGAATATTGTCGTTAAGAAAATCTTCATTATCATAATATTAAAGAAAAATAAACATTCTCATTCTGACTTGCATTTAATTGGTGAAATATATATACTACTTTCATACACAAAAATTTCAGCAGTAATTATGACTAGCAATTTATTACTGTGTGTATTTAATTCTTGTGTATTAGTATTTTTGTGTATTTGAATTTTTCTGTACCAGTATGTTCGTGTCCAATTAAATACAACAAGAGTGAGAAGCAGAAAGTAGAAGCACGTGTTTGACGAACTCGACACTGATATCGTTGAAATTTCCTACCATAGTATTAGTATTCCCCCAAGGCATCCAGATGGACACTTGTGTGAAAGCAACCATTGGAATAAATAGAGAATGAAAAATTCTCTCATTGCTTTCAATTAAAATGAAAACAAATAATTTTAGTCTATCAATTAACCCATTATGTCCAATTTCAGATACTGATTGTTATCTCTAATTATAAATTCTGGACAACATTTCTAATACAGAGCCCAATTAGTTAAGATTGAGAGCAGTGACCGAAATAAATATCCGACTATCTACAGTAAATTGTTAATGGGGTTTCTTTGAAAGTGAACACGAAATAATAACCTTTATACTATTACAATGACGTCACCGATCTAATCAAATTCAAAAATTATCGTTTCAACTGAAAAAATCAATTTTGGCATTCGTTGTTGAAATTCTGTAGCCAAGTGCTATTAACCTTCTCTAGCTTCACGAACAGCATAATACAAAAACGAATTTCACCAAAAAAGCTCAGTTCAGCTGTGTTCTCCCACTTCCAGTTACTGGCTTGGTCAAACGCTTTGGAGAGGTAGCTACGATGAAAAGCTCTCTGCATAGAAATTTATAAATAGGGGCGCCGACTACGGCTGATGTCATAAAGTTTCGACTCTTGCTGCGAACAGAATGGCTGTGTTTATCTACTTACTGATCGGCGTGATCAGTGCATTATACTTCTATCTGCGGTACCAGGAGGGTTACTGGAAGCGTCGCGGAATTCCACACGATGAACCCGTCTTTCTGCGTGGCAACCTGGGTGAATGGCGTAAGACCAAACACATCGCCCGCATCATCGCAGACTCGTATCACAAGTACAGGGGCACCGGCCCCTTTGTGGGCTTCTACTTCATGACACTGAAGGCGGTCATCGCACTGGACATTGAGCTGGTCAAGAACATTCTAATCAAGGACTTCCATCTGTTCGACGAGCGCGGTCTCTACCACAACGAGCAGGACGACCCCTTGACATCGAATCTGTTTTTCCTGGACGGCGACAGATAGCGCCAGCTGCGCGGAAAGATGTCGCCCACCTTCACCTCTGGGAAGATGAAGCACATGTTCGAGACAGTGCTGAAAGAGGGAGACGAGCTGACGGCCGTGATGGCGGAGAAGGCCGGCAACAACGTCGAGATCACCGACATTCTGAGCCGCTTCACCGCCGACGTAATAGGCTCTTGCGCCTTCGGACTGGAATGCAACAGTCTACGCAATCCGGATGCAGAGTTCGTGCGCATCGGCAAGCGTTTCTTCACCGAGCCCCGCCACAACATGTTCATTGATGGTCTGATTCACAGCAACCCGAAACTATCGCGGAAGCTTCACATGCGCATCATACCTCAATCGGTTCATGACTTCTACACGCGTATCGTGCGCGAGACGGTCGAATACCGAGAAAAGAACAACATCCGCAGGAATGACTTCATGGACATGCTGATCGAACTGAAAAATCAAAAGTCGGAAGACGGTCAGCCAGGATTGACTGACGGTGAGATGGCTGCGCAGGCCTTTGTCTTCTTTTTGGCCGGCTTCGAGACCTCCTCAACGTCCATGGGCTTCGCTCTATACGAGCTGGCTCGGCACGAGGACATTCAGACAAAGACATGAGAGAACATCGAAGAGGTTCTCGCGAAGCACAACGGTTCAGTTACGAGTGCATGAAGGAGATGGAGTACCTGCAGATGGTCATATCAGGTGAGATAGACTTGGCCATCTACAGAGCCTCATCTGATTGATATAATTTACACAGAGACACTTCGCCTGCATCCTGTTATCGGTCACCTGGTGCGTCGCTCCCGTACCCGCTACGAAACCTCCGATCCCAAGTACTACATCCAGAAGGGCGCCCAAGTGATAATATCCGTCTCGGGCATTCACTCCGACCCCGAGTTCTATCCCGACCCGGAGAAGTTCGACCCGGAGCGCTTTACCCCGGAGGCCATCAAGGAGCGGCCGGCCTGTTCCTGGCTGCCGTTCGGCGATGGACCGCGCAACTGCATCGGCCTGCGTTTCGGAAAGATGCAAATGGCCATTGGACTGGCTCTGCTGCTCAAGAACTTCCGATTCAGCGTGTGCCCCGAAACACAGATCCCGATTCAAGTAGGCTTGAAGAGCTTTTCGACAGCACCAGCAAACGGCATCCACCTAAAGATAGAGAAGATTTCGATTTAAATAAACATATACCATCTAAATGCACTGATTTTGTCACTTCTGTTTATGCCATATAGAATAGCTTTCTTTAATAGTTCATTCTTCTGAGAACATTCATTTTTGAAGCTTCATTTCCATAAATCAATGATTAGTACGATAGTTCAGTAGTAATTCTTTCTGCTAGTCATGCTATATCAATCCTTCAATAATGGAACTCGAATACAAATTTAATCTTATCAGATTATCAGTAGACTCACATGCTATGAATTTCGATGGGTTCTGCTGTGATTTCCGAATGAAGACAGAAAAGCTCAATCTAATCTTGGTACCGCCGCTGTCTACGATAAGAGATAAGGCTGTTCGTAATCAATTGATGTATTGCAGAAAACTCCATAGAGAAATAGATCTCAGTTAATTTTCAGTGTCAAAGTCAACGCTGCAATGACGTTGGAAAGTAAAAGAAAATGATTATCTTACTCTTGGTTAATAACTTTCTCTTAATGTGTGGAATTACCTATATCCTATATCTACCTGTAGATATTGGTGACGTTAGGATGAGTCTCGACTAGAGAAGAGATGGGTAAAGTGTTTGGTGCTTCGCTAGCTAGTGGTCACAATATTCACTATAGAGAAATATAGAAAAGAATGAAGGAAATATAAATACCAACCAACTCTCACTGCATTTTAACTGACTGCTTATATGAAAATGATAATTGTTGCGATCAATTGTTGATAATAACAAGCAATAAAACAATTAAAAAAAATAACCAGTTGATTCACATGCTGCAACTTAACAAATTTCTCCCACAATCTTCGAGATTGCTGTGTTACACGAAAACTCTAGAGATCGCAATGACGCAAATGGCATCGTCGGACACTGTACGAAATTACGGATAAGTAGGTTATTTTCTGTATTTCCTATGCCGATATGAAGGACGCGTATGGCATAATAGAGTTGGTGGAAGGTTCTTTCTGCTAAATCATTATCTTCTCTCGTCCGTAGCATTACAAGAAATAAAACCACCCAAATTTAAGCCCTGTCTCCAGGTGCTGATGTATGCTTTCTGGGTACCTTAGTAAGACATGCGTTCCTTAAAACGTTCACTTATTCACCGAATATCATCTCTAATGCGGACTGGTAAATTTCAGTTTACTCAATTTACTCAAGTATACGCTTCAACTCTATGAATAGGTCGTTTTTTTGCCGTGCATCTGACTGTCTTGAGAAAATGTGTTTCTTCAGTCGTAATATTGCGCAATGTGTCGTGTACGTTCATTCTTCAGTAGCAGAAATTAAGAGTACGTCAGGATGAGCTCTAACCTTAATATTTCTACGCCTGGCCAACTTTCACACCCGTATCTGACATGGCATTCTTTATGGTAAGCGCTTTTTCAAATGGCACTTATTCGTATGTCTTCAGCGTTTGCACTGTTTTACTGGTTGGTTTTTTGTGGGGTTTACGTGCTGAGGAGCGACCGGCCTGTTCGTGGCTGCCGTTCGGCGATGGACCGCGCAACTGCATCGACCTGGTTTGGCTCTGTTGCTCAAGAACTTCCGATTCAGCGTGTGCCCCGAGACACAGATCCCGATTCAAGTAGGCTTGAAGAGCTTTTCGAGAGGTCCAGCCAACGGCATCCACCTGAAGGTGGAGAAGATTTAGTTTTCAATAAATCGTACTAAATTTCACAAATTTTCTTTTATTTCTTATGCAAAATAGAATATTCTTTTCAAAAGAATGTTTACAAATTCATTACCACTATGTTGAAGGCTACTTACTACTGGATGTATACATTTTTGTCAAAGTACCGGATGGTTAGCTTTACATCCTTTAGGAAATTTTAGAGCCAAGACAGGTTTTCTGACACTAGCAGTAGAAGAAGAAACATGATCGATGTGATTAGGTGTCTTTTGAAACAAGTGCAGCAACCTCAAGGATCCGGACTAGGAAATCCGTCGCTAGAGCAAACGTATCATGATCGATGATGTCACTCATTCCTAGTTGATGGCCTCATTTTGGCCCGTATGAAATCGCCAGCGAGATGTGCATCTTGTTCCTCTCTTGCACTATACTAGCTCTAGCTCTGAACCAGAATTGCAGGATCGATCGCGGTACGAGATCCTTGAGGCTTAGTATCGTCATCAATCTTATGATATTACAAATGATTATTTAAATAACAGAAACACGCAATTCAAGACTTCTTTATTGAAATATTGTACATTAATTTTATCGATTCAGAACACCACATTACGAAAACAAATTCAATCAAAGAAAAGCTCTCTTAAACTTTGTTCTCTCAGTTCCTTTGCAGTTCTGGGTAAGTAAGTAAGTAGCTCCGATCGAAAGCTCTACATATAGAAAATATAAATAGGGGTTCCAATAATGGCTCGGGTCATATTGTGTAGAATCGCGTTAGACGACGGAATGGCTGTGTTTCTTTATTTGCTGATCGGCGTGATCAGTGCGATATACTTCTATCTGCGCTATCAGCTGGGTTACTGGAAGCGACGCGGCATTCCGCACGATGAACCGGTCTTTCTACGCGGCAACATGGTTGGGTGGCGTAAGACCAAACATATTTCGGGCATCTTCAAAGACTCGTATCATAAGTACAAGGGCACCGGCCCCTTTGTGGGCTTCTACTTCATGATGCTGAAGTCGATCATCGCTCTAGACATTGAGCTGGTCAAGAACATTCTGATCAAAGATTTTCATCTGTTCGACGAGCGCGGCCTCTTCTACAACGAGCAGGACGACCCCTTGACATCGAATCTGTTTTTTCTGGACGGCGACAGATGGCGCCAGCTGCGCGGAAAGATGTCGCCCACCTTCACCTCTGGGAAGATGAAGCACATGTTCGAGACAGTGCTGAAAGAGGGAGACGAGCTGACGGCCGTGATGGCGGAGAAGGCCGGCAACAACGTCGAGATCACCGACATTCTGAGCCGCTTCACCGCCGACGTAATAGGCTCTTGCGCCTTCGGACTGGAATGCAACAGTCTGCGCAATCCGGATGCAGAGTTCGTGCGCATCGGCAAGCGTTTCTTCACCGAGCCCCGCCATAACAAGTTCATTGACGGTCTGATTCACAGCAACCCGAAACTGTCGCGGAAGCTTCACATGCGCGTCATACCTCAATCGGTTCATGACTTCTACACGCGTATCGTGCGCGAAACGGTCGAATACAGAGAGAAGAACAACATCCGCAGGAATGACTTCATGGACATGCTGATCGAGCTGAAAAATCAAAAGTCGGAAGACGGTCAGCCTGGATTGACTGACGGTGAGATGGCCGCGCAGGCCTTTATCTTCTTTTTAGCCGGCTTCGAGACCTCCTCAACGTCCATGGGCTTCGCTCTATACGAGCTGGCACGGCACGAGGACATTCAGATGAAGGCCAGAGAGAACATCAAAGAGGTTCTCGCGAAGCACAACGGTGTCTTCAGTTACGAGTGCATGAAGGAGATGGAGTACCTGCAGATGGTCATATCAGGTGAGATAGACTTGTTCAGACCCATGTACAGAGCCTCATCTAATTGATATCATTTACACAGAGACACTTCGATTGCATCCGATCGTCGGCCACCTGGTGCGTCGCTCCCGTACTCGCTACGAAACCTCAGATCCCAAGTACTACATCCAGAAGGGAGTTCTAGTGACGATACCCGTATCAGGCATTCACTCCGACCCCGAGTTCTATCCCGACCCGGAGAAGTTCGACCCTGAGCGCTTTACCCCGGAGGCCATCAAGGAGCGGCCGGCCTGTTCGTGGCTGCCGTTCGGCGATGGACCGCGCAACTGCATCGGCCTGCGTTTCGGAAAGATGCAAATGGCCATTGGACTGGCTCTGCTGGTCAAGAACTTCCGATTCAGCGTGTGTCCCGAAACACAGATCCCACTTCAAATAGGCTTAGAGAGCTTTACGATAGCACCTGCCAACGGTATTCACCTAAAGGTGGAAAAGATTTAGGTTCTAATGAACACTGATGAAGAATGTATTTTTTCATATTTTATTATCATTCAAGAACATCTAAAATAATAGTAGAAATTTTATTATCATTATGGAATGAATAGTTAGTATGTTAGTTCAGTAGTAGTTCTGGCTACTAGTCTTGCCATATCACTCGATTGAAAGACATGGGACCCACATAAAATACATAATCTAATCGGTGGGTATCGCTGTGAACTTCGAATGAAGTCAGAAAAGCTCAGTCTAATCTTCGTGCCGCCGCTGCCTTCGATAAGAGAAAAAGCTCGGCACAGTAAATTGACGCATTGCAGAAAACCGCACAGAGAAAGAGAGCTCAGTTCCAGAGTCAGTGTCAGTGTCAAAGTCAACGCAAGTGTAGGCTGCGAGCCGTCGACGTTGAGACGTATAGGAAAATTATTATCCGAGAGTAAACAAAGCCTATCAGCCGTATGGGTGGAATTACCTGGACCCTGGTGGCGATTGTCATCGGCCTGGTGGCGTATGTGCTAAATATATTTCGCCTGAAATTGAATTTCTGGAAGGACCGTGGTATTCCGCATGATAAGCCGCACTTCCTTTATGGCAGCCTGGCGAGGACGATCAAGGAGGGCGTCCACTTCAACTACTTGATCCGTGAGATCTATGCCAAGTACAAGTTGTCGGGTCCCTTCTGCGGCATGCACCTCTTCTTCACGCCGGCATGCCTGCTCACCGATCTGGATCTCATCAAGAACGTGCTCATCCGGGACTTCAATAAGTTTCCCGAACGCGGTCTCTTCTACAACGAGAAGGACGATCCTCTGTCGACGCATCTCTTCTCCCTGAACGCCGCCAAGTGGAAGCCGTTGCGGGCGAAACTCTCTCCGACCTTCACCTCGGGCAAGATGAAGTTCATGTTGCCGACGGTGGTGCAGGTCGGCGAGCAGTTCGCTCGCGTCGTCGGCGAGGAGCAACAGAAGCATCCGGTGATGGAGATCAGAGACTTTTGCGCTCGCTATACCACCGATGTAATTGGCACGTGTGCCTTTGGCATCGAGTGCAACAGCCTCAAGGACCCGGACTCGGAGTTCCGTCGCTATGGCAAACGCATCTTCACCGATCATCGCCACCCGTTCCTAGTCGAGGGTCTCATAATGGCCTTCCCCCAGTTAGCGCGCCGTTTGCGCATGCGCATGACGCACGAGCAGATCCATAAGTTCTTCATGCGTGTGGTCCGCGAGACGGTCGAGTACCGGGAGAAGAATAACGTCCAGCGCAACGACTTCATGCATCTGCTGCTCGAGATGCGGTGCAAAGACGAGCTCAACGGGCTAACCATCGATGAGATCGCCGGCCAGATGTTCATCTTCTTCCTCGGCGGGTTCGAGACCTCGTCGTCGACGATGGGTTTTGCCCTGTACGAGTTGGCCCTGAACCAGAACGTGCAGGATCGATTACGGCAAGAGATCCTCGAAACGTTCGAGCGCCACGACCAGAAATTGACTTACGATTTCATGAAGGACATGCCGTACATGAACATGGTCATCAATGGTAAGCTAACGATTTTGCCAAAGTGTTTCGAATGTTTCGCACTATGTAGATCGTCTCGTCTCCCGCTCCACAGAGACCCTTCGGAAGTACCCAATTGTGAACAACCTAGTGCGCAAATCGATGAAAGACTACCGCAGCATGAATCTGAACTTCACCATACCCAAGGACTGCATGGTATTGGTGCCGATCGACGCCATTCACTTCGATCCCAAGTACTACCCCGATCCTGACGTGTTCGACCCGGAGCGGTTCACGCCGGAGGAGATCCAGAAGCGCCATCCGTTGGCCTGGCTACCCTTCGGCGATGGACCGAGGAACTGTATTGGCAAGCGTTTCGGCCTGATGCAAATCATCGTCGGTCTGACCTTCCTGCTGCGGAACTTCCGCTTCAGGCCGTGCCCAGAAACGCCCATTCCCATTAAGTTCGACATCAAGTCGGGAGTGCTGAGTCCCGAGGGCGGGATCCCGCTGCAGGTGGAGCGTGTATGAGCGCTAGATGAGACCCAGAAGGAGAAAGAAACTGGATCTATTACAGGATAATTGTCTCTAACAATAGAAATAGATATATGAAATCTATAAAAATTTTATAAACGAGTTCAAGCTCGTTCATAAAAACCCATTGGAGCAATAAAACATTAACAACCGAGGTTGTAAATATAAATATCTTTTGTGTAATTTTTTTGTTTTCTGTTCTAACAGATACACTGCGGAAAATTATATGGTTTAATATGGAATTGAGCATCATACGGCGTAAATGAGATTCAATTTCTGTCATCAGTTGAGCTGACTGTGTATGACTAATTGTTTTATTTATCAGCCGGACAAGCAAAAGCAACAACGTATACTTCTATATATGTCAACAACAACAAAAACAACACAGTGTCAACAATAACAAATCATAAATAAAACTGAATCAACAACAACAAATCATGAACGAAAATCCACATCAGAAATCAAGCGAAGAAAATGAAAACAAGCAAAGGCATTCTCTCAAACGGAGACAGAAAGAGAGAGAAGAATGAGAGAGAAGAAGGAGAGAGAAGAAGGAGAGAGCTTTCGTCAACATCGAGAGTCTACTGTTGACTCCAGTGATCCAATGCAGCTGACAGCAGTAACAAAACAACAACACGATCTCCAAATGTTCCCATAATATATTAACTACTTAGTTTTTAGCATTGTAAAACTCAAATAAAATTACAAAATTTATTGACACATTACAAATCTTTGAATAAATAAATAATAAAAATAAACCCTATAACTTCTCCACCTTCAGGTATATGCCATCTTTGGAGCTCCTCAGAAACGCTTCAACGTTGTAGACCATTGGGATCGTAGTCTTCTCGCAGATTGAAAACCGGAAGTTCTTCAGCAGCAGAGCCAAACCGATACGAGTCTGCATCATGCCGAAGCGCATACCGATGCAGTTGCGGGGGCCCTCACCGAAGGGCAGCCACAGGATCGAGTCGCGTTCCTTCACCTTATCGGGCGAGAAGCGATCCGGATCGAAGACATCCGGATCGGGGTAGTATTCAGGGTCGCGGTGAATGCCCTCGCTGGGAATTATAACTGGCATGCCCTTCTTGATCACATAATCGGGATAGCCCGGAACCGGGTAGTCGACCAATGCCTGGCGATTCAGCACGGGCACCACTGTGTACATGCGCAACGTTTCCGAGATCACCTGATCCAAGTACTCCAATTCCTTCATGCACTCGTAGGTGAACTCCTGGTTGTGCTTGGCCAGAACGCGCTGAATCTCCTCCCTCACCCGCTGCTGGATGTCCTGGTGTTGGGCCATTTCGTAGAGAGCGAAGCCCATCGCTGTGGATGAGGTCTCGAAGCCGGCGGCAAAAAAGACAAATGTCTGAGCAGCCACCTCCTCCATGGTGAGGTTTGTCAGGATCTGACCATCCTCCGACTTCATGATCTTGTTGTTCTTCAGTTCGATCAACATGTCCAAGAAGTCATTCCTGCGGATGTTGTTCTTCTCGCGGTACTCCACGACCTCGCGAACGATGCGCATGAAGAAGGCTTCGATGTGATCGGGCGTCTGCTTCATGCCCAGCCAGCGAGCTAAGTTCGGGAAACCGAACAAAAACGAAAAGCCCAATCGACCGTGGCGCTGGTCCGTCACAGCCCGACGTCCCATCACGCGAAACTCGGCTTCGGGGTCTTTCAGGCTATTGCACTCTATGCCAAAGGCGCAGGTGCCGATGACGTCGGTTGTGAAGCGGGCCAATAGCTCCTTCACCTCGACGATGGATTCTTGAGTAATCAACTCTCCCATGACCTTTGCGAACACCTCGCCCACCTGCAGCACCGTGGGGAACATGAACTTCATCTTGCCCGAGGTGAAGGTCGGCGACAACTTGTTCCTCAAGTTGCGCCACTTCTGGCCATCGATGAGAAAAAGCGTCCCCGTCAAAGGATCATCCTTCACGTTGTGGTATAAGCCGCGATCGGTGAACTTGGCGAAGTCCTTGATCAGGATTCGCTTTACGAGATCGATGTCCAAGATGAGGGCACTTGGCGAGTAGAAGTTGTAGAATCCGGCAAAGGGCCCGGTGCCCTTGAACTTATAATAGCATGCGGTCCAGATATCCGCGAAACTATACTTCGTGAAGAGTCCACCCATGTTTCCCGTGAGAAGTCCTTGTGGCGTATCGTGAGCGATGCCCAACTTTTTGAAGTAGTTGCGATGTTCATAATACTTGTACGCAACGATCGATAGCAGAATGAAAAGAATACTCAACAACACGGAACAGGCCTCCATTTTCAAACCGACCCGTTGGCGCGATCAAACTAAAGTGTGAAGTCGAACCTCTGCGGAAGCGATCCAAGAAACCTCTGAAACTATAGTACTTCAAAGCCAAACCCTGCAGAGCGAAAAAAAGCTCTCCCTTAGTTTCGAACTTATCTCTCTCGTTCAGTTCAATTTCTCAGTTCATTATTGGTAGCTGCCTATAAGAATCTCCGTTTATATATGTTCTCAATTTCTGAAGAAGCCAGAAACCATAGTGTATGCCGTCTGAAAAGAAAACCAATACCCAATCGTCTATCTGATAATTCTCAGTAGACTATAGTATATACTAATATATAGAGTAAATCGTTTTAATACACAAATTTAGAATATCATGCTTAGTAAATGCAAGCTTATGTAGCAACTTTCAATCAGAATTTTTATTACAAACAATTACCTTAACTATCAGTTGATCAGTTGGTCAAACTGGAGACCCTTAAGTGAATGCCTTCGTAAGGGCTTATCAGGAAGGATTTCTTGTCATATGCCATGGGAATCGTGGTGTGGTCGCAGACCCCAAATTTAAAATTCATGAGGAGCAGAGCCAGACCGATCCGCGACTGCATCTGGCCAAAACGCATACCGATGCAGTTTCGGGGTCCCTCACCGAAGGGCAGCCACTCCATGGAGTCGCGAGACTTCACCATATCCGGCGCGAAGTTATCCGGATCGAAGGCATCTGGATTGGGGTAGAACTCGGGATCACGATGGATGGCGGCAGCTGGTATGAACACGTGCATGTTCTTCTTGATGACGTACTTCGGATGGCCCGGCACAACGTAGTCCTTCTTACATAAACGATTCAGCACCGGGACGATGGTGTAGAGCCGAAGGGTTTCTGGGGGGAAATACAGTAAGGAAGAATGAAGATTTTCTCCCTTTCGACTACTTACCTGATATGATTTGGTCCAAATACTCCATTTCCCTCATGCATTCGTAGGTAAACTCCTGATTGTGCTTGGCCAAAACACGCTGAATCTCCTCCCTCGCCCGCTGTTGGACGTCCTCATGCTGCGCCAACTCGTACAGGGCGAAGCCCATCGTGGTGGATGAGGTTTCGAAGCCAGCGGCGAAGAAGACGAAGGCTTGTGCGGCCACCTCTTCCAGGGTGAGGTTTTTCAGGGTCTGACCATCTTCCGACATCATCGTCTTGTTGTTCTTCAAGTCGATCAACATGTCCATGAAGTCGTTCCTGCGGATGTTGTTCTTCTCCCGATAGGCCACAGTCTCGCGGACGATCCTCAAGAAGAAATCGATGATATATTGAGGAGTCTTCGTCATATGAAGCTTCCTGGCCACGTTAGGGAAACTGGCCATGAAGAAGGCTCCCAGTTTACCATGACGAAACTCGCTCAACGACTTCTTTCCCATGAGTCGGAACTCGGCGTTGGGATCTCGCAGGCTGCAGCACTCAATGCCAAAGGCGCAGGTGCCGATCACGTCGGTGGTGAAGCGGGCCAACAACTCCCTGACCTCGACAACGGGGCTGGACTCCGTCATCTCGCCAAAGACCTTGACGAACTCTTGTCCTACTCGAACCACAGTGGGAAACATGAACTTCATCTTGCCCGAGGTGAAGGTCGGCGTTAGTTTTGTTCGCATTGTTTTCCACTTGTGGCCATCGAGCAGAAAGAGATGCCCCGAGAGCGGATCATCCTTCTCGTTGTGGTAGAAACCACGGTCGGAGAAATTGGTGAAGTCCTTGATTAGGATGTGCTTGGCCAAGGCAGTGTCCAGCACCAAGACGGCTGGTCGCTGGAACCAGTAGAATCCGGCAAATGGACCCGAGCCCTTGAACCGGTCGTAGTATTGCTGCCAGATGTCGGCGAAGACGCGACTCGTCTTGATGCCCTTCAAGTTACCCACCAGGAAATTCGGCTTATCACACGGGATACCGATTTGTTGCCAATAGCCGAGGTTTCTCTTCAATCGCACCAACACCCAGCCAATGAGCCCGATGACGATATAGAATATTAAGGCAATGTTGGACATACCGAATATAGCTGAAAAGATAGCGGCGAACTGGTAGTTTAACGAGTGAAAACCATGGGAATACTAAGAGCTAAAGCGAAAGTTTTCAGGGAATGCTCCCTCGTTCAGTGAGGTTATTGCTTGACTTCAATAATACGGGAACCATAGCTTTCGAAGCTTTCAGATATGTTTAGAGCTTTTCTTCGTAGAACACCCTTGTGGCAATCCTATTCGTTTCACCGACGAATTATCCTCCACTAGCACGTCACATGACCAAACTGAATATTGTTGAAAGACTAACAATGTAGGTTCAATATATTTCATTTAAGATCCCCTAGGATTTTGGATACAGAAAAGAATAACGATTTCAAATTCTTACTAACTCTAATAAATTAATACTGTTTAGTTAGACCTTCTCAACCTTCAGGAAAATACCCTTCTCGGAGCTGATCAGGAAGGTCTTGCCGAAAGTGATCGGAATCTCGGTCAGTTCGCAGACGGAGAACTTGAAATGCTTCAGCAGGAGAGCCAAACCGATCCGACTCTGCATCTGGCCAAAACGCATTCCAATGCAGTTGCGCGGTCCCTCGCCGAAGGGCAGCCACTGTACTGACTCGCGAGCCTGGACCTTCTCGGGGCTGAAGTTGTCAGGATTGAAGGTATTCGGATCGGGATAGTAGTCGGCATCGCGGTGCATGGCTGCGGCGGGAATGATCACCGGCATCCCCTTCTTGATTACGTAGTTGGGATGGCCCGGCACCACGTAGTCCTCGACACACTCACGATTCAGAATGGGCAGCACCGTGTAGAGACGGAGGGTTTCTAAGCCAAAAGGAGAACAAAGTTATTCAGTTCTAAAATTCAGAAGTCGTCAGAAAACTAACCTGATATGATTTGATCCAAATACTCCATTTCCCTCATGCACTCGTAGGTGAACTCCTGATTGTGTTTGGCCAGGACTTGCAGAATTTCCTCCCTCGCCCGCTGCTGGATGTCCTGATGCTGTGCCAACTCGTAGAGGGCGAAACCCATCGTGGTGGACGAGGTCTCGAAACCCGCATTGAAGAAGACGAATGCTTGAGCTGTCACTTCTTCCATTGTGAGGTTTTTCAGGGTCTGCCCGTCCTCCGACTTCATCGTCTTGTTGTTCTTCAGGTCGATCAACATGTCCATGAAGTCGTTCCTGCGGATGTTGTTCTTCTCCCGATACTCGACCGTCTCGCGGACGATCCTCAGGAAGAACTTTGTGATATCTTCGGGCACCTGCTTCATGTGCAATTTCCGAGCCAATTTTGGGAAACTGCTGATGACCATGATACCCAGTTTGCCGTGGTGTCTGCCACTCACCGACTTTCTGCCCATAACTAGGAACTCGGCTTTGGGATCCCTCAAACTGCTGCACTCGATGCCAAAGGCACAAGTGCCGATGACGTCGGTGGTGAAGCGGGCCAATAGATCCTTCACCTCGACCGTGGAGTCCTTCGTGACCATCTCCTCGACGACCCTCACGAACTCCTCGCCCACCTGCAGAACCGTGGGGAACATGAACTTCATCTTGCCAGAGGTGAAGGTCGGCGACAACTTGTTCCTCATGTTGCGCCACTTTTGGCCATCGAGCAGGAAGAGGTGCCCAGTGAGCGGGTCGTCCTTCTCGTTGTGGAAGAAACCGCGATCAGTGAACTTGGTAAACTCCTTGATCAAAATGTTCTTGGCCAGCGCCGTGTCCAGCACGAAGATCCCCGGCCGCTGGAACCAGTAGAAGCCGGCAAAGGGACCGGTGCCCTTGAATTTGTCATAGTACTGTTGCCAGATCTCCAGGAAGGTGCGAGTCTTATGGATTCCGGTCATGCTGCCCAACATGGGGTGTGGCTTCTCGGCAGGAATGCCACGACTTTGCCAATAGTTGAGGCGTCTGTGTATTTTCAGAGCAACATAGCTAATGAAGCCAATCAACAAGTACACGAGCGCCGCGGTAACCGACATTCTTTGTATTTGTTTACACTGCTTTCTATTTCTTTCTTCCCTTGTTCTGGGCACTTGTCGAGCGCCCCAAGCTCTGGCAGAGACTGACGCTCTTTTTCCAGATGTCAGAGCTTTATTTACTTACTCGGAGCTTTTCTAAGTGGAGCTCCGAGTTAATGATTGGAACGCATTTCCATTTGAAAATATGAAAGCTTTAACGATCAACAAAGCAATTCCAAGGTAATCGATCAAATGATAGCAGATCATGGCTCTTTATAGCAAATAAAATGTATTATAATAAAATTGGTACAATATATTGGAAAACGATAATACGAAATTTAAATTTTCACCGTCATTTTTTTGAACATTTCAGCAAATTTTAAAACACCATAATTATTTCAATTGCGTATCAGTTGTATATCTTATCGTCTTTGTTGCAGAGTTTGATTATAATTTTTGGACTTTCAGATAAATGCCCCCGGCCGAGCTGATCAAGTAGCTCTCTTTGTCGTACTCCATGGGTATTTTCGTCCTCTCGCACACAGAGAATTTGAATGCCTTCAGCAGCAAGACCAGACCAATACGAGTCTGCATTTTGCCAAATCGCATGCCGACACAGTTGCGAGGTCCTTCGCCGAAGGACAACGACTCCACCGAGTCGCGAGCCTGCACCTTCTCGGGCAGGAAGTTGTCCGGGTCGAACGTGTCGGGATTCGGATAGAACTGGGCATCGCGATGGAAGGCGGCAGAGGGTATGAACACTGGCATGCCCTTCTTGATCACGTACTTCGGATGGCCCGGCACCACGTAGTCCTCGATGCACGATCGATTCAATACCGGGACGACGGTGTACAAGCGGAGGGTTTCTGGGGAGGGTTGAAAAAGTAACAATCCGTTAATCACTGTCAGTGTGGAGTGTCGTCAGAAATACCTTCAATGATTTGATCCAAATACTCCAGTTCCCTCATGCACTCGTAGGTGAACTCTTGATTGTGCTTGGCCAGGACTCGCAGAATTTCTTCCCTCGCCCGCTGCTGGATGTCCTCGTGTTGTGCCAACTCGTAGAGGGCGAAGCTCATTGTGGTAGATGAGGTCTCGAAGCCCGCAATGAAGAATACATAGGCCTGAGCGGCCACCTCTTCCATTGTGAGGTTTGTCATGGTCTGGCCATCCTCCGACTTAAACATCTTGTTGTTCTTCAGGTCGATCAACATGTCCATGAAGTCGTTCCTGCGGATGTTGTTCTTCTCCCGATACTCGACCGTCTCGCGGACGATCCTCAGGAAGAACTCCTCGATCTCGTCTGGTGTCTGTTTATGGTGAATCCTTCGAGCGAACTCTGGGTAGGTGAGTCGCAAAAGGACGCCCAGCAATCCGCAACGGAACTCGGTCAACGACCTCCTGCCCATCTCCTTGAACTCCGCTTGCGGGTTTCGCATGCTGTTGCATTCGATACCAAAGGCACAGGTGCCGATGACGTCGGTGGTGAACCGAGCCAACATGTCCTTCATATCCAAAATTGTGCTCGCCTGCAACTGCCCTCCGATGACTTCGATCAACTCCTCGCCCACCTTGAGCACCATGGGGAACATGAACTTCATCTTGCCCGAAGTGAAGGTCGGCGACAACTTGTTCCTCATCGGTTTCCACTTGGGGCCATCGAGGACGAAGAGGTGCCCGGTGAGTGGATCGTCGGCCTCGTTGTTGTAGAAGCCGCGATCGCTGAACTTGTTGAACTCCTTGATCAAAATATTCTTGGCCAGCGCCGTGTCCAGCACGAACACCGCCGGACGACCGAACCAGTAGAAGCCGGCAAAGGGGCCGGTGCCCTTGAACTTGCGATAATAGTCCTGCCAGATGTCCGCGAAGGTTCGTCTCGTCTTCAGGCCGGTCATGTTGCCCAACAGGAAGTTGGGATCCTCGCACGCGATGCCGAGGTTGCGCCAATACCTCAGACGTTGGCGATATTTCGCGATCACGTACGTGACCAGAGCGACCAGCACGTAGAACAGCAGCGTGGAAATCGACATTTCCGCCTGACGTACAACACAGAACTCAACTCACATCACCTAGAAGATTAGACCGAGAGGGTTGAAAAAGCTTCGACTCATTTCCACCACATGCGGCGAAAGCTCGAAAACTTCGAACTCTCCCAATTTCACGCATTCTCTCTCTAATTTCCACCCGAGCTCTCTAACGACGGTGATGTTTATGTTGTTGATGTTTAGAGTAGTCCGACAATACCCCAGCTCTCCAGAACAACCATGACCTTCCGCAATAATAGTTGTCTATTTTCTTCTTATGAACTAGGTACTATATACACAGACATGCCGGTGGATCCGGTATATAGGATGGCGATTGCTGAGTAGCGTCCCAGAAGTACTGTGCCGGAGATGTGTCGGTAAAGCTACCGTAGAGCACTTACTGGGTACGAGAGGCGATTACTCGTTCCTGATGGACCCGCTGTAGTTTTCTGCCTTATTCCAACAACAATCAATCAATCGTGCCCGATTTGGCCACAGCGACGACAGAAGGTTCGTGGGTTAAAAGGCTCTACTTTAAGACATGTAGAATTCGCTATTAAACAGCTTCGTTCTTCTCGAAATCGCGGGATGTTAGGACCGGCTCCTTCCTTCTGTAGACACTCAAAGTCATCAGCCAATGCATGAGTTTCAAAGATTGGTGTTTGGCGAATAATTGGAACACTTGTCGGCTATTTGTGTAGATCCATTCCATCACTGAGTCTTTTGTGTCGTATCCTGACCTGTCAAGCTACCACGTATGGATTCATGGGCCTGTTCTCATCCTCGAGGCGCTCAAAGTACATTGCCACGGGGACCTTGTAGGGGTTTTAGCATGGTTCTCCGTATACCTCGGAAAGTTCTGCCTCTCCGAGGTTGATACCGAGGTTTCGCCAATACCTCAGACGCTAGCGATACTTCACGATCACGTAAGTGACCAGAGCCACCAACATGAAGAATAGCATCGTGTAAAATGACATCTCCGCTCGACGTGCAGCACAAAATCAACTCACACCGAGTCGATAGCGGGGGTTGAGAGAGCTTCGGTGGATTTCCAGCACATGCGACAAAAGCTTGAAAACTTCGAACGCTCTTAATTTCACGCTCTCTCTCTCTCACTGACTCTCTCTCTCTCACATTGCCATCCCATCTACCCAACGACATCTCTATTGATGTTTACATTAGTATTCCCTGTAGAAAAACCATGACCTTCCGTAATACAGTTTTTGATTTTATTCTTAAGGACTAGGTACAACACATACAAAATCTATACAAACACATACGAATCTATATATGACTACACTATGCCTATATACAGTTAGAGCATCTTCTGATGCATGCTTCAGATCCTCTCGACCCTGAGGTATATGCCGTTCGCCGGCGCCAGGGCGATGTTGCATTTGTCAATCGTGTAGGGAATCTCAGTCTGAGGGCAGGTGGAGAATCGGAAGTTCTTCAACAGGTAAGTGAGGCCGACGTGCGCCTGCATCTGGCCGAAACGCATGCCGATGCAGTTGCGCGGGCCGTCGCCGAAGGGCAGAAAGTGAACCGAGGGCCGCTGCTTCACCATCTCGGGAGTGAAACGGTCCGGGTCGAACACTTCCGGGTTCGGATAGTACTCAGGGTCGCGTTGTATGGCGCCGACTGGGATGATGACGTGGATACCCTTGGGTAGCACGTACTTGGGGTTGCCGGGCACCGGGTACTCGTTGATGGCCTCGCGGTGAAGGTCCTGAGCGAGCGAGTTTTTGCGCAGGGTCTCCGAGATGACCTGGGTCATATAGGTCATGCTCTTTAGGCACTCGTACGTCAGCTGGTTCTTGTTGGCCTCCAGAGTGTCCACGATCTCGTCGCGCAATCGCTGCTGGATGACCTGGTTCTGGGCCAGCTCGTACAGGGCGAAGCCCATGGTGGTCGACGAGGTCTCGAAGCCGCCCAGAAAGAAGACGAACGCCTGAGCGGTCATCTCCTCGAGGGTCAGTCCTTGGGTGCTCTCATCCTTGCTGTTCTTCAGCTCGATCAGGGTGTTGAGGAAATCGTTCTTCTGTATGTTGTTCTTCTCCCGATAGTCGACGGTTTGGCGCACCACGTTGACGAAGAAGTCCGTGATGTCCTTGGGAAAGTATCCGGCGCCCAACTTGGCTGTCATTTTTGGGAAACTGTCGATCACGGCCATGATCAACGGATGGTATCTGCGTTCGTTGAGCGATCGGCGGCCCTTCGACAAGAACTCCGCATTGGGATCGCTCAGGCTGTTGCACTCGATGCCGAAGGCGACGTTGCCAATGACGTCGACCGTGAAGCACCCGAGGATGTCGCGCACCTCAAGCACCTTGTCAGCCTTCGCGTCGACGATCTCGCCGAAGATCTCGTTGAAGCGCTCGGCCACCTCGACCAGCGTGTGGAACATGAACTTCATCTTGCCCGAGGTGAAGGTCGGCGAGAGTTTGGCGCGCATTTTGCGCCACTTATTGCCGGTCATGTTGCCCAAGTGGCCCGTCAGCGGATCGCTCGACTCGTTGATGAAGAAGCCGCGATCGACGAAGTTCGAAAAGTCCTTGATCAGCACATTCCGAATCAAGTCCATGTCCAGCAACAGGGCCGCCGGCTTCTGGAAGAAGAACATGCCGCAGAACGGCCCGGTGCCCTTGAACTTCTTGTACAGGTGATCGAAGATGTCGGTCAGCGAGCGAGTCTTCGTGAAGCCCTCGCAGTTGCCCATCAACAGGCTGGGCTCCTCGTACGCCACGCCGCGATCCTTCCAGTAGTTCACGCGCTTCCGAATGAAGTAGACCGCCGCAGTGACCAGCGCGATCAACGCATACAGCAACATCGATGTTGTATTCATATTCGTCTCAATGTTAATATTAATGTTCGCTTTACTCAGCTTCTTCTTTTCTACTCTGCGTTCAGATCAGTTCTGTTCTGCCGACGGAACGCGAATACGTTTGACTACTTGCAAAGAATTCCGTTTTATAATCGGAACGCAGCCCTAATGATTGGTGAAAAAATCGACAGCAGGTTGAACATGATAAGAGAAGTGTAACACCAGTCAGATCGCCAGTCTATGTCTCGCTTGTTTTCTTCCAATAAACAATAACAACCAAATGTATTTTTGGGAAAATCACCATGATGAAGCGTTTCTCAATCTACCGATTTTCGCTAATCATCATGAGTAGGCAAACTGGTTCCATGTATTTATTTAATTTAAATTTATATATTCCGTTTTTCGTTTTAGAAAATCATTCTCTTATCTGTGTTAAACGGTGTGCCAGTTTTTAGTGGGTTCCCCTAGCTATACAACTGGCCAATCATTCTGATATGAGCCACTTGCTATTTTTTGTTTTCTTATTGTTATATTTATTGTATTTTGTAATTAACCAAAATAAAGTGAAAAGGTCAATGAACTTGACGTAATTTTGAAGTAGTAGTTAGCACAGTGCTGAATTCGAGTCTCCAAGTCTCTTACTAAAGAGGCGTGGCGTCGATTGAACTGATTGACAGCCAAACTAATTTTATCCAAGTCATTCTGTCATTCTGTCTACAGATAGGATTTCGTAGTCTATTTTAGCTTCTATTAGCTAAATCTTTCCCCAACCGTCTCCGGTGGATTTCACATTCCCTCTCGTGATTAGCATTTTATTGGATGTGGTTGTAATTAACAGTCATTTAGAAATACGGATGATAGTATCAAAAGTAGTCAATCAAACGATACTGTTTGAACTTGATTGAGTTTATAGTAAAACCTCAGAATCATCGCTAGTTTGCAAATCAAACTTAAAAACTTGAAATACAACTTGATTAGAATAGAAGCTAACTAGATGATTAGCAGAATTATATGAAGTCTAGCACTAAGTAATTTGCAGATATACCTAAATGTATGCAAAAAAAATCGTAAGTTTCTCCCAAAACGACCTCTCAGAGCTTTTGCTGATTAGTAAAAATCGCATCACTTCACGCTTTTCTTCTCCGAGATAAACATTTTGGAGAGAGAGAGACATATTAGTAAGGTGATTTTTTGTAGTGTAACTGTCAATGAAGTGAGCGTGATGACGACTATCAGCCAAAACAGTGGGGAGGAAAACCAGATAACGATGGAATTGATAAAGCCGCGAACGAACCAACAAACGAAGGAATGAACGAGTGTGAAGGCGATGAGTTTAAAGCGAATCGAGCTTTCGAAGCACCAGATGAAGGGTGGCGTCTGCGGCTCCGCCAGTTGACGAATAACCCTGGCACCTGCTGCGATGAGCTCGGCGTACGGCGAACCGCAGTCCAGGGCGTCGCGCAGCACAAGCACCCGAGTCGAGTGGAGGAATTTCAAGTGAATACAAATTCAGACGAAAAAGAAAAGAACCAAAAGAACAAAGAACGAAAGAACAACAAAATAAAAATAATAACTATGTGGGTTATCTATCTGCTGCTCGGCCTGGCCGTGCTCTTGATCGTGGCCCTGCTCGTCATGTGGATGGTCTACAAGCGTGACTACTGGCGCTTCCTCAGCATACCGCACGAGAAGCCGAAGCCGGTGCTGGAGATCTACCGGGAAATTCGAGCGGCGTCGGCCGCCGACCAGGAACGATCGCTGGAGGCGCTCGATGTCGAGTACCTGCGCGAGATTTACCGACGCTACAAGGGCTCGGGTCCCTTTTGCGGTTTCTACCGATGGCTGCGGCCGACGGTGCTCGTTCTCGACCGCGAGCTGGTCAAGCAGATCCTCTTCAAGGACTTCTCGAACTTCAACGATCGCGGCAAATACTACAACCGCAAGCATGATCCGCTATCCGGCCACCTGTACAACCTGCGCCAGGACACCTGGAAGGAGACGCGGCCGCGCGTCGAGGCCACCTTCGGCGAGCCCAAACTGCGCCTCATCTTCGACATCCTCGCCGCCGACAGCCTCAAGCTGAGGAAGGCCCTCGAGGCCACGATGATGTCATGTGCATCGGCGTCGTCGTCTCCGACGCCGTCATCGTCGTCGGTGTTGTTGAAGCCGCTGGTGCAGCGACACGTCTGCGACTCGATCGCGAGCTGCGTGTTCGGCCTGGAACAGGCCCCAGGCCTCCAGAATCCGCTCGACGAGTTCTACGCGATGACGCAGCTGGCCCTGCGCGACCGTCGCCACGGCGCCTTCGTCGAGGGCCTCCTGTATTGGCACCCGTCGACGGGGAAGAAACTCGGCTTCGCCACCACCTCGCGCCCCGTCCACGACTACTTCGTGCGCCTCGTCCAGGATGCCGTCAGCGCCCGCGAGCTGACGCAAGTCGAGCGCCACGACTACCTGCAGCAGCTGATCGAGCTGCGCCAGGAACGGTATCGGCGCATCGAGAGCGACGACAAGGACACCAAGGGCGGCGACGAGAAGCTCCGCCAGCAGCTGCTCCACGAGCTGGCCGCCCACGCCTTCGGCTTCCTGCACACGGCCTACGAGTCGACGGCGCACACCCTCGTCGCCGCCCTGCGCGAGCTGGCCCTGCACCGGGAGCTGCAGGAGCGCGTCCGGCAAGAGGTGCAGACCACGATGCAGCGCCACGGCCAGGAACTGGGCTACGAGGGCGTCCAGGAGCTGGAGCTGATGGGTCAAGTGATCGCAGGTGGGAATCGTATCACAGATTACGAGTCCTTCACCGTGTAATTTAATTTCCCTTGTCCTCAGAGACCATCCGGATGCACCCGATCGTCCCGTACCTGACGCGCCGCACCCTCCACGACTACCGCGTCTCGGGCAACAGCAAGTACCTCCTGGCCCGCAACATGTACGTCATCATCCCCGTCCACGCCATGCACAACGACCCCGAGCTCTTCCCCGACCCGCTGCTCTTCCGGCCCGAACGGTTCGCCCGGGAGGCCTGCGCCGCGCGCGACTCCTGCACCTGGCTGGGCTTCGGCGAGGGACCGCGCAGCTGTGTCGGTATGCGGTTCGCCCAGATCCAGATGCGTCTGATCCTGGCGCGTCTCCTGCTCAGCTTCCGATTCGAGATCGACGTGGGTCGGACGGCGCGGTCCACGTGGGAGGAGGGCGGCGAGATGATGGTGCAGAGGATCTAAATTCTGGACCGAGTAGGCTTGGAGGCTTTACTAGAGCCAGTGGGAGGGCATTCGATCAGTATCAAGTTTATAACTAGAGTAAGTGTTGTGTAATTATAAATACTTCATTATTTGCCAAACAATTTTTCATTATTTTAAAAAGAAACACCTTTTCTTTAACTTTAACTGCGACCAAGTAAATTATATGCCAAATATTATTTTTGAAAATCAATATATTATAAATATTCTTTAACATTGCTTTGTCTATTATATTAGGTTCTTTGCAATATTATGTTCATAATTCATGTACCTCCACTTCTTGTACCCCGGCTATGATAAATAATTTTTTATAGAATTTTGTTCCTTTCGATCAATTAAGTTTGTTTAATTTTGCCCAGGAGGAAAATAAAAATCACTCATTGAATAAGCTCATAGAGAGAAGGTGGCTTATTTGATTTTCTCGGCTCGCAAAAACATCCCACCGGCCGGAGCCACGATCAGGCGCCTCACGTTGTAGCCCTTCGGCTCGGCCGTCTCGGCGGTGATGGAGAACCGGTAGCTCTGGACGAGCAGGGCCAGGGCGATGCGCATCTGCATCTGGGCGAACCGCAGCCCGATGCACTGGCGCGGCCCGGCGGCGAAGGGCAGCCAGGCGATGGGGTCGCGCGCCTTCTGCATCTCGGGCGAGAAGCGATCGGGGTCGAACTGCTTGGGGTTGGGGTAGATGTCGGGGTCCATGTGGAAGCCGGTGTGCGAGATGAACACGGTCATGCCCTTCTCGATCACGAAGTCGGGGTGGCCGGGCACCGGGTAGTCCTGCTCGGAGCGCCGGATCAGGATCGGCGTGATGCTGTAGAGACGAAGGGTCTCTGAGGGCGACACAGAGAGAGATTGAGTTCGCTGAAAGCTGCCTTCACCAAGAGTGAGGACTCACCTGCGATGACCTGCTCCAGGTACTGCATCTCCATCATGGCTTCGTAGGTGAAGTCGCCGCGATGGCGCTGCAGCACCTCGGCGACCTCCCGGCGCAGGCGCTCCTGGACCTCGGGGTGGCGCGACATCTGGTAGAGGGCCCAGGTCATGGTGGCGGCCGCGTTCTCGAAGCCGGCCTTGAAGAACGAGAACGACTGGGTGACCAACTGCTCGAAGGTGATGCCGTCGGTAGGGCGATTCTTGAGCTCGATCAGCAGGTTGATGAAGTCGTTGCGCTCGATGTTGTTCTTCTCGCGATAGGCGACCGTCTCGCCGACGATGCCCATGAAGAAGTCCTCGACGTCCTTGGTGTTCCAGCGCATGCCCAGGCGGCGGGCGAGATTCTGGAAGCTCATCTGGAAGCCGAACACGACGCCCGTGTGCCGCAGCTGGGTGACGGCCTTCAGGCCCATCTTCCGGAACTCGGACTCGCGGTTCTTCAGACTATTCACCTCGATGCCGAAGGCGCACAGGCCGATCAGGTCCATCGTGTAGCGCGTGAAGAAGTCCTCCATGTCGAGGACAGCGGCGGTTGCGCCGACCTTCTCGTCGACGGCCGCGAGCAGGGCTCGGCCGGCCGTCAGCGCCGTGGGGAACATGAACTTCATCTTGCCCGAGGTGAAGGTCGGCGTCACCTTCTGGCGCAGATTTCGCCACTTGTCGTCCTGCAGGACGAGCAGCGTGGCCGACAGCGGATCGACGGCCTCGTTGAAGTAGATGTTGCGGTTGGAGAAGTTCGAGAAGTCCGTGATGAGGATGCGCTTGGCCAGCTCGATGTCGAGCACCAGCACGGCGGGCGTCTGGAACATGTAGAAGCCGCAGAACGGGCCGGAGCCCTTGAACTTGCGATAGAAGCGCTCGAAGATCTCGATCACGTGGTGTTTCTTCTGGAAGCCCTGCAGGTTGCCCAACAGCAGGTGGGGCGGCTCGAACGGGATGCCGCGGTCCTTCCAGTAGTTCAGATGGCGTCGGATCAGGTAGACCAGCAGGGCCCCGACGATGCCCAGCAGGGTGTTCAACAGCACCAGACTCGTGTCCATTTCTCATCCACGGCCGGCGATCGACTAAGCCTGGGCCCCCGATTCCTCTGGGCTTTATAACTTCTGGCCAACACAGCGACCTTTAGTTTCGGCCAACTTTTGACGGATGGCCCGCTTATCAAGCCGTATGCGCGTTGGTTGTAAAAATAATCATTTATTGTTTTTTCTAATTTTGGCAACTCCAGATAGTGGCAAAACTTTCTACCACAGATGGAGTTTGTTGTTCACGAAAGCCAAACAAACAGAAGCTGCGAGGGCTGGGGAGATGGAACTACACCAGGACTAAGACTACAAGATCAACGAAGGATCTGAAGCTCTTACTGATCTTAATTGAAGGTTAACGCAGAAAGGATCTTTTTAAGGTCCATATTGAAGAGGGAAAAAGATCTATAATTTGCTACCTTTTTTGAAAGTTCGTGTTATGAAATGTTTTCACATTTATTCATTCAAAATATTTTCATATTTCCATCTATCAGTTCCTGCTGATAATCCTATCCGAATTAGATTGTGAACGCTTGTTTAGTGGACAAATATACTAGCGTTTATAGCACAGAAATGTTTTTGGAATCCTATCGATCAATGATCGTTGATCATTGGGTTTTCGTAATAACAAAACAGTGCAAATAAAAACAACAACGGTCCGAATCAGCTGTTTGATAACAAAGGCCTAGGCAAAGCGAGAGGGAGAGAGAATAGTAGAGAGATAATAATTAGATTGTCGTGTTAGGTTATAACTCTTTTCTGTTCGGCTCTCTCTCTGTCATCACTAGGGTAAATGAGAGATCTACTGTATATCTCCGAGTAGATCTATATATATAATTCTGCCTGACTCTCTTTTGATCGTTAATCCCACTAGCTTTTCGAATATTTTTCTCTCGATCCAAATTAGTAAGCTGAAATTGCTACGAAGGCGAACCCGACTGCTTACAGATTGCAGTCAACGATCTGCGTTCGTAGCAACAACTGCAATCACACATTGCACCTGCACTCAATCCGATCCAAAGCAAGGCATATACAATTCAATTCACGTCGATGACTTCGATCTTCAACCCGGTGATCTGTGCCTTCATCGGCCTCTTCACCGCCCTCATCTACTGGTGGCTACGCCGCAAGCTCTCGTACTGGCCGCGCCGCCATGTGATCAACGATCCCTCGCTGCTGCGCTTCTTCCGCCGCCACCGCAACCGCCACATCGCCTTCAGCCTGCAGGACTGCTACGAGCAGTGGAAGGAGTCCGGGGCCACCTTCGTCGGCATGGATTCGCTCTTCCAGCCCGCGGTGCTGCTGCTCGATCTCGACCTGATTCGGCAGGTGTTCGTCGGCGACTTCGAAAGCTTTCCGGATCGCGGCTTCTACCACAACGTTCGCGACGATCCGCTCTCGGGCAACATCTTCCGGCTCGAAGGCCAGCCGTGGCGTCGACTGCGCTCGAAGCTGACGCCGACCTTCACGTCGGCCCGCATGCGGTTCATGTTCGAGGTGGTGGCCGAGGTCGGGCGACGCTTCGCCCAGGTGGTCGGCGAGCAGCTGATGGAGGCGGGCTCCGTTCTGGAGGTTCGCGATCTGTGCGCTCGCTTCAACACGGACGTCATCGGGTCGGTGGCCTTCGGCATCGAGTGCAACAGCCTCCGAGATCCGAACACCGAGTTCCGTCGGAAGGGCGATAAAGCGTTCGGCTGCTTCCGGCCGGTGCTCGAGATGCTCGCCGTCCGGTATCCTCGGGTCTTCCGCCGGCTGCACGTGAAGGCCTTCACCCAGGAGCTGATCGACTTCTACACCCGGATCGTCAGCGAAAACATCGCCCATCGGCAGCGCCATCAGCTGCGCCGCCAGGACTTCTTCCAACTGCTCGTCGACCTCATGGAGGGCACCGCAGCAGAGGAGGGAGGAGGCGATCGCCCTCTGACGCTGCCGGAGATCGTCGGCCAGGCGTTCGTCTTCTTCATCGGCGGCTTCGAGACCAGCTCGACCACGATGACCTTCTGCCTGTACGAGCTGAGCCGGTGCCCGGCGATCCAGGAGCGGGCGCGCGCCGATGTCCGCCGTAGCCTGGAGCAGCACGGCGGCCTGCTGACCTACGAGTGCCTGAGGGACATGAAGTACCTGGAGCAGGTCTTCGCAGGTGGGTTCGCCCAAGATCCCCCATCCCAAAGATTTCTCCACTCTAATCATATGCTGGCCTTCCAGAGACGCTGCGCAAGTACCCGGTGGCGCCGACCCTGCAGCGGGTGGTACGCGCCGACTACCCGGTGCCCCACACCAGCCACGTCCTCGAGAAGGGCGTCCAGGTGCTGATTCCGGTCTACGCCATCCACCACGACCCCCGCTACTACCCGAACCCCTCGGTCTTCGACCCGGACCGCTTCGGCGCCGATGAGCGCGCCAGCCGCAAGCCAATGACGTACCTGCCCTTTGGGGCGGGGCCGCGCGTCTGCATCGCCGAGCGCTTCGGCCGCATGCAGACCCTCCTGGGCCTGGCCGTCCTGCTGCGCGACTTCCGGTTCAGCCCCGCGCCCTCGGACCGGGACCCGGGGCAGCCGCTGGAGTTCGACAGCCGGAACCTGCGCACCTTCAGCGTGAAGGGCGGGCTCCGGCTGCGGGTGGAGAAGGTTTGAGATCGGAATCCTTTTGATCGCCCCCGCCCGGTCCCTTGTGAATGAGAAGAATTTCATTTAATAAATATTTTTGAAAATCTTTATTAATAGCAGCTTTCACTTAACAATAGTTTTTCTTGCTTTCTTGTATGAACAACCTTAAGAGGAATAAATTAAAAATACGTTTCTAAGCACATTTCCACGCAGTGTTATTTTAATTCAAAAAAGAAAACTCATTAAAAAATACGGTAAATTTTGCAAATTTTGACATTCCATTAAATTAATATTAAAGCATAATTTCTCGAAGTCCAAATGAAAGCGTTAGATATTAGCAGATAATATAAAAGCTTTTAATGTGTTAGGCGAAAGTTATAAAATATGTTGAAAAATGTAAAAGAATTAATATTAGTCTAGCGAAAATAATTTTTACAATTTTCTTAAACCTTAATTAACGCTAAAATTGAAAATAAATTTTCAGAATTTTCATTACGAAAGAACACATGATGATAAAATAGGGAAAATATGAAAAGGTTTCTACAAAAACAATAAATATGGCAACTTCTTCACCATCGGTAACAAATATGAAATTTGCAGTAGATTTCCATTTACCACTAAAAATGGACCATTAAGTACGGATCGTTCGGTACTTTTAAAATTTTTTCGTTCAAGTTTCAGCTTGATTCTTTAAAGTTAATTCTTATGATTTTCATTGAATTTCGTGTATTTCCGTGTATTTCGCCAGTTTTCGAAAAAATCCCGCGGCATTGCAGGACTTTTATTTTATCATATGGAATGTGTTCTTTTCTCTTCTTGTTCTTCAATTTCATTTGAATTAATCGATTTCTTTATTTTTCTTATTCATTCACCTCCACTTTCGTTCTTACATATTAAGTCAGAAACCGTCTTTGTCATTTTTCATTCAACAATTTTTTCATTGATTTGTTCGTTGGCGCTTTCCACCATCTTCGTAGAATTGGCAACACCGTGCCTTGTCCTTGTCTATGTGTTGGTCCTTGTCCCTCGACAGCTCTGTCCGTCTCGTTCTCACTGCGAGGGCTGGCGCTTGTGGTGTCGCGGCGAGAGCGAAGGCGTTCGGGAGCCGTCGCTTTTGCTCGGCATTTTGCTCCGCAGCATCTGCTCGTGCACGTACAACAACAAGCCGATGTCTTTGTGGCCCGCGTGCCAGGCGATCTTGAAGGCAGTGCTGCCATCCTGAGGGGAAAATTGTGAACAATTCAAATACAAATTAAAATAAATAAATAACGGAAACCTTAACGGAAAAGTCAACAAAAATAAAATATAAATTTAGGTGTGAAAAATAATGATAAAATAAATATAAATTTCAATCAACTGCAAAAAGTGATAAGAAATGTAAAGTAATTGATAAATTAAAACAGTTGACAATAAATTTAAAATCACTAACTAATGAAACATATTTGAAAATAAAAAAAAAAATAATGCAATTCCAGAAATTTAAGCAAAATATTAAAAATAAACCAAAATTAAGAAATTGTATATTAATGAATGACTTTGCGGAAATTGCTTAAATGTTCTCTCTCACGCACCACATCCTGGATCAAGGAATCGCAGTCCGGCTGCGACAGCAGGTGCTTCACGATGTCCACCCGGCCGTGCTCGGCGGCGCACATCAGGGCCGTGCTGCCGTCCTCGTCCTGCAGGTTGATGTCCGCGCCGGCGGTCAGCAGCATCTCCACCATGTCGAGGTTGCCGTGGGACACAGCAAGCATCAGGGCCGTCTGGCAATGCTGCAAATAGAATGAGACAAGTTGCACACATTTTCAGGATCATCATTCAGAAGTTCTACGCACCTTCTTGGCTCGTATGTTGACGTCGGCCATCTGGAACAGTCGTTGGACGACTGAGCGATGGAGCGCGTTCTCCAACTTGGCCAAGGTGACCAGCATCACGCACGTGTATCCGGCGTTATTCATTTGGTTTACGTTGCAAACCTTTGAATCCAGCAGGGAGGATACAATCTCGAAATTGCCATGCGAGACGGCGTAGTGCATTGCTGTGTTGCCCTGTATACAAGGAGAGCGATTCATCAGTAACGACAGGGTGAAACTGAATTTTTTTTTTTTTTTTTGTCAATTTTAATTGCTCACATTGCTGTCGGTCAGGTTGACACAATACTCGAGCAGCGGCACCGAAATGTCCTTGAAGGCCAGCAGGTAGTCGTCCACGTCGTTCGGGCTGGAGTCCTCGTTGCTGGCCACGCGGAACCACTCCTTCTGGAGCGTGGCGTTCGCAGACTTCACTGAGGCCGAGGCCGAGGATTTCGAACTGCCCTTGCTGGGCGGCTTCCGCAGCGACTCGTTGATGGTCTTCAGGGCGGCCCACAACTCCTTGGACGGTTGAATCCTGCGCAAGAGCAGAAAACATTCGTTTGAAAACAAGTCGTTCAACCAAGAAACTGAAGTCAAATGAATACCTCTGGCGGAGCGGAACCTCGACGACGGTCTCGTCGGTGGTCTCGGTGACGTCGCTTTGACTAGAAATGGGCGTGGCTGTGGCCAGCGGCTTGCTCGTGGCTCCCTTGGCCGACTTCGCCGGCTGCTCCGGCAACGACGACGACAAAGATTTCGACACTCGGTCCGAGTCGGCCGACCTGGTGAGGGCGCTGGAGGCGGACGAGGACGAGGACTCCTTGAAGGAGGCGGACAGGGGGGCTGGCGACGCATCGCGCGACCAGCTGATGCGCACCCGAGTCTCCTCCTTGACGATCAGGTCGCCGGAGCCCGAGTGGCTGAGCTCGTAGGTCTTGGGCGGACGAGAGGAGAAGACGGCGTCCAGCTCGGCGGCGCGGCTGTCGGAGACGGACGGCTGGCGGGGCCGCGGCGGCCGAGCGGCGTCGTCGACAGTGGCGGGGACGTGCGAAGTCGTGTCCGCCGCCAGGCTGGACTCCAGGTCGGAGTCGGCGGGCTTGGAGACCGGTTTCTCGCTGAGGGAGCTGTCGATAGGAAGTGAGAAAGAGAAAGAACAAGAAGAGCGAGAGGGAGAGGGAGTTTGTTGTTATTATGCTGGTTCCTACTTTCGGACGCACGAAGCCGGCGCCGGAATTTCCCCACACAGGAAGTCTCCTGGTTCTTGTCTCTGCTGCAGACCAGCCGACACCGCACAGAACCAGCACCGCCAGCGAAGACAAGAACCAGGACTCCGTTTGCCACTTCTTCGTTCCTTTGTTCGGCGAACTCACCTCAGCAGGTTCTTCTTCTCGGCCACCGGGCTGGGCGTCGGCGAGGGCGTGATGGTGTAGGTGTTCTGGCGCTGGAACTTCTTGCGCACCGGACTCGGGCTGGCCAGGTGCGTCGGCCGCGGTATGCGCGAGTCGGCGGCTCGCGACGCCACCGGACTGGGCGGCGTCGGGGGCGTCGGCGTCGGGGCTGGAGCCTTGGTGAAGTCCTTGGCCAGGTGGCGGATGGCGTCCTTGCACGAGTCGCAGTAGTTGTCGGCGCAGGCGATCGAGATGTGCGGCTTGACGGCGTCGCCGCACGCCATGTCGCGCGTCCGCACCGCCTCCGTGTTCGAGCCCGCGTGACGCGTCGCCGCGGCCGGGGGTGGCGGCAACGTGTTGACGCCGTGCTCCGTCGTGCGCACGGCCTCGGTCATCGACGCGCTGCTGCGCATCACCGGCTTCGCTGGTGATGGCGGCGGCGGCGGCGGCTCCGGGGTGGGCGTCGCGATCTCCTCGGTGCTGGTCTGGGTGGCGCAGAGCCGGATCAGGCCGCGCGTGTCCGTCTGGCGCGACTCGGTCGCGGCGCTGCACTGCGTAGCCATGCTCTGGAGGCGCGGCACGTGCTGCACGCCCACCGCGTGCACCACCGTCGCCGCCGTCTGCTGCCCGACGCTGTGCACCGCGGTCGGCACAGGCGTGGCCTGGGTGCCGACGCTCTTGCGCTTCAGCAGCGGCGGCGGCGGCGACGCCTCGTGCTCGCCCACGCTGAAGGTGTTGCTGCGGCCCACCGCCTCGAGCAGCCGCAGCGACACCTTCTTCTTCTTCTTCGCCAACTCGTCGGCCTCCGCCGCCGTGGCGATGAGTTCGTCGGTGCCGCAGGCGACGCTGCGCTTGGAGGCCGCGCACTTGTCGCACAGGATGTCGTCGATGCGCGTCTCCGAGCAGCCGACCGAGCGCACGTCCGGCCGACACGACACGAAGCTCTCGCGCGTCTTCGGCTGCGCCGTCACCGCCACCGAGTACTTCGCGGGCGGCCGCTCGACCGGCGTCTGGGCGACGCCGTCGCGCATCTCGCGCTTCGGCACGTACATCTGGGTGCCGACCGAGATCAGGCGCGCGCGACGCCGCTGCTCCTCCTCGGCTCGGCGGCGCTCGTCGTCCAACCGTCGCCGCTCCTCGTCCGCCCTTCGACGCTCTTCGTCCTCCACTCGCCGTCGCTCTGCGTCTTCGACTCGTCGCCGCTCTGCGTCGGCCCTGCGGCGCTCCTCGGCGGCCGCCTCGTGCTTCTGCAGGGCCCGCTCGACGTGCGCCACCAGCTGGCGATGCGTGAAGAGCTCCTCGTCCAGGCCGAGCGCCTGGGCCGGACTCGTGCCGACCGAGCGCTGGGCCGGCGGCGCCGGGCTGCCGACGGCGATGTCGCGCATCGGCTGCCGCTGGCCGCACATGACGCCGACGTCGCGCTTCAGGACGGACGGCGAGGCCGACGACGACTTCAGCTGGCGCTCGGAGGAGGTCGAGTTGGTGCGGAGGCGGGCGCCGAGGCTCTCGAGCGAGATGGGGCTGATGCGCTGCGGCATGAACTGGACGGGCGAGGCCTGCTTGAGGCTCGCCACGGGGCTGGGGGTCGAGGAGAGGCGCGAGGACTCGCGGGCGCGCTGCAGCTCGTCGTCCTTGCGCTGCAGGGTGCTCTGCAGGCGCTGCTTCTCGTCGCGCAGCTGCGTCAGTTCGCTCTAGGGCGGGAGGATGCGAAGAGTTAGAGATTCGTCTCCAAATTGGTCTTCTTATGAGGGAGGGCGAGTAGAGAGAGAGAGAGAGAGAAAGAGAGTTCGACCCAGCCCCGAGTTCCCCAACTCGTTGTTTCGCCTTCCCCGCTTGATTTGCCACTTGTCGCAAACCTCTGAATCGCTTCCTGTCATCGCATTCCAAAACGACCTTTTTACGGCCCCAGCTCTGACAACCATTAACACATTTTCCTTGTCACCGGCTGGAGCCCCCACCCAGAGTCCCCTCCCTGGCCCCCCCGACGACATGCGACCCTACCCAAGTGCATTATTTGCCCAAAAACCCCGATAACAAATCGATCGATAAGGCCTATCGGCGCCGAGAGCTCTTCGGTGAAAAAATACCCAAACCATCGCGAAAGCTCCAGCGCTCTCCTACTCTCACGAACCCTGCTAGCTCGCCGTCCTCTTCTCCCTTTCTCCAGCCCTTCTGCTCTCCTTCTCTCTTGCTCCTCCCCTTCCACTTCCACAACTTGTTGCCTTCTCTTCGTGTTGATTCCCTGCCCATTGCTGGGGCCTTCATTGTTTTCCTGTTTATTTTGTCTGTCAATATTTGTCGATTTAAGGGTCTCGTGTTGTTCTCTCTCTTTCTCCCTCGCTCTCGTTGTTGCCCCAGCACTCACCTGCAGCTCCGGGATGGTCTTCACCTGCTCCTCCAGGTCCTTCATCCGCTTCAGACTGAGCGCCATCTGTTGCCGGATGTTGAACAGGGTCTGGGCGTCGGTGCCGCTGCCGCTGCCGGTCACGGCGGATCCATCGGCCGTGCTCGTGGGCGACAGGAGGAGCTCGCGATCGGGCGTCGGGCTGCGCAGCTTCGGCGTCTGGCCGGCCAGGACGTGGCGGCGCGGCGGCGGGGGCGGCGGCACGCGCGCCTCGAGGGCCGACTTGGCCGCGTTGGCCGCGACCGTGGCCTGGACGTAGGACTCATACTGCTGCTGGGCCGGGTTCGGGCGCTGCTTGTGCGGCGACGGCGGCAGCGGGAGGGTGGCCGAGCGCGTGAACGGGCGCGAGGGGCGGGGCGGCGACTTGTTGCCAGAAACGCAGGAGTCTGAAAACAAGCACAGGGTATTTAAAAAAATCCAACTCCAACGAGATGTTTCTGAGTCCTCAGAAGTCCCTCCTTCGACCCTCCCCCGAACCTCTGGAGTCACCCCCGAAGGACGTCTCGAGGTAGAGGAGCTTCTTCTGGTGGGCACTACTTGGACATGGTCGTGGCTGGACTAACACGATCTTGATTTGCAAACTTTCCATTGGCGTTAACGGAAGCCAACTGAATGCATGCCAAATGCCGTCCGAGCGCGGAAGCGGCCGCAGAGCGAAAGTTCGAAGACGAAGACGAAGACGAATCTAATGGCATTTGTTTATAACTTCAAAACGCAACAAAACGAAAATCGGGCTTTCTCAGGGGTCAGCTGGGGGGAGGGGAAGAGCTCAGAGTTAGCAAAAGCCACGAACGTGTTAATAGCCTGGTCAAGCCTGTCCATCTGGCCGATGTTTCTTATTTAATTTTGGCAAACCATTTTCGTGTATTTTTTTTTCCTAAATTAACTCTGTAACCGTTTCGCGAACAGATGAAAAATAAAAACAACGAAGCTTTTCTGCCGAAGCTTTTTCTAATTTCGGGTTTTTACTGAAACCCATTTTGCTGTCCTCCGTCCGCTGTCTGTTTAAATAAGTCGTTAGGTGAACCGTTTTCTAGCATCCGGTCCACTCGCTCTCTCACGCTCTCTCTCTCTCTCTCTCTCACACACACTCTTTTATTTTTCCCGTTTCTTTATTTGCGATCAAATTTGCCTCCTTTCTTCTCCCTTCGACACCGATTGACGTCTCCATCGACCGACTCTTTCTCTTTCCCGCAACGCACTCTTCCCACCGATTCACCACTGTCTCCCCAACGCTATCTCTCTCTCTCTCTCTCTCTCAGCTCTTAGCAACTGACTTTAGTGGAGTAAAACACTGATAATGGGTTCGCAGTTATTCATCTTTGTCTCGTTTCTGGAAGTGTATTTTAATTTGGTTTATTTGGTTCTTTTTTCGTTGATTTTTCGTTCTTTTTCAGCGCCTCATTATCTATCGCCTCTGATAAGCTGAAGCTGCCTTGGAGCTTTGTATTTAAATTATTCAACTTTAGTTTCGTTGTTCGTGTCGTCTTTTTCACATTTCGCAAAAACTCTCTTATCTCTTCCATCTTCGCCTTTTATCGTCTAAAAATACCTTCGATATCTATTTCCTATTTGATCACGAAGGAACCGATATTTGTTCCTAATTAATTATACATTTATGTATTTCATGGCTCATTTAGTTCGACATTATTTTTGGTTAATATATAGTAGTATATAGTTTTACTTCTTTAATAATCATTATTTTGTTCCTGCTCTTAGTCATTCAGGGTTCTCCTTCCCGTGTTTCCCAATTCTCTCTGTGTGGTCCTCATAAATTTATGCTTCATTAACAGCGGCAACAAACACCACTGATCACTTGATTTTTGCCAGAAATAGATTTTCCAAAACACAAAAAAACGACCAACAAAAATCTCACACTAAAAATAACCACAATAGACACAGACACAAAGACATATATATCTGTATATTGGAGACTGTGAAAACCTTAATGTGCCTATTCTTTCATTTTCCCTCTCACTTCTCACACTTTGGTCGTTGCTTTTTTGTTTTTTCTCGTCCGCTTCTTCCACTGCCTGTCGGCGGTCGTAAATAAGAGAAGATGTCGTGATTAATGTCCAGGTCAACGAAACCATGATGCAATAAAGAGCTTTTCCACGGCCGACAGATGCTCCCAGAGCTAGATGTCGTTGCGTAGAAAACGCCGACGACGACGATAGAAATCAAAATTTGTCATCCCCATTTGACAATCGATGATTAATAGGCAATTAATTCGTCAGCGCAATAATGCGTTGACGTAAGCCGGGTCTTATGCTGAGGTAAATGAGCCGTCCACAAGGCTCATGCTTGTCGCAGATGGGGTTTTGATAGGTTTGAAAATTCCTCTTTGTTTCGAAAGCACGAGAGCAGCCTCTGTCTTGCGTCTTACGTGGTCTACGTCAAGGTGTGAAGTTCTCGTAAGTGCAAAATACTATGTTATGGTAAACATTTTGGATTATGTTGCGGCTTATGAACATTGATTTAGAAGAATAATCTTTAATCGCAGGGTTCTCTTAAAAGAAATAATTTGTCCTAACACGAAAGGTTTCTCTTGATGCGCAAGTTTTTGCTTAACGGAATGTTCTTCTTGAAACGTAGAAGTTTTCCTGAAACCTAAGGTTCCCTCTTAAAGGATTTGCCTAACCTAAGGTTTTTCGTAAATCATAAGGTTTTAGTAACCTACTCGATTGTCGTCTTGATCGCAGACTACGTTAGTTTCGCTTCATTTTGCGCAATCAATCTCGAGGAATCAACTCCAGGAAATTCCTGTCTACGCGATCTGACGTCGTTGACGTCACTAAAGCTACCCTAAAGCCCAACCCTTGCGAACGGCTTACGTACAGTCGCGCCACCAGCTCCGGCCGCCCTCCGACGGCGACGATGCCGACGAGGAGGCTGACGATGGCTTTTTGTCCTTGCGGCGAAGCAGTAGGTTGTTGTTGGCGGTTAAATACATCTCTTGTTATTGATATTGATTGTATTGTTATTGCGGCATGTTCCTGAGTGCACGATTAATTCGTGTATTGGTTATCGTGGAAATTGAATAAATAAATACAGCATTTAATTAGCAGAGGCGACGGCGGCAGCACATCGAGCAGCAGCAGACGCAGCGAGAAGCAGTAGCAATTGTCACAGTGGCGGCGACGGCCATGAGCCCACGGACGAATATCTCTGAGCAGCCTCAGTTTATTATTGAAATTACTTATGACTTGATAATTCTTGAGTTGATTTTATTTTATCATACTTGATTTTTTCGATTTGTTTATGGTTGATTTGATTTTTGTTGATTTGATTTTTGCGTTTGTTTTATTTTTATTCTATTTTTCTTCCTTTTAGTGATAATTATAGTTGTGATTTACTTGTTTTTCTTGTATTGATAACTATTGAGTTTGTTATATTTTTGTATTGATAATAATTGGTTTGATATTTTGTATTAGATTATTGTTGCCTTTATTTATTATGGATTTAACTTTTTACTTAATTTATTTTATTCTTTGTGTCTTTTATGTCTAATTAAATTTATTTTCCATTTCATTTATTTTCAATATGACTTATGGTTGATTTGATTTGTTGCTGATTGATTTGTAAAAATTATTTTCACTACAATATTTTTCCTTGATTTAGTTTGATATAATGGCAGTCACTCAATATTTATAAACAATTGATTGCGAATGCAGCAGGCAGGCAGCCCTAAAGACAGCGATCGTATGTTTTTTGAGGTTGCTGTTTCGCTCGAAGCTTTATATAATTATTGCGTCGGCACAGTGGTGGCCACCAGGATGATCCGCGGACTCACTGTAGAACAGCTGGTTTTTGATTTTGTTCAGCAGGCTCAGCATGATGCCGATTATTGCCGAGTGTTGTTGTTGGTAGCCTTCGTTAAGTTCGTCGTAACACTGTCTCATGAAATGTTGCATTTAATTGTCGATTAATATTTTTCCCTCAAATATTGCACTTCAGGATTTCGCGCCGGACGAGGCGAAATTTTTTTTTTCAATTTTTCAATTGTGTCAGGGTCAAGTGTCGAGATCGTTGATCGTTTCGCTTTATTTTTTCACTTTCTTCCCCTTCACACACTTTTCACATTCGCGATTGGCAGCGTTTTTGGTTTTGATTCTCGCTTGTTTCGGTCAATTGTTGTTAATTCCCAGATGTTCGTTAAAAATTAGTACTTTCGTTGAGTTGATCCTAGTCCTAATCCTAGTTTGCCTCGGTTCGTTTCGATCGCGGCTTCCCAGACGTTCTCGCGTTCTCGTTGTCGTTGGATTGAAATCTTTGGAAAATTGGAAATTGCTCGCGATTTTCATGAGATTTTACTCCATTCCAATGGCATTTTCGTTGAAATTTCGTTGGAAACACGCGAAGCCGCGATGCCGCCATTCGCTTTTTCGAAAGTCGTCGATCAACTGCCGTTGCTATTTTCGAAATCGAACATTTTCCCCGTGGAACCGTGGAAAAAGCTCTGCCGAGAGAGAAAGAAATTCGCGAGACTAAAAAACCGAAAAAAAAAAAAAAACAGGGGGAAAAAACACAGATTACGAAAAAGAAGCCACCAAAAACGAGTGAAATTCATTGCCAGCGAAATTCGTGTTGTGTTCTGATAACAACAAATTGTTTGCCCACGAGAAGACGATAAAGAGAGCTAGCCAGAGAGGGAGAGTGCGAGAGCGAGAACGTGGGCCTAGAAAAGCTCAGGCAGCGACTGGCTGGCCAACAACAACAGGAGAACAACAACAATAACAAATGAACAAAAGATAAGCCTACGAGAGGAGGCAAATTGGAGCACAATTCCATTTTAAATCGGGTTAATAAAATTTTAGGCAAATATTTATTTTTTGCTCTTTTTTTTTTTTCTTCGTAACTAATTTACTTATTTTATAGAGATACCGCGAAAGTTCACGTCCCGACGGAACCCGCAGCATAAATTTCTGAGCTTTAGTTTGCTCAGTCGTGATTTCGAATTCGACTTTGCACGACTTTGGGTCGTAGACAATGGCGTTAACGCGACGACTGGGCCTGGGTCCCTGACGTAGCGACAGCGAGATCGTCTTGTCGAATGTTGGTCAAGGCTTTTCCCTCGCCAAACGATGTTCTGATTATCTGCTGATTGCTCTGCAACGCGTGCTTGCGTCGACGTCCACCTGGCGATGGACACGTAGGCTCCTACTTTACCATAAACGGCTGAAGGGGTTGCCCAAAAATTCTCAGAATTTTGCCTGAAACTGCCGAGGACTTTGCCTACAACTTCTGACGATTAAACGATTAAAATTCCTAAGACCTTCTGAAGGTGTTGCCTTCTTATTGAGCCTTGACCTGGTGATAACTTTGCCTTCAAATTCTGAAGACTTTCCCTTAAACCACTGTAGATTTTTCATCAAACTTAGTAAGATTTTGCATAAGACTTCTGAAAATTATGCGTCAAAGATTTTACCTTAAACTGCTGAAAACTTTGCCTCCAACATTTTGCTCGAAAATATTGGCGACATTTTTAAAATTTCATTCGTCAAAATCCGCAAGTGCTACGTCGCTGACGTAAAACCCCACTTACGTGCCACGAGCTCGCCAAGGCGCGCAAGTCGTTCCTCCAATTTAAAAGAAAATTGCAGTCGAAAATTTATATTGCGATTAAAATGCATAAGTGGTCCTGTTACGACCAGGACAACTGCATTTATGGGATAATAACACTCGAGCTGAAATTATATCAAATTTACAGAAAAAAGCCCCGCACGCTCCGTGGCAGTGATGGCGAAATAACGGAACGCCACGTAACGTAACGTAACGTGGCCGTAAAGTCGTCGTTATTACGAGTCCATGCGAGGTCCCTGAATGACACACACGAAACTATTTTCGCTCGGGCCAAAAATATTTCGCTTCGTTACTTTTTTTTCTGCTTCTCCATTTTTTGTGCTTTGCTTTTATTCTTTAATTATTTTTTAAGTGTTGTTCCTGAGTGTTACGCGTTGTTGTTGTCGTTGTTGTTGTTGTACTTCTAAACGCTGTTTTCGCTCCACATGTGACGCGTGACGCTATCGAAAGCGAGAGTTTTTTTGCTGTTGTTTTTTGTTGTTGCTTCGTTGTCCTGAGACATGAATCATTACGAGATACGGGACCGAAAATGTTTGATTTTTTGGCTCTCGTGCGACTCTTGACTTTTCAATAAAAAATTGTCAAATAAAATTTTGGCAAAAGAAAAAAGAAAAGAAAAAGTATTGTTCACATAAAAATAGCTCGACTTGCGAAAAATGCGCAGCCGACCAATTGCGAATTATAATACAAAGACGGTTTGCCAATTTTATGATGATTTCAGGTTAAAATTTAGTGAAATAAAAGCATGCTGTATTATGCGAAAATTATGCGAAATTTTGAGACTATTTTAAAAGCTCGCTCGACGTATACAAAAAATCCGAAAAGTTCGAACTTCGTAAAATCGCTTGTTTGTTTATTTGTTCCAAACGTGTTGTCGGCGCTGTTAAAATAACAACAACAACTACGCACGACAACAGCAGAAACGACAAAACGACAACAAACATTTGCATTTATTTATGTTCGCGAAATCTAAACAAAAACGAAAACAACACAAATAACAAAATAACGAAATAACGAAATTTACAACCACAACAACAATGCAATTTCGTAACGCATTAAAATTCAAACGGTTCGGTTCGAACGACGACAACCGACATCGACGTCGTCAGAGCCAAAAACAAGAAAATCAAATCCATTGAAATGCGAATTGTTTACGATTGCTTTTATGTCTTCTATGTCTCCGATACATATTTTATTTTTGCATTTTATTTTTTGCTTCGTTTTCACTTCGTTTACTTTTCGCTGTTTCAGCTCTAATTTTAGTTTCGTGTTTGCGTTGCGTGGAAAAAAATCGGAGCGAAACACGCTGTTGTCACTCAGTCGACGGCGCGGAAGGACACGAGCCAGGGAATCAAAGATTATTTATTTTTAAAATTGCCTGCGACATGTCGTTGTTGTTGATGCCGATGACGAAGAGTTGTTCAAATGACGGTGTCGTTGTTGCCGTTGTTGTTGTTATTGTTGTTGTTAATGGCTTTGTAGGAGTTTTTGTAGATGACTTTGTTGCAACCTAGCTGGAGTTCGACATTTGATCTCAAACCAATGGAGCATTTAAGAATTGTTGTCAATTATTTATTATTTGTTTTTAAGAAATTTCTTCAAAAAAATAATTTCATGGATTTGCTCTTGTTTCCAACTCCGACTACTGTTTTCTGCCCTCTGAACCCACTTGACATCCCCTTCCCAACGCAGTTCGCCGCCACTGTACTCACCTAGGGCATCGACGTACTCCTCCCATGTGTTGCAAGTGCGCTTCCCGTTGCTCAGGCTGCTCGTTGCGATCGTGTAACTGTTGTTGTTCCTGTCGCTGGCCACGCCCACGCCCACTCCACCTCCTTTGTCCCCCACCAGCGGGGCCTTCTTGCGCTTGGTCGAGGCGCGCTCCAGCGTGCGCTCGAAGTCGCTGCAGACCTCGTCGAGGGCGTCGTGGAGGAAGGCGCGGGTCTCCGGCGGGCTGTTGGTGGGTCGCCGCTGCGGGAAGGGGGGCGGGGGCGCCTCGCCGTCGGTCCCGCCGCCTCCTCGCAGGGACGAACATGTCGAAGATGACGTGGCGAAGGGCGACTCGGAGCGCGAGAGGCCGCCGCCGTAGCTGAAGCGGGGCACCGAGTTGGCCCGCGGCTTGTACTCATTGTTGTTGTTGTTGTTGTTTTTGCTGTTGTGATTGGCATACGGCGTGCTGGTGTGGGTGGGCGGCTGCATGCGCGGCGACTCCGGCTCCCTCTCGAGCGGTGCCTGCGAAGAGGCGAAGGAGAAGTTATTTTGGTTAAAAATAAAAATTGGGGAAATTATTATTACGAGACACTTGCGGATCATTAGTGACAGTCGGCGGGAGGGACTCGAGACGGATTCGTGGCCCGTATGCGTAGCTGATTGAGGCGACAAACATTTTTGCCATTTTCTTCCTCGCCGGCTTTGAAGTCTGTCTAGCTAGGGTCTGTCTGTTGTCGATCGTCAGAGCGTAGGACTGGGGAGGTTTTTTTTTGTTCTATTTTTTTCTAACTTCACGCTACGCCTCTCAACGCCCGAGAGATCAAAGAGTCTACGTTCGAATTATCATGGTGTGTGAAGCGCGCATTTAGTGAAATTTTCTTCAACATTTAACTTCTAAATTCACAAGCGTCCAAAGGGAAATTTCAATTTTCAAGCGTAAATATATGAATTAGTTTATAGGCAGTGGTCAGAAATCATTTCATTTTTCTTCGCGAATGGGGAGGAAATGAAAATAAAAATTTCCCTCAAAATTTCCCCGTCGGGAAATTTTTCCGTTTTAGCTAAAAATGTCATTTCTTGCAATTTCAAATATTTCTAATCTTCAAATAGTCTAAAATACAGCTTAATAAAAAATTTCCCACCGAGGGAAATTTTCCGAAATACGTTTTTCTGCGATTAAAATTTATTTCCTGCACGTTCTCATGAAGTTGCAAGTATTTGACATATCTATTAACCACAATGATCGCCCATTTCCCGCGCACGAAGCCTCCGACTCTCCTCCGTGGAATATTAATGGCTCGGACCCTCGGGGCGATCTTGACCTCGCGCCGCCATCGCGATCGGGTCTGCGGCATCGGGCCGAAGGCGAGGCAGAAAAGCAATTCCCAAATGCAAATGCCAAAAACTTAATTAAACGCCATTAGACAAGAGACGACCACCGCCGCGGAGCTTCATATTTCATGCTCCTCCTCGTTCTCCTCCCCAGCTCGTGGCGAAGAGGTGGGAAAGAGAGGGAGGATAACTCAGGACTAAGGCTAAGACAAGGTTCTGTCGACTCACCTCTGGCACCATTTGCACCCGATCCGCGGCATCCCACTGATCAAAGAGACTCTCCAGGCCGAGCATGAACTCCATGGACTTGCGCGAGCGACGTCGGCTGCGTCGGCGCAGCTGCTCCTCCGTGGGCTTCGCGTTCGCCAGCGACTCGCAGTACCGGACGAAGTCCAAGTCGATGTGATAGCCATACGGACAGCAGTTGCAGCTGCGCACACTCGTGGCGCACGGCAGGCGACCTACAGCGATGCACAGAGCAAGACCGACGAGCAGCACGAAAATGAGAAAAAGAGAGAAGGCAGAAGAGAGAAAAGTATTAGTTAAAGGCAACAATAAATGGTTTGTGGAGAGGCGCCTCCTCCTCCCGCCCCTTTGTCTCTGCCGCCCACCGACTGTAGCCAGGCGCCAACCTCGGCCGGGTCTATGAATGGACGAGCCGACTGCGATTCAGGTCTGCAGCGTGGTCTTCGTCGTGCCTTCGTCCGCGGTCCGCGCCCATGATCCCTGGCCATGATCCCTGGTCTCGGCCCGTTGGGGACCCGCGAGATTAAAGATGATTTTTCATGTGCGTCGCATGTCGATAAGAGAATTAATAGGCATTGCAGCCGAGTCGGCGAATTCGAGGATGGTGAAGAGGAGGAGGCTGAATTGGAGGAGGTGAAGGAAGAAGGAGGAGGAGCAGGAGGTCGAGTGGAAAAAATCGCCGGAGTTGCCGCAACATGAGGAGGCGGCCCAGTGGGAGGCGAAGGTGTCCGTTTCAATTTAAGTGCAAAGCGCAGCGAGCGACCACCGGCGGAAGGCGAAGAAGAAGGAGTTGCCAAGGGAAATTTCAAGGGACATTTTATAAAATTATACATAAAATTGAGAATATGTGAAAAGGGCGAAAACTTGAAATCTGATAAATATTTTTGAAATATTTTCGAAAGTCATTAAATAAGCTAATTTAATTTTTTATTTTATTGAAAAGATTTGGGTAATATTAAGTTTAATTTCAAATAAAATTTTCAAATCGGTAATATTTTTTTTATAATCTCAAATTTATTTTTTAATTTCAAAAACGTTTTATCTGAAACATTTTTATATTCACCTCAAAGTACTTATGAAAAATATCGAAAGATCAGATCAGATTTTGGTCAAAACTCGTGGCAACCCCGGGCACGATTGGTGGGAGTTGCCGGCAACATTTGAGGCGACCAACAACGGCCAACGACACGAACGACGGAAGGACGGACGACCGTGGGCCTGGTTCATGACGGACGAGCGCCACACACAGAGCTCCAAAGGCCAATAGCAGCAGCAGCAACAACAACACCGGGGACTATAGCAAAAATCAAGACACGACTTTGGAGTTTTCGTTGTTGGTGTTGTGGTTGATGGTATCGTGGTTGTTGTTGTTAGGTTTGTCTGCACTTAAAAGTGAATTTCAGCATCTTGCGAATGACTTCGAAAGAGGAAATCAATAAAAGAAGTTTCCGCAAGCCAACAACAACAAATGACGTCCATTAACAAAAACAGAGAAACAGCCAACAACAACAAGAAGAACAACAACAATGGCCAGCAAGGTCACAACAAAGATATTTTATGTTTCGTATTTGGACATAAAACTTTTTCCTCGAATTCCGCCGACCGACAACGTTTGATGATTTGGCCGGATCCGGCCGAGTTCTGAGCTTAGGAAGACGTGAGCAAAAATCACCAAAATGACCAAGAACAAGGCAACAACAACCATGATGAACCACACCTGCTTCAAATGGCTGCGGAATGGGGACAAAACAAACGAAGGAGGAGAAGAGAAAGAAGAGACAACAAAAACACGTTCTAGTCGTCGGAGCTTCTTAAGGCGATCGCGACCGGGCTTCGAGGAACCCGAGGAGGATGCGACAAAAAGAAGGAACAACAACGGGCGTCTCGATCTGGATTCTTGGAAGAGCGGCAAAGACAGACGCGATGGTCTGAGGGTCTGTGAGAGGAGACAAGACGATCCCCCGAGACGTCGATCAACCTGCCAGAGATGCCAGACGTGGGGCTGGAGCTTTCGAAAAATTCGAACTTCCATGAAAGGGACTTCGAGTCGGTTTTGAGTCTGATTTCAGTTGGATTTCAAATTAGATTTTCTTCAGATTCCAGTAAAATTTGGAGTCAGATTTGGGTTAGCTTTAGCGTCAGATTTAAGGCAGATTAGAGGAAGATTTGAATTAGATTTAATGTTATAATTCGAGCTATAATTAGTTACGGGAATGGATATATAGTAAGATTCCGAGTTAGATTTCCAGTTAGTCAGAAAGTCAGATTTAGAGTCAGATTTGTGTAAGATTTCGACAAAGATTTGAGACTGATCTGCTTTAGAGACAGAGTTAGATTTCGAGTTAGTCAGATTAGAGTCAGATTTAAGTCAGATTTCTGTTCGGTTTCCCATAGCTTTGGCCGCGAAGGACGTTCTAGAAAGTGAATTTTGAACCTGCCTTCCTTACTTGCTTCGTCCTTGATGGGCCGCAGCTTGAGCTGCTCCTCGCGATCCTTTGGCCCCTCCTTCGAGGCCTCGAAGAACCACAGCATGCCGAAGACGAAGAGAATGGCGACTAGAAACATTTTCCCCGAAGCGAAACTCAAGGCAACAACACGTTCATCGGCGACATCGAGGCAACACTCAAAGTAGCAGGGACAATTGGCAAAAATACGAAAATGGCAATTTGGAAAAATCTTGTAAACTAATTTCGAAACGGAAATTTTGACCCCGAGTCCACGACGAACTTCAGGTTACGGCTCGCGCTTTCATACTGAGAGAACGTTCGCTCGGAAATTCCGAAAGTTTCTCAAAAATTCTTTCGCTTTTTTATCGTCGCCGTCCGCCTGGGACTGGGTTTTGGCCAATTGCAATTGCCTCGTTTCTCAGTTTTCGTAATATTCTGCATACATTTGTGTAATCTCTATTTTTATGTGTGCTGGAGATACCATTAAACAACAACAACAACAACACTGTGTCGCACAGAAGACCGTTAAAATGCGAACGCGATAAAGTTTATCTTACGAATCGCTCAAAGCTCTCGAATTCCGGCCCGGAGAGAGCGAGAGATAGAGACAGAGGAAAGGAGGAAGAAGGCGATAGATAAATAGGAGAATTCAAATGGGAGAGAGTGAAAGAGCGACCGAGAGGGACTGAGAGAGCGATTGGGGGAGAAAAAAGAGAACCGAACTTTGGAGACTTTGTCATGAATTAAGAGATTTAATTTGTATTTGATTGAAGTCATCGTTGGGAGGGACGAAAAAAAAAATTGGAAAAAAATCAAACTAAATTAAACTTTTTTTTTCACCACGAAATATGCGCAAATAAAATTATGTACTTAGTAAACAATTAAAAATTGAATAGAAATTCAATATGAAATATATGAAATCACACAAAAATTATGTTGAATGTTGACATTTGATAAACCCAAACTCATTAACTTAATATTTAGATTTAAAAAACCACTTCATCGAAATCTCTGGAAACAGAAGTATTTCTATACAAAACAAAACTAGAATTTAAGAATTTCCAAAACACACATTCTTTAGTGACAATCGCAAAGAAGGCTTCGAAACAAAAACCGGTAAAATTTCTCCCCAACAAAGCAGAGCAAGATGTCCGTCCGTCCGTCCGTCCGTCCGTCTGCTGTCGGTCTCTCCGGCTGTCCGGCGGTCGCCGTGGTCGGCTGTCGGATGTTGAGCGGATTTAATGACTGAATTATGTAGGTGGCAAACACACACACACACACCCAGCAAGGAGAGCGGCATATGGAGAGGGAGATGGCGAGAGAGCGAGAGGGCGAGCGGTGGACACGCGCGACTCCATGAAGTGGGCGCATGCGTGACCGGGACGTTAATGAATGAAGCGGACGACGGAGAGCGAGCGAGCGAACGAGTGAATGAAGCTGCCAAATTGCAATCATTACACCGAAGCAACAACAACAATTGGAGCCCAACAAAGACAGTGTAAAACAGGGCAACAACAATGTAACGACGTCAACACGGCGACCACAACAACAAGAAGAGCAACAGCCGAATTGACTGAGTCCGACCCGCAAACACGCGGTCGGCAGCTGCGCCGCGGCCGCGAAGCTTCGGAAGTAACGACGTGACTCGGCCGCAGACGTCGGCGTCAACTTCAACGTCAACGTCGACGTCGACGCCAGTGCCGGCGCCGACTGCGACTGCGACCGCACCGACGACGTCGCTTGAAAATTCCGCTCACGTCGCGGCGTCTGCGCGGCCGTTCGGCGTGCAAAACTGCGAAGACTTTTGAAAAATCCACAACGAAAGCCAATCTCACCGCGAAGTAATAGAAAAAAAACAAAAAAAAATACAAAAAATCTAAAAACGGCATACTACAAAAACATTCCCAAAAACATCTACACATAAAAACTTTCCAATTTATTGCTTGAACATTTCTCAAAATATTCAATTAAGAACAGATCAAATCAATAAAAACAAACTTTAAAGTCATTACGATCATAAAAAAGCTTTTAAGGAACTCGATATTTATTTTTTCTAGGCTTAGCACAAAATAATATACGAATCCAAACAAACTCTTCAAAAAGCCATCGCAATTTCTCTATATTAAAATATAAAACTCCACATGCAGCAGTAAAATCGACAAAAGAACGACAACAACAACGTAAAAAACGACTTACACACTTTAAAAATTTCATAAACATATCTTTAAGGAAGTCGGTATTTATTTTTCTGCGATTTAACTGCCGCTTTTACGATTTTCCCGATGCCATTTGGTCACCCCAGAGCCAAGGACTCGTTTTACAAAAAGTTGTAAACTTCATCGGCATTGAAAACCACATTTTTAAAGAAGCATCTTGTGAGAAATAAAGAGAGTGAGAGAGAGAGAGCTGGACATTAAAATCCGAAACTCATTAAAGAGTTTCACCAGTGCTTTTATTACACTTGGTCACCTCGCGGCGGGTCTGAGGCCTACCTGGCCCAATTGTCTGCGTTTTTATTGTCGAGACGACGAGGTCTAGCATTCCACATGATTTAGTTTTCCCCCGTGGACCCCACTGGCTCCCCCTTTCCTTTCCACCTTCTCCGTGTCGTCGCCCGTTCTGTCGGTGCGTGGATCTTTATTTCCATGAGGCAGGCAATAAAATTTACTTAATTGCCCTCTGAGGTTGCCTCGAGCGCAATTAAGCGCCTTCGCCTTCACCGGCTCCTTCTATTTTCGTTCTCCCTCTTCCTCTCTCCCGCCGCTGGTCACTCTGGTGCCCCTATTTCGAGTTAATTGCCTGTCCCGGAAGTCTTCGCCGACATCGCGATCATTACACGGTTCACGGTTCTCGTCTCTATTTCGGATCACTTGAACTTTGCGACCAACCTCATGTTTGTTCGCTCTCCCTCTGCTTCTCTCTCTCTTCCACCCCCCCCCCACTGTTTTGAGGTTCCCACTACCGGCCTTAAACCATTTTCCGTTCATTCATGAAGCCGAGCTCGCATTACGTGAATGAAATGCCACAAAATACGCTCGTTAAAGTCGTATCGTGTTTTAATTTATGCCGAGATTTCGGAATAATTTTCCACTCACTCCCTCATGTGGGCGTGAGCTCTCGGCTTGAGTGCAAATAAACACGACTCATTAACGTTTTTTCATATTTTAGCCTCAATCGATGGCCATGGTCGGCGGGCCACCAGCTGCTGGCTTGCAGACTGACAGACAGACAGACCGTTGGCCACCCACTCGATTTGCGAAACAGTTGTCGTCGTGTGTTTTGGCCATGTTGTTGCCGTCAGTGTAGTGGAAAACTTAATTAATCTTATTAAAATAGAGTTCGTCGAGTCCAACTCGAAAATAATAAAAAATTAACGCGCGTTCAAGGAAAGTCAGCAAGATCAATGATAAGTGAGTGAATATTGAAAATATCTATTATTGAAATGTGACAAAAAAATTTTTTTTTTCCTCAATGACTTCGAAATGAGCCTCAAACAGTCGAAATCTATTTTTTATATTTTTATAAATTTTTTTATTTACCAAAATATTTGGTTTTTTCAATATATTGGGTTTTTGTATTGTTTCTGTGCTATTGGTGTTTTATTTTATTTTTGAATATTACTTTTTCTTACTTTTACATTTTCCATATTTATATTATTAATTTCTACATGTACTATATTTTCTATTCTATAACTACTTTTATTTTTCCACTGTTTTTTTAATTTTTCTTCATTCTTTATCACTTCTTTTTCGGTGTTTTACTTACTTTGGGTTTCTCTAATTTAATTAAATTCCGCGCCTTCGCCGCATTTCTCGGCTTTTTTCGGACAACCCGCTTTCGCCTACGACTCCATCGTCTTCGCCGAGCCCCTGGAGCCGGCCAAGTTCGGGCCAAGACGACGCGTCCGAGCAACGGTTAATTAAAAAATTGCCATCCACAGATTTGTCTTCGCCAGCCGGCCGGCGACGTGAACATCGAAAGCGAGGTGTGGGCCGTGTCGACGCCTCTGCATGGACCGAACCGAGCCGAACCGGACCGCACCGCACCGACCACGCCCTCCGCCCGCCCACCGACCGCGCACTCATCAATTTCGGAGCCGCCTCGCAGACTGGGAAAATGTCTCAATATCGGCTGGCGACGTGATGAAGAAGGTGTTGGCAACCAAGTGAAATTTAATGCAACGTATGGACAATTTTTTTCAATTAGAAAACAATACTTACAACCAAAAGATTGTTTCTAATGAAGTAATATCTCCAAATAAAAAATATTTCCAAGCTCAAAAATGTTTCTAATGCAAAAATATTTCTTTCAAACAAAATATTTCAAACAAACTATTCCGAACTAAAAAAATATTTTCACCAAGAAAGTCTTAAGAAAAATATAAAAATTTTTTCGAACAAAATGCCAAAAAGGGAAAAAATATTTCCCAGGACAAAAAAAAAACAGTTCTTTCAAAAAGAAACGACTGGCAAAAATAATCGATTGCGTTTTCGAAAATCTCTCAATTTGAGTGATTTCTGCCCACGGTTGTTGAGGCCGCTGTGGAGTTTATGGCGTTGCCACATTTTCTCTATGCCACCACAGTTCATTGATTTCAGAAAATGCTGCAGATGCAGTTGGCGGCGTCTGCGTTTGTGTATGTGTGTGTGTGTGTGGGTTGTGACAACCAATCGACAAAAACAGCCAACGTCCATCGCGCCGTGAGTTCGTGTGGTCGTATTTGTTGTTGTTGTTGGTGTTATTTTTGTTGTAAGCCATATTTGCTCTCGGCGGTTGTTGTTGTTGTAGCTTTAGTGATTGGGAAATTTGAACGTAGGTGGGAAATTCGAAGTCTCAGCTCGGATTCGAAAATGGGAATTTGTTTTAATGGAATTTCAAATCATTTGTTATATGGAAAGATTGTAAAATCTTGTAAATCATGTGAAAAACTATTTTTAAATATTTTTTATAAATTATAACAATTGTGAAAAATAAGAAACTTTTTTTTTTGATTTTTTGTAAACCTTTTCTTACCATTTTCCTCGGAAAAGGCGCGCGGCGAACGCATCACAACCGACCTGGAAATAAATGAGCAAATGACACTCGTTAAACAGGAGGAAATCATTTCAAAATGAGAAATCAGAAAACACAAAAATACAGAAAAAATTAAAAAAAAATATGTAAACATACAAAAAAAATATAAAAATAATTCAAAGTAAAACAACACGCTTGGTTGGAGGCATATTTTCAATTAATGTCCCAAGATGCAGATGGCAACAACAACTTAATGATGATGCACATCAACATAATGAAAATAAAACATCATATTTTCCAAAAAAAAAAATTAACTTCTAGAAAATATTGGAGGAAAATCAGAACTGTCGAGTCCAAATGAGAGAGCGAGAAAAATTTTGATTTTCGTTGGATTTTTTTTTTTTTGTTTTTTGTTTTTGTTGCTGCGTCAGGGGCGGATGCAGCGGCAGCTGCAATGATTTATGAGTTGTTGAGTCAAATGTTGTCGGCGATGCGTTGTTGCAGTCAACTGTGTGGAAAGATTGCAACATATCATCGCAGGCGAGAGGAACCAAATGAATTGTAGAAAAAGTTGCAGCAAAATTAATTTCAAATCGCAGAAAAATACTGTAAATTAAAAAAAACGTTTACTCCAAGAAAAATACTGGAAACAAAATAAATACGAGACCATAGAAAAATATCGTAATTACAAATAAATCCCAAATGAAAGAAATGTTTTTAAATCAGTATCGTAAATCGAAGAAAAATATGAAAGTTCCATAAAAGTCCTAAATAAATAAAAACAATTATACACAAAAAAGCAGTCAGGAAAAAGAGATTGTAATTAAAAAAAAAACACAGAGGTTTTTTCTCAAGTCGATGGAAAATATTTAGTGTAAATATACTAAAAATCGTCCGTAAAAATAATTCTACCAAAAATACTTCCAGTCAACCAAGAAGTAAACCGAGAAGAAAATGTCTAGAAAATGCCGAAATTGAAAAATTAATTCATTAATTTATTCACGCCAAGTAAATAACAAATAAATAACAAAAATTCGGAACCACCCAGCAGAACCCCGTAATTGATTTCCAAACAAAACAAAGCACTTATTTTAGAAATCGATCAAAAATCGATGCGCGAAGGCATCCCAAAAATAACCACAACAATGTGCTCCAATTTAGGAATTCTGTTCCCAGTTTTCCCACTTCCCTCTCACATCCTCTCCCTGTCACCCCTCCCCTCCCCGTCCCTAGGGCTCGAACTCTTCGAGGAAGACACTTGTTCGAAAATACATTTCTCCGCGATTGTGTTTTCCCACAAGAACATCCAGAACAACAAGAACAAATATTTTCGATTTGGGTCTCCTTGGTTTTCACACTCGACACCGTGTCATCGCGCCCTCCCCTCTCCGCTGCTTTGCCTCCCCCGCCTTCTTCATGCCCTGCCCCTCCCACTCCCTTCACAATGGATCGAGCCCCGGATTCCTACGCGACGCCTCCCCCTCCCACCCGGGGCCCAGCGACCGCTCGGTTCCCCCTTTGATCTCCAGCTCCTCCTTCTCCCCCGTCCCCCCTTTTGACACAGTTCCCGCCCAGCCTCGCCTCGCCTGGGCCCACTTCGGCCCCAGCTCGCCGAAATCTCTGTGGGAATCTCACCTCATTCGTGAACTCCTCATCCGAAGTGGATTTCGTCAGACTCTCGTTGTCTCCCCGAAATTTGCCCAGGCATTTCCTGCATTTCTTATGATCTATTTTATTTTCCTTTCCTTCCCCTTCCTTCCCTTTTCCGGTTATTTTTACCCTTCCCCTATCGATGTTTCGTAAGATCCCTGGGATGGTCGTTGGGAATTCTGGACCAGATCTATTTAGTTTATTGGGGTTCGTCCATGATGATGATGTTTTTTTAAATGTTTTTGATTTTGTTCTCAAATTTTTCCATTTTCATTTTTTGATTTTGTTTTTAGGTGTTTGTTTTTTCTTGCTTTTCCAATGTTTGTTGTTGTTGTTGTCATATTACACGCGCCCCCCATAATTTATTTTCCCCGCTCTGCCCGAAATTAAATTCATATTTCGTTCGCTGCATTTTTCTCGGTGTATTTCCACGAGTGGAGGCAAAGGGTTGGAGCGTGATTTTTTTTAAATATACATATATATACATCTGGCGCCATCGAGCTTACTGTGGAAATATTTTGTTTCTTTTCTTCGCTCCCTTCCCCATAATCAGTTGATCTGGGATTTGTGCTGTTTATTTGATTTTCATCCCCAATTAATATTAATTTTTCCGGTTCCACATGTGACGAGTTGGGAAATATTTTTAAAACCCACCGAACTTCACATATAAACAAAGCTGTCTGTTTTTATTGAGATCATAAAAAAGTTCACTGGAAATAAAAAAATCCCTACAGAAAAATTGTTCAAGAAAAAATTATGTGGACAAATTTTCCGGTGGAAATAAAGATCTTTGTTTCAAATAACAAAATTAAGGGGGGAAAAATCGAGCCGAAAAAAATTGACCTAAAAAATCTTGGCTGATAAAATGCCAAGAAATATTAATTTTGTGTATATTTTTTTACCTCCAGAACTTCTTGACCGCCTCCTGCTCCTCGGGCGACAGGGCCTGGAGGCGTTCCCTGTACTCTTTGGGGTAGATGGACTCATTATCGCTCAGATCGGGCATTATTATTCTTTATTTTCAAAATACTTAAGTGATAACTTTTTAATTAATTTCGAACATTCATGGCGATTTGGTGAAAGCATGAGAACAAAGAAAAAGATTCCAGACGACGCCAGAGATAAAAACGGGCCTTAGTCAGAGCGATTTCCGCATGATGGGGATTTTTGCAGAGATGGGCAACAGGTGGATTTTTTCAGGGGACTGAATTCCTCTATATTATTAAATATTATTGTAAGAAGAATATCGGAATTTATTGCATTTTTTCCAAAACTCAGTGTAGCAAACTTTGTTTAAATAACATTTAAGTTGGATTATTTCGATTTACATTGAAGAGATTTTTATTATTGCATCATTTTCCGATAATTAAATTGAGACTTTTCAGGTTTTCTTAATTTTACATAATTTTTTTCCAAGTAACCATTTTTTATATATAAATTTTATTATTGTGTTATTTTTCACTCCATTTCGCAAAACCTCCGATCGCGTCGTCGTCGTCGCCTTGCGAAACCTTGATCGACGCGTGTCTTTTTCGAACGATCCGCACCGCGAACGTGTTAAAAATCGACTAAACTTGAAAAAGTTCAGAAAACCATCAACGAGTTTGGGTTTAAGTCGTTTTTATAATGTTGTTCTTGTTGTTGTTGTTGTTATCGTTGCTGTCATCTCTTTGTTGTTGTCATCTGTTTGTTGTTGCTGGGTTTTTATTACCAATCGACCGTTTCCACCAACGTTTGCAGAGCGCGAACCCAACGTGAGTTGTTTTTGTTATCTTCACGTTGTTGTTGTTTCTGTTTATTTGTTTTGGTTTTTTTTTTTTGTTTTGTTGTTGTTGTTGTCTCTCTCCGTTGTTGTGTCTTGAAGCCCGCTCTCTCGTGTCGCACAAATCAGTAAACAAATAAATCGATAAAAGCATACAAATAACAGACGATAATTAATAATAGAATAGAAGGCAAAAAGCACGCAAGTCAGGCAGAGGAAGCGAGAGAGAGAGAGGGAGGGAGGGAGAGAAAGATAGAGAGAGAGAGAGAGAGAGAGAGAGAAAGAGAGAGACCGAGGGAGAGCCAAAAACCAGTCAAAGAATCCGAAACTCGTTGGCGACGCCTGTCGATCGAGCGGAGCCCGCTCCATCATCGAGAGCGTGTGAGCGAGTCGGGAGGGAAAGAGATGGCGAGAATAACAAGACTCTGATTAGCAACGGCCAAAGACAAACAACAACAACAGTGCCACTCATAACAAACAAATGAGGAAGCATTTGAAAAAGCTCTCAATGAAGAACCGACGACGACGACGACGAGGCAACAACAACAAAAGCCCAACAAAGTGTCAACAAGTGTTTTGACTCACTGCCGTCGAACCCTTTGAGACCCAACCCGACCCCGGCCCCGCCCCCGCCCTTGCCTTCTCGGCTGCCCTCGCTACCGGCTGATAAGATAAGAATGCATCGGCTACAAGTCGACGTTTCTCACTTTGTAATTGCATTCCCGCAGCTGCTGTTGTTGTAGGTTTTTTTTTTATTAAATTTGTTTTTTGTTTTTTTGTTCCCTAATTTTTCGTTGTTTTTGTTCCCTGTCATTACAACACGTCTCCTGTATTTGGTATTCCATTTAAATGCTCCATCGACTATTAATTGCCTGTCGTTTTCGATTAGTAATTTATTCCTATTCACAAATCCAATCCCAGGTTTCGTCACAAGTAGCTGGGTTTCATTTGGTCGTTATTTTTGAATGTGTGAAGACTTTTGGCTCCCACTGTCCTCGCTTAATCGCCGCTGATAAGGGTGGAGTCGTGGAGTTCATCGGTCATTCATTTCTGGGCTCTGAGTGAAATTAGAGTGAAACATAAGTAGTTCCAAAATTTCATACTATTTTTAAAGTCACAATTAAAAATTAGTGTCTTTGAGAAAAGACAAGAATTAGTAGAAACATCATTGGTTTTTTATCAAACATCAGTTCCTTTACGTAGAATATATTGAATATTATTATTTTGATTTCAATCAAACAAAAACGACGAAGATTTGAAAGTCAATTAACTTCATATTTTTCTATTTATCTTTTCTGTAATCTTCATCGTCCATTCATCCATTCGTGATTACCATTATTTTTTGAAACCGACGACTCCTATTCAAAATTCATGAAATACTTCGGCTCCACACATGGCTAAACAATTTCGCATAATTAATTTGAGAGCTTGGCATTGAGAATTCTAATCTTCTATTCTTATATTCCTCTATCTATCCACGGCACGGGGGCGAGCGGCGGAAGCCGAGCGAGGAGATAAATGTGTCAATTTTATGCAAAGTTCTCGGCCAAATTTACCGGCAGTGAATATTTGGAAATCATAATTTATCGCTTGGCCAGACGGCCCGGCATCTTGAAAGCCTTCCGAGAATTCCGAAGAAAATCTTGGGAGATTGACGAAAAAAAAAAATGGAATTAAAAAGAACCTGGGGTCGAATAAAGACCTGAGGTCGAAAAAACCTGACTTTTTCGGTTCGTTTCTGCGCATTTGGAGAAGGAGGATTTGGAGAAGCTGAGAGTTTTTTTCTAGAAATAGCGAGAATACATAAAGATCTGTTTGTTTTACTAAACACCTCTTAGGAGGCCTTTATTGACTTGATAAACTACTAATTTGAGGACGATCTGTTTGGAAAGAATCATCGACCCTTCCCAGAACTCCACATGGTCCAAGGGGAGTTCATTTGTTTATTTCACCTTTTTTGCCAAACCCTCTTCAAAACTCGCAGGTGCCCTCAGGGTCTCTTTCTTTCCTTCTCTCCTACCACTTCCTTCCCTGTCCCTCCAGACGATCGATCGATTTCTCAATCGCCTCAAGTGTTTAACCATTTGGGCGCTAATTGTTGGCTCATTAACTCGGGCTCGAAACAGGGCTTAAAGGCTTTTCGCACTCAGCCAAAGCGGCGGTGGAGAGTGACAGAGAAAGAGAAAGAGAAAGAGAGGAAGAGAAGGTGGTGGGGAGAGAACGAAAGCGGCCGAAATTTTGTCACGTTTCCAACTGCAATTTGTCACCGTGTTCAATTTCGACGACTGAAATTATTACAACAACAACGCGAAGAACCCCAACAACAAGCACCTGTCAATAGGGCGACAAGTACAAGGAGGCCCTTAGGCAACAACAACAACTACAACAACAACAACAACAACAACAACAACGACACGCCTTGGTTAATGCGCTTCTCGTGTGCGTTTTCGTGTAATTTAATTTCTGAATTGTTTTCTTTCTCTTTTTTTTTTGTATTTTTGTTTTTTTTTTTTGTGTGTGTTTGATTTTTTGTTTTTTCTATTGAATTTTGGCTCCCTTTCGGCGGCTCTTTTTCGGGTAACGATTTATTGTGGGCTTTTCTGGGTCACTTTGGGACAGTGGCTTTCGACGGCTCGTCAGTGGCAGGCGAAACATTTTTCGAGTGTTTCGTTGTTCTGCTTCTTTTTCTTTCTTCACCTGCTGTCTAGACTGCGACGTCTGCCTGTCGACGTCGTCTTCGTCAGCAACAACAGCATCGAGAGTCCCGACGTCTGCATGGCGACAAGGGTCATCGAATCTGCCACGGCGAAGTCTCCATCATCGACAGTCGAAGACTTCATTATCGGCATGCGAAGACTTCATCGTCGACATCCGAAATCTCGTCATTCAGAACTTCTTCATCGGCAATCGAAGTCTCATCCTCGGCACTCGAAGTCTTCATCATCGCCTATTGAAATCTTCATAATCGACAGTGAAAATGCTCATCATCCTTATTCGAAGTCTTCATCGTCGACAACCGAAGTCTTCATCATCGAAATCGATCTCTTCTGCCAAGAGCTTCATTGCCCACATCATCATCATCGCCTACTTCGTTATCATGATCATTATCGCCTCCCACCCCCAGCAACCTCAACCTCAACCCCAAGGCAATCGATCTTCTTAAAGCTTCTAAAGCTCTCACTTTTCGATTGTTGTCTAAACAAATGTCGAAGAAAACAAAAAAAGCACAAATAAAAACAACAAAATTCTACACTTAAAACACTTCCTATGGGATTTGTTATTGTTTCTTGGGGTTGTTGTTCTAACACCGGTTGTTGTTGTTGCTAATTGCCTCGCTGTTGTTGTCGTAGTATTCGGTGTTGTTGTTGTTGTTGTTTTTGTTGCGTTTACTCACGCTTCTGTCGCTTCTGTGAACGGTGGAATTCTTCGTAAAAATAGAAACCATCGAGCATTGACTCTGTGCTGCTGGCTGTCTGTATTTCTGTCTAGCCGGCCATCTATCAGTCTGTCTGGCTACCTGTCTGTCGTCCGGCGGTCCACGTCTGCGTCGCTCGCGTCCCGCATCCCGCTCTTTCACTTTCCTCAGTCCACATGCGATGAAACCGTCGAACGACCGCGACCGAGGGGAGGCGAAAATGGTCGGAAAACATTTTCATGTACCAGGGAAATTTCCACGCGGACCCCTCGGCCGCTCCTTTGCCCGACCCTGGACTCCCCACGATCGCGCCGATCCTTCGGGCCCGACAACGTGGGCTGCGACCTCGTCCTCGCCGCCGCCGACGACGCCGCGGTTGGCGATGCAGACACTTTCGCCCATAACTCAGCGAAGGTGGCCAATGCAACCAGCAATGAAAAACCGCATCAGCCACAACAACAACACCGATATGGCTATAAAACAACAAAGGCCACCACAACCGGGACGGCGTGCAAATATGAGTTATTTGACAAGATCGCTATCGACCCAGAGAAGACAAATTCCGAACTCGGTTTTCCTATATTTTTATTTTTTATTATGTTGCTTTATATCTTTAAAATTTTCTTTTTCTATACTCTTCAATTTGTTTCTTACACAATTTTACATCTTTTTCTCTCCTCAGTGATCAAACTATTTCTATAATTTTTTCAATTTAAAATTTGTTTGTTCATTATGAAATATTTCTTTTCCTTCGCTTTTTCCTTTTCTTCATTTTCAACTTTTCTCAATTTTGTTCTTTTCTCTCATTAAAAAAATTGTTCTCATTTTTAATTTTTATGTATATTCTTTCTGCAGAATTCGACCAGGTTTTTAAAATATTTTTTTTATACTTTTCTGTTATGCATCTTTTTAAATTTGTTTCCCCATTCACCTTTTAATATTTTTTCCCTATACACCTTTTGTGCATTTTTTTCTAGTCTTTCGCATTTCATCCTTTTGCAATATTTTTCATATCTTTTATATTTTTTCTCTTTTTCTCGTGTTCGCCTTTTCGTCTTTTTACCATTTTTTGTTCGGCTTCTCTCTCTTCCTCGCCTTGGCTGCAATTCGCTATTTGATTTCTTTAATGCGCTTGCGAGCAATAAATAAATGAGCATTTGCAAGATTTATGCAATAAAATTTCGCAGCCCCGGGCGCGGGGCGGGGGCGGGGCGACATCGGTCGGACATGATCGGTCGGGCTGATCCGCACACATGCGCGCCCTGGTCAGCGCGCGGACGAACGGACGGACGGACGGCTGGACACGCCGACAGATAGTTGGGCGATTGGACGGACAGTGGGACGGACGGACGGAAATCGGATTCGATTCGATTCAAGGCCGCGACACGTCGGCCCGGCCTATCGCGGTGCTGCCATCTCGCGTGCACCTCGCCGGCGATCGACCACGTCGTTGTTGTTGCTGTCATCCTTGTTGTTGTTGTTGTTGTTACTGCCTCGATCGACTTCTCATTCATTTTCGATTTGTTTTATGTTATGTCTCATGCTCCGCGGCCTTAATTTCGCTATTTTTCATCCTGCGTTCCTCGATTGTTTTCCTTTTTTTAAATTCTGAACATTCCGCGAACTTGTTTTCATTTTTTTTCTTATATTTTTTTTTTATATGATATGATTTTTTATATGATCTTGTGGTGAATTATTTTCGCATGCTTTGAATTTTCGACTTAGTTGTTCCATATTTTTATATAATTTTCCATTTGTTGTTTTTGTTTTTTTTTTGTCATCAAAAGGAGTTTTTCTAATGAAGTTGGAATGCAAATTTTTGATAATAATAATATTTCATTTTATTATTGTGCTTATTTTCTCATGCCACAAAATGTTCGTCATTTTTCCATAAGTACTTGATTATTGTAATTTTTTGCTAAATAAAAAAAAAAACCAAGGAATTTTTCCGACCACCTCGAGGTTCCGACTCCGGCCAGCAGGTCGAAGGGTCGGGCGTTGGGCGGCGACACCGGGGCCGGAGCGACCAGGACGAGCGCGAATCTTCTTCCTCGGCAACAACAACAACAACAAACGATTCCCGCTCGCCCCTGAGGCCGCGACTACGACTTCGGCTTCGAGACACCAACGTCGTTGATCACCGAGGGCTCGATCGATTCGATGCATTTCGATTCCGCTGACTGAGCTCTGTTTGTTGTTGTTATTGTTTTCCTTGTTGTTGTGGTTGTTCTTGTTGTTGTAATTGTTATTGCCGTGGCAGTTGAGTGAAAATTGCACCGCGGCGATGAGAAATGGGAAAATTATCGCCTCTTGAAGGCGCTTCACGTGATGATCAATTGGCGGTCGCGGCGATGGGAAACAAAACCGAGAATTATGGAGAAGATGCGACTCCGGAGCAGGAGGGAGGGAGGTAGGCAGAGAGAGTGAGAGTGAGAAAGAGAGAGAGCGGGAGCGGGAGGGAGGTGAAGAGTTCTCAGAAGCAGCAACGACAGAACAACAGCGCCAAGCCATCATCATATATCTTCATCTCGATAAACGCGAAATTGCTGAGAATTGTTTTGTTTTCTTTCTGGCGTTTTCGTTTATTTTTGGCTGATGTTCGCAATATGAAATTGATTGATTGAACTGTCGGTAAAGCAGTCGGCCGATCATCAATTTATGATCATTAGCGAGATGATTCCGGGAACTCGCAATGGCTTCGATCGTAATCCGCAGGAGATCGTGGAGCCTGAAATGCGCTTCGAAGCAATCGAGGGATGATGAATGCTATATAGAGAGCCGATAATGCAGTCATGATCCCGCCATTTGCCACAGATCATGGCAATCGATCGGATCGAGATCGATGTCAAAATCGGAATCGCAGTCGCAGTCGGCTCCAGCGATCGATCGGCAGAACCTTCGAATGCTTGGGATTTTCTCAGGCGAAGATCATCAGTGGAAATAGATGGGAATTTGTCGACGATTGGGATTTGCAACAGCAACAACAACTGACGATGATGATAATATTGACAACAACAACAACAAGTGAACGTCGATCGTCGGCAATAAAATTGAAATTTGCATTTTTTTCTCCTGTCCTTTTGTTTTTGTTGCTCAAGCGCTTCGTCCCGGAGAAGTCGTTAATGAAAAGCCGATGAGAAATGCATGCAAATAAATATGCGAATCGACAGACAGATCGAGGGAGGAGGGGGGGAGAGAGGGAGAGAGGGAGAGATGAAGAGACATGAAGTCAGATGAACTGAGACAGAGAGCGAGCGACAGCTCGGATGGGCAGATCGAACGACTCGAACACGGCAACAGGCAGGCGACGGCGGTGCGGGCGAAAGACAGACAGACAGACAGCCGTCGGACAGCCGTCGGACAGACGACGGCGAGATGACCACATGGCGAGATTGTCGCGAAGACAGACGGATGCGGGCGGCTCGTGGACAGGCGGACCGGTCAGCGGCGAGACACAAGGCGGACAGATCGACAGGCGAACAGACAATTAGCCGACGGGACGGACGGACGGACGACAGGCAGGCCGAGTTATCGACATGCGGGGGGCACGGCCGATGGACAGGCGGACAGATGAACCGAGGACGGACGGACGGACGGTTGGCCACGAGGGACGGACGTGGAAGTCGTGTAAACAAAAACGCCGCCGGTCATGGGACGAACCGCAAATTACCGTCACACACACAAACACACACACTCCCCTCCCCTCACCTCTCCCTCTCTCACACACCACGCTGCAAAGACAACCTTCTCACGAACAGCGCCGGCGATTAAATTGAAACGCGCATTATTTTCTTTCGCAATCGACGAGGGTGCGCGGGAAAAACGGAAAAGGTTATGGGTTAAAACATTTGAAATGAAAATATAAAAATATCGAAAAAATTAGTAAACCAATTAAAAACAAAAAAACAATAAAATAAAAAATCACTTCTTGCACATTGAGGTTTACAAATCAAACCCAAAACAGAAAAAATTTAAAAAATAAAAAATTTCCACCAGGAGAAAATGAAATACAAAAAATTGTATAAATAGAGAATATGAAAATACTTCAAATTCTGTTAAATAAAAATTGCGATTTAAAAATGAGGAAAGTGTGACGAAATAAATTCTAAAGAAAAATGAATAAGATAAAAATGATAATTACAAAACGAGCGAAGGTTGAGGAAAAAATCACGGAATTACAAAATGAACGGGGTATTAAAAAAGTAATAAAAATAAAAAATATGAAAATAAGAAAATAGCGATCGGCAGCTCGGAAAAATTACATAATCTCGAAAAAATGTCGGAAGCCGCTGACTTTGCGAATCTGCTCGTAATGCGAATCTGATTACAAATTAAATCGTTTCTTGTTGTTGTTCTTGTTGTGGACTTGAAACTGTTGCTATTTTTGATCTTTGCTGAAGGTTGGTTTATGAATCGTTTTTATCATACTTTTTTAATTATTTTTCTATTTGTATTTTTTTTTATTTGTTCGTTTTATTTATTTTTTGTCTACGAGTCAGGTGCGGATCCGCCTTTTATGCTTCGACCCGGGGCTTTTTGTTGTCGGCTGATGAAATCGGAGGACGCGCTTTAATGGCATTAGTTACTGTAGAGTCGTTGCCATATTTTTTCAATAATTCATACATGATGGGAAAATTACCCTCGAATGCCAACTTCGAGGCTGAGACTTGTGAGAAACAAATGTCTCGAGAAATAAGGATTTTAAGAATTAAAAACGTATTGAGAATAAATATTAAAAAAAACAACACAAAAAGAAACAGGGAGACAATTTTAAAGAACAATTAGTTTGAGAATCCACATATTTTAAAAATAAAATTGAGGAAAATAAATATTTTAAGAAAAAACTATTTTTTGAAAAAAAATCTAAACAAACACTTATTTTGAGAATTAAATATTTGAAGGTAAAATATTTAAAGAAACAATTATTTTGGGAATTAAATATTGTTTTAACAATAAATTGAAGGAAATAAATATTTTAAGAAGCAAAAATTTAAAGGAACAAATCTTTTTAAATAAAATTGAAGAAAAGAAATATATTAAGAAATTAATTTTTAAAGAAATAAGTATTTAGAGAACTTAGTATATTCAGAAATAAATATTTGGAGAAATGAATATTTGAAAAAATACACTTTTCAACAAGTAAATATTTTGAGAAACAAATAAATATAGAGAGAAATTGAGAATTGATACTTTTTTGTATAAAAACATATATTTCGCAAAATTTTTTGATTTCCTCGAAACACAAATTTTTGCTTAATTTTCTTTCTACGTATTTTTCACTTGCTTTCTATTTATTGGCGAAATTGAGTTGTCGATTCATAAATCACCTGGCAACCATAAAGAAACACCCGGCTCTGATTTAACTACTCATTATTCAGCTCAAGTTCAGCGGTTGGCGAACGAGCTAAACTTAGAAAAATGAGCGCATTTCATTCGAATGCCGCCCCTTCTTCTTCTTCTTCTCCGGGGCCGGCGCCGACACTCACGATTTCCATTTAAATGGATTTTGGACCCCATTTTATTTACTTATTTTCATAATACAATTCTGTTCAATTTTTTATTTTTTTTATTTCTGCTTTTAAATTTTTCATTTTTTTATTTTTTATTGGCGTTTCAAATAGAAAAAATTATTAATTTTCTCATAAATTGAAGAACAACAATTTTTGAATTCTTCAAAATTGCAAAAATGTCCCAACATTAAAATGTTATAACATTAAAAACATAAGTTAAATAACAATTTTTCTTCTATTGCAATTTTTTCCCAATTTTTTCTCTCCATTTTTTTGTCTTTCAACCTGAGGTCGTTGCGGAGAAGAAGAGTGAGAGAGAGAAAGAGAGAAAATAACTCCGAGAAACTTGAACTTCTGCACGTTTTGGCGGTGGTAGCAACAACAACAACAGCAACAATAATAATAATAATCATAATAATAACAATTAATTGTTGTTGCGAAAACCTTACAAATTGTTAGAGGTTTTTTATTCGCAGTCACAACAACAATAACAAAAACAATAACAATAACAAAAAACAAAAACTTCGACAATTTTCATAAATTGGTTCGAGTGAAGTCAGCAGCGAGAATTCTCAAGGTTTTTTCGCACACTTCGCTTCCTCTTCTTCTTGAAGCGAGGGTCTCAGAAGTTGATGTTGTTGTTGTTGTCTCTGACTGGGGCTTAAAAACCTTTTAATTAGGTTTTTTCTAGGCTTGTTTGAATGACGGACTGAGGACCGATGGGGGTCGCGTTTAAAAGGTGTCAACTGTTGACAGCCAACTGTATTGTTGTTATTGTTATTTTTTTTTGTCGTTTTTTTATTTTTCTATTTGTTGTGTAGTGTATTTTTTCTATGGTTTTTTTCTATTTCCTTGGTTGTGTTTTCTTTATTTTCATGCTTATATTTTTTTATTTGTCTTGTCATTGCGACTGCCTTTGTTGTTCCATTGCTTGTTGTTGCTGCCATTTCAAAGACGCATTTAGCTGTTGTTGTAGTTCGTGTTGTTGTCGTTGTTATTGTTGTCGTTGTTATTGTTGTCATTGCAGCATTTGTCGCCTCACGTTTTGCTCGTTTTTCCAACTCATTTCGCTCTCATCTCGGTCCCTCCCTCTCTCTCTCTCTCTCACTTCATCTCCTCGTCACTTTTTCACATGACGTCGGCAAGGCCAGCAGCAGAGTGGTATCTTCCATCTCTCTCACTCCCTCACTCCCTCTCTCTCTCTATCTCTCTCTCTCTCTCTCTATCTCTCTCTCTCTCTGTCACTCACTCCCGCACCCGTTCATTCACTCGGTGAATGGGAATTTATTGAAAACGTGGTATTTTTTGCATGTGCTTTTTATCATTTTTATTTTGTGTTTTTTTCTTTTCACATGGCGTCAAGTTGTTACTATTGTTGTTGTTATTTTTTCTCATTCTACTTGTTGTTATTATCGTCACTTTATTTGTTGTTATTTTCTTGTTTCTGTTTTCGTCGCATATTGTTGTCATTTGTTGTTTTTAAACTACGGAGTTGTTAATATTTTACATTATTGTCGAGTATTTTCTCATCTTTTTTTCTAAACGTGTCTATATTGGTGGTTGTTATTGTTTTTGTTGTTGTTATTGTTGTTTTCGCTCTGTGTGTTCTCGGTGTTTGTTTTTGCTGTTGTTTATGTGCCAAATGCAAGTATTCACCAGTATTTGAGGTCAGTTCTGAGTTATGCAAGACCTGGCCTGAGTTGTGGCAGTTGGGTGGATTTTTTAGCACTTCGAGTTATTTTCAAGAAACTGGGTAAAATTCCCTTTAATAAATATTTTGAAATCATTTTTTCATAATGCATGATTTTTAAGTAATTATAAAAAGTAGTTGCAATTAATAAAAAGTAAATCAATTGCATTTGGATACAAATCAAATCAATTACAGTTGGACAAAGAGCAAGCAATTACTTTAGTATGAAAATTAAGGCAATTATCATAAGCATAAATCCATTTCCTTTGAACAAAAAAAACAAAAGATTAGATTTAAAAAAAAAGCCAATAAATCAACAAAATTAATTTTCCCATGGCCTGCTCAAACTTGGCACGACGGAGAGGGAGAAAAAACGCCATTACCATTAGCTACAACAACAACAAACAATCAATTAACTCGCCTGAAAGAGCAACAAACAAACACACACTAAAGCAACAACAACAACAACATCAAAAATACTCTAATGCATCGATGGTTGTTTCATTGATAGAACAACAACAACAACAACGACGACGACGAAATCTCCGACATGTCAATGAGAGAGAGAGAGAGAGAGCGAGAGGGAGAGAGGGAGCACGTTGCATGGAGAAACACGTTAAGATGCTGCTAATGCTAATGTTGTTGTTGTATATGTTGTTGTTCCTGTTGTTAGCGTCTTGTGGTTGTAATTGTTGTTGTTGTAGAGTCATTAGCAAAGCCACGAACGTTGGCCCGAAACGAACATGATGTAATGCGTGTCATGCAACAACAACAACAATAGCAACAACAACTACCACCGACAACAAAATCAAAAGAAAAAAAAATACAAAAAAATATGATTAAAAAAAACCGTGAAACCTCAAAAAACAACAACAACAACAACGCACTGCACCGCCGAGCATAAAAAATCAATTCATCGATTTGTGGCGTCGAATTTTAAAGAGATTTTTTCCACTATTCCCGATTTTTTCTACGGTACCTTATTCGATTTTTCTAATATATTTCAATTTCTTTTATTTCTATTTTTATTTTTGAAACTTCTTTTACTTCACCTTTTAATTTTTTTTTCGATTTTTTTTTAAATTCATAATTTATAGTAAATTTTTTATTTTAATTTTTTTTTTTTTTTGTTTTTTTTTTCCTGATTATTTCTTGCTCTTCTTCTTTTCTCAGCCCGCCTGCCGCTCGCGACGCCTGCGCAGCGTCGACAGTGGTGGCCAAAATGTGTTGCCACCGTTTGCCCGGCCTTTAGCTTTGTTCGCTTTGCTGCTCTTCGCTTGCTCGGTTCTCGAATTCCATTCAACCCGTTTTGGAAGCTCGAAAAAGCCAAACAATTACTTCTTGTTTGATTTCGCCGCCAACGCATTTTTGTGCAAGTTGTTCTGTTGTTTCCTTTTTTTTTGTTGTGGTTTGCTTTTATTTTAATTCTTATTTTATCAATTTTCAATGGAGCTTTTGTGTTTATTCCGTTATTATTATTTTTGTTTTTTGTGATTCTTTTATTGTGGTTTTTTGGATTCTAATTTCTTTGTTATTTTTTCATCGAATTCCTAGTTTTTTTTTTGTTTTGTAATATTACGATTTTTCTTTGTCCTTTTTGTATTTCCATTATTCATTATTTTTTGTGTAGTTTTTTTTTGTCATTTATCATTTATTTCTTGTTGCTCTACCTGTTGTTGTTGTTGCCTTTGTTTCCTCTCTGCATGAGTAGCCAAAAATCGTTCTGTTCCCTTCACCTACGAGATGAACTCCTTCCCTTTCCCTCCAATCCACCCGTCACAGCTGCCTCTTTGTTGCACTGTTTCCTCAATCTTGTTATTGTGGATGTTGTTGTTGTTGTCGCCATTGTTGTTGTTGTTGCAGTTCGTGTAGAGCCCCCGTAGCTTTTAGCAGCTTCTTGCTGCAGCTGCGATCGCGCTCTTATCTGATCGAATGTTTCCTCTGAAAAGCATGACAATGAGAATCGTCCGGGGTCGAGAATTCCTAGGAGTGGAGCGGTTCGAAATGAGTCAGAAAATCGAATTTTCACTCAAATTTCTGAAGTGAGATTGAGGCAGAAAATGCTCTTTTCTTTTCACTCGAGTCAAAGAATTCGAACTTCTAAAGTGAGAAGTTTTGGGCTCGAAATCATGACAATTGCGTGGCAAGCGAGAGACTAAATTAAATGAATTTAAATAGGGATCCAATTCAGACTCAAATTTTCACTCCAATGAACCCAGAGCCCAAGTCCATGAATAAAACAATGCACCAATAAATTATAACAATCGCTCGTGCCGAATGCCAAAGACGACAAATTGCCTGAAACTCAACAGCATTTTTCTTCTACTTCTACGCTATTATCTTGTAAAATATGTGGGGACCACAATGACAACAACAAACTAGACTAAACAACAACAATAGTAACAACAACGCCAAGAAGCTAATTGCAGTCTGCGATGCTAATCAGCGACAATTCAATTCCACGGTCGCCGTTCGAGCCAGGTTTTCAGTTTTCCTCCGTCTCCCGTTCCATTTTCTGCACTCCGGCCCACGGAGCCGGGCTCGCGTGCTGCGAGTTTTCATGAGTTGGCGTCACTTCGGATTCCACTCCTTTCGAGCGATCAATTTTCATCAGTCCTGTTTGTTTTTATTCTTTCTATATTTTTGCTCTTATTTTCATTTTTAATTTCATTTCGAATTATTTTTTTCTCCTCATCTTTATTTTAAATTTTCTTTTCATTTTAAATTTCCTTTTGATTTTCGTTGTATTTTCATTTTCATTATTTTCTTAATTTTATTATTATTATTATTTTATTTTGTATTTTTAATTGTGTTTTTAGTTTTCCCATATTTCTATTTTTTACTTTCATTAAATGTAAATTTGTTTTTTTATTTATTTTTTCATACTAAATTTAATAACATTAATTTTATTTTCAATTTCATTGAATATTTGTCTATATTACTTTACTTTTATTAATTTTATACCGATTCAAAATCTTAATTAATTTATAATTTGCTATTTTTCGTCTTTGTTTTTATGACTTCCTCTTTGCTATTATATTTCTTTATTTACTTCGAATAGTACTTAGTTTTTTTAATTGTAATAAAATTTGTTCGTTCTTCCGAATGGAACCATTTCTGTATTTTCTTTGGCACATTTCTTTCATTTCCTGTTGCTTGTGAATCAAATTTATTCGCCTTCTCTCCCGCCCAACGTTCTTTGGAAGTGGGTCTATAATTTAAATATAATTAAAAACCTATTGCAAAAACCGAGGCGAGCGAGGAGACCCGAGACCCGAGACCCGTGTCCAGAGTCCGACGCCTTAATTACAGTCTTTAGAGCTCCGCCGACTCGGCAACACCAGAAACCACGCTCAGATGGGGGGCAACAACAACGAGAACAACACAACAACAACATTGCAAATGACAAAAGCAACATTATAAATAAGCACAACAACAAGGTAGGGAGGTTGACCCGAGACACTGAACCTAATGGCTTCATTTGGCGGAAGGTGTTCGTGTCAAATCCGACACGTGTTTTTATTATATTTATTCCCTTATTTATTAATTTCATATTTTGAAAAGTTTTGTTTGTTCATTTTAAATATTTCTTTAATATTTCATTTTTAGTTTTTTATTATCATATTTTATATTCGAGTTTTTATATCATTTTTATATTTTTTATTATGCTTATTTTATGTTTTTTAATGTGTTTACGTGTTTTAATATGTGTTTTACTATTTTAATACTTCATTATTTGTTTGATTATAATTTTGTTTTTGGTTGTTATATTTTCTTATTAATTTTATTTACTTAATTTTTTATATTTTTCATAGGCTTCGCCTTCAACGATTTTCTTCTCTTGCGGTTGCCTCGCCACAAGTGGAGAAGAACAAATATTGTGGTGAAGCGGAAGGAATGGGACAATAAATAAAAATAAAAGATAATAATATTTTTTTAAATAAATAAAAAATTTGAAGGAAGAAGCAAAAACCACACGTCCTTGAATTGATTGGATTAGGTTTCAGAGAGCGTTTGCATAGTTCGAATATCTCCGAAGTACACTGAGGAAAAATATGATTTTCATGCAAGTTGAATTTTCTTAAGTTTTCTCACTTCTTCGCTCTCAGACGAATGCTGTCTCTCTCTCTCCCTCCCTCCACTACTGACCCACTTCGGCCGCGGCACAGCGAAGGCCATAAAAGTAGAGACGACATTTTTCGCCGCATTTCTCCGATCGACCCAAAGGAATCTTGATCATCCTCAAATGGCTGGAGAAATAGAAAACCCACACATGCCAGAAAAAGAGGAGGTTGACGAAGACGACCTGGAGGAAGACGAGGAGAACCTGGTGGAGGCTGTGGGAAAATGGGCGGAAGGTGAGGAAGACTCGGCAGGCAACTTGGTTGAAGCTGACGACAACTAGGAGGAGGCAGGAGGCTGAAGAAGATCGTGTCGTCGACTCGCCTCCTCCTTCTCCTTTTTATTTACTACTACTTATTTTCTCGCTCCTTCCCATCCCCGTTTACTCACATTTTTGGCGCTGTGCGACGATTTTTCCTTCAGCTCCTTCCGATCGGGATCCCGTTGCTCGTTGCCGGCCCCTGCCGACCACCGGGCGTTTCTCGTTCTCTCCTTCGGTTCGGTTCCGTGCTTCGGTCTCGCCGCGTTCACTCCTCGTTCGAAACCCTCGTTCAGTTCTCTGCTCTGTTCTCTCCTCTGCTCGCTGCCGTTTGATTCTCCCGCTTCGTGTCTCCTTCGATGCCACTCGTTTCCGACTTCGGCGTCGGCGTCGGCGTCGACCTCGGTCTCAGCTTCAGCCACGAGTTGACGACGAGACGAACGAACGGAGTCGCGGCTTCTGTTCTCGGGACGAGGACAAACGAGGAAGATGTCGTCGGTTGAGAGGAGAGCGAGAAGTTCTTCCTATTGTTGATATTGTTGTCGATGAGGGGAAGAGGCTCGTGTTGTGTTTGCTGTTGTCGATGAGGGGAAGAAGCTCTTCTTCTTCTTCTTCTTCTTCTTCCTCTTGTTGTTGTCGATGCGGGGCAGACGCTCGTGTTCTTATTGCGGATTAGACGTTGTTGTTATTGCATTGACGTAGTCGTGGTTGGACAGATCTGATTGTTGTTGCTGGATCGATTTGATTGGTGTTGTTGGTGCTGTTATCGTGTTGTTGTTGTTGGAAAGGCAGTTGCCGCCTCCTTTTTTGGGCGCCTCCGCCTGAGACGCTGGCCAAAATTAGTTCTTGGCTCGGCGACGTTCGACGTTCGAGTCTCCCGTTTCTTGACGAGCCAGACGAGCCACCGGCAGCAGCGACAACAACTAGAACAACAACAAGAAAAACAACAACAACAGCAGCAGCAGCAGCAGCAGCAACGACGGAGCAACAGGAAGCTGCAATTCTCGCTGATTGACGTGTTGAAAATATCGGTGATGCTGCTTCTTCTTCTGGCTCTGCTTCGGCTTCTATTTCGTCTCGTTGTTGCTTTTGTGTGTTGTTGTTGTTGTTGGTGTGCCTCGTTTTTGTTTTTGTCTTTTTTATTTTTTTATTTTTTGTTTTTATCTTTTTGTTGCCTTCGTTGTTGTTGTCTTTATTGTGGTTAAGTTTGATGTAAGTCGCCGATATTTGTTGCTGTTGTTGTTGTTTCAGTGGCAATGGACGTTGTTGTTGTTGTTGTTGTTGTTGCGGCAGTTATTCATAGAAAAATCATTTGCACTTAATTAGCAACGCGTTAAATCGCCCCACAACAACAACAAAAATATCCACGGCGACGACGACGGCGATCACGAACGAAGTTTGAAAAACAAACTCGTAGATACCGAGATACGGAGATACAACGACGACGACGACGACGACAACAACAGCCAACCGTTGCAGCTGCGGCCACGAGGACGACGCGAGACGGACTGACGACAGCGTCTACAACAACAACAAAAACAGCGACCACTACGACGACGACGACGACGACGACAACGAGAACACGCAACGGTTATTCAGCAGATACGCGCGCATCTCGCGGATGCGAAAAGTATCTCGGTACACTCACGACAGTTCGTGTCTGTATCGGATCCTGAATCCGTGTCCGTGCGATAGCAACGAGCAGTCGGCATCGGCGATGAGTTCGGCTGCAAACGAGACGGAAAATCGCATTAAAATCAGTGCTTGCGTGCATCCAACAGATGCGAACAGAATTTATCTCCAACATGTATCTGCAGGTCTTCCCAATCGATTTCGACGACCTGGAGGCTTCTCAGCTATTTTCGATTTTTTTTTTTACTATTATTATTTTTGCTATTTTTGTTCAAGTTGAAAAATCTCATTTGTTGCATCCACGAAATTTGCAAATTATCTCAAGGAGTATCTCAAAGCCATCAGCGTTCGATGTTTTCAATTAACGAGAAGATTTTTTTTTTTTTCAATTTAATTTCAATTTATTTTTTTAATAAACCTTTTTGCTCTTGTAATTAACCGTGCCTCAAGAGCTTCTCGAGTTGAGTTTCATGAAACGATCATTAAAACGCCAGCTGGTGCTGACAGCAAACTTGAATTCAGAAATTGAAAAGTATTAATTTAAAAATTCCCATTTATTTTTATTGTTCTATTTTTATGTAATTTGTGTTTCTTAATTTTTTCTGTTTTATTTTATTTTGATTAAAGACAAAATTTACTTTGTGAAAGCGCTGGGTTTTCGAGTGCTTTCGTCGTCCCCGCCGCCCCTGTTTGTTTTCTTCTTCCGTCGAGTTTGTTTTGGCTCCCCCGCGTTGATTGTTTTCGCTTCTCCCAGTGTATCGAGTGCAAAGCGGAATTCGCGGCCGCCTTCGCCTGAAGCTGCGCGTAGGTTCGATCGAGTGTCTTCACCCGAGACCGTTTCCAAATATTTATTACTGCTTCCTGTCCGTATTTCTCGCCATCGATCGGTTTTATTTGCTGCTTTTTCACTAATTCAGTATTTATTTTTTCCCCTAGATTTTTTCCCTCAATGATTCTTTCTACACCTTTTTCAATTTGTCCTCAATTTTTCAAAATTATTTTCGTTTTTAAATCCCATCTCTTTGGAGTATTTATTATTCCTACCTTATTTTTTTGTTTGTATTTTTTTCTAAATTTTCTATTTATTTGTTTTCCTATTTTTCCTCTCATCGTAAGTTTTACTATTTTCCTATTTCAAAGTACTTCGCTGTAATTTCGTAAATGTGAAATAGGACATTTTTCCTATTTTAGATTTCTTTTTAAATTTCTTTACTTTTGCAATGGTTTCTCCGACTTTAAATTTATATTCGTATTTTAAATGAATTTCACCTATTTTAATTTATTTTCCCATTTCAATTTCTTTCTTCTACTTCACATCTTTTCGCTATTTCAAATTTCTCCTTCCTCTCTATCTCTCTCTCTCTCTCTCTCTCGACCTGCTCGTGCTTTCGTGTTTCCTCCCCCACCAGCAAAGGCCGCATTGCTTACGGTAGGTCTCTGTTTTTGGCTCGCACTGAGTCGAGCGGGTCGGGGCCGCTTTTGGCCAGCCGAACGCCAAATGGCGATAATAGCGATCGGCAAGAATTTATGCATTAAATTTGACTGCGACTTTGCGTCGTTCTAGATTCCTCCGGCGAGATCATCTGGCCTCCCACACACACACACACACACACACACAGACAGATGAAGAGGCCGCCTGTCCGTCCGTCCCTGCGTCTCTGGGACGGGAAGTCGTTCTGGCCGACCGAAGGCTGCTCGAGCCAGCAGCGAATGCCGGCCAATTATTGGGCCCGGGCACGTGGGCCGGAATTTCGATCGATTTTTAAGTTATGGTTTTCAGTCTGTTTCTTTTTTTTCTGATGTCATGACACTGATGTCATTCTGTGGATAGGTGAAAAAATTCTCGGCATTCAAGTCAAGAATTCAAGTCGAGGGCAGGAATCGAAATTGGAGTGAATCAAGTGGAAATTGGTGAAAATCGAACAGAACTAAAATTTGGAGCAAGCAAAATAAACCGAAATAACATTCGTAAAAAAAAAAAACAATAAAATTTGGAGGAATCAAATATAAAACTCAAATTTGAAAAAATACAGAGAACTGAATTTGAAACTGCAATTTCATTCAAAATCAAGAAAGAACTAAAATTGAAGCACTTCATGAAGAAAACAGAAATTGGAGGAAATCGAGAAAATCTCAAGAACCGCCAACGAATCTCCGGACACGATTTTGAAGCCTTCAATGGGTCTTGAACACGATTTCCACTGGGTCGAAACCTTTGACCGCGATCCACATAAAAAACACAACAAAGTGAAAAAACAAAAAACACAAAAGACTCACGATCGACGCGATGACTCGGACTCGATGACTCGAACTCGAAAAATTTCCCATTGGAATCGGAAAATTTCTCGAAACTCGACAACAGATCGGCCGGCGAGAGAGGGAGAAAAAACGCCTTTGAACGAGCCGCCGACAAGGACAGAGAGGCGAAGAGGGAGAGACGGAGCTCGTCCATTTTAGAGTCAATTAAGCCGGGGCGAAATCGCGGCTCATTAAATTAGTAAATAAATGAATTCGGCTGAAGAATCGGAGCGCTGCAACAACAATTGGAAAATAGTAAAAAAATCGATCAGAATGAAAAATAAAAAGATATAAAAAAAAATCGACCGCAAGTCTTGCGAGAAAAATTCAATGCAAGCAAAAGTGATGCAAAAAAGAATTCGTCGCAAAAGAATAATTTAAAAAAAAATGTGAAAAAATCGAATGCAACAGAAATAATGAAAAAAATCCGTCCCAACCAGAACAGTAAAGAATAATCACAACCACAACGGAGTCGCCACGGCCCACAATGTATCTAGATACATGCACCTGTGCGCTTTAATGGCTTTCCCACAAATGAATGCACGTTGATTGCATTCGAATTCAGACAAAGGGTTCTCAGCCGACAGCTGGTCTGTGTAAGGAAAATCACTTTGAGATACTCTCGTTCAGATACTTCGCTCGAGATGCTTTTCACGGAATTCGTTTTAAGATCAATTAACTTGGTTTAATGCTCGTTCCTCTAAACCAGAAAAATTGAAATTTGTTGAAAATTGATTGAGTTAAATATTTACAAATTGTTTCTTATAAAAATTGAAATTATGTGTCATACAAATTGAAAAAAATCATATTTCAAAAGCAAAATTTCAAAAGTTAAAACATACGTTTTTTTGCCAAGTCAATTAAATTTGTTTGGTTATAATATTTCAATTTTTTTTTTAAGTTTCACAAATTTTAGTTTTCATAAAAAAATGAATATAAGATTTTTTATATCCAATCAGGGTTTGAGATTTTGATTTTTCATGTCATTTCACTCTCTGTTATTTTTTAATTTTGTTTTTCATTTAGTGAAGGTCCACAAACTGTGGGACAAACTTCGAGATGCACGGTTGGAGATACTTTCGGGGGCTGCATCTGCACCTGACTAACGACTGCCCAGCGGCGGAGCGGATTTTCAATTCTTCATGAACGATCAATAGCACAAGTCACTCCAGCTGCCTCCGCCGCCGCCTGTGCAAAAGCGTCGATTTCCACCAAATGCCGTAATTAAAATCGCACCTGTCACAATTTGCCGCACGCCGCACCGCAGGCAGCTGCGGCCCGAAACGCGGAAGGGCGGAAATCACAGAAGTCCCTTTGAATCCCGACACGCACTGGCGCCGCGCGTCGCTCGGATACGCCGATTGTGCTCGAGAAAAGCGACGTTTGGTGTTCGTAGGTTCGATGGTTCGGTGGCTTCACAGAATCCGCTCCCTCTAGCACTAGTTTGCCGCCATCGCGTGTTGCAACCGCTGCGCATCCGGACGCCGACTGATCGATCAGCCGGCCGACACTCGCCGCCGATGCCGAATCGCACGGACCGCCGACCGCCGACCGCCGAGCGCCAGCTGCGACAGCGACCGAGGCGGCGACCGCGCCAGCGACAGCGACCGGGGCAGAGCGAGAGAAGCAACAGCAACAACAACAACAACAACAACAACTCCTCGGAGTCTCTTCGTGCGCTCCGCCGGTGGTTGGTGTTGGTGGTTTGTTGTTGTTGTAATTTGTTTGTACTTTTTTTTATACTTTTATTTTATTTCATTTTTGTTTTATTTTATTCTTTATTGAACAAAGGCAATGTTGTTGTTTTTGTTATTTTTTGTTGTTGGTTTAATTTAATATTTTTTTAATGTCTCTTTTTGTTATTTGTTTTTGTTGCCGTTTGTCGCTGGTGTCGGCTGTTTTTGGCAGTGGCAAATGATGGAGACAAAACAACAACAACAACAACAACAAACACTTCTACGACGACGACGACGACGTCTCCAACTCAATGGAAAATCGCAAGATCAGCGCGAAGATTAGAATCGGCAACAACAACAACAACAGCAAAAACAACAACAACGAAAGCAAGGCACGTTCATCCGGCGAGTATCCAGCGGATGCAGATGCATCGCACGGACACGGATGGATTTTGAGAATTGTTTAGTTTTGTTTTTGGGTTTTGAATTCATTATTTCAAATATTTTATTCACTTCGGTTTTTTCCCTTACATTTCTATTCCTTTTGGAACACTCCGTGCTACAACAACAGCAATGGCGACATTGGCGAACCGTTCTCGTAAATCACGGTTGTGTCTGCGTATCGGGGTATCTGTATCTGCAGTGGCGGCCGAGTCGTATCTTGTATCTGCGATGAGGTCTGGCTCGACGCTTCTCTCCCGCCTGCTGCGAGCGCATCGATCGCTCGTCGATGACTGCGGCAACATGTTTACAGCCGATCGGCGGGAAGGTAAACAAACCGAGCGTTTCGTGTTGTTGTTGTTGTTTCAGTTCTTCTTGCTTTTGTTCTTGTTGCTGCAGTTTCTGTTCCTCTTGCTTTCGTTCCTGCATTAGAAGCTGCTGCTGCTCTCTCACACGGAGAAACGTGCTTAAATGAATCTCATTGTTGTTGCTCTTCTGTGTGTTTTTGTTATTCTGCTAGTTGTCATTGTTGTTGTCACTATCCCGACTGTTGTTGCCCCATTCCAGTGCTCTCCGTTTGTTGTGTGGTGGGTTTCGTGCGGAGAACTCGAGCCACCGGCCAATGGAAGCCGAGCCCGGACTCATGTTGCCCAGCGAGAGGGTGGTGGAGAGCGAGCGTGCGCGAGAGCGGCGGTGGAAGCAGTTGCCTCGGGAGAGAGGCTGAGAATGTTGCCGCGAGGAGAGGCAAATGTTGCGGCAACATGTGGCCGCAAATGCAATCTTGATGCTGAACAGATCTTGTTGCTGGAGAGAACAAATCAGAGCTAGAGAGGTGACATTGGAGACTAATGAAGACCGAAAGAAAAGTCTAAAAGCGAAAGAGGAGAAACATTGAAATTTGAATAATTATTCATTATAAATCTACGAACAACATTTTATAATAAACTAGTTTTATCACGAAGATTAAATTCTTCTTTGCTATAATAACACATAATATAAAACTCCCAGTAAATTCATAGAAATTGTTAAATATTATAAAAAAAACGAATTTTAACGACATGAATTTACGACACCTTCGGCCACGTCGGTTACGTCTTCACCTTTTGGTCGTCGATGGTGCTGTTGTTGTTGTGGGATTGTTGTTGTTGTTGCCGCTGATGTGGACGTCGTGCCCCACGACATCGCACTCGACACGCCCACAATTTGTTGCTGTTGCTCACTGGAGGTGGTCGGTGGGTGGCGACCTCGCGATCACGTCTCGCGAAGAGGAAAATTTAAGATGGAGGGAGAGAGATAGAGCGAGAGTGTGTGGAAATACTTTTTTATTATTTTCCGGGAGGATGAGAAAAATGCTGAAGGTGTTTTGGGCAATTTTTCTTTATGCACTTTATTTTTCACGATTTATCACGATATATTTTTTATTTTTCCTTCTGTTCACTATTATTTCTTTGTTTTTTAAACACATTTTTCCTTTTCTAAAATTGTTCTTCGTTTTTCTTTTGTTTTGAGTTTTTTCCTTGATTTTATCTTTCTTTTCTGCGGTCAGAGTTTGTTTTTTTCGAAACAAGTTCCGAAAATTTGCAACGCTTTCGAAGAGAAAACATTTAAAAACGAAATTTTTCCCATCCTTCGCCGTCTGCCCGAAGCCTCGTCGGCGTCGTCGGCCACCGTCGCCTCAGCCTACTTTTTGCGCATGCGCGGCCAATTAAGACTTCTGACATGCCCTGTCTCCCTCTCTCCCTCTCTCCCCTCTCCACGCTGCACAGTGGGTCAAAGAGGCATCTCATCAGAACTCATGCAATATGCGCATAAATCAAACACATTCCGACGAATCCCCGCCAGCCACCCATGACAGGCACGAGAACAACAACAATAGCAACAAAAACTACCAAAAACAACAAGGAGAACAAAATTCAACTACTACCAGAACAAAAACCCAGAACAACGAGACAAAAATCAACCAATAAAAAACTCCAATAATAAAATCAAGAAAATTGTTGTACTGAGTTCATCAGTTGAAGAAGAGTCAGGAAAGAAGAAGAATCCAACGAGAACCCGAAGAAGAACCCGACGAACCCACGAGGAAGAACCCGAGGAGAACTCGAGTTGAAACGGGAGGGAGACCCGAGGAGAGACCCGAGGAAGAAGAAGACCCACAACAAGACAATGATTGAACAAAGGTGAAGCGACGGAAGAATGAAAAAAATCGCTACCAAATGTCGCGGAAGCCAAAAAGATCCGAGTTGAAGTCGGCGAGGAGGAAGGAGGGAAAGTGAGGGAGCGAAGGTGAAGAAGCAGCCAGCGGGCCGAAGAAGAAGAACAAGCTGTGCCGGCGTCCAATTAACACTTGATGTGTGTCCGGCACAGGCTGCGCGCGGTGAGGACTGCGATTGCGTTGCAATTTTTGTTGTTGCTGAAACACAGGGTGCAGCAGAAGGACTGGAAACTCGTTGAGGAAATCCGACAAAAGGAACAAAACCGACTGAAACGAGTGAGAATCGGATGTTAGAGGTGACGATGTTAAAATAAAGATTATTTCAAAAAAATAATAAAAATAAATTCTCTTTAAAATCAGATAAAAATTATTTTTAAAAACACACCAAACTATTTGAAGTCCTGTAACGAGAAAAAAATTCCATCCTAGTTTCAAGAAATTCAATCAACACTTTTTGCGAAACTATTACTGAATTTTAATTACTGCATTAAATATCGAATCATTCAAATCTTTTTCATATTGTTTGCTTTTTCTCATTTTTGTTCTTAATTACTTGATATTTCACTAAAACAGAATTATTTAAAATTCATTCCATTTCAGGAATTTGTATGCTCATATTTGTTAAACAAAATTAAAGCCTAATAATTTACACCAACTCTTGTGGGCCTTCCATCATCTCTTCTCCATCCATCTTCCAACTCACCATCATCGATTCATCTTCCAACCATCGTCTAACCGTCTTCCATCCATCTGGTCATCTCCCAGCCGTCTTATTGCCCTCTTTTATCCATCTTCCAGGCAACTCCCATCCATCTCTCTTCCATCCAATTATCTGCCTCTCGACCGATCATCCATCCATCTGGCGTCCGTCCTTCCAACGGTTCCTTCCTTCTTCCATCAACTCGAACCCATCCTAGCCGATCCAAGCCGATCCTTCCTCGCCTTCTCGCTCACACATTCCACGTCGTTAGTGCTCCCATTGTCGCGTTACGTCGTTACGTGCGGAGTGGGCGGGTCGGGCGGTGCGGCACGACGTGGGCCAGGGGACGGGGAACGAGGGGCGGGCGCCGTCGCTTACGTCGCCGGAGTCTGAGTCGGAGTCGGTGTCGGAGTCGGGCGACGCTAACGAAGTTGACAACTTGACATACGATCAACCCGCGATCTCGATTGCGATCGCGACACCGCAAGAAATTTGAATCAAATCGATGTCGGGGCCAGGGGAGCAGAGCGAGAGAGGAGCTGGGGGAAGAGAGAAAAGGAGGAGGGTCCAAAAGAGGCGAGGAGAATTTTCCACAAAATATGGGGGAGAAAAAAGTGTGTGTGCAAAACAATGCCGACTGTTGTTGATTGCAATCAGAGGAGTTTGAGGAAATGCCACGCTCAGGCGGCGGGTAGGCAAGGCCGATGGAAGAGGGACGGAAGGGACGGGAGTGGTGGAAGGAAGGAGCGGGGAGGCGGGGTGGCGGGAGGCGGCGCTGAGCAAAATGTTAGCCGTGTCATGCGGTTAAGGTGGGGTCGCCGCGGAATGGGATCGCATAACTCGTAGGAAACTGTCGACTGTCGACTGCCGTCTCTCGGCGCGGTTGCACTCGTAATAAATTACCCCGGGGGGCGGGCGGGAGCGGAGGTGGAGAAGAGAGATGGGAGTGGAAAGGGGAGGAGAGGTGCAATTTCCGCAAATAGTTTTTTTTTTCTATAATTTCAGAGCTCTTGGGAAACACAGCGAAGAAACTCCTACTTTCTGGGCAGTTCTGGTTCTGGACAGATTTTGGTATTGTCAGATTGGAAAACAATAAATTGAATTTTTCTCTGAAATATTCTCCTTTGGTTTGCTTGCAATAAACTCACATGAACTACTGGAAAATCGAAATTCTCCCAAAAACCACTCATTGCAAAATCGACTCAAAACTCACTTGAAATCCACTCAAACTACGAAGACGAATTGTAAAGACTTCTTCCATGCGCTCGAGTTCCAACCGAAATCTTCGAGGTGAAAACTTTCACAAGCCGCGTTATCAGAATCTTCACGCTGTCGATCGTGGCCCAAACATTGGTCGCCGCCTCCCGCCGACCCCCCGGTCTTCGTCTGCCCTCACGCCACCCGATCCGTCCCTCCCGCCGCGATGTCGGTCGGTGACGACGGCGTTTCCTCGAATCGGAGGCATTAATTAGAACCTTGGAGGAGAGTAGAACTTGTGATTGTAATGAGGACCCTTCGGCCGGCAGCCAAATCCGGGAGATCGAGGCGAGGGCTGCAGCAACGACGACGACGGCGACGTCGGCTGAGACGCAGACGCAGTCGCAGACGTTGTGCATAAATTAATCTCGGGAGGGAGATTAAAACAAAACGACTACCAGAAACACCTTGTCGCTAGGAGTGCGTGTTGTTGTTGTTGCACGGCCGCTTGATGTCATTGTTGTTGTATCTTTTGTTGTTGTTGTTGCTGTGTTTGTACTACCATCCAACACACTAGCAGTAAGAGCAACAACAACGACCGTAGCAGAGACCGCGGCAATCTTCATTAAGGCTTCTCTCGTTACCGCCGCGGCCAAAGGGCACGAAAGAGGAGCGGAGAGGGAACGAAAGAAAGGCAAAGAGGGAACGAGGGGCCGCCAGACAGACAGACAGACATTCACATGTAAATACAGGGCGTCTAAACGAGGAAGAGGAAGCGAGTGAAGAGAGGGAAGGGGATGGTGTGAAGTACGTGAAACGACCTTCCGCGGAAAATTCTACACCAAACAACAACAACAACAACAACAGGAACAACCGTGACAAAAACAATGGGTTTAAAAATGGAAGCCACAACAACAACAAGATCAATGGGTCTTGGGCAAACTCGTGCTACCTGTGGAGGACGCGAGCGAAACCGGAGGGTTTTCATTTCGATGTAACATCAGCAAGTGCAAGGTTGTTGCAGCAACATGTTGATGTCGAAACAGGCAACATTCTGTTATTGCTGATGCGGAGGCCTTGCAACATGTTTCTAGGTTGGCCAAATGTTTCTGGCGAAGAAGAAGAATAAATCTGTTCTCTCAACTTCACATCAACATGTTGCTATGGTGGAGAAATGTTGCTGCGTTTGATGAATCTTTTAAATTACACTGGAAAAATTTTACGAAATAAATAATAAAATAAAAAAATGTTAAACCTTTTTTAAATGTTCAAATTTCATAAATATCATTCATAGCTACAAAAATGAATCTTAGTAAAATCAAACATCATATTTTCATTTCAAACCTCTTCTCTAGTTGTATTTTATTTCAAAAATCATTATAAATATTTGCTATTAATTTTTTTGTTGTTCTGATTTTTTTTTTTTTTTTTCTATAAACTCCTAACGGAAATGCATTATATAAAAAGCGATACTACTTCCAATTTTTTTTACATTTTTTCAAGCATAGCAATGCTTGAATTGTTTTATATTTCTTACAAAATGTTTCCTCTAATTTGACATAATTTGCTTTAAATATATGAACAGAAACCGTAAATAATAATTATATACAAATTATAAAATATAATTAAAACTAACTAATAATCAAAAGCACAAACCAACAATAACTTAAGACAATATTCGCTTCAGATAAATAAACTAGAACTAAATACGCCATAGACTATGCAATTATTAATACAATAATTAAACAATTATAAATAAATTTCGATTAAACAACATAAGAAATTTAAAAGCCAAAATTGTGAATTTTGAATGTACATTTTTAGAAAGTTCTAAAACTAAAAGTTGTCACATTTAAATATTTTAAATTGAATAAAAATAAATAAAATTTCACAAATTGAAGCCTGATCAACTACAAAAATAAACGAATTTTAATCCGAATTCCTTAAAGTTTCGCCTTCAGCGACGAGGCCTGGGACTCCAAGGCATCGGCGTTCGCCGCCTCCTCCCCCACCGTCTGGGGCTGCCCCTCCCGTTGCTGCTGCTGCTGCTGCCACTGCTCGGGCGTGAGGAGGTTCCCCGCGGCGAAGATGTTCCTGGGGTCGAGCTCCCGCTTGGCGGCCATGTAGAGGGCGCTGCCGGTCGGCGAGACCGTCTGCTGGTACCAGCGGCTGCGGATCTTGCCGACGCCGTGGTGGTGCGAGAGGGAGCCGCCCGAGGCCAGGATCTCGTCCCGGGCGGCGTTCTCGATGGCCTCGTACGTCTCGACCGGCTGCGCGATGCCCGTGTACTTGAAGGCGAAGTAGAAGTAGACGCAGGCGCCGGCGTCGTACGTCTGCGTCACCCGGCACGAGATCATGAAGTGCGAGATCTGCCGCCGCTTGCACTCCTGTCGACGAAATATAGACTCAATCAATATCGCTTTCTCCCTCACATCTACCGTGACTGCGAACTCACCACCTCGACGCGCCGCTTGACGTTGCGGCAGAGCGCGCTGCAGCGGTCCCAGGGCACCGAGGTCTCGAACGACTCGGCCACGATCTGCTGGTTCAGCGCGAAGTCCTGGAACGAGGGACGGAGATCGACCTTTAGTGACCAAAAATGCAAAGAGCGGGGACTCGACTGGGGGACCCACCCTGATGTAGGCGATGACGAAGGTGAGGATGTAGCCGCGCTCGCCGTTCTGGCCGCCGGCCGGGAATCCCCGGTACTGCTTGGCGATCTCGTAGATCAGCGCCTCCTGCCGCTCGACCAGCCCGGGCTCGCCCTCGAACAGCAGGGTCGCGGCCGCGATGCGCGCCAGGTCGACGCGCTTCACGTGGGTCACGTAGGCCTTCTTCACCGCGTCCAAGGCGCTCCCCGCCCAGCTCTTGGCCGGCTGGAGGCACTGGCCGAACACGAACTGCTCGTTGTCGATCAGCCGCACCGAGGCCGGTTGGCAACGCCGGCGCGCCACCTCGCGCATGAACCGCACGCCGCACTCGAAGTCGGGGAAGACGAGCGAGCCGTAGCGCTTGACGGGCGGCAGCGGGCGCACCTTGAGCACGACCTCGGTGACGACGCCCAGGGTGCCCTCGGAGCCGAGGACGACGTGCGTGAAGTCGGGGCCGCAGGAGACGCGCGGCGCCGAGCACTCGCGCTCGAGGACGCCGCGGGGCGTGGCCAACTTGACGCGGACGACGAGGTCCTCGATGTTGCCGTAGACGTTCTTCTTCATGCCCGACGCCCGGGTGGCCACCCAGCCGCCGAGGGTGGAGAACTCGTAGCTGTCGGGCTCGTGGCCGACGGTCAGGCCGCGTTGGCGCAGCTCGCGCTCCAGGTCCTGCCCCACGACGCCGGCCTCGAAGCAGACGGTCAGGTTCTCGCGGTTCAGCCAGAGCATGCGGTTCATCTGGGACGTGTCGATGACGCAGATCATGCGCGACTCGTGCTGCGGACACGTGACGCTGCCCGACACGGAGGTGCCGCCGCCGAACGGGATGACGACCACGTTGTGGATGTGGGCGAGCGCGACCAGGCGCTCGACGTCGCCGTGGCAGCGCGGCCAGGCGACCAGGTCCGGGATGCGCCGGTACTCGTTGCGCCACAGCTGGTAGATGTCGTGCAGCGTCTGGCCGTGGCAGCGGACGAGCCGATCCTCGCCGGCCTGCGAGTACCCGATGTCGGTCGTCGTCCGCAGGTCGTGCACGAAGCCGGCGTTGAGCGTGGGCGCGGGGAAGTCGCGCGGCATCTCGGGGAAGGGCCGCGTGTCGTCGATCCGCAGGTCGAACTTGCTGTGCACCCAGTCGGTGAAGCGGGGCAGCGACTTCCCCTCCAAAGGGTACCTGCCACAGAGAGAGAGAGAGAGACATAGCGAGGGAGAGCATTAGGCAGCCTCGAATGGGGTCGGCTCCACTCACCGATCGCCCTGGAAGCAGATCACGTCGTTGTCCACGTAGAAGCGCGAGTCCTTGTAGCCCCAGCCGTACCACTTGAGCACGTCCTGCCTGCAGAGCGAGAGCCTTCAATGACGAAACAGCAACAAAACAACAACAAAACAACAAAAACACTACAAACCCACCTCTTCTTCGGTATGACGCTGGGCACCTCCTTCGTCATCCGCGCGTCCAGCAGGGCCTCCGTGCCCTCGAGCTCCTTGGCCATCGCCTCGCCGGACACGGTTTCGGAAGCTGAGCACTTATTTTGAGCTGCCATATCGCCGCGATAGTCTGGCCACTCCCTGCGAGTGGGCGTGTGTTTGTGTGTGCGTGTGGAAGTTGGGCAAATCAATCTCCGGCTTCCTTCCTATCGCCACAGGGTTCCTCAGGACTCCAATTGGATTTGGATTCTGTGAATTGGAGTTTTTTGTTTTGTTTTCTTCCTCTGCAAGTTATTGTGAATCGGTTTGCCTTGTCTGTCTTTCGCTCGTGCTCCTTCTCGTTCGACTTCTCATTCAGAAGGTTCCAAAACCCAACTGGACGTGGGAAAAAATCTCAGCAGGGCGCGAAAAAAATCGATTTCTTTTGCTTTTACACTTTTTCACTTCGGCACAGTGTTTTTCGCTCCCCTATTTTTGTGTTTTTGCGTGGCCGGCGCTAGTTTTTCATGGCTTTTATGGAAATTCTTTTTGAAAATCGCTCGCCTTCGGGGAAGAGATTTTTTGCGGAAAATAGTGAAATGTTGAAAGCGAAACTCGAATGGAAAGTCCAAAAAATATTCTCCTTATCCACAAAACAAAGGACGCGGCGTCGTCGTCTCCGTCGTCTCGTCCTAGTCGTTGTCGTCGAGTTTTCTAACTGAACCGAACCGAGCCGACAGGCCTGTCTGTCTGTCTGCCGGCCGACAGGGTATCAAAATATTTCCCCCGGACTCCAACCCAGAGAGAGCGGGAGAGCGGGAGAGCGGGAGAGCGAGAGAGAGAGCGACAGCTGAAGACTTGGCTGAGAGCAACGACCGATAGCGAAACAGAAAGAACTCCTCGTAAAAGGACCCCCAAGTAGATTGAAGATTAATGTTTGTTTAATATTTTGTCTTCACTGAAAAAATCTTTTATCTTTTTAACACCATCCTTAATCAAGAATCCTTTTCTAGTATTAAAACTTTCTATTTATAATTTCTGCTCATCGCCTTCTCGTCGCGAAAGTGCGCCCTCTCTGCACCTCTCTCTCGCTCGCACTCCCTCGAGTTCCAGCGCCTGCGCCGAAATCTCCGAGCTCTCGTCAGGGGAAGAAACCAAATTCTATTCTTTCGCTTCCCGTGCGCACCATGTGCTCGAGGAAAACACCGACCAGGAGACACAGACCGAGCGACCGCCACACGAGCGACAGACAGACAGACAGACAGACAGCGGCCGGTTCACAACAAACCGTGGAATGGACAGATGAGGGGAGAGGCTGGCGAAGGGTCCGAAGCGAGTTCACATGTACGGAGCCCCAGGAATCCGTCTGCTGCTCTTCTTCGCTTTCCGCACTGATTTCCCCCGCTCTACCCACCAATTCCTCTCACGAGTCACGCACGCAGCAGTTCTCTCTCTCCCTCTCTCACACTCGCTCTGCCCGACTTCCCCGAGACGAAACACGACACGAGGAAACAAATGACACACCATTCGGCTAACAAGGGTGAGTGATGCGTGGAAGGTTAGTGGTGAGAGGTGAGAAGCGAGGAACGTCTGAGAGCCGAGCGTGTCCGAGGGTTGAGGCGCATGTGAGGAACACGTGAGGGGAGTGTGTGTGCGGTGAGTGGCGCCGGGAGGGGAGTGAATACGAAGGGTGGTGGGTAGCGAGGTCCTGGGGTTAAGGGGGGAAATAGTGCGTGGCCTGGTAGAGACATGAAAAACGACGTGCTTATCGGAAAACGTCACAGAGATAATGAAGTGCTGGAGCGGGCAACGAAGTATGGGATGAGGAGAGGATGGAGGAAAGCAAAAGGAAGTGAAACGGATATCCAGATTCCAGTGAAGAACAGTTTGGAGGATAAATATGGACTGAATATTAATTCTAACAAAAATTATTCCCATTGTCTAGGTAATAAAACTTTATTTTTTCTATTTTTAATTTTCCTAAATCATCCAATTTGAATTATATACATTTTCGAAAATAAATTTGGGATGAAATTCGAGGATCAAAATTTACGCATTTGTGTAGGTTGAAAAATTTTAATTTGATCGACTAAATATAACTCAAACTTGGAAAAAATATATAAAACCGTCATTCACCCACTTCTGAAGTAAATTAATGATTTATTAAAATTGAGAAAATTGCTCTGGGAATTGAAAAACCTGTCCAATTGAGTGCTCTAAATACACAAATAAAACTTTTAATTTCCTTCCTTCCACCCCCGTCGCTCAACCCCTGGCAGGGTCCTGTTGTAACACTGTGGGTGTCTCCAGTGAGTCACGCAAGGAAGTTGTTGTTGTTGTTGTTGAATGGATGGAGGACAACGACAGCCATGCGACAGACGCACTGTTGTCTGCCGCATGGCTTGAAAGCTTTGAAAAACACCAGATCACAAAAATAATTTTTCTAGATTTTGTTTTCAATTTTTTAATTGTTAATAAATAGTTCTAGCGGAAACACCATCTGTGCAAAATGCCAACTTATTTATGGTTTTTCAATCCACTTAATTTTTTAAACACTTTGGTACGGTGCACTAAAACCTTTACACTTTCGTGGATTAGGCAAAAATATCTTATCACTATTTGAACTTTGACCCAAGACGTAAACACTTTAGTACTTTTGTACCCAGAATTAACCACTCTGTTACTTTTGACCCAAGATCTAAACCACTTTGGCACCTTAGTTTTGCCCCACAACCTTAGGCAATTTTGCTAAACCCTTGTTAATTCCGACTTTGGAAAAACGTAAACACCTTTTTTGTGTTTTCTTGCAATCAAATGCGAATCTATTCACTTTCCGTTCGAAACTGGAGCCAGGAGTTGAAAACATTCGCGCGCGAATGTCGAAGTGCAACTGAACAATGCATGCGGATCGTCTGCCGTCGCATAAGCAGACGAAGGCCGTACAGATATAAAGACGACACCCGGACGGACGGACGAGCGGATGGAGTAACGTGTGGCAATACTTGGTTGCTTGTTAAAAGCTTCGACGTGTTTCAATATTAACAACTTTTCAAATAGTTAAATAAATACTGCGGCGAGAGTCACAAAATAAACAAATCAGTCTCGATCGAGATGGAATGTGTTTGCACTGAAACCACATTTCAAATCACACATTAATATGTTAATTTATAAAATTTTTGAATTAAAAATTGTCATATTAAAACACACAAAACACCAATATATTATTTCCATTTCGCTTCCGCGATTCACACAGTTCTACTCAACAATGTAAACAAATTCAAGTTTTCAACCAAATAATAAAGAAATACAAAAAAGCTACAACAACTCTGCACATTCGCGGCATGTTTTATTCTTAAAATGTGCTCCTAGGGTTCCCCCACAACACACGGCATCACATCCTAGTTCAAACAAACAATGACAGAAAATAAAAAATAAATTTGCACTACGTGTGTGTAATTTTTTTTTTTCTTACAAGTTTTGCATTTGTCATGCCAATTGAGATGAAGATGAAAGTTATAGTTTTATCCATACGAACTCATGAAATTACGAAATATTTCTAAGGCTAAAACCATAAAAAGCAACAAAAGCACCAGCACGAAATCGGTATTGTAATTTGCAACAACAATTATTGACAAGCATAACCAGGTAAGCACTGAGACTCAATAGTGACGTAACCGATGTTAAACCTGATCATTAGATTGATGATAATGAAAAAGAGTGGGCTGCAATTTTCAAAAATCCATTTCAAATTTTCAGAAGAACAGAACGAGTTATTTCAAGTGAATAAGGAAGATAATTATGTAGGTGAAAACAAGTGTAATATTCCATTGTGATAATGGACTTAGGTGGTTTCGCGATGGACCACCCAATGCCGACTCAGTTTCAGAGATCACGGTTCGAAGAGCCGAGCCAAGCCACGACGAAAGTCAAAGCGAGGCAAAGCCAAAAAAACCTTGCATAACAATTAGCACCTAGATTTCTGCATTACCAACAACATAACATCCGTAGTAAAAACAATAGCAACAATAGCAATCCATAAAATCGGCAATGTTCACAACCATAACGATAACAACAACAACTTAAAGAACTTCCTTATGAGAGCTATTGCAAAAACAAATCCCATATCAACGCGTACTTAAATGTTGTAATCGATAGATACAGATATAAATTTTTGAGATCGTCATGGAGATAAACAAAAACAAAGATGTCAATCATCTTTGCAGCAAAAGTTCAATGAACAACAATTAGAATACCAAAAATAGCTGATTTAGTACCCATACAAGTTAAATACGATATTTGTTTTTGGTTTTTTGTGAATCGCGGAAGCGAAATGGAAATAATATATTGGTGTTTTGTGTGTTTTAATATGACAATTTTTAATTCAAAAAATTTATAAATTAACATATTAATGTTTTTTTTCTGTTTGTTTATTTAAATGCGATTATAATTTGGACGTAATTAACGAATCAATAAAAATAATATTTGTCTTCACATAAAAAGCATTTATTTATTACGTGCACGTGCGACCTGATGAAAATTCGTAAATCAACAACAAATTAAACTGTAATCGACATTGGATATAATAATAGTAATGTTATTGAAAAGTATTGTTTCACTAAACAAAAAATTACGTTACTAAAGAAAACAGTTTTGATAACTAAAATTTGAATTGTACTAACTATCCAATACTATCCCACCACTCTAATGAATATTGAACACAGCCACGTCGAGGCGCACATGTTCTTTGTTATGACATTTCCCGTGCTCACTTTGACAGCCAATTGTTGATTTCTCTCTAGAGAAAGGAAATTTAATTTTATTATTAAATTATAATATTTTAAGTACTCAATTAAAAATCATCAAATAGTAGCCATGTCAGAGGAACAATTGGCTATGAATAAAAAGTGGACTGAAGAGGAGCGCCTGGCCTTGGCTGCGAAGCTCGATGCAGAGCTGGACGAGTTCATCGACAGTCTGGAGAAAAAACGCTACGAGGAGGGATGGCCGGAGGATCGGTGGCAGGAGGTTTTAACAATGAATTAACATTTTGCTCATTTTATAATTATTGTCCAATGATGTTAGGAAATGGACAAGCATCCGTTCTTTATGAAGAAAGCACCACAACCCGGCGACGATGTGCATCCTATGTTTGAGGGCTTGCAGAAGCTTAAATACGATCCGGAAGAAAATACGAAGGAAGAGTTGGCTCTGAACTACAAAGAAGATGGCAACTTTTACATGAAACACAAAAAATTCCGCATGGCCGTTTATAGTTTTACAGAAGCCATTAAGGCGAAGTGCGAGAACCCCGATGTACAAGCAGTGCTTTACAACAATCGCTCGGCCGCACACTTTTTCCTAAAGAACTACAGGTGGGCAGCAATGACATAAGGAACTGTTAAATTGTGAAGCATTTAATTTACACAGGTCCGCTCTGATTGATGCGCAACGTGCTCTAGAGTTTAAGTCAGACTATACGAAAGCGCGTTGGCGTGCAGCCCAGTGTGCCTCGCATCTAAGTAAGTTTGATCTGTGCTTCCAGCTATGTGAAGAGATTCTCGATCGAGACTCCAACAATATAGAGGCCAAAGAACTCCTACGGCGCAACAAGACAAAAAAGGTACAAAAAGAAATTTTATTACAAACAATGGAATTCATTTTAAATGTTGACTGCAGTCAGAACTGGAACGAAACGAGCGCAAGGAGGCAGCTGCTGCTAAAAAGAAATTAGAACAATTCCATCGCTTATGCGATGCGCTTAAACAGCGGCAAGTCAAATTCGACGATCAGAAAAAGGATAAGACCATCACACAAGAATTGCTATCACCGAAATTCTTGCCTCTGGAAGATTTTCCTGTGCACCTAGATGACGATGGTGAGACCCTTGTTTGGCCAACAGCCTTCTCCTACCCGGAATTTCTCTTTAGCGATTTCCAACAACAGCTCAGTGAAGACGTTGTGTAAGCCCCAGTTCTTAATAATAAATAATAATTACTAAACATTTGATATATCTTACAGTATGGAGGATTGTATATACTCAATGTTCGCTGAACCCTTACCCTGTGACAAAACGAATAGCTATCGTCCTGGTAACATTTCCGTGTATTACGAGAACCGAAAGGCTGCATGTGTTCATAAAGTCGATTTGCAAAAGACCATTCGGGAAATCATAAGCGAAAAGAGGTAAATTTTGATTTAAACATTGTTGAACCACAGGAACTTTATGAGATATATATATATGCAGTTTCTTTGTAACTGGTGGTTCATTACTGTTCTACATAGTGCCTAGTGGATCGCGACAAGAACAGGAATTTATACATCAACAAAGACGACCAATGGTATACACGTAGATTTTTTTGAGTTAATTGTATTCACAAAATCAAATTTTGTATAATGAATTATATTTTTAAATATAATAGTTAAAAACAAATTTATTTTAAAACAAAGCGCTTTTATTAATACTTCACATATTCATATAATAATTTTATAATTTATATTCGTTCAACAATTAAGCAGTAAAAGCTTAAATACTTGACTTATCATATTCTAGCACATAGTCATTATTGGTTAGGTTTATATATATATATATTAATACTTTGATTAAAAAGAAAAACAGTCATCGCATAATTGAGCATTTCATCATTTGTTTGTTGATTTTTCATTAATGGCAGTTACTTTGAGACGGTGGCAAGTACTTTTTCCCTATTTCGTTGCATTCACGAATCATGTTTCGGTTTTTAGTGATATGTTGTACACTTTAGTTTCTTCTGATATATAGATTTAAAAAGCTGAAGAACAATAACAACTTTTACAATTTATAGTAAATGCTAACTAAATTAACAAAGTTTGAAGCTTATCTATCGAAAACAACCAGTTAAATTATTTTAGTATTTTAGAATAAGTTCTTAGTTGAGCATATATTTTTTGAAAACACGCGCACATAAATACAATTCGAGAACACACAAATTTGTAGTATATAATTCAGATATGTTTTTGTACACAACAATTTTTGTTTAACAACCATACTTCAATGGGTTTTTACTTAAAAAAGCTGCTAAAGCAATTCATATATTTTATAATAATTTTGAAGCACTTTGTTAGTGTATAGGGGTTAAATTTTTAGGCGGCGCTTGCGAAAAGCTGTAATTGAAAGCGAGATATGTCTTGTTCTATACCAATAGCAATAAAATTATAGTGTAGTATAGTTTGGCCTTAATTTTTTTTTTTTGTAAATTTTAAATTCATATTCAACAATATATAAATCAATAAAAACAGAAATCCAATCACCGTGTCATATTAATTTTAAAATTTTAATATATAAACAAATTAAACATTTGAACAAAAAATGTGCGTTATTTAAAATTTGCTTCTGAACGACTATATATTCTTTCTTAAAAACAATACATTATTTAAAACACCCCTCTAAACAACAGATGCGTACAACTTAAAAATATGAGATGAGAAATGTACAATATAAAATTTGTTAAAAGAGATCTTTAAAAGATTAAATACAGATAAAATATGAAAATAAACATAATAAAATAGTTAAAAATAAATAATTTCATATGGAAGATTTGCAAAGTATTCAAATTTAACAATTTCTTAAATTGTATAACTTAAAAATTTATGAAACTAAAAAACAAATCAAAGTTCCTGTTGTTGATTCCGTTGCAGGACATTATTGATCTTCAACTTCAGCGGCGAAAAATCTATTTTCTTAAAACGTGGAAGCGAGGCGAATTTCTTCGAACCGACATTAAGATGCATCTCAGACGTAGACACAACAACATTGGCTTCCAACTTGCTGACTGGAGAGCTATTGGCTGCAGAGGTCTCCTGAGTATTCGATTGTTGACTTTGTTGTAGATGATGCTGGGTCACCGATCGTTGAGGTGTGATATTGGGAGAGGATGTTGTCGACGCCGATGTTGCCGAACGAGCAAGCGTAGCGTATTTATGTAGAATGCGCGAGGCGCTATCTTTGACTTGAAAGCAATTTTCAACCTCTTCCTTATTATTTTGTATTATTTCGGTGGATTTTGAGTCATCAAATTTGAAATCGATATTTTGCAACACAGCCAGTTGAAGGAGGTCATTCTGTAGTTTTTCCTGTAATGCTTCAGCGCTAAGAGTTGAATTGTTATTATTGGTTTTTTTGCCGAGATGTGAGACCGCATAAACATGTTCCGATATCTTATGGGCTGTCTTCTTTGATTTGGCCTTGCTCTTACTAGAGTTGGAAGATGAGTTGGAATCTTGACGTTGTTCGATGATCTTCTGTGGTGACGATATATAATAGTTTTCCTTACGTTCACGACGCATTTTTACATTAACCAAGTGACGCAACCCGATTGCAGAACTGGGCGTTTTTCCCTCACTACCGGTAGACGTAGGTGTAGCTTTCGTTGGACTGTGACTGCGACGACGAACTTTCCCCGTGTCACAGCTGTTGGGATAGTAAGAAGGAACCTTGTCATCTACGCTAATGATTGACTTTCGTGGTGTTTGGTAGAAGTTCTCCTCTTCTTCAATATGTGGTGACCCACCGTCGGACCCACCAGTGGGCGTGCTGGTACTCATCTTTGGCGGAGGAGGAGGCGGTTGGATTGAGACAAGTTCTTGTGTAGCTTTCACTGTGAGGAGATTCTCATACAGATTTCCAGTGAAGTCAGCATTTGTAGCGGTTGCAGAGGAGGAATTTAACGAGCTCACCACCATATTCTCATAGATTACGCTCTCTTCAACCGAAGCACTGCCGGTTACGGTATCTGATTCATCATTTACTTCACTAAGTGGTTTTCGCAGTTCCACCTTTTCTACTGGCAATTCCGTTGAGTTATCCTCGGTTGAATTTGTGCACGAGGAGGCTGATGTGGTGGAACAATAGGAACCTGTAGAGTATCCAGATGAAGTTGATTGTGAACAAAGCAACGGCTGGGAACCAGCATTGTCAGCTAGTTTTTTCTGTATGATCGGCGCCATCACGCAATAACCGGTAAGATCGTCGACAACAATTTTATTTTTCTGTACAGTCTGCAAAAGGTTGGCGCCATTAGCCCCTACCAGATTAATAGACGACGAATTACAGGCAGAGAAATTAAAATTAATAGGAATTTGTTGAGAAATATTTATGCTCTCAAGAGATTCGGCTTTCAATTTTTCCAATAACTCTCCAGAGCTCTTTCCACCAATAAGGAAATGTATTGACGAATCGTCTAAACTTTCGCTACTCAAGTCCAAATCTTCGCTGTTCGTAAATGAGTTCTGCAGTATAGAAGCGATTCTCTCTTCATCAAAAGTATCTAGGAAGTTGATTTTCGAAAGATCCGGACTGGAAAAACTGTTTCGCTTTGATGGTGTCATCTGCGGGTTAACTTTCAGTTTTGGTGGCTTTTTCTGTCGTTTCGCTGCCACCGCGTCATTCATGTAAACAGCTTCCTTTGGATTGTCATTACGAACAAGATCTTCAACACTGCATGCAACGTTTTCACTCACACTTTCAGCGCGCTTATTACGTCCCACGCCGCCGAAGATATTATCCAACATGTTTTTGTACTTTTTCTTCTTTGCCATTTCTGATTCCGGATTCGTATTCGACCGTGGAATTTCACCCAAAAGACCCACTGGATCAGTTTCAAAGGTATTGATACGTTTGCGAGGTGGTGGTAACGGAGGTAGTGGTGGCGCAGTCTCCAATACCTCTTCGACAATAGCCTTGAAATTCGCAGTGGTCGGTTTCATCTCCTCGTAGATACCAGAAGCGATAGATGTGCGAGAGTATCGTCGGGATAAACGCGGTGGCTGTTGTTGTAAATCAATGCCATTCTCAAAAATTTCCTCGTAAATCTCTGATACTCTTACAGACGACCAAGCACTAGCGTCACCATCGAATGTATCGGGGATTTGAGGCAATGGACCTAAGGCATTAACCACCGATTTTGAAGAACTAAAAAAATATTTTATTAGAATAAATTGTTGGTGAATTTCTGCAATTTCATATACCTCTTCTCGCTTGACTCTGCCTTTGGTATGCTGTTATCAAACTGCTGCGCAAACCTATTAAACATTTCCGACTCTACACTAATGCCACGCCCAGGCCCGCGACTATTTCTACGTTGCTCCAAAAACAACTGACGATGCAGCTCTAAATTCTTGATTGACTTCTTAATCCACTTCATGTGGCGCCGCAGGCTCACCTCTGTCTCGATGGCAAAATAAATATAGCAATCGCGTCTATTTTGTTTCCAAAATAATCCATAGGAGTGTTGTTTGGTGCGCGACTCCGTCTGCGACACGCTCACTCCGGGTACATTGATAGAAACACTGAGTTGCGGTTCATCATTCTCCTGTTCCGCACTGTCCAGCAGTTGATCCGAATACTCGGCATTGCCTTGGGGACAGCGCTTGAAGGTGATGCGTAAGAAACTAGGCAGACACTTGATGGCCTCCACTTTTACCATGCATTTGGTCCACGTTTTGAATTTCAGCGATTCCGGGCGCTTACCATGAATGTCAAGCTTCGCATCCATAAACATAGAGATTTCGTTGGTCTCCATTGTGTTCAGGATTTTATTTTTTATTGCGGTAAAACTGTATTACTTATTATTAAAAAACTTCTTTTCATTTTTGAACAAAAATTGTGCGCGATGTGCAAATGGAAAATTTGTTGGCTGTGTGTGTACAACAATAGGAAGAAGAAATTAGTATGAGTGAAAAAATTCAACTTTTTTATGTGTATTGCACAAGGATACCGTTCCTTAACAATGTGGCCACCAATTGTGAAAGCATAGTAACTGTTGCATTTCCAATAATATTCTATCATATGAAAATTTATTATGATAACATTATGTTTATTTTTATATATTAGATTAAATAAATTGAAACAATGGAATTTATTGAACAAAAAAATTGTCTTTTCTTAGGAAGATACAGAGTACTGATTTTCAGTCTGATGAAGATCTGGCAACTTAGAAATTATGCAACCCTCGACGAACACAGCTTCTGATCTGTTAAATTTTAAAATTCTTATGGGAAATATTTGGTTCTTATATATATATATATATATTATTTAAATTAATGATTTCAAACATATAATGTTAATATTATTTGTTCTGTCTTAATGCTATGTAATAACTTATTGTGCTGATTTTCATACTTGGTTTCATAATCAAAATATCAAAGATGTAAGACTAAATACTACTAACAATCCACCAACTAACTGAGCTCTAAAGATTCCCGTCCCCGCACTGCGAGCTTCGCACTCTCCCATTAACATGGCTTTAGGCTTTCCGGCATCGACATAGTAAATGCCAGGGGGAGTGTGCTTGGCATTTTCCTCACCAGTTTCCATGAAGGCACCCATCAACACCTCGCTTGGCTCCTCCTCACACTGGCCGTTCAAGGCTGATTTGTAGTCTTTGCAGACGTGGCCATGCGATGACTGACACCGTATGGAATTAGCATAGAAATTTGTGGCTGACATGTGGGAACACGTTATTTGAAGGGTGTATTGGAGCCAGCGCAAATATATTGGGCTATCGGTCCACATCGAGGTCTCACACAACGGCTGCAGGCCGGCGCCGTTGACATAGAAGGATGCCACACCAATGGGCTGCAGGAAACCAGTGAATGGAGAGCTCACGTGTATTGACTCCACGTACACTGCATCGTCTTGGTGCAGACGCTCGTCGATCTTGCTGTACGATATGCACTGCGATGACGTGTCCAAGCCGATGATCGTGCCGATTTTATGACCCAAAGCAAAAGTCTTTTTACCGGTAAACCCGGCTATATGAGCTCCCAAACTATGACCTGCCACTTGGAGCGTGTCGTACGACATGCCGAAAACGTTGTGCAAAGTTTGTAAAAACTCGGCGATGATTTGACCCAATGTTGGGAGAGCGACGTGTATTTTCATCGTATTCAAGGATTGAGCCAGTGTACCCCAATCAATCATGAAGATGTTGTAGTCGCCTGTCTCGAGCCAAGCGTTCAGCATGGGCTTGTTGGAGGGGAAGGTCAAAGAGCCCATCCAACCGTGAATGAACATTCTGAAAAAATTATAAATATACAATACATCTTTTGTTCTCAACCTAATTTCATTACCGTTACCTCGTTGCGCGATTTCCGTTAAAATTTGAATTCTCTATGGAGGCCCTTGAGTTTTCCAAGAGCTGAGGCTCCTTTGGGTTTTCGCGGGTGTACAAATAGAAATTCACTTCTGGTATCGTGTCGGCGAACTCTGCCAGAGCCGTTTCCTTCTCGCTAGCCTCCTGTTCGGGCGTCAGCTCGACGATGTTCCCCTCAGAATTGGGAACGATACAACTCACGAGGTCGAAATAGGGCGTAGCTTCATGCGTATCAAGGCGAGGCAAGGCAACGGCTATAAGAAAGGATTAATCAGGATTATGGGACGGTCGAAAGCGGATTGAAAGGATGTGAGACCGACTTGCACTTGCCAATGTCACCAGCGTCAGCAATGCGTAGGTCTTCATGGTCGGAAACCAGTAGAAAGACTGTGGCGGTTGCTGACCACCGGATACCGGCTAAGGCCATTCGGATTAATATTCTTGCACATATATGTGTATTTCGTATTTAAATGGCAATAGATAATCGCGATGAAATCATTTATTGTTATTTTTCTTTGTTTATACTTGTATGCGATAAGATTAATTTCTTTAAGTTATATGTTAATTTTGTGATTGTAACTAAAATTAGCTTATCTTTATTGATTGACGCGATTTCTGAATCCTTAAATATTCTATGAGGGGTCGAAGTGGGGGCAATTTGATATAGATCAATCAAATATTAAGTTTACGTCAAATCGACCGGAAACCACCCCTCTTTCGCTTTCTCATATACATCAGAATTCTACTTTATTTCAACAGAATTTTTAATCTCTAATCTAAATTGCCTATAGTAGAACTAAGAAATAAATTAGAATTACTAGAATGAAAAAAAAAAAAGAAATTTTAGCAATCCACTTGTTACTTTAACATTTAAATTGTGAACTGTTAGAAGGTCACCATTGGATAAACCAAGATCCGCTGTTTTCGTATTGGCGGGTCCTACAGATAGAAGTTGAGAATCTCAAACTGTTATAAAGTCGTCGTATATAAACAAATATCAGCTGTTTATCAGTTTTGGCGCAAAATTCATTTCTCAAGTTATAAACATATACGATGGAAGTGGATGAGAATGAGGAACAACTGTAAGTTTAAATATTTTATAAAATTTAATTGCTAATAGGTATGATATTTTAAGCTACGTTCGCACTTTGGAGGACGTTAAAGGCATAATCAAACATGCGAAGTTGGACGAGCGGAACCTCACGCCTATCACCCAAGTAAGATTTTCATTTATATAAATATATAATCCCTTAATCATCTTCCGTACAGTCTCTTTATTATCCCTCCGCCAGTATCGTCGCCGACAACCTCAAGTTGCTCGAACTAGACGAGCATATGCTAGAACAGATTCGTGTTGGTCAGTCGCTCTACTTCAAGGGGGGCCTCAATGAAAAAGTCGTCCTCTGCACGGATGAGCGAACGTACGATGTTAAAGGAGCGGAAATATCCAACAGCCTTCTGCTTGTGCCTGACCTTAAATTCGCTGCTGCAACCAGCACATCGCCTCTGAAGAGTCCCCGCACTGGCAACACGTCCATGGAGCGCAGCCTGAACGACAGCGCTGACGATGATATACATTCCGATCGTTCACTGGAAAATCGCAAGGTTCTGAAAATATTCCACGAATACTTTGAATGTCGTGAAATTCGACCACGGTTTCGCAAGCTTAACGACCTGCTACAAATGACCCGCTACTCGGGGCCAGAGAACGAGGAGTTCATTGATCGTAAGCTCATGTTCACCTTCGAACAACTGCTTGACACAATTCAATGCAGCCGTAAGCAGTTTGAGGAAGGTTTACGTTTGTATCGCGCGTTCGAGTTGGACGGATGTATGCGCGTTCTAGAGTGTGACTATGAATTCCGCATCGTTAACCTAATGGTGGGTTTGATAAGTGAGAACTCGTGGTCACTCGATGAAATTGAGCGCGAAGAAACCGTGCAGGCACTCGAAGGTATTGCTCCGAAAGATGTAGTCCAGGGTCTGTTTGATATATACACTTATCCGTCAATTAAAAATCCTGGGAAATTCACATATCACGAAGATCTAGTGGCGAGAATAGTGGCTCAAAATATTCTGCAGCCGGGCTTGAAGTTTCGCGTGGAAGAATTCATGAGTACCTGGAACGAGGCATTGCCTGAAGGGATGAAGTGTGATGTATATAAATGTCGATCTGACGGCAAAGAATATGTTATTAATTTTATTATCGCAGGAGAAATATCTGCGATCTTTGGGGATTTTCGATAAGGAGGGCTCAACAGCTTGCATACGTTCACTGGCCGAGGAGAATTTGCCAACAAACATACACGACCGAATGAGGATTCTATTTAAAACAAAGCAGCGCTGGACCCTGGATGAGATGGAGCCTTACATTGAGTATATTGATATATTACCACCTGTTAGTGCTATATTTTCAATACAATATTCTCCCGTAGATGCTTCACGACTCCAACTTTGTCGGTCTCCATGCTACTGGCCAAATTTGCTAGGTCGTTAACAGTGAATGATGTCCGTTACTACGTTGCTAAACATTAAGTTACTATTGTAATTTCGAAAAACTTTTTATATGTATTTTTTAAATTATTCACTAAATCATAAAAATATACATTTTTAATATATTAACTAATATATTTAATTAAGTGTTCTTTTTCTTCTTGTTCCGCATTTTCTTTGCCTGTTTCATGTCTTCAATTGCGTCCTTCATGGCTTTGACTGCGCTGTTGCCCTCTGTGGAATCGTTAGTTTGTGCGGATATTCCCGGAATCTGCAGTTTCCCCGTGCTTGTAGGATATCTAATGATTTATAGAATTCGAATTTACTACTTTATGTAGATGTATTATATTGAACTCACTTAAAACTAAAGCCCTTGGGGAATATTTGCTTAGCAAGTAAACTTCTCAACTCAGATCGTACATTTTCCAAATGTAAACGATCACGGCGACGTTCTATAATGAATGGATCCTCGTCTTGATCACTGCCACTGAAGACAATATAAGTTATTACTTTTTTTTTAATAACACAGTTTAACCTACGATTCGTCATTGAAGCCATCGATAATCATATCCATTTCATCAGCATGTTTTTTCATCCAACCGATTTCTGTTTGGCTACGTCTTATTTTCAACTCCTGTTTGTCCACCTCGCGTGCCAGATCTACACGTTCCTTCACAGCAGATAGATAGCGTTCCGAGACGGGGAAAAGTGGCAGGTCCTCGGCTAAAAACAGAAATGTGTAAGCTTTCTTTTAGGAAGAAATATGACTTTTGCTTTACTGCGATCCAAAGTTTTGTAGAGCTTCACATAACTCTTCACCTCGCCAGGTTCCATGAACATCACGGTGATGCCGTTCTTATTGGCACGTGCCGTGCGTCCGGAGCGATGTACGTAGTTTTCACTGGTTCGTGGAACCTGGTAATGTATCACATGCTCCACATTCGGTATGTCCAAACCACGCGCTGCTACATCTGTAGCAATGAGCAGGCCGTTGGGACTATCACGGAAGCGTTCCAAGTTCTTCAGACGCTGCTTTTGAATCATATTTGCATGCAATGGTAGAGGGTTGCACTCTAGCAAACCGAAGATAGTGGCCAAGCGCTTTACACAATCGATGGAGTTGCAGAATACGATTGTGCGTCCAGGATGCCGCTCCACGAAATAGTAGAGATAATAATCCTTATGATCAATAGGACAAATTAGGCGACATTCAGTGAGTGTTTGTGCAGTTTCTAAAAATAAAAAACAATATATTAAAAGGTTATTTTACAATTTAAAAATACTCACGTTGGCTTCTGGTTATATCGACTATTTTAGGCTGCGAGATGCCCAGCTCCTCGATGAGACTTTGAATTTTCATACCAGGAGTTTGCTTTATAAACTTCAGACGTTTTCCTGTATTTCTCTCTGAAATTTAAAAGAAACTATCAGAATCATCAAACAATCAAAGGCCGTTCATCTTCTATTTACTCTGCATGTGTTCTGGAAGATCGTGCACCAGCGTTAATGTAGCGGAGAAAATGAAATTCTGACGAGATTGTTTTTTCATCTCGTCGGCATTAATAACCTTCATGAGCATACGCAATTCTTCGAAGTGACCTTTCTCCACCATTCGGTCGGTCTCATCGATCACCAAAAAGCTGATATCATTAATTTTACTCAAATGTGGATTTTCCTGTTGGTACAATTCCCAGAAGCGACCCGGAGTGGCCACTACAACCTCAGGACACTGGCGCAAGATGCGCTCCTGTTTGGCTACGGCGAGACCTCCGAAAATTGCAGCAACTTTAATGCCTGTGTACTTGGCAGCTGCTATCAAGTGATCCCTCACCTGAACAGCCAATTCTCGTGTCGGAGTTAGTATCACAGCATACAGAGGACCGTTGCGGGTAATGTCACCGCCATCTTCATCATCCGATGCTTCGTCCTCTGTGGGTAATGAGGGAAAGAAATCTAATTCTTCCGGTGGCGGTGTAAGCTCACGATCCTCATTATCATTGACATCCGCTTGTTCAGTTTTTTGTCCTTTAATTTTCGGTGCCTTCCGTATGCCAGAGCGTGAATTTTTCGACTTCAATTCAAGGATTCCAGCAAGGATGGGGATTCCAAAAGCTAACGTCTTACCGCTTCCGGTTTCTGCCGCACCGAGAATATCTTTCTTGCCAAGAATAGCTGCGGGTAAGGTCATAGCCTGGATTTCAGTGGGAGATTTAAAACCCTTCTCTGCCATTGCACGAAGAATTGGCTGCGGAACACCCAGACCATTCCAACCCTAAAACAGTGATCTAGTAAGAACACACATTTTCAGCATTTTTATAATACTTACCACTAAGTCGTCAATTTCCAATCCAGCACCAGTTCCTACAATCGTGTCAACTAGCTCTGGCACTTCCTCATCATCAGAGTCTGGCGGCGGTGGTCGTAGTAAAGCGAACCGATCTGGGGGATACTCTTCTTCTTCTTCCTTCTTATCCACTTGTTCATCTATATCATGCTTCCCTTTCTTCTTTGGAATAACTTGGCTATCGTTTCCTTTAGTTTTAAGCTTCTTTAATTGTTTCCGTCTCTCGCGTTTTTCTTTTTGTTTTTGAATTTTTTTCAAGGTTCTTTCCGTTAACTTTTCCTTTTTTGACTTCTGTTTGGACGAAGAATCATCGTCAGAATCGCTTTCCGTATCGTCATCATTATTGTCTTCCTCATTATCGTCCTCTGCCTTGCGTTTCTTACCCTCTTTTTTGCGCTCCATACGTTTTTGTTTTCGCGTTCCTTTGGGCTATAAATTGTTTATGAAATTAATAGAAAAATTCGAGGTTAAAATATATGGACTTACAATTGACGTTTCCACAATATCTGGCTTATAGTTCTCCAGAACCTCGAGACCGATTAGACCCTCGAAGTCCCCACCATCGTCGGAGATCACTTGGCCCTTGATTTTCACTTTCTGCCAATTTGCATTCGCGAGTATTTGGTCGATATTTTTATTGGACTTCGTCTTTGAATTAGTTTTCTGTTTTTTCTGCTTAACCGCTGGCATTGTATTTAGAATTTATTCAATTTAAATTTGAAAAACGAAAAATATTGTTGAGAAATATGTTGACAATTCTTCTGCATGCAACTTTTTGACAGCACTAACCGCACGTGTTTTTGTTTATCTTCCCATTTGTTTTGGGTTCTTTCGTTTACAGTTTTAGCAGCAATGTAAAACGGGGTTGCTATCGAATATTTAAATCAAATTGTTATAATTTGGACTAAATGGAACCATTATATTGTAGTAACGTCTTAAATAGAAACTAAATAGAAATTAAAATAATTCGGGTGTACAATGGAATCTATAAAAATTAGAAACTTAATAAGGATTAATTAAGTAACTTTATGCATATCATATTTCAGTGCATTTATCAACACTGCCAGCTGTTGGTAAAAGACGAGCAAAACCGAACTGGCACTGAAACATATTCTTCACAATGCAGAGGTTGTTGATTATCACAATGTATAAGTTTTTGTTTATCACTAACATTTGTCAATAGTTTTAACATAGTTCATATTAATTCTTGGAATATAATTGCGTCGAAACGCAATGCGTTGGGTGAATATTTTTTGAATTATTACATGCATTTGTTTAATAGTTCTTAAAATATTTACTAAGCTAACGATATGGTCGTATGTGGTACAACAGGAGCTACCGAGGGAATACCAAACGATTAACCGTCATCAGGCGATTTATTAATTAATTTTGTTGCTTCCACCAGCAACAATAGGTACTTATTTCCACCTGTTCTAAGAATAATAAGAATCCAACTACACGAATCTACCAGCTGGTGCTTTTTCAGACAAACGTTATCAAATAATTAATATATAATATAAAATATTGTACTACTTCTCCTAAATAAACATGACTATATTTTGCATCCATCAGCTGTTTCAAATTCATCTGCTAAATTCAAAACAGATGTTTTCCAATTAGTGTTGGAAAACATTTAAATATAATTACTTTTATTTACTTTTCACAGACTTAAATTTCATTCAATTTCTAAACCTATTAAAAATATAATTGAAAAATCATATTTATTTATATTATATGTGCTTCATATTTTATTTGTGCTTATAATATTTGTTCTCTAAAATATGGTTGTTGTTTATGACTACAAAAATAAATACTTAAAAATTATTGGTACTTATATATATTTATATATATAACAGATCTGTAAGACACATTCAATAATTTGCTTAACTAATATGTCAATGAAGTAATGAATTTTCATAAAAATTTGTTCTCATCCGATTATACAACATTTGTTACAACATTGTATTGGTACTTATATATATTTATGTATATAACAGATCTGTAAGACACATTCAATAATTTGCTTAACTAATATGTCAATGAAGTAATGAATTTTCATAAAAATTTGTTCTCATGTGATTATACAACATTTGTTACACTGCTATTTAAAAATTATTTTTCCTTATTCAATGATGTTCTCTTATACTAGTTGTTTTCTTGTCCTTAAATTCCTAGTCATGACCTGGGCATGTTTGTAGGTCATGTGGGCACGAAGACCCGGCAATTGCGCATACGCCCGGTTGCAAATCGTGCACTTGTACTTCTTCCTCTCCTCGTGCAGCTCCATGTGCTTCTTTAAATTGGAGTGGCAAGTGAAGGTTTTGTCGCACACTTTGCACACCTTGTTCCGTATGTTTAGATGTCCGTTCATATGATCGGTGAATTTGCCCTTCTCGTAGAATCCCTTATTGCACAGGGAGCATACGTAGGACGGCTGGTTGCGGTGGATGCGTTTGTGTATGTTGAAGAAGGACCAGGACTTAAAGGTCTTGCCGCACTGTTCGCAAACGTAGGGCTTCTCGCCGGTATGACTGCGAACGTGAATCGCCAGTTCGGTGGTCGTAGCGACTCGTTTTCCGCACTCCTTGCACTCGAATGGCAAATCGCCGCGATGTCGTCGTAGGTGGATGCTCATGTTGCCGGCCGAGGCGAAACCCTTGTTGCAGATCGAACAGACAAAAGGACTGGTGCCGTCGTGGGTCGACTTGTGCACCTTATACTGATCGGACGTGTTAACAATTAAATCACAATGTATACAGCGGAATGGTCCAATATTACTATCGAGAAATGTCGATAGTACCTCGTAGAACTGAAAGGACGGCTTGCTCTGGCCATCCCATGGTTTGTCCTTCCGAATTTGTTCCTTCTTTTCAATCGAATAGTTTCGTCGTAAATTCTTTAAAAGTTTCTCTAATTGATCTAATGTAAAATTCAGTCTTAGCTCATCGTTTATATGTTTCAACATGGACTGCAAGGCCTCTTTACGATATGCATTGGAGCGAAAATCCGGATGGTCGACAAACCATAGACATGGATGCTCCTTGTAGATTTCGATTATTTTCAAGGTGACGTCGCTGCTCAACACACCTTTCAACTCGTTGTCACTTTCAGTCTTGTCGGTGGAGCTTTCGCGTTTCCAGCGGTCCAGGCGACGAGCCATTTGCATGGGTTGCCGCAGGAACTCCATTTGCTCAAAGCACCATAGCCTCGGAATGTAGAGGCCCTTGCGATTCTGCATCTTCAGCAGATCGCTGCGGTACATGTTGCGTAGTTTCTTGATCTCCTCGGCGATCTCCTCGCCCGTCATTTCGTAGTTCAGGTCTGCCTTCAATTTCGGTGATATTTCCGCGTAGAGCTCCTTCTTGCCATTGTACTTGTATTCAGGATGATTGGGATTCCAAAGCATCTCGTAGCTTTTGAAGACGTTGAGAATGTAGGTCAGGACCTCTCTACTGTGCTTTGATACAGACTCGTGCGTTGAGGACTCCTGCGAAGATGAATGTTGCGAGGAGGTTTCCTACGAGACAAAATACGTTGTTCTATACTCGAACTGTACACTGAGAAAATTTTAAGTTTTTACCTCTTCTGGTGAAGTAGTGTCATCTATTAGTCCTTCGAAATTCAGAAAATCGTGAAGATCGGTCTGGAGCTCATTATCATTTAATGGGAGAAGCTGTTGAATAGATATTTATATATTTCAATAATAACTCATTTCTGGTTTGAAATAATTTCTGAGAAAAAAAAGTGCATATTTCTTGAGAATTTTCGCATTAATAACATTGAGCGGGCACAATCAATATCAATTCCTCTCAATTAATTTCAATTAATATAGTACAACAGTAAAACAAGAAATGCAACCTTATATGCCAGCACCTATAAAAAGTAATTCAAAGTACTTGGCAATATTATTCGAAATTCATATTAGTCGTGGAAGATCGCGGTCGCGGTTTTCTTTGAAACAATTATAAAAATGGATAATTCTCTTTGAACTTTTTAATTTCCGATGAAATTTCTTCATTCTTGATTCAAAAATAAAAATCTTCTAATTGCCTGCGTCAGTAAAAACTATATCGCAGACAATAATTAATCGCGTTATCATTTAACACTATTTCGGAATGTTTGTTCATTTATCACATCAGATGGAATTGTTTATGATACTCGAATTGATTTATTTGACATACGTTTATTATGTTCTCAATTATTGTTAATATAACGAATAAAAATGCGTGTTTATTCTCCTTTTTACACCCCAACTTCCAAAAATTCGTCACACATTCTGACGACGATTTTACACTCTCCGTGCCAATAACGAATATCAACGTATTAAGAAACAGACGTTATTTTTCGTTCATGTCATATGTATTAACGTTACCCTAAATTCATTGACGCTCTCGAAATTATTGAGCGTTTAATGGATCTTCTCCACCATAGGGGCCGAATGGGAGCAAATTCGATCATTTCGAAAGATGTCTTTATTATTACTTTGAGTTCAGTTGTTTGCTTACGATGCGTTTGCGTGATCTTGTTGGAAGCGTTTCTATTAAGGTTTATGAAGCGAGTTGCGCGCTACGATCGGCACGATCGAAGTTTAACCAAACACTTTTGTCGAAGATCGTGGCCCTTCCAGCAGATTATGAAGTTAACGAGTAACGCAATTGATAATAAAGAATCAAAATTAGAAGCAGAATACGAAAAGTAAAGTTTTCAGTATCCATAAGTTAGAGTGTTAGTGGAGTTTTACAAAACTGCAGTGATAACTGAACTGAATATTGTAGAATCAACGTTTTTGGCCCTTAAACAATAGTTGATCTGATAATCGATGTTTAGTCATCGTTGAATACTTCAGTCTGTCCATCGCAGGTATAGGGTGCGCACACACTCTTCAAGGACCACCGCCCGCCGTCCGTCAGTCCATGAAGCAATGAGGCGTGCAATCGCCACAATACGTTTCATTACTCATTTTCTGTGTACGCAAATGCCGTCGATACAATGAGAGAACGTTGCCTTTATTACGTCAGGAATTCTAATTGATAACGTACACACCAGTTTGCCCATCGTATCCACCCATTCGACCAATCCGTTGGTCGTCTCCGCTGCATTTATAAGTGTGTTCGTGTTCAATGTTTATTTGCGAGACCAACAGCTGGCTTAGAGTTTGAATAGAAAACGGGGAGAAAATCAAGTTTTATTCCGACGAAATTTCGAACTTACATTGAGGCAAAACCACCTGGGACCAGGGGTTGGTGATTCCACCCTATGGCAAATGGTTTGTTAGTTTCCCTCTATTTAGGGGTTGAGTTCAAGGCACACCTTATGTTTAATTGTATATATATTTTTTGAATTAAATTTCGAATTGCCTTTGTTTTGCGGAATATTTTCCATAATAAATGCAATTTGTGTTGTTGTTTTTTAATCTCAACATTTTCAAAATGTTTCTATTTTTGTGATGCGAGCTTTTGGAAGTTTTCCAAAAATTATGTACAACATTTTTTTTTTTCGATTTCTTGGTATATAGAGAAGGAGAAATTTGTTTATAATAAATATGCCGCATGTGATCTGTCGTTCTGAAATGTTATGGAAAATATTGAATGCAAGCGAATGAGGACAGTTTGGGAAATAATCCCAAAATAGTGCTCTGTCATCTTTGCACTTTGCCGTGAAATAATTGGCGAGGAAATACTTTCCAAGTAGGTGGAAATAAAATTAGAAATGGAGAAGAGGAAGGGGAAGGAGAAGAAACAAGTGGTTATTCCAAACAACAACTTTTCGGTCTAACTTAACCGTTTATGGGCCTATAAATTATTTTGATTTAATCTGAAACGATGCAGTTAGATAAGAAATGTGATATTGACAAGTGTTTAATTGACGAAATTAATGAAACCCTTTTATTGATCTTTCATGTGCGCTTCATTGGAAATTATTTAGGTTATGATGGAGTTTGCGGAAATTTCGTTGAGTAATTTTTAGGGAAATAGAAGAATGGTTTTCTTTATATCTATCTTTTGTTAAATCCACTTATCGAACATTGACTGACAGCATGTCTGCGAAACTAAGCAGAGTATGACGTTGAAATAATTTCACGTTGATAACATTAACCATCAGTTAATTACTATACGAGAAAAGCTCTTACCGACGTCATTGATGGATATAAAAATAAATTGCTATTTGTGTTCCTGATCCGAATGGCCTATAGGGATTGCCCTAGAATTTCGTGGAAGTACTTGCAATGCAGATTAAAATATATCAAACAAAATCTTTGCTATTTTCTTCTAGCGTGCGTATTTACACAAAGATATACGGTATTTACATACAATTGTATATCGGCCTTCCTTTGTTCGCAAAATCGGGGCAAACCCTTTCTTCTAAAAATAAATCAGCAACAATAAAACAGTAGCGACTCCAATTGATCGTTGGTCGATTCTGCCGCTATCTAGCTATCTATTTATTTATCAACAATAAATCCTCCAATAATCTATAGCAATATCTAAAGAGTTTCAAAAGAACGCGCAAAGACCACAACTAATCATTTATTGTGTTACGATAAGAATCGCGAGAACAGCCGGAGAACACGCGTTTAATTGGGAAGGAAACAACAACAAGTGAGAGAAACGAGAACCAAAACAATAAAAATAAAAAACACACAAAAATACAGCTAAACTTCACGTTTATTGATTAATTGATTTTTATTAAAAGCCACTTGTGTGCGTTATTAGAACACAATTTTCGGGTATTTAAAAAAACATTAATTCAACAAATTTTTCGGCCTCTTATCTTGCTCGGTCTGGGCAAACTCGAGATACTTGGTGTGGCAAGCAAAGCAAAGCCAAGTTAAGAAATGATAAAACATTGTAGAAAATGCGCCATCGATTACGACTTTTGCGGTGGGGCAAAGGGAGTAAGGGAGGGAGGGCGTAGGGGGAGTTTATTTATTTTTGTTGTTGGTTTCTTGGTTGTCGTTCTATCTTTACCTTTCACAAACAATGCGAAGGAACAAAAACGATAAATTAAATATGCTCTAGTTTAACTTACCTTGTTGTCCGTTGAGTGCTCGACACCGACATCGACGTCGGCTTCTCTCGGATGCAGCTCGGCGAGGGTCAGGGCGATTTTCTCCACTTCCTTCTGCATTTGCAGGTCGGTGAGTTCCATTGCCAACGGTGTTGGTGGTGCTGGTGGTGGTGGTAGGTCTGGTTGCAGTGGTATTTGTAGTGATTGTGGTGGGGACGGAAGTATGCTGGACGGCGGCAGTAATGGCCCAGTTAACTATTTGAAAATCGTTCGCAATTTCTATAATGACCTTACGTATTGCGAAACATTCGTCGAACTTACAAAGCATTTATTATTGAAATTCATTTCGTTTAGCTGCGAATGATGTTGTTGTTGTTGTTGGTGGTGTTGTTGTGTTTCCATATCTTCATCGCCACCGATCAACTCCTCCCCTCCGACAACGTCGTCAGTGCTGAAATAGAGCGCCCACAATTCATGGCTGTGGTGCTCTCTGATATGTTCCATGAATGTATCCAATTGTAAACAAATAGTCTGACAAAAAACACAATTCAAACCGAAGCATTTTTCATCCGGCGAGGCAGTAATTTCGCCACATTTTTTAAAATGTAAATAATCGTCGAACCGCCATTCGATTGTATCGACCGTTAAGTTCACGCTCGTACTTTTCATCGTTTGACCTGTGTCAGATCTACCAATTTCAAATAGGATCAAACGCTGCCGATTAGACGCAACTGAATGCTCCGACTTCACTCTCACTACTCTTTACTAATTGTGCAGTGAGTCAGTTTCAAGTTAAGTTCTTGTGCTTTGGCGATGCCAACTGCCGTATAACTGTGTTGTTGATTTGCTTTCAGAGTTGAATTGCTTTGCGTTTATATATTGAAAAAATAATTTACAGTAAGCTACAAAGAATGAAAAATTCTGATTTTAATATTTGGAAACTTTTAGAAAGCATTGAATAGAAATTATAATCTATATGCTAAAAAGTGTCAAACGAGTATTTTATACTCAGAGATGAACATATTATTTAATAAGATTTATGGCTCATGGACTTGCCAACTAGAGGGGATTTTCCCATTAATTTTCGTCATATGGTAACGTCCTAATGTACAATCATATGTTATTGACAGAAATTTGACATTTGGAATTACATCTTAGAAAACCTTATAATAGTGTTATTTAACAATTCATTAAAGAAAACATGCAAAACTGTGGTAAATTATTGACTATCGCAGTAAAGTGCAACCAGCGCAGCATCAGCACTACAGCTGCACTTGCGGGCAAGAGGAATTTCCGCAAATTTCCAGTGTTCAACAAACGCGGAACTCGCGCGGTGAAAGAGGCTCAACGGATACAGGCCGCCCCACCGGTTGCCATACATAAGCGTGGAGTACGAGATACTGGGCATTTAGTGAATGGAAAATATGTTGAGATCCCAGAAAAAATTCCAGAGCTAATTGTGCCCGATTTGAAAAATTGCAAGTTAAAGCCATATGTTTCATACAAGGCTCCAGAAGTAATACAATCGGAATTCACCAGCGTCGATCTCTTCAATGCAATCTATTCCCAAAAGATTATCGATGACTTCAAGGAAGGCAAACTTAACGATGATGGAAGTCCAATTCAGCCATCTGAATTCGAAAAGATGACACCGGAAGAGGCCTTGATACGTGCCAGAAAAACGGGTTCAGATATTTTTTAAGAAACATTTGTTTAGATTTTATTATAAAGGTTATCCTTAAAGAGCTACTTAAATAATTGGTTTTATTCTCTGAAAAATTTCTGGCGGAAGTTGTAGAGTTTTCTTGTCCATTTTTCAAGTTTTAACTGTGGGTCACCAATGAACTAGAAAAAGAAAAATGAAATGTTATATGTCATATGTACTTATAATTCAAAAACTAACATTTGGGTGGAATATTTCTTCTTTTTCAGTCTCCGCTTTCGGTGTAATTTTTGGTATTGAAACCGTTTCTGTGTCTAAATCGATGATGACTTTGTCGGGAACTTTTACGGGAGCCTCGCGATCTCGCGTGCTGTAAAATGTTTTCGGTACGAACTCATCCTCTTCGATGGTCTCTAGAGCCGCCTTTACTTGGCAATCGTTTAAATCAATGGGTGTCGCAGTAGTTGTAACAGGTGCCGGGATTGATGATGAGTTGTTATCTGAACTGTTTGCACGAATTTGACGGGTTCGGGAACTGGATTTCTTTGATGTTCGACTGCTACGGCTCGCGCTGCTTACACGACTATCCCTCGAACTAGATGATGATGATGAGGATGTGCTGTCGCTGCTACTGCTCCTGTGACGGTGATACTTTTTTGACTTCTTTGATTTTTTCTTCTTTGAGGTGGAACTGCGAGAGTGTGATGGGGATTTGGATCGATAGCGACGGGAACTATATTCTTTATCGCGATTGCGTTCACGATCTCTGTCACGATACCTATCTCTGTCGCGGGTTCGTTCCCTTTCACGATCTCGATCCCGGTCTCGTTCTCTGTCGCGATCCCGGCGGTCCCTAGTGCGATCACGCTCGCGGTCCTTTGAGGGCGACCGAGTGCCGTGCTTCGATTTATGACGTGAAGAACGGTAATCTGATTCTTTCATAATTTATTTAATTTTTTTTTTTTTTTTTATTTAAAAAATAATTAAATAGACATTGTAATCAATGAAGAGAATATGAATGTCTATGTTCCAAACAATTTCCAAATATAAAGTCGATTTCATCCAACTCAACTAAACGTAGAGGAACGTCAATTGTTGTAATCAATTAATGTCAAACTATTTGATTGCTTTGCAGCATGAAACATGACAGGGCAACTCTTAATTTATAAATTTTTGTTATATTGAGCTACGTTCTTAACAATAATTATTTGTTACTAGTTTCTTTTGTTTACCAACATAACACTTTTCGACGACAGAATTCCTGGATCCTCTATCTTTGGGATCCACTTCTTCTGTCAAAACATGCGGACAATTCTTAGAACCCCTGTGAAATTTCTACTCCGGAAACCAGAGTTAACATCAACTTCGCATATAAAGAAGTCATTTTGATCTGACTGTACTTAGGCACTCTAAGAATATACATTCTATAAGAGAAAAAGTAAGTATTAATTACGCACTTTGGTCTGAATAACTCAAGCTATAATAAATGATAAGAAATTAAATATTTATTATTTTTATAATTCCATTTTCCATTTATCTAAAATTGTTGTATAATTTTTTTTGATGGTAACTCTGTGATTGACAGCAATAACGCTTGCCGCCATTTTTTCTTATGTATCGTTAATCACATCGTACGGAGAAAATTTTGTTTTTCTTGAAGGAGATAATAATAAATAAATAAATATTTGATAAACTTTAGGATCGAAAGCACATTTGCATGTTCAGAGGCGATGATGCGTGTGACCAAAAGCGATATTAGTCTGGAACTGGATTGTTGGGTTGATGAATTGTCACCGGCACAATTAGCTGCATACGAGAGGGTCGCCAACGAACACAACGCCATTAAGAATGCTCTCAAAACAGCACTGAACTCCAACGAGGGAAAAGAATTATTCAACGGACAAGTATTTCAAGCCTACTCGTTTAAGGGTAAGGTATTACAGGAGTTAAAGGAAGCCACGTTACCCAAGAAGCCACCAAAGCCTGTAGAAACGCCCGCACAACAGGCTGCAGCTCGCAATGGACGTAAACGTGCATCGAATTACGTGTACTTGGAGACCACGGATGAAGAGGAAGATGATGTGCCACTGGCAAAGCGTATTGCAATGGCGTCCGGGAAGAAAGGTAGTAAAGCACATAAAAAAACTGGCGCATCTAGTGGAAAGGCATCTCCACAACTTAGTAAAAAGTCAGCTACAAGTAAAGGTACACCACCATCTAAGAGCGAAAAGGGATCAGCATCGACTCCGCCTGCTAACTTCAGACCATCTGAGATCAGTTCAGTTGGTGGATTGGTCATTGGCTCCGATGACAAAGCCGGAAAAGATGGCAAAGATAATAGTAAAGAAACCAAACTACAAGGCAAAACGTTCCCTTCACTAGTGGTGTTGGCGAAACCCTGGCTTAAAGTAAAAGACATGTCCGCAACACGCAGCAAATTGGATTCCAAAGTTAAATTAGTTCTTATGCTGACTCCAAACAAATTCACCGAGTGGCTTATACAGGAGGGATTGCTAAAATCCGAACAAAAATGCGCAAATCATCGTTCAAATGAATTAAAATTGGGTATGATGCTGAACAATGTATTTATATTTTAGTTTTTATGCTTGTTTTACTTTTAGGTGTGTATTCAGATGCAACCAAGTTTCCATACACAGGTGGTTATGTATGGATCAGCGAATGCTGCCCTATGCGTTTTGTTTCCGTTTTTCATGGATCAATATTTGAAGGAGCTCCTCATCCGCCCTCGTGCATTCTAAAATTGATCTACCATTGGTCGTGTCAGACTAATATTCAGAATGTAGTACAATGGGTTAAAGTAGATAATGTGTATATTAAAGGCGTATATACGTGGTTGCGGGCTGTGTGCACTTTGGCTGTTCATCAAAAGTGCAAAAAACTAGGTGGACCAGAAAAATTTGTTGAAGTACGTAGAATATATCAATAATATGAACTGATTCATGTTAAACCATTTTAATTTTTTATGAGATTAGGTTGGTGTAATTTCTTTGGGTACTACATCACAAGATGGCCAACAGCGTCAGGTAAAAGTTGAAGTGCTCGGTGTTTTGGATTATGCAGAGAAGACCATACGTTTGCGAGCCGTTGAACCAGTGTCAGATGCTGATCGTAACTATAAAAAACGTTTCCAAACAATTCTTGAACCGCTGCAGCGTTGGGTGAACAAGGATAGTATAATTTCTATCGATTTAACAGTCGATAAGATGACACTCTACTCTATGGGTTTTAAGAATATCGTACAAGCCGCTGCTACCGACAGTTCTGCCAAGCACACCAATTCTGCAGTAATGGACTACTTGCGTCGCATTGTGCCACGAATGTTCCAGAATACGTTATCATTATTATCACGTCAAATGATTCAACAATTCTTGGATGAACTAGTTTGGCGTGAACAGTTCGGAACATATGCGTTACAGGCTTTCAATAATATAACAGCACACATTGCGGAACAAACTCGAATGAATACAAATGAGACTTTAACCCAGCGTTTGTATCAGGTAAGAGTTCATAATGTCTTCATATGTACTGAATATATTGTACTAAAAACTTGTTTAAGGTTGCAACAAATCCATTCAAAGACTGGAGCATTTTACCTGCCAATGCCAAGGAGACACCGGCCAACACAACACCAAAACGATTGAAAAAACGTTAGTAAATATAATATTCATTTTCATCTTAACATAAATGATGTGCACACATTTCACTAATAACACAATAATAATTTTCTATTGCAGCAATTTCCTAATTATTGCGTCTAATTTCTGCTTAATTTAAGTCTTTTTTGGAATCACTCATCTTTTTGTACCTCAACTTCAGTTGAAATGTGTTATGTTGTTATAGCCATAATTTTTCTTTATTCATATACTGAAAAGTCTATATTTCTGTTAGGAAGCAACATTACTTAATGAAACAGTTTTCTTAGTATATATTTCTCAGTATAAATAGTCTTGATTTCTCCCTCTACTTGCTTATAGATTTATAAATGTCAAAAAGTTGAGTTTCGCAATACCTTCAATAGAAATGTTGCTTCTATAATAGTGTTTTGAACTTTTGTGAAAATTTTTCGAAAATTAATGTAATTAATTTAAAATTTATAGAAAAAACGCAGTGTTATACAATTTTATATTAGTTTACACAAAAAGCATAATATCTAATATTAAATAATAAAAATGAAAATAAATAAATTTAAAAACGTTTAAATAAACTATCGAAAATTACACAACAAATTTTCTGTTTTTATTTCTTCCATATTTGAAAATGATATTATTAGTATTATGCTTTTTGTTACTGGGATTCGAGGAAGTTGTGATTTTGAAATAGAAGAACAATTCTAATATATAAAACGGTGGCTTTCAGATTAGGTGCATATATTATTCAGATCATATATTTGGAGGTTCGGTTTTTATTTCCAAAGGTTTATTTCTAGGTAGTGTAATAGAAGAACGGAAAAATCGAATGCTCTATTCTGGTAGATTAATGTATTCGAATTTCTTGTTTTCATTCTAGCTATCAATGATGCAGATTATGCTCATCCTGAAAAATTTAGTTTGAAATCTATTAAGAAGGAGCGAGATGTTGTAAAGGAAACAACACCAACACCTACTGGTAAACGGCGCGCAGCTGTTGTTGCTGCTGCAGCCGCAGCTGCCGCGCTCGAAGATGATTATCGTGTTGAAAAGAAACCTAGTGCAAACAAATATGCAGCATCTGTCAAGAACTCCGCAATTAAAACACCTGTGTCTATCGCAAAGAATCAACCTACCACCTCCAAGAAAGTTTTAGTTGACACTAAAAATTTGAAAAAGGATAAAGAAGATGATGATTTCAAAGGATTGGAGGAAATGTACTATGGCGTACACGATGGCACAGATTGCAACTATGAAAGTTTTCCATATTCAGTTTCCTCGGAAGAGGATGTTAGTGGAACGTCAGAACAAATACCCCAATACGTAGATTGTCCCATATGCGATACTACAGAATCTTTTGATTCCAATGAGAAATTACAAACACATTTAGTTTCACACATATCCATCGATGGTAAGGATCATCAGTTCCAGTGCTTGTTCTGTCTGGACAAACATGCCAGCGAGACGGTTCTTTCTAAGCACAATCAGATCATGCATCCCACCGAGACAAAAACTGCGTCGTCTGCCTCATATCATTGTTTAATATGCCAGCAGCGTTATAATTCACTTTTCTCGCTGCAAACACATTTACAGAAAATACACAATTTGTTGGAGTTGCCCTACTGTTGCCAGGCATGCGGATATCGTTCGTCATCGCACCGTGATGTAGTTCGTCACTTCTACGATGATCATAAAAATCAGAACTTCTTGCAGTGTCCATTCTGCTTGGATGTAAGTTCAAATTTTTTTGGAAATTATTTGTGAACTATATAATTAGAAATGTCATTTTCTTAGATATTCCGTTTCGCTTATAAGGGTAAATTGAAAATGAGCAATATAGAGAATTACTATATGCATCTTCGACAGCATATTTCCAAGAAAGATCCACAATTACGATGTGCCAAATGCGCTTTGAGTTTTATCGACAAAGGTGAATAGCTCTAAAAAGAAAAGAAAAATAGAAATAATGATTATAATCTGTAATCGCAGGTGCTTTGAAGCAGCATACATCAAATCATCATAACACTCTTCTCAAAAACTCACAGGAAGTTCGCATTTTGTTAAACAATTCGACATTAATTCCAGCACCGAAGGTATGCTTGACTTGCCTTCCTGAATAACGAATATAAGCTAATCTTCTATCACAGATACGAACGCACCATCGTGAACCACTGCCATTTGTTATTCAACAGAAATTCGGCGACTTCTTTGCCTTTATCGATGGCTCTATATGTGCGGAATGTAATGGTGAAATTATCAATGAGGATCACTTTATGTAATTAAAATAATCTTTTATTTTAATTCGATATTTATCGGCATATCACTATTTCAGCGGAGCAATGAAGTGTAATAAATGCAATTACAATACTTGTTGTGAACGAGCGATGTTCGAACACACAGCGGTTTGCGTGGGCAATGAAGGACTAAAAGATGGAATGGAGTTACCACTTCCTAATGAAATGCATTGCATTTGCGGATTTTCTACCGCAATTGGCAATAAGATGGCTCATCACTTGGCTACATGTGGACAAAAATCAGCATACTCTACAATAGAGTTGGCGCAAGAAAATACAGTGAAGCGAAATATGTTGGATATGTTGGGCTTAGTGCGTCGCGATGGAGAACCAGGAGTAGAAAGTGAAGATGGCGGGACCACCTTATCAACCGTTTCTGATATCGTTCACACGGGCATAGACGGCAATTCTGTAGAGGATCATATAGCACAAATACATCACGAGCAACCTCAAATGCAATCCCAACACCTGGAACAACAACAACCTATTGTGGAACCAACTCCAATACCATTCGGTGAAATGGAAGCTGCTCCCGTAGCAGTTGTTGCCACTCCGAATCAACAACAGCAGCAGCCACAACAGCAACCACTTGAACAACAACACTATAGTCACATTGTTGATTCTCAACTTCAACAGCAGCAGCAAGCTCAGCAGCAATATCATATCAGTTTTGGTCAACCCGAAGTTCAGCATCACGCGCTGAATACTTCAGATATCGACATGCCGCTGATCGGTGAACTTCCAGATCCTAATCCTCCGCAGACACCCCAGTTTATTGGTGAGATTCATACGCCAATGTTTGATGCCGTTGCAGCTGCTGAGCAGCAACATTACCATCAGATGATGCAACAACAACATCACCATCAATGAAAATGATCAAAAATGCGGCAGCGCGAGTATGTGTTGCCCTGGCACAATTTCTGAACATTTTTGGTTGTAATTTTGGAGAATTGTAATTCTTTAAATTTAGTTGATTCTTTTGCGTGAGAAATATTAAATATTTTATCATGATTTGCAATTTTTTATGAATAAATGTCAAAATATTTTGGTAAGTCATATTTTTTTTTTTAAAGTAAAAAGTTTTTTTTGCAGAATGATACTATTCGAAAATTGCATTCATCCATTTTTATGGAAACGCTCTTCCAGAAGAAATGAAAAAAAAAAAAATAAATAAATAAAAACAATGTTTGTTGATTAATGCAATGAGAAATATACAGTAATATAATATTAGTTTTAAGACAATTTAATAATGTACATTATGCTTACAAATAATAAAATTATGTCATTACGAATATAAGCATAGAAAGTGGAAGAAAACACATGTGCAAACAAGGAGATAACATTTTTTACATATACACCAAACCATTACATAATAATAATATATTAACAATAAAATACTTTAATAATCAATGTAAAATTGATATTTAATATTGTAACTAAATACATCATATACAAAAACTTGATTGTTGTGAAATTATAAATAAGATAAAAATGTTGTAGAAATTGAAAGCATAAAAATGAAAATTATTAAAATGGCTTAAATAAAAATATTGTCTTCGTACAAAGACCATTTCTTCTATTTGGACTTTTTAGATTATAAAAGTATATGGTATATCCCTATTGATGATTGTTATTTTTGAGTCGAGATTTCGATTTCTGTAAGGCCGACAATACCAATGCCATGTCCAGTTCTTTCTGAGAGCCTCGTTCGCTATCCAATGTGATTTCAGGAGCTCTATCGTGAAACCGTGCCAGCACTCGAGAACGATAATCTTTAATTAGTGCGAAAATGTAGTACAATATAACGTGAATGTAATGTGTGTATTCAAAAATTACCCACACTCCCTGCTAACGGATTCCCCGTCAATCGCAATGTCTCCAAAATGGGTAGACACGCTACATGGTCTACTTCTTCGAGATCATCGATTTGATTGCAACTTAAGTCCAAATTGACCAACGACAAAAGTTTACGTAGGCCCGACAACTTAGTTAACCGATTCTGAGATAACTTTAGTGTCACTAAATTGCCTAATTCCAAATGCCAGTCCATGCATTCTGATATGAGATTCACGGAAAGTGAGAGAACTTGAAGATGCGGCAGCTCAGCAAGATTTTGTATAGATTTTATACGATTCTGTTCCAGTACTAGTTTTCTTAAAAGCGGTGTCGTTCGAATACTCGAATCGATTTGTGTTAATAAATTGCCCGTGAAATCCAATTCCTTTATTTGCTGCCAAGTCGAGCGCACGTCTCCTTCATTAATGCTGCACATGGATGTGCACGAAACGGTGTCCACCAGATCTTTGTGTAGATTATCGCACATGAGGACTTGATTGATGCGTGTTATAGTTGTGTTGTGTACACAGATGGAAGTTAGGGTGGGCTTTAAAAGTCCTGAAAGAGTAATTTTTAAATGTCATTCAACTTATATACCAATTTAACTACATACCAATATCAACGATATTCTCTGTTGAAAGACCATAGAATTTTAAAGTTTTCAAATTACGGAATGCATTTAAGTTAAAACAAAGATTCTTGGGAATGATATTACTACGACCAATTGGAACATCCACAGTATTGTAATCGTTTCCGATGTTGGAATTATCCTTCAAAACATAATTTAATTTATTTTATTACAGTTTGTTATTTTGTTTACTTCCACTAACCTTAACGGGGGTAACAATAAGAACCTCGAGCTGAGTGCAGAAATCCAAAACATGTGAGAAGTCAAATTTACCTCTTTGTTCGATAGTCTCTGGAGGACAGGGCAGACCTAGTCGCTCGCTGATTGCATAAACCTAAAAGACAGAATTTCTATTTCAGTTAAACAATTGTGATATGAGTAGATTATGTATGACCTCAAGGGCCGATAAATCAAATTCCATTTTCTTGTTAAGGAGAGATTCTCCACACTCATTGAAGAGTTTTGCCAAGTCCTGAAGCAAGTAAATAATATCGTATTTGTTGAAATCGAGGAACTCTGCCAGCACACGAGGCAACTGAATCCGAAAGAAAACGAGAAGTTCTTGTAAATATTTCTCAAGCTGTTGACGACGTTGTTCCAGAAATGCAGGATTCTTATTGCCAACAATCTAAAAGAGGATCAAAATAACTTACTATAGTCTACATGTAAGCTAACACTTGGTTTTACCTTCTTCGGCGGTAATAACTTTCTGGATATTGCAATTTCCTCCACGAGCTTCTCATTCATTTGATCAAAATCCTTGTAACGACGCTCCACCATCCACTCAACATTTTTGACACGCACTTTGATATCGTAGTATGTCACGCCGGTGGAAGATTCAATGTACCTGGGAATGGTTACCTCAGTGTCGCCGTTGTGGCGGAAATAACACGACATTGCTATCTGTGTCTATATAGTAACCTCCGAACCTGGCTAATAATATTATTTCTTGAGCACCAAAACTGGCTGAAGCACACACAGGTTGTTGAGCAAAATAAGCTGATCATTTATCTCGTGATTTTTTTTTTTTTACAAATCTAATTAGACCTAGTTTTTTCCACACAAATACGATAATTTATACAAACACGAATTACACAACATATTAAAAGACGGTAGAAACAGCAGATTTGTCAGAATTCGGTGAAATATGTATGAATTATTGCACTGTTTATTGTAAATTTCGATCTATAATTTAATGCATATTTGTTAGAATTGACCGATTTTTGCAGCCAGGCTGCAGCCGAATTTAATTAATGAACAGCTGATGACGGTCCACTGACAGATTCCATTGATGGGGGCGGAAACAAATTTATTCCAGTCCTTCCTGAGCATACATCAATTTAACCAAAATTCAATTCGTTATCAAAAATAAAAATGTTATGTACAATAAGCATTTTATATTATTGTTTCATATTGTGTATCATTACACTCAAAATAATTAGCTCGTCAGCTAAAATGAAAAATCTACAATTATTCTAATTGTATTTATTAAACTTATTATTGTATTTTGTAGTACTTTATTCCAAGTGGGAAGCGACCATTTGTTGTTGGGTTATTTTCCCTATGTTTCCACTCCAGTTCCTCTGAAATTGTTTGAACAGCTGCTATAGCTGTCAACCAAACTGCAAAATATTCTACCTTTTTTGTTTATAGTTCTTCGTTGGCGTTTCTGCGTCCGAAAATTTTCTTTAGTTTTGTTGTTGTTACTACGTGAACATTTTCGGATTATTTATCAAAAATTGTTAAAAAATGCAATTTGAAATTCTATAAGAATACTAAATAAGATGGCTTTTTTACAAGACTGCATAATTGTGTTTGTGTCACAGGTTTGCTTCACATTTCGTAGTCTTTGGTGAATTTAATTTTAAAATATTTTCGTTCTTTCTTTATTTTGTGAAAACTAGCTTTTATTTTTCGCCGGTGGTTGGCTTTTTTTCGTGAAACAACTCTTCAAAAACTATGAGATTCGTCACATTTCCGTTCAGTTGATTTTTTCTGTCACATTCGCACTCTCGATAACAATGTTCGAGCTAATAATTTTCGAGATTCTTGGAGTTCTGGAGTCCAGCTCACGCTACTTCCACTGGCGTCTCGGGCTGACGCTGTTGCTGCTGATGGTGATCGCCGTGATTCCACTATACATTTGCTATTCAGTTCTCAATAGCATTTCGTTTGGTAAATCTCCGTTCTGTTTTAATTTACTTCATTATTTTCATAATATTCCTGTGCTTTGTAGTTTCTGCCAAGTGGGTACGCATCATGACCATATGTTGTTGGTTCGTTTTCCTCTATGGACTATGGAAAATAGGAGACCCGTTCCCATTGTTGAGCGTCTCACATGGCATTTTCACAATCGAACAGGTTGATATCTACTTATTATCTATTATCTTATTGATTTCTTTATTACTTGTTTATTATTTTCAGGGTGTGTCACGCATAGGTGTTATTGGCGTCACAGTGATGGCGATACTATCAGGATTTGGTGCAGTCAATTGTCCGTATACGAGCATGACCTATTTCATCAAGTAAACATATACTTTCTATAAGAGTTTTCTTGGAACTTTCAGTGGTATATTTTCTGTTCGTTAAGGCCTGTTTCCCAAAGTGACGTCATAAATTTGGAACGCCGTTTGGCGCTGACTGTGGATATGATCACAGGAAAGAAGAAACGCATAGCTTTGGAAATGAATCGACGCACTAAGAATAATCAGACGAAGCCTCGTCTTTGGAATATTTTGCGATCGGCGGTCGATCGGGTGGATTCTGGCGCAGAAAGTAATTGCATTGGTCTTCTTTCGTTCTTCTTCAATATAATGTTTATTTGTGTAATTATTTCAGACATCACTCAATTGCGAATGGAAGTCTATGGTCTGGAGGAGGTTATGCGTCAGATCTTCTTGGAGATAAATTCATTGAAGACGATGCAGGAGCGTCAAAAGTGGTCGCAAACATTACAAGGAAAATATTTCAATGTTATTGGACATTTCTTTAGTATTTACTGTTTATGGAAGATTTTCATTGTGAGTATGAAATATATATTGATGAAAAAATCAATTTTTTGTAAATACAATTCTAGTGCACTGTCAATATAATATTCGATCGTGTTGGCCGCAAGGATCCAGTGACGCGTGGTCTAGAAATCGCTGTGCATTGGTGCGGATTCGATATAGATTTAGCCTTTTGGAATCAGCACATTTCTTTTATGCTCGTGGGCTGCATTGTGGTAACATCTATACGCGGATTGCTGCTGACTCTTACCAAAGTAAATATTAAAATACTAAATATATAACTTCAACTAAAGCGCGATCTCCTTGCAGTTCTTCTACAGAATATCATCTAGTAAATCTTCAAATATTATAGTACTGATATTAGCCCAAATTATGGGGATGTACTTCTGCTCATCGGTGCTGCTGATGCGCATGAATATGCCCGCGGAATATCGTGTGATAATTACCGAAGTCCTAGGTAGTTTACATTTCAATTTCTACCATCGTTGGTTCGATGTGATATTTTTAGTCAGCGCTCTAACGACAATACTTGTTTTATATCTATCGCAAAAACCATGGAATTACAACGATTCCACACTAGATTAAATGCTACTAGCTTACAATTAGGTGTATATTTAATAGTGTAAAGATAACGATGCCTTTATAGTTTTGTTTTTTTCTTGTTTTAAAAAACAAACTATTTGCACTACATTCTTTATAATTATCGCAATTATCATCCAAAAATTAATGATAATAAACTATCTTATATAAATGTACATTTAGAATTTATAAAAGTGTAATCTAAATAAATAATTTATATTCACCAATTTTACGCCTGTCGACGATCGAAAAACCTTTACTAGAAGAAATAATATTAAATATTTTTTACTATATTTTTACTGAATAAAAGGACGAAATGATAGCAGAAATTTCAACAAAGGGATTAAAGGATTTAAATTTTGTTTTGAAAAAAAAAGAAACTAAAAAATTTAAATTATAATTATTCAGAGAAGATTTCTATGATAAGGATAATCAAATAATCAAATAATAATCAAAAAACAAAAACAAAATTTATAAATGGGAATTAATTTTCCAGGCGACGACTGTTGTTATAGACACGAACAAAAACCACAACGCTTTTTGAGAAATATTTTTATTTCCAATTAGTACATTAATACAAATGACTGATATGCCACTTGAATCTGAGCATGAAGCAATATCAATCATACTTAATTAACTCCTTTTTAGAACCATCTCGCTGGCAACAACAATGTCTTGTATTTAATTTTCCACGCTAAACTAATTTCCGTTTCCTTGCGGCGACACTTCCGCTTCCTGGCCCCGAGTAACTCCTTCGCCGTCACCCGTCAGTCGGCAGCAGCCACTAATCACAATCAACACGTGATAGCATGCACAGGAAGGGTGGTTGGGAGCGAAGAGGACGAGTCGTGGGGGACGAGGGGGAGGGAAGGGCCAACAGTTGTCGGCGGCGTGGAGAGTGTAATAAACTGAGGGAACATTAATAAATAATAAATTACATGTCCATTTAATAGCCCACGCCGGCGTAAACATTTTTACCAATCCTCGTTCAGATCATTCATGACCAACGCCCGCGTCTCCCGCCCCGCCCCTACCCGCTCACGTACGCGCCCGCCAGGTGGAGGAGGTAGGGAGGCAGCCGCCACACGCGCCCTGAAAGAGGCCCGGAAATAGGGCTTTCCTGAAATTGGCGCTCCTTTAAATTCGCTGGCGTGTCTGTAGGAAATAATAAAAAAGCAATGTTCCTCCCTCACACACTCTCATACACACACACAAGCCACCCCTTGGCCCGAAAAAATTTGTCATCGATTAATTTTCATATGCTGTCGGCGCTCATCGGGCGGCGGAGGACGCGCAGACAGACGGATGGACGAGCGGAAGGACGGCGGAAGGAGGCCTGGACAGTCGGCCAAAAGCTCGCCATGCGTCCGGCGACCTGCGGCCCGCTCCTGGGCGGCCTTAAGGCCAAAAACAGCCCTCGCTTCCGGTCGCCTGCATGCGGCCGGTGCAATTTTGTAGCATACATTTAGGCGTCTAGCCAGCCCGACACGGCCAGCGTGACCGAGCGAGTGAAAACAGCGGGAGACCGTGAGAGAGAGGGGGAGAGCGAGCGAGAGCGTGCGCGTGTTCAGTTAAATGGCGGGCACAAAAACACACAGTGCATGATGCAAACAAAGGCAAAACGGAAAAGAAACTGAATGCGAGCGGACGAACGGTAGATGGAGGCGAGATTAAACGCAGGCTCGAAAACCACAATGGCAGGAGCCACAAGTAGTGGCAGGCGCCCAGGCGTGGGCAAACCGCGGGGCGCGAAATGTGACCATTAGAAAAAGTTCATTTCTATTTTTATTCTCCCATAAGTCTTTAAAAACTATTGTTAGACCTGCTTTTGCTTGTTCGATTACATTTAAAATATTTTTATTTGATTTTATTTTCTCTGGATTCGATGACGTTGCCCACCCCTGGGTGATTTAGCGGCCATTTCGCAGGCAAAGGCGTTGGCTCCACTTAAATAATCCGCCGGACGCACGGCGAAACAGGTGCGAAATCCGCAGAAAACATGCATATTTCTCGAATTTATGGCATATCCATTAAACAGCGATGAAAAATTTCAAAGAGCTGGGTGGAAAATTAATTTTTTTTTTATTGAATTTTCAACCTTCTGCAAAATGCAACTCGCGAGTTGGCAACACTCATTTTGCACGAGAGCGGTTTTTTTTCGAGACGACTTCAGGTTTTTTTCTTCCCCCGACGGTGGCACAAAAAGCTTTATGAATGCATATAGAGATTCCCCCATATTGATATCCATCACACACACACATGTATGTAGGTATATGCACGTGTATTTGTTGGTTCATATATCAAAATATTTGCCCAAATTGAATGGCATTCGCCGGGGGCGCAAAAACGCAGTGACTTCATTTTCGCCAACAGGACGAAGACGACGACGAAGAGGACGACGAGGATGAGGACGAGGACGTTGTCGAAGGACCTTCGCCTTTTGCTCCACGTCGAAGTTATCGCAGAAGGTTACATCAATGACACACACATGTCTGCCTCACGCCCATGCACACACACATACTCACACTCTCTCTCTCTCTCTCTCTCTATCTCCTACACACACGTCTGCACTCGACAGTCGCGTCTGGCGCTGGGAAGCGATTTCGCTCGTCCGCCAGCCGACGGCGCGGAAATTTTCGTAGCATACTTCGCGGCGCGCCGAACATGTGTGAGCCAAAATAACACACATTTGGGCGCACGAGCATCGATAACAAGACCAGGAGATGACGACCAAGAGCTCGGGAGGGGGCCGAAGAAAGGGGAGAAGGCGACAGGAGGGGACGAGACGAACCAGAAGGAAATGCATGTTTAGTTCTGGTGGGAAATATGGCACTGAAAGGATTATCGTGTGCCGACCCACGAACACGCCGCTCACACACACCCACACACGTCTGCCGCAACAGCGGAGAGAGAGGATTGTCTGAGTTCGTCTGGGCCCCGGCTGATTCCGGCGACCTGTCGCGGCGATGAGCGGGGAGTCAAAAATGAAATTATTCCCCTGGGTTCCCGGCACCTCATTATGAGCCGAGTTAATTAGGTAATTGCCGAAAATATCACAACTGGATTTCGGGAAAACTGAAAGCGACGAGGGTCCTCAGAACACGGGTCTTAGAAAGGAGATGGAAATAGCAAATAACCCTGAAACAAACGTCTTTACTTCGATGGGACAAGGGTTAATCGATGGGCAAAAAACATGGATATCGCTTTTCAAGGATCGTCCGAGCCTCACCCGTCTTCGGGTGGATCTCAGCTTACCTACTTCGTCCCTTAATTAAGCCCAAAGGACATCATACCATTTGAAGTCACCTCTCCTCAAGATCGGGCTCTCAAGTTCAACGAACACGGGTCCCTCGACCGAGAGCAGCATCCGACAGCGTCCGCAGTTGAAGGAGGAGGAAGGCGGAGATTCCGCCCTCTCCCTCGAACAAAGGAGCTCATGCTTATCGCCCTGAATAGCCTCGAGAGGCTCTCATTAAAGCGCGTTCCAAGGAGCCATCGAGGCGACGATGGGGACGATGATGGGGACGACGAGGAGGACGTCGAATGAATGGTACCTAATTTCATCAATATTCAATGAACTGAAAAATCCAACGAGCAGGATGAACCGGCGGAGAAAGAAAGAGAAGAATAGTGACATCATGTTGCCGGCAGCCGGCGGAAGGGGAGGGGAGAGAGGGAGAGGGGGACAGGATAAGACAGCACCGATAGCGGAAGGAGAGCCAGGATGGAAGGAAGGAAGTGAAAGGAGCGGAAGAGCCGGCATCGTTGGTGATGGTCAAGAGACGCGCACAGATGCAGCCGGAGTCGCAGACACTATCTCTCCCTCTCTCCCTCTCTCTCTTCCTCTCTCTCTTCCTCTCTCTTTCTGTCTTTCTGTCACTCTCGCGCCAGACGATGGCGCTGATGACGATCAGGAGGTGGGAGCGAATCGTGGCAAACATGACTTGAGAAAAGCCGGCTCCCAGATTTCCTCAGCACAGACGAGTCGTGCAGAGAAGGAGAGACGGAGGGAGAGAGAGAGAGAGAGAGAGAGGGAGAGATAAAGGCAATGCCATAGCGACTGTGAGTGGCAGCGAACAAGTGGCGAGTGGGGGGCGAGCGAGAGCGATAACCACAATTAAAGCGAACTCCCTCGACCGTTTATTGCTTAAATTCCGTGGAAACCCCAGCCGAATACAGTGGCGGCCACAAGTATTCGCACATCGAAAGCCCACAATCGACGCTCCACTGATTCGTGGACTCCTGCGCTCCCCAACTAACCCCCCCCCCCCTGTAGTTCAATCGTCTTCCATGCGCTCTCCTCGTCCCTGCCGTCTTCGCTACCCAGCCTCCACCTCTTCCCAACCTGCACCTCTTCCACGCCTTCTCTTCCGCTCTCCAGCCGCTCTTCGGCGTCAACCACTCCCCATCGTTTGCTCCCCATCCTTCTACCGCCATTCCTTCTTTCCACAGCTCCCGGTCTTCCTGTGGCTTTGACGCTCAGCCCAACCCCAATTGTGGTTTTCGCCGTGGCCCATCCCTGATCGTCCTCGTCTGCGTCTTTGTCCTCGTTCTCGTCCTCGTCGCCGACCTCCACAAGGAATTCGCCCTCCTCCTCCTCCGCCTGCTCCTCCCCATCCTTCGAATATTTGTCGCCGCGAAGGGGTTCGACGTGTCGACTCGTGCTTTCTATTTTCACGCCGACCTCCTCGATGTGTTTCGAGTCGTCCTCGGCGTCGCCTCTCGATCTCGTTATCTTTCATACTCTCTCTCTCTCTCTTTTTCCCTCTATCTTCCCAGTTTTGTCCCTCTATTCCATTCTGTTCCCTCTGTCGATCCCTCTACCTTTCTCTCTGTCCTTTCCTCTGTCTTTCCCTCCGTCTTTCTCTGTGAGATTTTCCTCTGCCTTTCCCTCTGTCTTTCCTCCTCCATTTTCCTCTCTCTTTCCTGTCTGTCTATCTGTGTCTCCCTTTCCCAGCCACAGGAGGCCAGGGAGTAGTCTGGAAGCACGGCCGCTGTCTCCCTCTTTCTTAGAGGTTCGCTCTCGTTTTCTCTCCAAATGTTTGGGAAAATTTCGCCATGGAAGAGTGAGGAAGAGAAAGAGAGAGGGGCAGAGCAAGGATTTTGTTGAAATTCACGTTTTGTTGGTAGTCGTCAATTGTTGCTGTGGATAGAAGTGAATTGTTGTTGGTTTCATTGTTGTTGTTGATAGTCGTATTGTTCATAATGTTGTTTTTGTTGATGTTTTCTTGATCTTGTTGTTGTTTCCCTTGTTGTTGTCGTTGTTTTCTTTGCTGTTTTAGTTGTTTTGTTCATTTACGTTGTTGTTTTTTTCTCATCGTTGTTGTTGTTGTTTTGTTATTCTTTGTTATTGCTTTTTTCTCTACTCCTTCTGCCTTTAAGTTCAATATTGTTGTTCTGTTGGCATTATTGTTGTTGTTGTGGCTATTGTGTTATTGTTGTTCCTTTGTGTTATTGTTGTTGCTTTGTGTTATTGTTGTTGCTTTTGCTGTCGCTGGTGCTGTTGTTGTCGTTGCCGCTGATCACCAGAGCCGAAGCCCAGACCTCGGACTCAGCTGGGTGTGTTCGAGGCCCGGCGTGGGTCTGTTCGAGTACGAAAGCACTTTAACTGTAATTGTATCGTTGCTACAGGACCCCGCAGACCGCCATACAGGGGGAGCAGGAAAACTCCCACGATCCTGGATCAGTTGCAGAGAGAGAGAGGGAGAGGGAGGGAGGACTTGAGGTAAAAAAGCTGCGTTCGCATTGTCTGATGCTGGCCTCTGAACTTATGGATACTGGATTTTGAAAAAATTACTCCAAATTCTCACACCTTCCTCGACGATCCCCGGCCTGCAGCACCCTGTATCCGGGACCCGGGGAATGATTCCCGCGCCAACATGATAGCCACAGACAGAAATAACAATGGGGCCCATACACACACACACACACACACACACACGAACAGAAACCCCTCGCCCACTCCCAGGCCGGGCAGAACTGGGAGCGTTCGGTGAAATCCTAAAGGATACATTTAAACAACGCGCACACACACGCACACCTACACTTTCAAATCCACTCCTCGATGGCGAGGACGGTGGGAGCTCGTCGCAGAATGGGAGGAGGGTTTTGAACTAAACGAAAAATGATGTTATTCTCATTTCATCCTCACTTCGCTCACTTCGAAGCGCCGCCGCATGGGGTGGCTTTGTACGTGTTCGTGTGCGTGTGGGTGTGCGTGTGGTCGCATCGTCTGCGCGTGGCTGTGTGGCAGCCGTCTACAGACGAGCTTTTCGGCCTGGCGCCCCTGGGCTGCGTGGAGGATTTTTGGGGATAGCACATGAGTGTGTGTGTGTGTGTGTGTGTGAGGACCGTCTGCCGGCTGTTGAAGTCGTATACGTGTGCGTGGTGGTCGTGTGTTCGTTTCCTAGTCTTCCTCCGCTTGAGTTGACATCGACTCCCGTCTGGATGCCGCGACGTCGGACGGACAGACGAGTGCTCGCGTGGAGCACGCAGATTCCTAGTGAGTCCTCTTCTTGTTGTTGTTATCATTGGTTGAATCGTTTCACTGTTGTTGTTTTTATTGTTGTTGTTGCAATCTGGTCTCGCCGCGTCTCTGCAGCGTCTGCGAACGTGTTCCTTCGTGTTTCCATCGCTCACGCAGTCAGTCGCACGCTCGTCGCCCGTTCGCACACTCGGTGGTTGTTCGCTCGTTACTTTGCTCGTCGTTCCGAGCTCGGCAATTCGTTGCTTGGTTCGTTCGTTAGTTACTCGCTCAATTGTTGCTTGTTCATACATTCGTTCGTTAGTTCGTAAGAACCTTTGTCTGCTCGCTCGTTTGTTTGTTCACTTGCTCGCTTGATTGTGCAGTCGCTCGTTCGGTTGTTCGTTCGCTCGCTCGTTCGTTCGTTCGTTCGTTTGTTCATTCGCCCCCACTCGTTTGGCTCATCTGGAAAAGCGTCGTCGCTCCCAGCGAGTCGTCGTCAGTCGCTCGTGTCCCCCGGCATCAGTTGCGTGCATTTCTTCGCCCGTCGTCGTCGTCGTTGCTTTTGTCTCTGTGTCGCAGACGCCGTCGTCGCCCTGTCGTAGTCTCGCTGTCTTCGTCCTCTGCACACTCGTTTCCCCCCGCAAAAACTCTGTGTATCCGGTGTCGCAGCGCCTACGAAAAAAGTAGAAACAAAAAGAGAAAAAACCAGTACGATTAAATACGATATTTTTAGCATGATAAACGACTGCGACGAGTCGCGGTTGGGGCGGGAGGCTGGAGCATAATTTCGGCTTCGCGAAAAGCCAGACAGTCGGCTTGTTGTTGGTGGCGTCGTTGTTGATGTTGTTGCTGCATTTGTTGTAGGCAACAACAACACGAGCTCCGACAAGGTGTGAAAACCCCCATTTCCGGAGTGGCGACCGGAAGCGGAAAGCAAAGTGAAATAAAACCCGAATGCGATTAACAATAAACGAGGACTCAGTGTGGATTTTGTTGTTGGCCTTGGAGGAGGAGGATTTTTTATTCGGAATTCGGAAATTTAGAACAAAATACGAAAAAATTGTTTTCCTTGTCTGATTTAAATATTTTTTCCATTTGAGTTTTTAATTTTTGTGATTTTGTAATTCTTTTAAATGTCGTGATTTTGTAATTTATGGTTGTGTATTTTTTGATGTTGTTGCAATTTCGATTAATTGTGTTTGTTTCGGAAGAACGTCCTGCGCTGCAAAATAATTATCCTTCACCTGGAGGCTCGTGTCCTCGCGGCGCACGTGCGGTTTTAATTGATTAAACAATTTCTGTTGCTCCGTTGCCACGGAGTTGTTGCTTGTTTTATCTCGTTCTCCATCTCACGCCCTCTCTCTCTCTCTCCCGCTCTCTGTCGCTCTTTCGCTGCCACCTCGGACGGAAAAAGCGTTTGTTTATTTAAAGCGCACGAAAGAGAGAGCGAGAAGGCCATAATTAAAGAGGAAAACTGAGTACTATAACAGTAATATTTGAAGTGAAATATATTTAATTTTTAATGATGTCAAAATATGTTTTTTTGAAAGTTAATGAAATAATTAATTTTTAAATTTAAAAACAAAAATTTTTTTTAAGTTTTAAGAATAGTTGACAAAAGATTCTCGAATTTATATTAATTTAATATTCGAAGAGAACGAAACAAATACGAAAAAGAAATCAAAACGAATCAAAAGTGCAAAATCAAACAAGTTGTGAATAAAAACCACCGAAGCGAAATCCCCGAATCCCCGAACCCGACCGCGGAATTTTGTCCACACATTTTTACACCGACTTAGAAGCGGAGCCAGACCAATCAGAAGGAAGAAGAAGAAGAGAACATGGGCTGCAACACCAGTCAGGAGCTGAAGACGAAGGAGGCTGCGGCGCAGGCGGCCGAAGAGGACGCGGCCGCCGCCAACGCCGGCAGCGCTGCCGACGAGGGCGCCACGAAGGCGGCGAGCGAGAACGGCGAGAAGGCGCTGGCGAACGGTAATGGCAGTGGTAACGGTAATGGCTCCAACGGCAGCACCGATGGCGAGGCCGGCGATGGCGCCAACTCCGATGCCCAACAACATCAACAACAACAACAGCAGCAGAAGCAGCAGCAGCAGCCAGAAGAACAGCAAACAAATCACTCGAAATCAAATTCAATTATCGTCAATGGCGACGCCGACGCGAAGCACATTAAGGAGGCTGCCGAGACAACGACAGTGACAACAACCTCCAAAATCACAACAACAACAATAACAACAGCAGCCACCTCACCATCGTCGCCAACCTCGCCGAAGGAAAATGGAGTCGTTGCAACGCTCAACGGCAGCCACGGCAGCGAGCATAATGGCGACGTCGACGTCGACGTCAACGTCAGCGTCAACGGCCACGCCAACGGCGACGCCAAGGAGGGCGAACAAAACGACACCGAGGCCGAACGTAAGTGCGAGAAGGCGGAAATCTCCGAACTGGATGACATGGAGCTCGGCGAGGACGAAGGTGAGTCGCTCGCATTCGCCACTTGTCCCTCTCTCTTCCTCTACCACTGCTCTTTTCTTCTCCCCAACCTCCTCGTCGTCGTCGGGATCTTCGTCTCCGTCGTCTTCGTCGTCGCGATCTCCGTCTTCGTCGTCGTTATCTTCATCCTCCCCATCGTCCTCACCGTCTTCATCATCTCCATCTCCTTCGTCGTCTCGGTCGCCCTCGGCTGCCCCGTGCCTCGGCACTTCATCCACTTGTTCTCCTCCATTGTTCCTCATCTTCTGCCGCAACTTGTTTTGAATATAATTTATGGATTCCTTTTTTCTCATTGTCTTTCTGACGTCTTGTCTTCTCTCCTGCACAGGGCGAAACGAAGCAGCTCGGTCCAGGAAAAGTGGGGGCGTGGTCGTCGCCAACCTCACCCCATATCCATTTGCAGTTCTTGATAAATTGTGCATTTTGTCGTCTCCCCGGCCTTCCATTCCATTTCACACATACTGTTTCTTTCCCTGTCCTTCGTGGTTTTGCTTTGTGTTCTTTTCCTCGCTCCTGCTGATTGCCAAGGAGGGATTGAGACGTTGTTTCGTCGAAATGACTCATGAATTGCTAATAAACGGACAAATTTCAGTCATTTAAATGGCGATGGCGATGGCCAAGGTGTCGCCGGATGACTCATGGCCAGCATTGGGCGTGGCTTTCGTCTGAAGCTCTTCCATTTCTCCTCCCATTCCCCTCTCATTCCTGCCCCATCCCATCCCATGCACTAGTGGAATTTCCTTAAAGCCATCGTCCATCATCGGACATGAAATATAAATCTCTTCCCATTCCCTTTGTTGAATGACAAACTTTTCTTCCAGTGGGCCAGGGAAAATCCTCGATTCACACTTGGACACAATTTCTCTATCTCTCTCTCTCCCTCTATCTCGTCGTATTGCTGGACACTTGGAACAGTGAAAAATGCTGCCAGAGTCTCAAATGTGGACCAAAACACTGGCACATCTCGTTGCCAAGAACTGACAATTTTACGCATAAACAAAGACGTCAAGACGTGGACAAAACAGTGTGAATTCGAGGAATTTCCTCGTGTCTCTTTTATTTGTGTTTTATTTTCTTGGGGTGTCCTGGTGTGTTTTTGGCACCGTCCTGTCTGTCCCCCGGTCCCTCCTCCTCCATCTCCTCTTCCTCCCTGGCCGCGGTCAACGAACGCCGAGGAGAATGTAAATATTTTGATAATCAAGCGGAAGGGATTCAAATTGAAATGGACTGAATTGAAAAGAACTTTTCTACATCAGAAGATTAAACTTTCATTCAAATTCGCCACGCAAGCGTCCTGAAGAGAGCTCCAGCTTACCTTTTGTGCTTGTATTTAAACCAACGTTCATCCTACTTTACTTGTCTTCTCGATTTACGACTTTACAGACCCAACTTCCCTCACCATTGATGACTTCTTACGATCCACTAATTAATTCACCGTCCATGTAATGTGAAATGGGACAGGTGGAATCTTTGGATCACGCAAATACCAAAGATAATCACGTTAAGGTCCTGCCGCAATTTTCCACGACATTCTCTCGACATTTGTGGCAGTGAACGAAGGCTCAGTCCGGGCTGTTGAATGGGCCCATTAATTGTTATGCTAATTAAAAACTTCTCGTATTATTTAATAGTTGTGTAGTAAATGTGGACAAAATGAAGTCATAAAGCAGGCCATCCGAGCCGTGCGTATGAGGGAGAGATTGCGATAAGGCAGGAAGGGAGGGAGTCATTCAGCCAGACCCACGACGCTGCCTCCAACCAACTCACGGCCCATCCCCCCGTCAGTTGCCCGTCCTCCCACTTGTCCGCCCTTCCACCTGCCCTTCGTTTGTCCCTCCCTCTGTCCACCCTCCTGTCTGTCCCTCTGGCCACCAGCCCCAGTCCAGCCCATCCTCGTCCCAGCCCAACCTCGTCCCAACCCACTCGCCAGCCCTCGCTCGCACCTTTCAACCAGTCAGACGACCTCACCTCAGCCCGGCGCACCAGCCACAAATCCAGCGATCCTGCCCTGTTGACGTCGTCTTCGTCGTCGGCCGCCGTGATGGCGCCAAGTGGGCGAGGGCGATGGCGATGGCGATGGCGAGGGCCGAGGTCTGGAGGGCGGCTCCAGGGGGTGGCGGCGACTCGCGGCGACCCATTAAATTAGCATAATTTTAATTATTTGGGCCGAGCTCGTTGCCGTTTCGATCCGCCGTTACGTTACGCCCGGCTCCTGTCGCTCTGGCTGTCGTCCTCTTTGGTCGCCTCTGACACCGCCTCGTTCATCGCCCTGCACCACCTCCTTCACCTCCCCGTGGACCTCCCAACTTCCCTTCCCTTCCCCTCCCCTTTCGCCTTCCCCCCCCACCGGTTGTTTACACAGAATTTAATTATTTGTCGTTTCTAATTCAATTATCAGGGGTGGGCAATAGAAATTGAAATTCAACACGAATTGGGCGGCTGTTGGTGGTTCGTGCTTTGGGGAGGCGCGGCTCGAGGCGTGCCGGATTTCGACAGATTTCCACGATGTCCACGCAGAACCCCAATCCATCGTGGGCTGTGGAGATTAGTTAAATGGTTATTAACGGCTTGAATGGCCAGGGAGCTTAATTAAAATTTGTTGACCCCCTCTGGGCACATGAAGGGCGGTGGCTGAAACTCCTCGCCTCGGCTTTTGTGAATCCTCGCCGCCAATGATTTATCGGAAATTATGGCAACGTTATAGTCTCCAATTTCCCATGACAATGAGCCGGAGGTGATGCAACGAGATTGTTGTCCTTCCAGGGAATATCAGTTCCGGGAATTTCAACCATTGTGATCGATATTTTCTACGAAAATTCGAATTTCAATTTCGATTGAAAACTATTTTCGGGAGAGAAATGGAATGGGTGCGGAAATGTATTTTAATAAATAAAATGCAATTTTCGTCTCTAAAATTCCCACTAAAAAAGTTTAAATTCTATCTCATAGAAAATTTCAGAAAAAATGTTCAATTTCATTACTAAAAGAAATATAATTTTTAGACTATAAGACTGTAGTTAAAAAATTGGGTATACCAATCGGAATTTTGTCCTTGTATTTAAAGAAATTGTAATGTAACAAGTGTGAAAAACACGTTTGGCTTCAATTGTTAGAAATATTTCATGACTACGCACTGGCCACTTGTCTCGCAGGACAAAAACTTTGCGTTTTCCTATCAAAATTGAGACGAATGGCGAGAACTAGTTTAAACACCTCGTAATCGACACGCAGTTTCAGGTGCGATTTAAAGACCAGCCGAAAATGGGGAGAACAAATTAAATTACTCAAAACACGAAAAACATGACACGAAAACCACGAAAAAACTACACGAAAAAGCACTCGAAAAAATATACGAAAAACACTGGAAAAAATACACGAAAAACACGCGAAAAACATACAGAAAAATCACAAAAACAAGAAATGAAATTTAAAAAAATAAGAAATTAATTTAAAAAAAAACAAAATAAAAACAAGGAATCCTCAGAAAAAAGAAGACAGGACAAAAGACAAAGAATTGTTAAGAAATGCAGACAAAAAAAGGAACCAAGAATGATATAATTTTGGATAAAAATAAGAACAAGAATTGCTACAAAAATTTGAGACAAAAATAACGAATTAAATATAGAAATGTAAAAAAAACAAAAATTACAAAATACCAAAGGCTTACCGAAAAATAAAAGGTAAAACCGAAAAACGATAAAAGCCCTGTAGAGCGACCGCAAATGACTCGTTACGAGAGGCGAAGGGCGACGAGTGCGTGTTGAAAAGTCATTTGCGGCCGGGGCGTGGCGACGGGGGCGGTCACAGGGGCGAGGGGGGGGGGGTCTAGGTCGGAGGTGTCGCCAGCCGTAAAGGACACAAGAGGGCTTAATTCGAGCAGGAAGCAGAGAGGGCTGGCGCTGGCGATGGCGAGAAGAGCACCGGAAACAAGTGGTGGAACGGCAGTCACTTAAATGCACCACTGTGCGAGCTTTGGGGAATTAATAAAGTTGAAGGAGGCCACCAAGAGAAGCGGAAAGAAAAACAACAAAAAGAGAACGGGAGAACAATAGCCAACGGGCGGCGGAAAGAGGGAGACGGAAGGAGAGCGGGTTTGTGCGGCCAAAGGATACGCGGCATTGTTGTTGAGCAATTATTGTTCACCTCTCTCTCTCTCTCTCTCTCTATCTTTCTCGTTTTTCCTCTCTCTCTTCCTCTCTTTCCCTCGTTTTTCTTCCTCTCTCCATCCCTCTCTCTCTGCGCTTGGCAGGGGACAGAAATGATAAATTGATGCCGTCGACAATGACGAGCGCGATGAGGTGACTTTGGTGGCATTTTTGCTCCCAGTCGTGCGTCCGTCTCTCTGTCTGTCCGTCCCTCTCTCTGTCTGTTCCTCGTCAGTCCGTCTGTCTTTTCGTCGTCCGTTTGTCCGGCTGTCGCTGCTTGTCCCATCGCCATATCAAATGTTCCTTATCGCATTTTCCGCCGGTCTCCTTCCTTTGTTCCCTTTTGGTCCACTCCGCGCCGTGACGACATCTGGCCAAGTGTCAAGCCGATTGTCCATCCATCCGGTTGCTGTTGTTGTTGTCCTTGTTCTTGTTCACGCTCCGCTTCGTTCTCTCGTCCATTAGTTTCTCCCGGATGTCATCATTATCTGGCAATGATTATTTATTTATTTCGCTTTGCATAATTTATGGCCTCTCCTCCCTCCCTCTCTCCCTCGTTCCGTGCGGTTTTCACCTCCAATGGACCGCTGTCTGTCGGTCTGTCGGTCTGACCACAGGCGGGGGATTTTTTTCGACGCGACATTTTTCGGGACGTGGGTCGTGGGGCGGGGTGGGAGGCGTATGAGGGATGGAATTTATTACATCTCATTCGTGGGATTATTTCTCGGCGCTTTTGCATTAGTTGCCTGTCTGCTGCCCGCGTGCTGCTACGTTGGCTCCGAATGAATTATGAATTACATATTAATTATTTGTCCATTCTCAGCACACGCTCTGTCCGTCCGACTGTCCGTCTGCCGACGTCCCTGGCTCGAAGCTTCCGCTCGACGGTGGTGTCTGGGCCTCCGATCTGAGATCTTCTATTCTCCTATTCACCAATGCCATGGTCTGTTCCTACTGGTGTTTCTCTGGCACATTCTCCATGCCATGAATTTCCATCTCTGTTCCTGTATTTCTATATCTCCGCATGTACTTCCATCTCTCCTCCTGTATTTCCATCTGTGTCCCTGTGTTTTCAACTCTCTGACTCCTCCTTCTCTTGCCGCACAATGCAACACACCCTACACTGAATGTCCAGAACTGCACTAATGTCCTGTGTGTGTGTTTGTATTTGGCAGCGGGATCGGACTTGTCATATCCTGGCGCCCATTTGGCGTCCTCTTCCGGCCGCTCCTCGAGTCCTGGCCGGGTTTTGCGGGGATGCCAGCGAACCCCGGTCGAGTGCCACAGATTAAGTGCGCGATTTACGAGCCAAATAAAATGCCGACAAAATAATTGGAGCCCTTTACGAGGCCGTGGCCGTCGCCGTGGACCGCGCCAACGAGGCCGAAGGACCGCGTTTACGTTAACGCAAATCGACTTTGCGGTCTACGTTCACGTACGAAGGGATCTCGTTATTTATGCAGGACCATCGGCATAAATTCTAATCGAATCTAATGAGGGTTCGACCCCATGTTCGGCCGACGGGGCGACCACGAGAGGCAGATGGTGGCAGGGAGTCAACGACGGGATTAATGACCAACAGCCGGAGAGCGAGAGAGAGATAGAGAGAGAGAGAGAGAGCGGGGGATGCCGGGGAGGGTCGCGTGAAGACAAGTGTCAAAGTTTCGCCGCCTCTGACTGACGTCTGTCAGGCCAGGCAACAACAAAACAGCGTTGAGAAACTGACAGACAAGACTGAAAAAAGATACAGCGATATTTCCGAGTGAGCGATGAAAAGGGGAAAAACTTTGCTGAAATTTCGGCAAAATTGATAAATCCAGAAATGAGCTGTTTTTAATATTTTTCCTCGCCCGGGGTCAACAGCAGAGGTCGAATTGAATTTGAATTGAAACGAAAAGTTGGGGGAAAAATTCGAAAGTTCATGGTAACAATTTTAAAGTAATGGAATATTTTAAAAATTGATGCAAACATTTGAAAGTTCGTGGAAATATTGGAAATTAAATTTGCAATTCCGGCGACAAATGTCCGGGGAGGGAAAAAATTGACAGATGGCTGATGACGTCATTCCGCAACTTCTCGCAGGGCTTCCGGTGCCTTCGCCTTCGCCTTCATCAGACTGTTTTCTTTTCACGTCGTTGAGAATGAAAAACGGCATTTGTTTTCTTTTTTCGCTTTGCACATCTCTAATTTTGAAGTGCGAAAAGTTTCGAGAGTTGGCGCAAAATTATGAAGAATGCCAAATGGTGGCCAAAAGAAAAACAAAACAAGCCATACAAATGCTACAACAGCAAGGGTGGGCGAGGGTCGGGCCGGGGCCGGGTTCGTGGTCGGGCCAAAATCGCCGCCACAATGGAGAAAACTTCATTTGTTGTTCATAACAAAAATAACTCAAAAACAACAACAGCGGCGACGAGAAGCCCAGCGAGAACCACAACAAGAGGACGGAAGATTCATTGATGAAATAGAGGGAGTGCGTGCACGGGAGAGTGAGAGCGAGAGAGGGAGAGAGAGTGCGGGTGAGATGGGCAAAAGTTTTAATAAAGCAAACTTCCGGTTGTTAGCCGGAAGTCGGAGTTACAACAACGTTAAAAGTTAATAAAACTAATTGCCAAACGACGTAACGACGTCAGGACGAGACGAGGGCGGAAACCACGGATAAACAGATGGGCGAAGGGACGAGTTTTCGGAGGGTCGGGAGAGGGGAGGAGTAGGAAGGATGAGGAAGGCCTGCAGGAGGGATCCGACTTCCTTCCTTGCGCAGGAAAGATGAAAGAAAAATTACAAATTAAAATGGATTCGCCTCCTGCAGACCCAACTTCTCATCCCATTCCTTGCGCCACGTCATCGTCGTCGTCATTATCGCCATCGTCAAGATAATGATCATTACTATCGTTGTCGTAATCACGCAAGTGGCGCCATGTTTGATGCCGTTTTGTCTGCGGCTTCGCAGGCTCCGAAGTTGGCTGCGATTTGTGTTTTGTTTGTGCTTTGTTTTTTTCTGTACTGTTTTTTTTCTAGGTTTTTTTCATGACTTTTGTTCTTGTTTCTTTCTTGCTATTTGTCATGATTTGTATTTTATTTTCTTGTATTTTCTTACTTTTTTATATTTTTCTTGATTTTTTTTCCGTAATTTTTTTCTTGATTTTTTTTCTTGATTTTTTGTCTTGATTTGTTTTCTTGATTTATTTATATTTATTTGCTTGATGTTTTTTATTAATTTGAATTTTCTGTCTGCGCGCGCATTTCACGCTCCTGCTCGCCGTTTTCTATGCGTGTATGTGTGTGTGAGTGTGTGTGTCGCTGCCTCCGATGCCTCGCTGTTGTTGTCGCTCTTGCTCTTTTCGCTGTTGTTGCGTTCTATCAACTAACAATGAAAGCAATTTCCGGTTGAGCTCGTTACGGCCAGATGTTGTTGTTTTTCCCATTTTCTTATTGCCGTTGCCGGTCTTTTTGCAAACAACAAATTTGTTGTAGCAAAAAAGGACGCACAGCGGCAGATGAAATAAATTAAATTGTGGAAGGAAGGAAGCCGGAAGGGAGGAAGGACTCGGGAAGTCGCGAGAGGAGAACGGAGGAAGAAGACAAAAATAACAAAGAGCCATTTTCGGAACCTCGCGACGAGGAGGGAGGGTGGCGGAGAGCGGGCGAATTTTTTCGCCTCTCATCGACCTTCAAGCGGGGTTTTAAAGGAGCTTCCACAGGACCTCCCGGGTGGTTAAGCAAATGATCCTGGGGATCAAATGGCGAGCACTCTCGCAAGCCAAACGAGCCGCAGGACGTGGCCACGAGGGTGTGTGTGGTCGCGTGTCCGTGTGCGACTTCGATTCGACGGCTCAATAACGAAAGTCACAGGCCAGCACGTGACGGGAATTGCAAAAACTTTGAACTCGCAGTCGAAGTCGAAGTCGAAGTCAAATCAAGGAAAGCTCATTTTTATGTTAACGACGAATCGTTTATACTGGGGGAAAGAGAGAGCGACAGAGACAAGAGCAGTCAACGAGACAGAGCGATGGATTTTATGGCCGTCTCGCCCAGTCTCCCCCAATTACGATCGATGTGGTTCCGTTTTTCATCCTCCGCATCCTCCAGGTCGGCAGTTTCGATGGCTCGAGCAAATCTAATTCAATTTATTTTCCATGCAGCGCACTTGGGCGGCGGCCACGCCCATGTGCGGGCCGAAAACCACGATTTTTGAACGGTTTTTCGTACTTCGCATTTTGTGCGATTTTGGGCTGGAGAAAGGATTTCACTTTTTTACCTTTATTTGGTTCTATTTTTGGCTTGCAAAAGGATTTCACTTGGTGTGCTTGTTGTTGGCGTTGTTGTTGTGTGTTCTCAACTCATTAAGTTACGATGTATATTTTCAAGAATTACATTATTTCCCCTTCATCACCCCTTCATCCTCACCACCACCCTCACCCTCCGGCACACCCTCAAGCCACTGTCTAGCGGATGGATTGGCGATGATCGTCTCCAAGGGAACGGGAGAGAAAAGGTGAGGGAGAGCGAAGGAAGGAAAAAAGCAACAAAAACAAATAAAAAAGGAATTGAAGTGAGGAAAGTAAGCAAGGAAGAAATGAAGAAAGGAAGGAAAAGGGAAATTAAATGGAAACCTCGCCGTCGGATGCCTCTTGGAGCCCACGTGAATCCTCTCGCCTCTCGCTTCTCCCTCGCTCGCCTCCCTCCTCTCTCGGCTGCCGGCCGACCAGTGTGTACACTTAATGCAGAACGACGGCCGCGGCGAGGCGGAGGCCGAGGACGTTGTCGGAGGCGATTATCCTGGCTCCACATACAACGAGCTCCGCCGAGGAGCCCCGAAAGGCAAACAAAAGGCGACCGTAATGGGATGAGAGCCAGACGACGCCGCTGGCGAGCGAGAGGGGCGACAGACGACGAGGGGAGATGGGAGAACGAATAAGGAAAATCCCCCAAAGCGACTTACGGAGCACTTTAACATTTTTATTCTCGAGGAATAAGCTCCAGAAGTGGAAGCCGCTGGTGCCAAAAGCAAAGAATGTCAAGACAAAAAGAAATGAAAATGATGAGAGATAGACTGAGCGATATGAAGGGAGAGCAGAGCGAGAGGGATTTCGGGCTCCTGCAAAGAGATGAGAATGAAATGCTCAGCCCAAATTGTGGGGAGCCCAAAAAAAGAAGGGTCAGAGGGAGAAGGAGTGCGGCGAAGAAGGAGACAAAAAATCGCTCGTCTCGGTGACGGAAATTGGATTAAAAGTCAACACTGGCTTCGGTGCTCACACTGGCCGCAGACGTTGTTGTTGTTGTTGTTGTTGCTATTGTTGCCATGGATGTCCTTGTCGCCAACATTGCTGTTGTTGTTGTTGCCGCTGTGGCAGCCGCTGCCGTTGTGCACTGGCTGTTGTAGTTGTTGTTGTTGTTATTGCTGTGGCAGTGCTGCCAACTCATTGTCTATTGTTGTTTATCTCTCTCTCTCTCTCGTTTTTGCTCTTTTCTCGTCACTACTTTTCGCATTTTTCTCATATTTTCGCACTATTCCTGAAATTTTTCAACAAATATTTGAATTTCTCATTTTTTGATTTTTTAATTTATTGAAATTCAATTAAAATTTTTTCGAATTTCGATCCGACTTTACGTACATTTAAAAAATTGTTTTTTTGTGAATTATTTTTACGATGTTTTTCGTATATAATTTTTTGTTTGTTCGTACTTTTTTGGTTTGTTCTTTGATTTAAAAACATGTTTATATTTTTGCTTTCGTTTCAATGTTCGTCCCGTGGCTGTCGATGTTTTTGTTGTCCCTTCGTTGTTTTCGCATCATTCTGTGTTCTTCGCCACGCACCCACACCCACATTCACACCGACACAAACACTCACTCCCTCACACACGTGTCCACGTCATGTTCTCGTGCTCTAGCGACAGCTCCGTTGGCCATTCGCGAGGGGACGACGCGCCGCGAGGAGAAGCCGAAGCCGCTCGGCGAGAGCACGCGAGACGGCGCCACGTACTACGGCGAGGCGGCGGCCAGAGAGAGACAGAACCATCATCTGCACCACCACCACCACCAGTCGGAGCACAGGGATGCCAACTACGACGACCGGACCCACGACAACCACCACGGCGACCCCGACCATCACCACCAGCTGCACCACGGCGGCCACCATCACGACCATCATCAGCATCAGTTCGACGGCGGCTGCGGCGACGGTGACGATGAGGAGGACGAGGCCGAGTTCCACATTCCGTACCATCACCACCACCACGGCTCGCAGAAGATCCGCCGGAATCCGCTCAAGAACCTGGACCTCGACTTCAAGTTCGACGTGAACTCGTTTTAGCCACAACTCGCAGCACCGACCGTGGGCGTGGCTCGGCGTCGTGGGTGAGCGGGGTCGGGGTCGAAGGGCAACAAAACATTTTTATTCTTATTCTGTTTGCGGTCGTTTGCGTGTGTTTGTCTGCTGGAATGAAATTATTTATGTCTTTTAAATGTTTGTTATTGTGTTTTTCTTATTTTTATTGATAGTCGTTACTTCTGTAAACCTGGTTATTGACATTTGTCACTTTTATAATCATTGCTACTGACATTTGTCACATTTGTTTTCATTGCTACTGACATTTGTCATATTTATGAACTGTTATAAATTAATACTGATATTTTGAGTGTTATAATCCTTGTTATAATCCTGTCATTTGTTATGGTTGTTGTTCTAGTTACTTATTATCAATTTTTTCTCCCTCTCTATATCCCATTCCCTCTTAATTATTGCACGTTTTGTTCATTCTCTGCTGTTTGAGTACGTTTTCGACCTCTTCCCCTCTCAATGTTGTGTTGTGTTCGTTCTTACTAACTGTTTGCGACGGGCGTAGAGTTCAACGACGTTCAGCCAAGAATGTCAGACAAAAGGTCCCGGCATGTTCGTCTAACATTTGGTAGCCAACAGCATTCGACATTCATCGCTAACATTCGACCCATGAAAGCTCTCTCATCACTGTTAAAAAACCCACTGTTAAAAAAGCTCTCCATCTCTCTCTCTCTCTTTCTCTTTCTCTTACTCTTTCTAAGCAACCCTCGCTCAGTCTCCATCACTCATCCAGTCGTTGCCTACGTTTCTCTTTCGTAGATTTGCTCATGCTCTCTTGCTCCTTGTTTGAGTAGTGCGTTCTCTTTCTGACCCGGTGGGTTTTCGCTCTTCCCACCGCCACAGTTCAGTGTTGTTACTTTGTTTTGACATGTTTCGGCGAGGGCGTTTTAATTCCCTCTTTAGAAAATTCCACATTAAATTCCACAACTAAGTGAAACTAATAAAATGTTCTCTTCTCTCGTTTCAGGTAATTGGCAACTTTAATTTAATAATCAAATTGAATTCTCAAAATGTTTCAAAACTATCGTATGCAAAACTTATGTATGTATCGCAGGTATTTCTGAGATTTGTTAAATATTTGCTCTAGACTAATTTCACTCTCGATGTTTGTACGTACGTGTGACTTTCTTGAACCAACTTAGTTAAAAAAAACAACAAAGCTTCTCGTGAGCCAAGGTTTCTATTGTAACAATTTTTGAACTCAACCATTTAATTCGTATTGATAAAATTTTCTCTGTGTTGGCAACACCTCGTTGCCCATCCGTAAACGAGTGAGTGAGAACGGTTGAAGAGAGCGCGAGCTTTCGCTGGAACGACGTGAGAACGGAACAAAATGCAGAAACTCGACGTCGTTCCAGAACGTGAAAGTTCCGAAACAGCACGTGCTGCCAAAAGCTCTCGGGGGTTGGGGCAACCGAAGGATTTTAATTCGAATATAAGATTATAAAGAAATATAAATTAATATATATATTTAAAAAAAGTTCAAAAAAAAACTTGAATAGAAGAGAACACTTATATGAAGAATCAAAAAAGAATATAGAGAAATATATATTTATATTTTTAAGAATCGTACAAATGTTTAATGTTGTGAATTAAAAAGCTAGAAAAACAAAAAATTGAATATTTATTCTCGCTCCACACCACACCGCACACTTAGGCACAAACACACACGCACACGCACACACACGGGAACATCAGGTTGTCCTGTCGCCCGCTCAGCGAACGCACCGGGAACGAGACACTCGGCGCGCGCGTCACGATCGAAGTCGTCGTCGTCGTCGTTGTCGCCGTAACGTCTGTTTGTCATCCCTTCGTCGTTACGTCGAGCCTTCGTCACTTCGTGCTCTCGCCTCCGAGCCCTGCCGAGTCGCTCCGAGTCGTCCCGATTCCACGGCGTCCCATGGCGGAAGTTAAAAATACCTCGTCGACCGAGCTGGAGCTGGCCCGCGGCCTCCCACGACCCACCCCCACCGCCAGCTCGAGCCACTGACACCACTAACCCAGAAATGCACTTCACCTGCCGCCCAACGAGCGCTCGCCCAGCGTCGCGTTTCATTTCCGAACGTTTCGCCCACCCGCCCACTTCCCCGGACCCAAACCATCCCATCGGTTCCACCGCGAGAGCCGTTCCATGGCACATCGCCGCGTTCCACTTTCCCAGTCGGTCCGAGCTCGCTGGGTCTCGGCCTGGACTACAGCAACAGCGACAGCAACAAAAACAACAGCAACAACACGGGACAGCAGCAGCAACAACGGGACCGAGAACAGCAACAACAGCAGCCAGGACAGCAACAAGAACGCGAGTGGCGGCGACAAAAACAAGAACCGCACGAACAACGACAACGGGGATGGCGAGAAGAGCGACAAAAACAACGACAAGAACAACAATGACAACCACAACAACAACAGCAACACACACAGCCGGGCCAATGTGGCCCAAGCACCGCGCCGAGTGCCACAAATCTAACGAAGCGCTCGTGACGACAGGTTCTCAGCTCTCGGCTCCCGGTCTGGTCCGCTCTGGTCTTGTCCGGTCAGGTCTCCAGCACTTGGCTCTTGGGTCTCCTCCTCGGCGCTCGGCGAGTCTTCGTCAGTCTTCAGTCGTCAGACAACAACAGCGGACGCCACAAGCACCAGCAGCACGAGTTCAAAAAAAACTCCACACTCAGTTCGTATCGTGCCGTGCTTCTGATCGCCCGTTAGCATAAAATCTTGGCTTTGAAAAAACCAAGGAAAATCCGTTTGTGAAAAACTCCACAGTGCGAGTTTTGATTTGATACAAACTCTCCAGTCGCTGCCGGAAACGGAAGCGGAAGTCGTGCTTCGTGCTTGAGTCCGTGTCTGTGTGCGTTTCAACGGCCGTCTCCACACCTTCGAGGAAGCCCAGCAGGTAAGTCGTCTGCCGCCTCCTCCTCCTCCTCCGTCTGCCCTTCTTCGATTGCCGTCGCTCCTTCAGCTGGCCGGGCTCTCGGCGAAACCTTTGATCCGAGTCCTCAACTCGGTGTCGCCTCCCGGGCCCGCTCCGAATGCGGTCCTGACAGCTTAAGTGGCATCACTGGCAGCCAGCCATCGAGATTATTTAAAAATTCATAAACCCATCCCGCTCTCTCCCCGCTGATGCCCCTGAGCCATTTGTCACTGGGTCCTTTGTACAAAGTCGGCCTCTCACTCGCTCTCGCACTCGCACTCGCGCTCCCGTCCACGGCTCGTGTGTGTGCGTGTGAGCGATGGGTTCGACTTGTAATCGTGCTGATGGACGTGTGTTTTGAGGTCACTTTCGAGCATTAATGTTTAATAGCTCTTAACGAGCCTAAAAATATTCCTGCTCGGTGTTTGGATCGTGTTTGGGCAAATGAAATATTTACTTACCCATTTCTATTTGACTGGCGGAAACTTGAGGTTTCTGAGTTGATAGTTTTCCATTTAATTGTTCATCCCTATAGCTAAATATTTTATTTAGACAATTTCATATTTTATTGGTGATTATTAGAATTGGAAAATTATTTTGAGATCTCTGGGGAAATTGTTGTGGGATTGATAAGAATTATGGCGTATGAAACTTTGATTGCATTTTTCCAAAAATGTTTTCAAAATATGGTTAATTAATTGTGAAGTTGAAATGTGAACATATTAAGCAATGCATATTTAAATCATAATCATGATCAAGCTAAAAGCCCAAACAATATTTTCAAAATGTGTAAAAAATAGTTTATTATAGAATTATCTAATAAAATGGGAATTTTTACTCATTATCTCTTGAATTGAATTGAATCACCAGAAAATTGTGGTAGTCTTCAGAAGCTCCTTCCAAAATCATGGCTCTAATTGCGAAAATGATTGCTTCCGACATCGGATCCGAGGCTAATTTTCCTCAATTTCTCCCTCACACGTGTCCCTTTCGCAGGCCACAAATGCAGTCTACGATCTAGGTAAAAACCTATATAACATCGACGCCCACGACTACATTGTCGTTAAAGGCAAATCAATAAAGTACAGGGAAAGGCGAAAAAGAAACAAGAGCGAAAAAACCTCCGACGCATTTACCAATCGATATGCATTCATGCGAAAGGAAATGTTTTGCATATTCGTGCGAAAAATCGACTGGAGGAGATTAAAAATAACGAAAAAAACGCACAAAAAAATGATTAACGAAAGAATAATAAATAACGAATGGAAAAAAACAAGCAATTTACATAGATTCCCGCTCAGCGAGAGATAAATTTTAAAATAAACTCGACATAAGCCTCTGAACGTTTGACCTGTGAATGCAGCGTGAAGTCGGGGTAAAAAAAGCGCGAATTCAGGGCGTGCCGGGGTCGATTTCGGGGCTCGGAGGCGACCGGGGCGCCCGGTTTAATCGGGCGTGAAGCGTGAGAAAGTTTTATAAATGGAAACCCTATGATGCTGATGATGACAACACACATACACAAACACTCACTCACTCGCAAACACACGCACACTTGTCATGCATATAAATATATGACGTTCATGTAAATAGGTGAGCGATATCGCCTGCAATGATATGGAAAATATGGTCTATTTAGCCGGATTCCCTTCGCCACAGATAGAGCGAGTGCTGGCGGGAGAGAGGAAGGGAGAGAGAAGGGAAGAGAGGGGGCGAGCGAGAGGGAGTGAGGGAAAAGTGGGCGGTCGGGCCACGTACGATGTGTCAAAGTCCTGCCAACTTTCGTGAAGGCTGTCAGGCTCCACATTAGCGATAAGGCTGTGGTTGCTCGGGCATTGACGACAAAAATAACGAAAATGACAAAAATACGACAAATAACGAAAATAATCAAAAATAAGAAAAATAACAAAAATAAGAAAAATAACAAAAATTAGAAAAATAAAAAAATAAGAAGATTTAGAAAAATATGAAGAGAAGAACAAACTGACAAAAGTGACAAAAATAATAAAAATACCAAAAGTATCGAAAAACGACTAACACAATCAATAAATCAAATAACGAAATAATAAAAGTACCAAAAAAATATGAGCTCGAATTAGATAATAAACACAAATAACAAAGTTAGAACAATATCGAAAAACTACCAAAAAATAAAAATAACTAGAAAGAATCAAAAATTGCAACAACTAACAGAAAATAAGGAAAATGACAAAAATAAGAAAAATAAAAAAGTCACAAAATTAAGAAGAGTAACGAAAAAATTAAACATAATAAAAAAGACACAATTGTATAAAAACAAGAAAACATAAGAAAAATAACAAAAACTACGAAAATGATGAACAATTGCAAATGTAACGAAAATAATAAGAAATACCAAGAGTATACAAATCAAGAGAAATAATAATTTTAAAAATAAGAAAATTAAGAAAAAAAAATGATAATAAGAAAAGTTACAAAAATAATAAAAATACCAAATATGACAAGAATTCCAAAAACATAAAATATAAGAAGAACATAAAAACAAATAAACCAACAATTACCCCAACAATAAGACCAAATTCCACCTGCAGAATTACAGGCCGGAAGTGAATACGAATTATTTCCGAGGCTCGCACGATATTTAACTACTGTAATTTGAACGCTCACAGTCGCACCTGAGATCACGTGAGATTATTCACGGCAATCTATCATTTCTCTAATGGCCTCATTTTCACACGAACTTCCACCCTTCAATCCATCCGTCCAACCCCGTCCATCCCGTCCATCTGCTGCCAATGGCCCGGGCAATTTGTCATGCCAGCGGACCCGAGGCGTATGCGCGATCTCAATTATCGACGCCGTGCCAAGACAGATGGTGCTGAATGAATTTCTCCAAATGCCAGGCGACCCCGACCCCTCGCAATTCCCGAAATGACTCCTTAACATCAGGTTGATTACCATGGAAAAGGATTCACGGTCGAAGGATTCTCGAATCTAATTCCGAGAGCATTCGGATTTGCATACATCAAAGTCAATCACATGAAGCTCCATGTTATGATTGCGGGGCGAAAAAAATAGCACAAAAATCGAGCAGCGAAGACACCGAGGGGAGGTCCCAAAATTACAACTACAACAGCTGCAACGAGAACTGAATCTGAAACTACATTACCGCGTTCGGCTCCAGTGGGAATCGAGTAAAACCGACTGGCGATGGACTGACGGCGGACTTCCAGGGAAATCTTCAGCATCTCCATTCGCTTCGATTAAGCCATCGACCGCGGTGGGGAGGGATGGAGGGACGACGTTTTGAAGAGTCGAAGGTTGATGAGAGCCGAGGTTGAGGAACGAGGACGAGTGCTCTGGACGGCTCTGGCATCCATCACTAATCAATGCTCGGTCCATGGCCGAGCGACTCACGGGACCACATTCGCAGACCCCTGGCGACCGACCGACCTGCCAGATGTCCGTCCACCTTGGCAAATGTCCGTCCGGTTGAGCAGATGGCGGTTCGTTTGTCAGGTGGCCAGGTATTTTTGAAAAATGTCCGATTTTCTATTTCAGTCATGAGAGTCTCTAACCTCGAAGCCCCCCGTGGGGCAGGCGGGACGAGCGGGAAGGGGCGGGAAAGGGGCAGGTTGGGGTCCACGAAGCCGAACAAAAATTTGAATGGATTTCATGCAGAATATGCTCAGACAAAGGCCAGGCAGAGGCCGGCAGAGGGCGGGGGCAGGTCGAGACAAAGGGAGCGAGAGAGAGGGCCGGTGGAGGAGGAGAGACAGAGCCAGATAGAGGGAGATGAAGATGAAGATAGACGTTGGTTATGCAAATCGATCGTATTTTCGGCCGGAGCCACAGGCCGAGAACGACCGAGATACGCGAACGTTGAGATTACGGGCTGACAATTGGCCTCAGGCGTAGATCGACGGAGGGGGGCGGGGCGCGAAGTGGGCGTGGCGGACGTGAGGCAGCAACGTGTCGAGGGGTGACGTCGCACTAAGCCGAGTGCACAAAGCGGCTTAAGCGGGAGTGAAGTCGATTCAGGGGCGTAAATCGTTGAACTGAATGACAATGGCTTCTGTTAGTTATTGGAATTTCAAAAATATTGTATTGAAGAGTTGAATTGATTTGAAAAATTGCTGTTCGAAAAATGTAAGATGTGGAACATTTTGGAAATGTTCGAGACTTGAAGCTCCAAGATTGAAGCTCATAAAATTGAAGCTCTAAAGAATTTAATTTCTGAAAATTTAAATTTAGAAAAATTGAATATTTTTTAAGAATGCAAGCTAAAAATTGAGTTTTGTAAAAATGAAGCACTCAAAATTTTTAGTTATGAAAAATAGAATTTTGTAGAATATAATTTTGAAAAATTTATTTTGAATAATTTAAGCTGTGAAAAATTGAAAATTTCACGAATTCATACTGAAGCTCCAAAAATTGAAGCTCTGAAAATTTTATTCTATAAAAATAAGTTTTTGAAAAATCTAGGCTTGAAAATTTAACCTGTGAATATTTGTTTTAAAAAATGCAATTCTTGATTCGAAGCTTTGATTTTGAAAACCCGAGCTCTGAAAAATCAAAGCTTTGAAAAATTGAAACATTGAAAAATTTCATCATTGAAAAATTCACACTTTGAAAAATTGAAGCATTGAAAATTCAGACATTGAGAAATTGTCAAAATCTGCGGGGACTGTGGGAGAATTAATTTCTTTGCTGTCTAATTTCGATGGGAACCCGGTGCCGAGAAGAAATTAAAAATCCGCCCAGCATGAGAGCCGCAGCTGGAAACCCGAGCCGGACCCAACCCAACCCAACTCAAGACAGAGACAACAGCTGAAGTCACGGCCTTCAGCGCGCCTGGGGGCCGAACTCGACCTCTGACCCCGCAGCTGCCGCAGGACGAGCCACGACGACCCGGGCGACCGCCGCTGTTTTTCTAATTTCATCAATTCAATAATGTGTATATTGCACAACAACAACAACAGCAAAAATAGCAACAAAAAAAAAATAACAACGAACAACAACAAACATGCTCTAACTTAACATAATTTTGCATAGATTTTATTACAATTTGGAATGGAAAACGAGTAGGAAAGCATGAGTGCAGAGAGGAGAGGAGCAAGAATAGGGAAGGAAAATGAGAGGGAAGAACCGAGGGAAAAGCAAAATAGGTGGACTTGGTGGACCATACAGTGCGAGAGCGAGACAGGTGGAGCTAGTGGCTGGAATTCCTGAACGACGGCGAAAACGACAGCGAAAATGGCAACAAGAGCGACAAAACAACGACAACCGCAACAGAAACGACAGCGAAATCTTAAACAGCAAGGACAATGGCAACAACAACAACAACAAGTATAAGTAGAAATTGTCCTCATTATGTATGCATCGCCATAAATTATGCACCTGGGCTGGACGAGGCAAAAGACGAAGCCACGAACGGATGCGGAACCAGCGAAACGAAGTAGGAGGCGGAAGCGACGAGAAAAGGAAGGCACGAGGAGGCCAAAAGCGAAACCCGCTGGGACAAGGAGAGGAAGTGAAAACCGTGGCAAAACGTGAAGCCAAACTCTTTTGGCCAAGAAGCGAGACAAGCGATCGACTGGAAGCCAGTCCGAAGAAGGCTAAGGAGCGAAACCAGGCGGTGAGGAACGTGTTTGTCGGCCAGAAGCGCCTCCGACTCCAAAACCGAGCCAAAACCGCCCGCGACCACTGGCCACAAACGCCTACAGCCTCGGTCCGCCCTCGACCCATCGCTCGACCTGCCCCACAAAAAGGCACGAGCGAATCAACCGAGCGATGGCGCCCCCAGCTTGATTGATGTTGCTGTCTCGTTCTCGTTCTCGTTTCTATTTCTGCGGCTCGCCCTTTGTCTGCCGGCGAGTTCTCCAGGCAGCGGTCGGCCGAAAGATTTATGGTTTTTGCAGCCCGACAGTGGTTTACATGAAATGCGAATTGTTTCTACGTGTTCGTATCGATGACTCAAACAACATAAATAAACATTGTCCACATTGTGGAAGCAACTTGTTCTTCTTGGCTCCGACATTCCTTTTACCACTCACTTTGCCTTCGCCCCACACTTTGTTTCGCCCCCTTTCACCTTTCTTTCGCCTCCCACCTTCCTTACCGCCATTCTCTCGGGGTCGTGAGGGTTCTCGGAAATGGTTCTGGACTTATGGCCAATTATCCCTGATTTATTCCTAAATACTTATCGCCTGAAGCCGGGTCGCGTTCGGGTTCATTGGGTTTGGGTTTGGTTGGGTTTTGGCGTCGTTTGATTTGGTTTTGGTTTGGGTTTGCTTTGGGTTTGCTTTGGTTCTGGTTGCGATTTTGGTGTACCTTGGATTTGGCTTAGTTTGGTTTGGCTGAGTTTGACTTGGTTTCATTTGGTTTTCTACTTGCGATCCTCTCCGGCCACGTTACTTCATTTGCCAGCCTCCAGTAGTTCCAGCTTCCCCCCAAAAATTCTCCACCCACCTCCTTCCGCCTCTCTCTGGGCTTTTCATTGCTCATTCGCCGCCATGACTTCTGTAACTCGCCGTCAATAATGCGGGAGTCGTTGGCAGGCACCGCTTCACGATTTAGTGCCAATAAAATTCAAATTATACGCTCTTTCCTTATCTCTCCATCTTTCTCTTTCCCTCCTTCATCCTCTCTGTGTTCCCCTCACACTCTTCGGGCTCGTCCCTTCCGCTCTGATTTGCATGGCCGGTCGATTGGACTGCATTTCATGGTCCATTGAAGAGTCAGTTGTTGTTGTGATCAAAGTCTTTTGTTGTTGTGCTTATGACCACATTCGTTGTTGTGATTCGAACATGTTGTTGTCGTGATTTTGGCCATTTGTTGTCGTGTTTATTGCCGTTTGTTGTTGAGGTTTTAGCCATTTATTGTTGTGATTCGAGTCTCTTGTTGTTGTGATTCGAGTCACTTGCTGTTGTGATTATTCGAATGTGTTGTTGCAATTGTTGTTGTTGTGATTTATTACTCCAATTATTGTCCATTTCTGCCGGACGACTGTGCGCCGATGATGCGGAAACAATCGCAGATCCCATGCTCGAGTTAATTATTCCATTTTCGCAGCTCCCTGTTATTTTTGCGAATAATTCATTTGAAAATTGTGGATGAAATATTCCGGAAAAGCCGTTAAAAGGAGTCCAGGTCGAAGGGAGTCCAGGCAGGTTTACAGGGGGTCCTTTTAAATTGGAAAGCAATCTGTTTATTTCGATGTTCTCCCCAATTGCTATGTGGAATATTTTGCAATTGTTTATAACATCGTGTACTGGTCTGTGGTGAGGGAATGTTTGAATATGAACAGAAACCCCTGTTGCATCCGCTTCCGGGCTCGGGCCCCGTTGGTCTCGTTCACTTGGCAGGCGGAGTAAAACTAGATTCGAGCGACGAGAGCCCGCGGATGATGAGAGGGACGATGAAATAGAACTTGAGTGGACTACCATAAGCGAATCCTTTGCCTCAGCCAAGCCCTTTCTTGCTCGTGCTGACTCTGCTCTCTTTTCTCTCTCTCTCCCTGTCGCCTTCACCCCTCCCTCGATCGTGAACGAGAGTGAACGCATTTGGAATGCAAGTGATTGAGGCTGTCGTCTGTCGTCGGTCGTCGGTCGTGCCGGGGCAGAGCGAGAGAGCGTGAGGGAGAGGACGAGAAGAAACTCGAACATGAAAAATTAAGAGCCCAAACTCGACGACTTTAGTCAACCGAACTCCGACCAGACCCGACCCAATCGACCCGACTGCATGCCCGAAGAAGCCTCCAGCCCCTCGCCACTCGAGCCCTCGTCCCGCCGTGCCTGAGGCGAGGAAACCTCGACAGAAAGGCCTAGTTGCAAAGCACGAAAAGCGCCGGCGACTGCCAAAGGACGGGGGCCGAGCTCGACGTAGGGAGACGAGGAGGCATCAAAGAGCGGACCGAGGCCGACGTGCCTGGGACGATGCGACTAAGTGTTTTGTGTGTGTGTGAGTGTGAGTGTATGTGCGTGTGTGTGTGCACGACTGTCTTCAAGGATGAATTTTTTAGCATATCCTTCACGCGTCGCTCGGCCCGACGTCGTCACGGCAGGTCGTGTGCACTTTCTTCACAGTCGTCCCGGCAATTGCATTACCATCTCCCTCTCTCCCTCTCTCTATCTCACTTCTTTGTCGGTTATTAAAGGGCTCCGAGAGCTCGGCATGTTGCATGTTCATCAAGCAATTTCCAAAGATTATCCCTTCCTGGCGACGGGACGAGCCGAGCAACCGACGGGCTTTCGCGACGGCGGATTTCGGTTCGAGAGCAGGAAAAAAGCCAGAGACAGAGAGAGAGAGAGTGATTGGGGAGGCGGAGAAGGAGGGAGGGAAGCAAGTGGAACTGGATGGAAGCTGCAGGGGAAGTCGAGGGAACGAACCCTTATAATTGAATTTTGCCTTTTAATAAAATATTATGCAAGGGAGGGAGGGAGATGGAGTGAGGGCCGATGAAGACGTCCATCGATCGATGCACTGAGTTGACGAAAATCGACGTCCGCTGACTCGCCTTCGACGTTCGCTTTTTTAATCACTGGAACTGGCACAATCGCAAAAGGGAGATCAAAATCGAAGGACATCGAGAGAGTCGAGTGAATGGTGAGGAGATGGTGACGTGGGAGGGGACCAAGAAGGCGGTGGAGGGCGACGAGGGCAGCTCGGGGTTCTGTGTCTGCGCGCGTGGGAGGCGAGCGATAAAAATTTCAATCGCCGTAAGTGGATTTGGCGAAATCCGTTCTCCAAATCGGCGAGTCATCGAGACCTCGGACGCCGGAGGCTCGTGGCGCGAGGCTCGTGGCTTAGAATTAATTGGATTCCCCGGCATTTTTTCTCCCGTCTTCCTTGTTTCAGTTTCAGTTGTTTTTTTTTTATTCTTCCCATTATTTCCACGTCCATCCTCTTGCCGGGTTTCTGTATTTTTTTATTTCATCACTTAGGTTTTTTTTGTTTTTATTTTCCTAATCCATCATGTTTTTATACAATTGATTCTCCATTTTCTATATCATATTTTTATTTATTTTATTTTTATTTTTTGTATTCTTTTTATTTTATATATAAGTTTATTTTATTTGTTCTCATTTCAAATTTTTTCCGCGTCCCATTTCTACCAATTTTTATTAATTTTCTAGTTTCTGAATGCTTCATTTTTTCATTGCTACTTTTTCTATTTCCCACTTTCTTGTCGTCCAACAAATTTATGAATGTTGACTATTCCTTGCTTTGCGGAAGTTTTTACAACTCTTTATTATTGTCGTCCATTTTCCTTCGCTGACTTTTTCCACCGCGAAAGGAAACAAATTCGCACATGTTTCTGCAATTTATTTAGTTCTCGCTCATGGTTGGTGTCTGTACTAGTGCTTGTTGTTGTTGTTCTCGTTCATGTTCTTCTTCTTCATCTTCACATAGTTGTTGTTGTTCACTTTGTAGTTGTTGTCCACTTTGTTGTTGTTGTTGTTGTTGCGAGAATTAAACCCGATTTATTGCCGAGTCTTCGAACACCTGCTGCGCCCAGCGACGACCGTTAGAAAGAGCAAAGCGAACAGAGCCGCACGTGTGGGCGGGGAGGCGAGAGGAAGAGGGGGAGCGAGAAAGAGGGAGGAACAGGGAGAGAGGGAGAAGGAGCGGGCCCAGTGAAGTCGGGAGTTGGAGAATAAACGCCGTCGTTGCCGAAGAAACACTTATTGATTTTAATACTTGTAGGGAGAGGAGAGCAAAGGAAGGGCAGGAAGGGAAAAGAAAAAAGGAAAGAGAGAGAGGGAGAGAGAGATAGGGAGGGAGGCGCGCGCAGTGGGAGCGGGTGTGAATAAAATACGAGCATAAATAAAAATGTCAGCAAAAATAATTGACCGACATTAAGCGAAAATCAATGAGGGGAAACCACGAAATTGACACGGGCAAATAAATTTCAGAGACCGGAATCGAGGGCCGGAGGGCGGGCGACGTCGATGTCGACGTCAACGTCAAGGTCTGAAGCTGTTTAAAATCGAACACATTTTCACGTTGTTTGTGCAGGCAGATTAAGAGATTAAAAATCGGCTTTAATTAATTACCAACAACCGAGCGTTGAAGGGTTCGCGTTTGCAGCGTTAATTGAACCCGTGGAGCGGCCTCTGGCGGGGGCCGCGATTAAAACCGGCCCCTGCTGCCTCACCTCATGCCGGCCGAGGTGGGCGAACGTTAAATTTTAATGCAAATTTCCACCTGCCACACTCGAGCGAAGGCAGTTTCAGTTCCAGCAGCGACGTCGCCGGCGTCTCGTTTCAAGCTCAATTTTCTCCTTTCCTTATGCCGGGCTGCTGCTCCCGCTCGCTCTTTCTCTGTCCGCCTTCCTTTATGGCTTCTTGTAAACCTGCCAGGCATTGGAGCGAACGCCTTCGGTCCCTGGTCCTGCGGTGCCCGGTGCTCGGCTCGCGGCAATTCAGCCGACATGTCGTCGCACATCCAGCCAGCCAGCCAACCAGCCAGTCTGGTGAAACACGCTCCGCCCCCTCGTTGACATCGTTCGGCGAGCCAACATCTAATTCAGCACGTTCGAGACGTCGCCGTCGCCCATTCAGCTCGCCTAATATCGCATTCAGCCCCCCCCCCACGATGGGGTTCGATGCAATTAAGCGACCTGTTAACCTGCTCAGGTAGCCCGACGAGTCTCGGGCGGATTCCCGGCACGGGTGGCGGTGAATTCAGCTCAGTTGGCGACGGATTCAGCTGAGTTTGCGATGTATTCAGCTCGGCTGTAATAATTTCAGCCAGTTTGCGATGAACACAGTTCAGTTTACTTTAATTTCAAACAGTTTTTGAGGTATTCAGCTAAGTTTTCGAAGCATTCAGCTCAGTTTTGACATATTCAGCTCTAGTTTTGACATATTCAGCTTAGTTTTTCAGACATTCAGCATGGTTTTCTACACACTAAAACAGTTTCCGGCAAATTCAGCTCGGTTTTTTTCCTATTCAGCTCTATTAGCAACATATTCAGCTTGGGTTACCCCATATTCAGCATGGTTATCTACAAATTCGACCGACAGAACTCAGAAATTGATCCTCATAAAGTGTCCTGCCATGGTCGGGAAGTCCTTTGGCCCATCCAGCTGCCCACATGAAATATTCAGCCGGCACACGGGACTTCCTCACGTATTCAGCGAATCAATTTGATCAATCGGCACGCCGGTGATGGATTAACAAATTCACTCAGGACGACAACACATTGCGTTGACCCTCAACAGCCCATTCAGCTGGGCCGATAATAATTCAGCCCCCCCCCCCCCCCCCCACACACGTCGGGCAGATGTATTCAGCGCGCCCACGGACACATTCAGCACACCCACAGATGTACTCAGCACACTCACGGGTGTATTCAGGGCGCCTACAAATACATTCAGCACACCACCGATGTATTCAGCACACTCACAGGTGTCTTCAGCGCTCATACACACACATTCAGCACACTCCGAGAGGTATTCAGCTCGATTACAAACACATTCAGGCCACCTACCGACACATTCAGCCCGCCCACTGACATTTTCAGCCACGCCTCCTTCACCTGAGGCGGCCCAGAGGCCCATCGAGAGCCTGCCATCGACCCAGTCAGCCACTCACTTGCCGGTGTCATCTCGGCTGGCCATAATTCGCCCCAGGACCCCCTCACATGAGTGCGCAGAAAGGAAATGAAGATGGAATGATGGAATTTACTACAAATGCCCCCGAACACATGCGACGCGAGAAGGAACATCCATTTTCGATTTTCGCTGACTCGACGCTTTTCACCAACGTCCCGAGGCGCCGCCCACCCCTCGCCCCCGGACCCCCCCATTGGTCCGCCCTCCAGCGCCAACACATTCGCCAAATCCACCGAACGAGGCGCGCTTCAGCGAGCCATTAAATTAAGGGCTCCAAGCGGACGAAGTCCTCGCCGAGCCATTCGAACTGGATCTGGATCTGGAATCGTTTCGCAGCCCATAAAATATCCCGTGTCAGCCGACGGACGGACCGACTGGGAGACGCCGGAGCCGGAGCCGGGGCAACAGAGATATGCAGATGGTGGAGCGGAAATCGGAAATAAAAACCACCGGCAGTGGAGAGGGAGGTAAAAAAACAGGAACGCGAACTGCGCAGTGCCAGCGGGCGGAAATATAAGTGAAGGTGTCTTCGCGGCCATTATTTATTTCCGCTTCCTGCCCTGCCCGCCTTTCAGTCCACTTCCTCCACCTCTCTCCCTCACCAATTCTGTGTCATTTTTGTCTGGTTTGTGTTTCTTGGCCCGTGTTAATTTCGATTGCAACAGGCCGGGAGTTTTTTTGTTTTTGTCTTTGTTTCATGTTCCTTTTTGGTTTTTATTTTATTACTTATTTCCTTTGTAATGCAAAACATGTGGAAATAAAAGCGGTCCTTGTCCATGGCTTCGCTCGCTGGCGGGCCGTGACTGAGGGCCAGCTTCAGGTCCTGCTTCGCTTCGCACTTTCTCACTTTTCCATCCTCGCCCCACCGCACTGCACCTGTTTTATTTGCTCTTCTTATTTATTGCCCATTCACTAGTGGCGAGGTTTTTCCCGCAAAGAGCAGGCAGGGACAGGAGGCCGGGAAGCAAGGAGAGGCAACAAATGTCTTCAGAGTGTGTGGCGGCCGTTTGTTTTCCGCTCGCCGTGTCCTTCGCACAAACACCTGGCCCTGAATGAATTCCTCCATCATTCCTCGGCGGTCGAAATGTGGGCACATTTCATGAATTTAATGGAATTCTTAATATTTGCGAATAAATTTCAGGTCCCGCAGTCCGACCCGGTCCTTGTGGTCGACTTTTTCGCCCCGCCTCCCCCGTTGGTCCTTGCGGTTGCGATTTCGCCCAACTCCCCCGCGGCCATGTTAAACTTTACTTAAGATGCGTTTTATTTTCTGAATTTTGTTCCACGGCCTCCTCTCGTCCGCACTCAGCGCGGAGAAAACGTTTGGCCACGTGACCACAGAGAGCCAGAGTCGGCTTTGGTCAACTGCCTCGAGAATCTCGGCAGCCAGGGAGCGTTTGCGTGGCTCCAATCGCGAGAACTCCTTAGGCGTCGGGTTGTGAGTCGCGTTTCCGTGTCAAGACGAACAACAGGGTTGGGCGCCTCCGCTGCCGGTTTGTGGAGCGTCAGTCAGAACGTCGTGATCTCATCCTGGTGCTCAAAATCGTCGTCCTCCCGTCATCGCCCTCATCATCCTCATCGCCATCCATCAGATTTTCATTTGCATCCAAATCATTTATTCTGAGTCCCCGCCGCACCATTTTCGTCAAACCTCGCCGCCGCCGCCTGCTTGTCCTGTGGGAGGGCAGGAGGACCGCATGGGCAGATGGTGGAGGTGGTGGGCGCGAACGACCGCATGCAGTCGGGTCCTAATCCTGAAGGCTCTGCCTGCGGCACTGGGAGAGAAATTGATTTGTGCGACTTCAGACGCAGCGCGGCTGGTCGATGTCGATGTCGATGTCTCGTGTTGATCTCCGAGGATTTCTGGCATGGATTTCAGCCAACGAGTCCGGGAGGTCCGGGCGAGCGAGGGGAACAGGCAGAGAGAGAGGGAGAGAGAGTAAGAAACTGCGAGCAAACACATTGCCGTGTCCTTGCTTGGGAGTTTCTGAAACTTCTGCCTTCTGTCGCTCTGTCTGTCTCCCTGTCTCCTCCCCGTCCATGCACCAGGCTTCGTTTGGCATGAAAATGCAATTATTTCAATTTGCTAATTTCCGTTGTGGTTCGTTAACGTTGCCCCAATTTCCAATTGCCAAAGGCGAACGAACGACGAACGTCGAGCGACGGCAGCAGGAAAGTGGGCGAGGGAGGCAAGAAAGAAAATCGTCCAATTTGGCAATCGATTGCGATACCGTGAGCAGGGAGACTCGAGCGACGGGGCGTCGGAACCTGAGAGGGAGAGGAAGAGGGAGCGACGGGATGACAAGTTGTAATGAAAAGCAGAGGAAATTGGAAAATATAAATTTCCTCATCATTGTTGGATTCCAGCAATACAAATATCGATGGGGAAAATTGAGAAAATTTCTACCGAGGGTCTTTGAGGAAGGAAGTTTCTTCTCTACTTCGGGAGTAGAAAAAAGTACAGATTTAAATGATGTGTTCAATGCACTCACCTAATTAAAGGACAGTGCTTTATTTGCCTTTTAATGAGCTGGACAAAGCTCCCAGGTGCTTCACGTCGATTCCATTTCGATTTCCCACTCCATTCCCAAGGGATCGTCGAAAATCCGATTAGCTTTCATCAATTTTTCACCGCGCTCCGCATTCGCGGAATTACTTTTAGTTCTCGGTTCGAAAATAATGGTCGTTTGGTCGACGATGCCTCACCCGACTCCCTCGAGCAAGCGAATAAATTATTGGGTTTATCGCGTGGTCGCCGAAGAGAGAGAGGGAGGGAGCGGGAGGGGGCGAGCCCGCGGCCTTCGTTAACCCAGATTTCGGCGAACGACATGTAACCGCAGAGCGTTGCCACATGCCGTGTTAACGGCTCGACCGAGCAGCGGAAGCCCGACGAAAAACCAGTCCTCGCATGGAAAATATCCCTAAACGCCCGAAAGTATGCACTATTTATTTGCCCAAACTACAGAAGTAGAACCAAAAAATAAACAATTGCCACAAACGATGGCGAAGTTCGGTCGAAAAAAGACCTGACCACAGAATCGTCGAACAAATTGGAGCGGAATGTGAGACGGCGAGAGGAATTAAAAAACAAATCGCTTGTCGTGCGCCTAAAAGAAGGCTCCATTTCTATGCATGGCCCCCTTCGCGACAACTGCCTGCGGGGGACCAATAAAAGCAAACATTTCGCAAAATGTGCACCAAATTGTGTAGGAAAGAGAGGAGAAATTGAGTATTAAAAATGCATATAAAGTTGTGTATCAAAGTGTGTATAAAAATGTTTACAAAATGCATATAAAAATGAATATGAAATTCATATGAAAATGTTATAAAATTGCGTATAAGCAGGCAAACGGAACAGAATTCTACTAAAATACTCGGAAAACAAAAGTTTATTAGAATGCCAAGACTACAAAATTCTATTAGAATGCAAACAAGCCAGAAAGGTACGAAAATGCGGAGCGGAAAATGCCAAACAGAGACTATTTAAATACACGATTCCTGCGCCACCTTCGAGCGCCTAGAGGTATGCAATGACGTCGTTGCAGGGGTCGGGGAACGATTTGCATAACTTAAATATTTATGCGATGTCTTCCCAGCACCCTCGTCCACCACCCCTTCATCGCCTGCCACTCGTCGTCCCTCCCACCTTCCGTGACCGTCTTCGCCGTCTTCGCCGTCGCCGTGGCAGCAGGGAGAAAATTTCGGAAATTAATGAGCAGCAGCTCCTGGTCGTCGAAACAACTGAATCGCCGGCAACGTCGGACACCTGAGAGTCCTTTGGAATCAACTACGTTCCGCTTCAGTTCATTGGGGTTTCCCCCTCCCACCGGGCAACTACTTTGCAGGGATAGTGGGGGTGAGAGAGAGACAGAGAGAGAGAGAGAGAGGGAATTTTGCTTCACTTCCTCCATTGGCGTTGATTGCTTACTAAGACGGCTGCACTTCCGGCCTCGGTCGGCTCCCAAAACAACTTTGCTCCAGGGCTGTCGTGTCAAAGGAACTCCCTCCCCTCCCCCTCCCCTCCCCTCCCCCTACCCCTCCCTCTATCTCTCTCCCGAACCCTTCGTCCGGCCTCGTTCGGGCGAAGACCATGAATTGACTTGAGAATTTCATAATTCTCTAGAGCTTTTGACGACGATGATGACGTTGACGTTGATCACGACCAAGCAGGCGATCATGAAGCTGCTGTTTCGACGCCATTTGTAATTTTTAGAGCAAGCAGGTGCTCCTGTTGTTGTTGTTGTTATTGTTGTATTTGCACGGAAGCCTCGTCGCAGCCCGACCTGAGAGACGGACGAGAGAAGAGGACGGTGAAGGGGCGGGGGTGGGGGGATCTCGGACATGGAGGAGGCGTGAGAGGGAACGAGTTCGTGCGAGAGCTGCGAAGGATGTCGATTGTTGTTTTTGTTGCTGTTGTTGCTGTTGAGATTTCGTTGATGTTGGTTTTCGTGCCCCGTAGTTTTTGTGTCCGCTGTAGCAGTTGCCATTGTTGTTTCTACTCTATGTGTGTGTGAGTGTGAGTGTGTGTGGAAAGTTTCTCCCGAGGATTCCAAAAGTTTGCGTTTTGTATAAAATCAAGCATTAGTTTTATCTGGTATTTATTTTTATTTTCGTTACAATGAAAGCGAAAAATATTTACCGAAACTTCTCGCCGTCTGTCGGCAGCCGTTGAAGGCAGGAGGGAGTGGGTGGGAGAGTGAGGGAGAGGGAGCGATAGTGTGAGAGGGAGGCAAAAAGCAGAAGATGGCAATTACGAAGTGAAGACACACAAATGCATTTTTAATTGCACTCCTTGCCCCAGTTTCCTCCAGGAATCTTCTCGTTTCACCAAAAACATTCCACTTTAATGACTACATCGAATTTTTTTTTTGTTCATATTTTTTTTTCTCATAATCTCCTTGGGCAACTCTGGCCGAAGTCCTTCAGGTGGACAGATTTTCAGTTTCAGCTTCGTTTCCATTTCCTTTCGATTGAAGTCCGAGATCGTCCACTGCACCTCACTCAAGACTGACGTCTTCTTCCTCCTCCCCGTCTCTCCTCTCTCCTTCTCGTTCGCTCTTCCGTCTCCGCCGAGGAGGCCCGCAAATAAATAAACTGCGAACCGAGACGCAGGCGAGTGGAGAAACTTCAAATCATTTAATTTGTGGAGCCAAACGAGGCAAAAGGCATAAGGAGCGAGACCGACAGCGACGTGAAGCGAAGGCGACACTAATTAGCGACCTCATGTGTGTGAGAGAGAAAGAGAGAGCGAGTAATTGCGATAATCAGGACTTCGAGCTGGGCGTGGGTGAGTGGCCAGGGTGGCCCTCGGCGCAGGCGGGGTTTGTGGGCATCTTAGACCGAGGGATTTTTGTTTTCTCACTCCCCTCTCAATTAGTTCTCCTTCCCCTTCCCTCCCCAAGGAATTCATCATCTCCTTTAAACTGTGTCCACAAATCACAAATCAAGCTCTAACTCGACCTGATAAGCACAGAAAGGAAGACAAGAGCCGACCATAACTTTTAGAATAATCTCCACAACAAGGTTAGAACCGACGACCCCGGCAACGGCAGCGATTAGACTGACCACAACAACAACAAAAACAACAACACGAATAACAAAAAATAAGAACATCGTCGTAAATTCTCGCCTCTGACGAATGGACGCCCATTAATCGTGTGCGAAGTGCTCCGGCTTCGTCCGTCGCTCTCGTTGGCGGAGCCCGTGACGTATGAGTGACATTAATTGCTCTGGCATTTCCACTCGACTCGGAGTGGAAACTCAATTAGAGATCTAGTTAGCGATGGAAATGATTCGAGGGCGTTTCCTTTGTCGCTCCGCAGGAGTGGGAGGGGGGGGGGGGGCAGAGCGGGAGGGAAAGTTGGAGAGTTAGAGAATTGAAGACAACTCCGGAGGGAAAAAAGAAAAATGGATCGAAAAAAAATCTTGAAGGAATGTTTGAAGGGCTCAATTTTTTAAGATTGAAGAATTTTGAAGAATTATTGTAGAAAATTTCGAGTAATTCTTGAAAAAATGTGAAGGATTTTTGAAGCACGTTTTGAAGAATCTTCAAGAAAATTTTGAAGAAAAATCAGGAGAATTTTGAAGAATTTTTGAAGAATTTTTGGAGAATTGGTGGAGGAAATTATAAGAATTTCAAACAGATTTCGGAGAAAACATTAAAGAATATGAGAAGAAAATTTTCTGGAAAATTTTAAGAATTTTTGCAGAAAATGAAGAAAATTGAAGAAAATTTAAAGAATTCTTGAAGAACATTTAAAATTTTAAAAATATATTGAAGTATTACGAATGCAAATTTGAAGAAAATTTTACGATTTTTTAAGAAATTTTGAAGAAAATTTAAATGAAATTTGAAGAAAATTTAAAAGTATTCAGAAGACATTTTGAAGAATTTTTAGGAATTTTTGAAGAAAATGTTGAGGAATTTTGAAGGAAATTTAATAGTTTTTTGAAGAAAGTTCAAAAGATTTTTGCAGACAAATTTGAAGAAGTTTTGAAGCAAAAAGTCCAAAAGCTTTCCTTCTCATTTCCCTCCTTCTTTCCTGCCTCTTCCGTCACTCATTTCCAAACGTCGACCTCCCGAGGAAACTCGTTTCCATTTGCTTGAACTCCTCGTCCCAGGTGGCCCGAAAATCGGAGACAATTTCCATAATCAGCTTCGCAGAAAACGCGAAGACTCTCGTCCTTCGTTGGGCCGCTTGTCTTTTCTCATCATTTTTTCTCCTCTCTTCTCTCCTCTCTCTCCCCTTCCCCTCCCTTCCCTTCTCTGCACTTCTCCCTTTCGTCCGGACCACAACATTATTTTTAATCGTCCCGCCAACCCCGGCGTCCGCTGGGGTCCGCCTCGGGCGCCCAGGGGTTCCCAATTTAATGGTCGAATAATAACTTCAAATTGTAGTTCGTGGCGAGGGGGTGGAGCGGGTTGTGTGGGGCGGGTGCGAAAATGAGGAGGACAGGGGAGAAAAAGTCGAAAACAAGCGACACCAGGGAAAAGAGAAGTCAACGCAGAGGGGAGGAGGAGAGAGAGATGAAAAGGGGAGAGGGAGGGAGAGAGAGAGAGAGAGAGACAGAGAGATAGAGATAAAGACAGAGAGAGTGAGAGGGAGCGATCGAGGTAGTGAGGGGAGGAAAACTTGAGAGAATAAATAACAATAAGGAGTGAAAAGTTCTCGATCCCCAAAGGTAAATGTCCATGAGAACGGCAGCAGTGTTAACAACAACAACAACAACCACAAAAACAACAAACACAGCCGTCACCTCGCCAACCCATACAACTCCAATGTCGACAGTGGCAACAACAACAGCGATAACAACCACGATGTCAACAACAGGAAGGCCAATGACAAAGAACGGCGATAAAGACAAGAACAAACAACACCCAGATTGTCCCAGCGACGTGAACAACAAATGTTCGGACAGGAGACGACAGGAACAACAACAACGTCAACAACAACACGATGCATGACAATACGACCAGCGACAGCAGAAACAAGGACAAGAACAACAGGAAGCAGCCAAGACAACGTCTGCAAGTGTGAGAACTGAATTACAGAAAAAACAACAACAATGAACACAACGATGAGAACAAGCACAAGAACAACAACAACAAAAAGACAAGCAACAACTACGCGTTTAATAAGAGGAACAACTGCAAGAACAAACCTAGAGCAAGTGAAAGGGGAAACAGCGAAATCGACCCTGGCAGGTGTCGGTCGCGGGTCGGGGGTCGCGGGTCGGGGTCGGGGGTCGCGGGTCGGGGTCCGGCCCTCACGCACACACGGAAACCCCTGTCAACAGCGGCTGGGATCGGCGAAGGGATCGAGCACGTGCCGAGGATTTCTGAGAGCGGACGACGAGGGCCGGAGGCTGTTTTTCCCAGGCAAATGGCAAGGAGAGTGGAAGAAAGGAAACAGGACCAATAACAAAAAATTAACAAAAAATAATGGAAAGAAAAATATAAAAAATATGTCAATACCGTAAAAAGTGAAGTAATAAAGAGAAAAACAAAAACAAGCAAAACAGTGACAAAAATCATAAGAAAAGCAAGACAAAAACACAAGTAAGAACAGGAATAAATGCAGGTAAATAAAAAGAAAATAAATATGAACCAAAAATAAATATCAAAAATAAATAAAATAAATATAAAGGACATGAAAGGGATTCTCAGGCTTGGCCGAGCACACGAAATGAAGTCGCTTGGTATTAAATATTAAAATGGCAGGATTTCCTCATTTCCGAGGGAAATATTTCCGATTCCGCAACACACGCGGTCGCGGGGAGGCCGAGGGCGTTTTTTTCCCCCTCGCCTCGTCGATTGACGCAAACCCACAAGGGGTTGACGGGAATTCGGTTGCCGTTTTGTGGATTCCGTCACTCAATACATCGACAATTCGTTAAGCAACGTCGTCGACCGGAAAGAGGAACAGAAGAGAGGGAGGGAGGGAGCGTGAGAGAGAGAGAAACGGAGAGAGAGAGAGAAATCCTTGGAGACAAAGGATGAAGGATGAGGATGACGGAAATGACAGGCTTCATAATGCGAATTATGGTATTTTGATGATGTCTTCGACTGTCTTCGTCTGTCTTCGTCGGCCTTCCCCCGTCATCCCCTCTCTTCCCCTGTCGTTCTCTCTGCCTCAGTCTTTCTCTGCCTGTCTCTGTCTTCCTCCCCACTCTTGACTTCTTTCCCTCCTTGCCTTCGTCCTTCGGTGACGGCGACGCCCATTTCGAGGAACACGTCAAACTGGAGGAAAGGAAATAAGGACGATAAATAAAGAATATATATGGAGATAAAAAGAATCGAAAAGAAAAATACAACAAAATACACAAAAAAATACACAAAAATATATAAAAAAAAATACACAAATAAAGAAGATAAAAAAGATTAAATTAAAAAGAAACACGAACTAAAAAATATAACAAGAAAATATGTGCAATAAAAACTAAATAAAAGAGAGATACAAATCGAAAATAGACCCTTCGCACTTCTTCTTCTTCTTCCACTTCTTCTTCTTCTCGCACATCCTCCTTGGCATTTTCCACTCCTTCCCCGCCTTCCTCTTCTGCGTTTGCTGCCTGCGACGAGTCCTGGGCGACGAGTCAAGAGCTTTTCAAGAAGCTTTGAGAGTGAAATTGGGGAGGAGGGAGAGCAAGGGAATGAGCAGGAGGGAGAGAGAGAGGAGAAAATGCTATTAGTGAAATTATTGTCTTTTGCCTCGTGATATTGTTATTGCTTTTGTTATGCCATTGACGTTCTCGCAATGATAACAAAGACAACAACAACAAAGTAGAAGAATCATTTAGAACAATAACAACAAGGCAGTAACAACAAGGCAATAACAACAAAGGCATTAACAACAAAAATATGCAAAGGCAATAACAACAAAAGCAGCAACAACAACAGCAATAACAACAATACCATAAACATGAACATGAATAATATAGTCATAAAAGCCTAGAGACAGCGATGGGGATGAGGAGCGGAGAAGTGAAGATCGATAGAGGGGCGGATGAAATAGCAATATAGAGGGAGAGAGGGAGGGAGAGAGAGAGACCCAGCGTTGTCTTCCTTTCCCCACCTCCGACGACTCGCCGTCGCCTTCTGGAATATTTATTTATTCACTTATGTCTTCAGTTGCTCGCATTCACATTTCGCTTTGTCTGCGATTTCGAAAGCGAAACTAAACACAGAAGTTCGATGAGGTTTCGAGGAGGTCGGGAAGATCATTATGTAGATCATGTCGTGTCGCAAGCAAGGCAGGACAGAGCTGGGGAAAACTTTGCAAATAAAACTAAAATCCGGAAACCAAAAGTCTGAAACCCAAAGTCTTCCGAGCCGTTATCGGGCCGATATCGTGGACTAGTTGAAACTATTTTTAGGGTCAGTAAATTAAGGAAATACCAAAGTAATTGACGCTCGAAAATAAAGAAAAAGCACCGAAGCTAAAGAAAGCACCAAAATAAAGAAAGCTCTAAAAATAAAATTAAAACACCAAAAATAAACAAAGCACTAAAATAGAGAAAACACCGAGGATAAAAAGAAGCCCCTTGATTACCTTTCGAAAGCCCTCGACGCCGAAAGTTTCAGCACACGAAAAACTTTTCTGACAACACACGAGATCCCGCCCAGAGCCACGTGCGATGCTTTTCCGTTGGAACAAATTGCGCTTTAAAGTCGAGGAGGGGGCGGAGGCGGAGGAGATCAGAATCAGAATCAGACACCTCAGGAGTCCCAGTCAACACGAAAGGACCTCCGACACGTGCGAAATCCCTTGCAGCAAATGATGGCGCCGACGAAGACGAGGAAGACGGGGAAGACGACGAAAGCGGATCCGAATCCGCAGCGGCAGGAGTCGCGGGTCGGCGAAAGTTTGGGAGTTTTTCATAAGCTGCAGGGGAAAGGAGGAAAGAGGAAGGAGACAGAAAGACAGGCGGACAGACGGACAGATAGAGAGACAGAGAGACCCCCGGAGGACGGACGGACAGAAGAAAAGGGAGAACAAGGAAACGGCAATTGCCACATGAGACGGAGAAATGAAACCAGGAAGCACACAACAAACACAATAGCAACAGCAACAACAGCTGCAGGGAAGCAGAGCAATTTGGCATTTAAGGACATCCCGGGCAATAAACTCAATAAATGATGAAATTTATTTGCCGGAGCTCGAGCTCGACGTAATCAGGGGAAGAGCGGAAGAGAGAGAGGGAGAGAGAGCGATTTGTACTCGTTTTTAATGTCGCTGATGAGCTCAGACAAGGGCACAGGAGCGGGACGGAGCTGGCGGAGTCCCTTTGAGGACTCGAGAGCCCTCCTGCGTGGGGTCCTGGGGCACGAAATAAGTTTTAATGTGATAGGATTTGCTTCTTGTTCTTGTTGGAGGGATTTCGTTGCTCTTGGTGGGGTTTTATTGCCGATTGTTGTTGCTCTCGGTAGGGTTGTTGTTTCCGTTGGTGCCATTCGTTTGCCGTTGTCGTTGTTGTTGTGCCCGTTGTCCTCGCTTCAGGGCGATTTAATGTCCTCCAAGCATGAAAATCAACACCATTCCCAGGTACGAGCCGAGAGTCACAGAATGGCTCGCGTTTCGCCCCGAGTCCTCGCAGGCAATACTTGTGTTGCCGCCCGAGTGCGTCGGCAGGATCTTCCGCGTGTCCTGGCCTCGCTCTCGCCTCTTTTGTTCGAAAACTACAAAATATTTTCGCCTTTTTGCTGCCCAGAGCCTTTTATTCAAACACAAAAACATGCTTTCTGGAAGTTTCAGCACGAAGTCTCAAAACAAGCAAAAACTCATAATATTTTACATTGATTTTTCCATCATTTTCAAGTAAAAAGAGAGGAACCTTAATTGAATTTTCGCCTCTAGGAACTCACTCGAAACATTTTTTGAAAAATAGTTTCAATTACCACTTTTTGCGGGAAATGAAAATCAATTTTTTTTTTGTTTTTAAACACTTCAGTAAATTATCTGTTTAAGAGAAAATATTATCGAAATATTATCAAAATATTTGTGTTGTGCTTGGGGTGAAAAACATAAATTGTAAAAAACATTTTCGATTATGAGGATAATGATATTTCCACAAGCTTTAATCAAAGAGGGCGGCAGAAAACACGCTGCTAATTGCTGATAATGGAACGAACCAGGAGTAAACCCCGCAATCGGCGGCCACGCACACACTCTAACTCAGGCACACACGCACACGGGCGGCAAAAACCGTGCCTGACACTCGCGAATTATTTGTGTAGATTTCCCATGCACAGTCACGCACGGCACGAGTTCCGCTTCCGGTGCCGGGAACACGCGAGGCGGGCGAGGCCGCAATAAATCGGGGAACTCATCGTTGCTAATTAACTGTGAAAACAATGCGAGCCACCGGACGGATGGTCGAACAAATATTTTTTGCCGACACATCGTCCTCCATATTTTTGACCCCTCCAGCTAGGCGGAGATGGAGGTCCCAGGATGATATTTTCGAAATCGCTGGTGAAGTATTTTCGATCTCAATTTACGGCGTTCAGGCTCATTAGTTTCGGGTTTTTGTTTGGGTAATTGAGAGATGAGAAATTCGTGAATTTGTGTTGAATTCATTGATGATTTAAGAGGCATCAATTTGGGGCGTCCAAGAGCTCTATTTACGGTGTGAAGAGTGTGTTTTAAGAGCTGAAAATTGTTACAAAAATATTTTTTTTAGTTTTAAATTTTATTTTACCATTATCTAGAGTGATGAAAGATGAACAAGTATAAAAACAATTGTCGACAAAATTCGAAAATTCAACCGGGAGAAGCAGACAAGGGGTCGAGTTGGGAAGTTTTCCTTAATTGCCTCGAAACGACGCCATTCACGGAGCATTAATTAACACAGATTATCACGCAAACGACTCGGGACACCTTGAATATCATCGCCGAGATAAACGGCCGCACGGGCGGACATGAAGTCGTCTTTGTGTGCGAAATAGGCCATCGCATTTGCATATGTATTTCCCGTTCAGCCGTCGATTAGCAGCGGAACGGCGCGAGATAAGGACCAGAGGAACAAAGAGAGCAACAAACAGAGGCAACAACGGCAGCACCTGGCGTCGGCGGTTAATTATGTGACAATAAGAACCACAATAATTGTCATAATAATCGTAATAATCGTAATAATAACGATGATTCAAAGACAATAATTGCAATAGGTACAATGAATACAGTAACAACAAAAGCACACAGTAGCAACAACAGTGGCAACAACAGTAGCAAAATTAATACCTACAACAATGGCAACAACAGTGTCAACAACAATGGCAACAAAATAAAATCCTCATCAACAACAAATGTGGATTTATTTATGTCACGTTGTCTGAAGCGACAATTGCTGTGGTTTTCTAAATCATACAACTAATTGCAACAACTACAACAACGGTAATGAGCACAACACCAAATCTACTCGTTGCTGCAACTCACGCGCTGTTCCAGTCCCCTGGGAGAGGGTGGCAGAGGGAGAGAGGGAGAGAGGGAGGGGGTGAAAGTGTTGCTAATCACGTAACACTGTGACAATAACGACAATTGCTGAGACTGCAATCGTTGGCGTTGTCGCTGGTCCTGTTGCTGTTTTGTTGTTGTTGTTGCTGTTGTTGTTTTCACTGTTGTTGTTCTATGTGTTTCGTTGTCATTGTTGTTGTTGCTGCTGCTTCTGTTGTCGTGCCATTGTCATGGACGTCATTGTCGTTGGTCAGCCAATGCAAACATTATGAGCCACATCCATAATCAACGTTGTTGTCTTTGTTGTTGTTGTTGTTGTTGTGGTTGCTGTTGTTTGTCCTGTTGCTCGCACGTGCATTCGCGCTCATGTTGTGGTTGTTGTTGTCACCTTCGGGTTGTTGTTGTCACCTTCGGGTTGTTGTTGTCACCTTTAGTCATTGTTGCTGCCGTCCAGCTGCTGATGCTCGTCACTGTCACTGGCTTCGCTTCAAGCGACTGTGATGGATGCTGTCGCGAATCACAACAACTGCTAGCAATGACAATGACAAAAACAACAACAACAACAACAACAATGACAACCACAATAACTACAACGACACGAACAACGACTGCGTTAATTGAAATGCATCGGACGTCGTTTTCTCCGCCTTCTTTTGTTTCCCCGCCCCCCGCCTGCCGTGGGCGGCCGTCAAGGAAATGAAGTGAATAAAACAAAAGCGGGATATTCGGAAATCCTGTCACAGTCGGGGGCGGAAGTCCGAAGTCACGACCCGACGCGGCGCGACAGGCGTCGACTCGACACGACGTCCTCGGAATGCGTTCGAGTCAAAAGCGGAACGATTGACATCCATGCAGCGGAAGGACAGCATTTTATTTTATTTTGTTTTTTAATTATATTTCAACGATGTTCCTTAGTGGTTAAATTGCAACTTAGCTTACATTTTTGGGAGAAATATATTTTTATCCATTTTAGACGACACATTTCAAATCATTTATTTCTCTAATTTTACTCAACATTCTTCGTGAATGGAAATAAAAGTTGAAGAATGAGTTTTATTAAATCCGGCCGACACTTGGGTCCCTCGAGTGCGTCGCCCACTCCCCATCCTCGCCTCGCCTCGCCTCGCCTCACAGGACATGCGATAAAAATCACTCATACGCCACGGCCGTAAAAACGAGTCCCCGACGGAAAGCGATATAAAACGAGTTAAATGTTGAAGCATAAAAAGCGGAAGGGAATAAACAACAAACCGGGCGAGGAGGAGGAAATGGAAATACAACAAGAGATACAGCAGTGGGAACAACGAATAAAAATAAAACTTAATGATGCTTAGAAAAATAAAAAACAAGACCATGAAACTGTTCACTGGGCCATCAAAGGTAGAGAGGAAAAATGGAAATAAATATGAAAAAATACTAAATAATTAAAACCAACAATTCTACTATAAATGGCAGCATCATTTTTATGGGACGATTTAAATTTACGGGGATGAATATTAAATAAATAAACTACAAGCAAAATTAGGAGATGGAATAAAAATTAAAAACCACTTGAAGGAAAGACCAAAAGTCCGCGAAGCCACGAGAAACCCGACAAGGAGGAGGAAAGGGGAGAGCAGGAGAGAGAGACAGAGAAGAAATAAAAAATGCAGGATAAACGATCTCGGGCAATCGGTCGTTTTATGCAGGCGACTCGCGTGACCCGCGTAAACGCGAACGCAACGAGGGGGCGTGGCATGAAGGGGTGCAAGGAAAGCCGTCAGGGTTACGACCAGCGATCGAGGTGCTGATTTGAAGCGAAAGCTGAAGCGACAAAGTTTGGCTTAAAACTTAATTTGATCTATAGGGAATTATTTAAAAAATTATAATAATTATAACAATAAAGATTGAGAGAATGGATTGGTAAAAAAACCATTTACAAATAATAAAAAGAATCCTTGTGAATCCTTAATCGAAACAATTATTTGATTTCAATTTATTTGTCATGAATTATAATTTTTATGTTTTGACATTATTTGAATTTGAAATATTATTATTATTATTAATTTTGCTCAGAAAAATTCATAATTCTCGGAAAACGTAGCATTTTCAGAAAATCATCACAAGATTTCATCTTGTATTAATTTTCATTAAATAGACTTTCTGTATTTTGATACTATTTAAGTGCAAAATATTATTAATATTGATTTAGCTCTTAAAAAGCCGAAATATTTCATCCCTAGTTTTCTGAAAACGTGGAATTTTCTGATAATCACACCGAGCGAGAGCTCGTGAGAGAGAGTGAGAGGGACGGGAGACTCCTCTAATTTAATTATAGCATGTTCAGTGAAACGAATTTGCATAATTTGCGGGCCGTGGTCGACCTTCGAACCGCGGCCAAAACACGGCCAAAACACGGCCAAAACCCAACCAATTTGGCAGGAGGTTTGGAAAACCAAAAGCAGAAACAACAAGAACAAAAACAACTTTTAATGATGCGCGCAATTTGCATGGAGAACCAAATACCAACAACAACAACGGCTGGGTCAAAAGCGGTTACAACAGAGACTGTTACGGAAAACATTTCGAACGAATTGACAATAACAACAACAATAGTAATAAGAACAACGAAAACAACAACAAATAACAAAACAAAAAATACAACAACGATAAAAACAACAAAAACAACAACAACCAACACCCAACACAATGCAGACAACAACAACAACATCGACCGCCATTGTCGAACTTTGGCCCGAAAAACAAGTTAATAAACCCATCACCCTCACTCCCGCTCTCCCCTTTCTGCCTCCCTCTCCCTCTTCTTCTTCTCCTTCTCTCTTGGCCTGCCTTTCTTTAGGCATGACGTTGACCTGAAATCGCCTCGGTTCAACGGGAGGTCGGTCAGGCCCACGTTAAGAAGCCGGCTGGTTTCGCTTCGTCCAAGTCCGACCCCAGACGGCTCCCGACCGGGCCGGTTGTTGTGGCGCCCGTGCTTGTTCTTGTCCTCGAATGCAGTCGTGTCATGGGTGCCAAGAGAGCTTCCGTTTCCGTTCCACTTCCTTCCCGCATGTCCCGAGGGCTTCCTCAAGTTGGGTTTCGTTTGGTTTGGCTCGCTTTGGCGCCTTCCTTTCTCTTCCTTCTTCTCTCTCCGACACCTCGCGAAGCCCGCAAAGTTTCGACCACGCCCCTCGCCCCCGCCCTGCCCCTCGGCTGGCATTTGGAATTTATTGAAATTTATTCGCGCTTCATTTGCTCGCCGAAAAGTTTCCAACGGAGGCTTCCAAGGGCTTCCTCCAAGGCGGCCCCGCGAATTTGCGCCAATCATGAGCCGGCGATGCAGGCCGGAGGTCGCCAGGGCCGCGGTTGAGGAGCCGTTGTAAATCTTCATTTCGAGAACTTAATTTTTATGAGGAATTTTATCGCTTTCTTCACTGGTTTTTTATGAATTCTTCGCTTTTGTTGCTTCTTTTTTCTACCCAGGTTTTCGTCCTGTTTTTTCTCAAGTTTTCTCCAAATTTTCGCTCATGTTTCGGTTGTTATTTTCTTTTTCTTTTTCTCTTGTTCCGATTACGTGATGAGAAATGACCGACAAGAGAGCAAAGTTTCATTTAATTTATATTTTTTTCCTCCACTCTGTCAATGGCGCAGACGGGGAAAACTCGTGACAGGAAGCGGAAGTGAACGCGAGGGTGGGGGGAGGAAGAAATCAGGTTTTCTAGCGAATTTTATTGACAACAATTATTTGATCAGCAATTAAAACTTGTAATGAAAAGGAATATAGGAACAATAATTAGAAATTAAAAGAAAGAAATAAAGAAAATGGATAAAACGTAGTAACAAAAAATCAGCTGCAGAACAAGTGGAAAATCCTCGAGTTCAATGGAAAGCCTTCGGAAATCGATTGAGAATTCCGGAAAGAGGAAATCGCAAGAAAATGATTTCGTCAAGCAATTGAATGTTTGCTTGTTTGCCTCTCGATTAGGCGGGAAAGACAATGTTTTCTGCGCTTTATGAGAGGCCTTGGCAAAAGGCTCTCGACAACGCCAGGCCTCATCGACCCGCTCGAGCGAAGGACCAGGGAGGGGGACAGAGAGAGAGAGAGAGAGAGAGGGAGATGTCCACGGAGTTGTTGACAAGCTTTTACGCCAAATGCACAGCACGCACTCCGGCCAACGACGCACACATTCGTAAACGCACCCAGTCGCCGACTTGAGCAAACGGAAATTGTTTGCGTGTCCTGAATTCCCGCTCCCAATCTCCACCTCTCGCCCTCCCAATCTGTCTCTTTCACTCCATCTCTCTAGTGTCTCGCTCGCTCTCCTTGCCCCCGTGGAGCCCGCCCTTCAACGAAATCGCAAATCGCTCCTCGTCGACGCATGGAAGAGCCAACAAAGTACCCTCAGGTTCGGGGGCGTGGCGAGGGTCCGGGCCCCTCGGAAGCCATTCGACACGCCCCACTGGCCCGGCCAGGGGCTCGTGCGGCGTATTTATTTATGTTGTCCTTGGTTTCGACGCCCCCACCTCCAGCCAGCACTCAATATTTGCCGCGGGCTGTCGGGAGGTTGTGTCAAAAATCCCACTTAGCCAGGAAACCGGCGGCAACCACAAGGACAACGGAAAAATCATGAACCAGAGGCAACAATAAAACATATTCGACCGAAACTCCTCGAGGCCAAATGCGAGTGGATCCATTAGGAAAAGCTGCAAAGGTGTGAAGGGCAACCAGGGCGAGGAGGTGGCGAAAAATTCTCCTCGAATTCTCCTTTTAAAGGTGTCCGTGGCATTCAGCGAAAGAGAAAAATGAGGGACAACTTCAGGTTGGGAAAAGTTTCCACTCGCGTCTAATTGGAATTGTTTCGTTTGTCTTGTCGCCGATGGGATTCCTTCCTTGCCCCCAGTCGATAATTGACGAACTAATTAACTCGCCGCATGTGTGTGTGAACTTTGCGCCATCGATCGAATGTATTTTTAATGCGCACCGACGGGTGGGACTTCGAATTCCGAGGACGGGAGCGAGAGAGGCCGATCCGTGGCAACCTCTGGTCACCTCCCGGTGCCCGTCGCTTACTCGTCATGAAACCAGAAACCGCCGGGCGACGCCCACCGCGACCGCCACCTGCCGCCCGCCAACCGGCTCCCACAGTGTTTACTTTCTCACAACCTTCGGGCCACCGCGAGGACCCACCGCGAACCACCTGGACCCGCCTCGAGCCGCCACGAACCACCCGGACCCACTTCGAACCGCCGTCGCCACCCCAAGCCCCCACCTAGAGTGACCACAATGAGCCACCAAACCGTTACCGACAACCATCTCGACCGCATTCAGCGGTCAAGCCGATCCCTTGCGCCACCAACTGTGGCCGGACAATGCGAACCATTCGACGACTCGCTTTCACCAGCGGCGACCACAACGACATCAACAGCGACTCCTCTCGCCCTTGGATTCCCCAGTTGCCCGAACGAATTCCGTTGTCGTTTAATTGAGTTCGGCTTCGACCTAAATGGGGTTTCGCACCTTCACACCAGCTCTGTTCATTTTCATTTCACTCTCGCTCTCCCTCCCAACCACGCACTCACCGCAGTCTCTTTCACTTTTCTGCTTTTCTCTTGTGTTTTCCAGCCAAAGCCGCAACCAAAATCCAGGCAGTCTTTCGAGGTCACCAGGTCCGGACCACCATGAAGAAGTCGGAAACCAAAACCGCGCCCCCGTCGTCCGCCCAGGCAGCGGCAACAAATAAAAACGACGCCGAGTCGGCGGCATCGGCAGAGCCGACCAAAGCGGAATTGGAGGCGGAATTCGATCCCAACGACAAAGGTAAGTGGGCGGGGCAGAGGGAAGGGAGAAGAGAGGAGGTGAGGGAGAGGGTGGTTGGAAAATGAGAGCCGTTCAGTCGCTGGTTAAAGCACTTGATATTGAGGGAGGAGGAGGAGGAAGGTTGAGGGAATGAGCGTGAGGTGAGGGAAAGAGGAGGGCGATGGGAAATGAAGGAAACTGAAGGGGTCTGAAAGAGACTGAAGGGGGCTGAAACACTGATGGAGATTGAAAGGGACTGAAGGGGACTGAAAGGACTCTGGGCGGGCGGCACCCGTAGTTCAAACAATTGCGGAACAAGGCGACGAGGACTGGGAGAACGAGAAACTCTTTCACCATGACTAGAAAGGATCTCATTTCGCTACTCAGAGCAGCGACAAGGAGTCGATAGTCGAAGGAGTGAAGAGTCGAGGGACTCAAGAGTAAAGTAAAGAGTAAAGAGTTGAAAGCGAGAAGACGAAGACATCCAGATAGAGCAACTATTGTCACGGTTGTCGGAAGCCGTCACGGCGTTGAGGGCGACTGGCAGAAGAGCAGCGCACAAAGGACTCGCCGTCGTCAACGTCGGCGGGAGAGAGAGTGAAAACCCTTCGCTCTCCGGTTTTCAATAGAAACCCAATCGGTCCGGGCTGGAGCCCGTGGCATTTCTGGAATTCTCCATGGGCTTCGGCCCTTTGAACGATTTCATTCGGTCTCCTGCCGGCGGCCCTCGAGATGGCCCTCGATTGGGCTCGCCTCGACCCCGGCCCGGTCTGTCTGTCTGTCCTCTGTCTGTCGTTCCCGCTGGCCTCCGACCGCTTTCCATGTCAGTCACTTTTATTTATTCCCTCTACCATTGTGTCCTGGCTTCGCAGTGGAAACGATGGCGCCGATTTGCTCCTCAAAATGGCCGCCCATTGTTTTATGAATGGCTTTCCTGCGTAAGGGAGAGGGAGCAAGACGAAGGGAGCAGGAAAGGGATGAGGGCGAAGGCGATAAAGAGGCACAAAGAATGCAATATTTGCAGTTCACAGATGGACGGCGATTTCGATTTCATCGGCGAGGGATTTTTTTGCGTTTTATGAGCGACCGAGGGTGGACTCGTTTTTTATTTCCATCTCGATTTAAAGGGCCCCGATCGATCGATCGCCTGCGGGACCCCTGGGAAGCCGGGTTTCCCCACTATAATTACCGGGAAGTGACTTCGACGATAATCTCGGGACACTCGGCGAGTTCTTTCAGTGATTTCAGAACTTTCAAGGGATTTCAGTGCCTTCGAGTGGCCTCAGAACTTTCAGGGGATTTCACAAATTGAAGGGATTTCAGTCCGTTCGAGGGCCTTCGGTCCTTTCAGAGCCTCATTAAATCCTAATGAGTTCCGCCGGACTCCCGCGCTCCGGGCCGCTTTACGGATTTGCATTTTTATTACCGCGAGAAACACCTTGACTTCCGCAAGGGCATGGGAAAAAGGCAGAAAAAAGGGGAAATAAAAAGAAAAATTCAACAGAAAAAAAAAACAAAAGCCACGGCGCAATCAGGACAACGTGTCGTATGCGTAGCCTTAACTCATGGGATCCCCTTTCGGTGCCTCCGGCTGGATGGAACAAAGCCTGGAAGCAGCCAAGGCAACAAATAGAAAAACAGCAAACAGAGTGAACAACGGTATTAACAACAACAACAACAACGACGACGACGACGACGGTGCCAACAAAGGCAACAACATTGGCCAACAACAATTGGAACGAAGAAGTGAAACCACGACAAACAAACGCTCGCATTTCCGTAATTGCGATTTAATCCTTCCGGCGGAAACTGAATCCGCCATCGCGTTCCCATAAATTCTGCGAGGGCCCAGCGCGGGGGAGAGGGAGGAGAGAAAGAGATAGAGAGATGGAGTGCATGGCTAGTGAGTGAGAAAAGGCGTGCAGTGAAATAAGAGGGCGAGAGAATTTTGCAATTAAGCCACAGCAACAAATAAACGGAAAAAATAGAATAAAAATAAAATTAGAAAAATAAAAATAAATTATAAAACACAACAAAAATTCAAATCAACGAGAACCAAAACAAAAAATAAAAACATGGAATAAACAAAAATACAGCAAAATGGAAATTAAAATCAACGACAATGGAAAAAATTTAACCACAAAAAATTAATTTGAGCGAGTGTAATGGGAAATAAAATTAATAAACAGCAACAACAACTGTGGAACAACTGAAATTAGCAACTATAAAACCAGCAGGAACGACAACAACAACAACAACAATGGACGCTAGGTGGTAAAATGCTAAAATATTTAGTTCTGAAATTTGCAGCAAATCCCCCGCCCATCTTGCACCCCTCGTACGGGGGAATCAGGACGCAAGCACACAAACACTCGTTGGTCGTGTTGGTGGCAGCAGGAGCCGCAACAACAACAACAACAACAACAACGACAACAGGGGCGACGGCAGCAACGCAACAAAAAGAGATTAATTTATTATTTTGACAGTAAAGAAGAAGAAAACAAACTGGCAACGACAACAACAAGAATGACACTGAAAACAATAAAAACAAGAACAACAACAGCAAGAAGAAGAAGAACAATAACAACGGTAACTGCAATGACAACATCTAGCAAACAACAACAAAAGCGAAATCCAATTAGAGCCAGAAACTACAGGAATAAAGAATGCAGGAGACAAGCGAGAGAGAGAGAGAGAGAGAGGCCGAGCCCAGTTAGCAGAAGCAATAAAAGCCGATCACCCACACAACGACGTCTCACCTCGGGCTCGTCGCCGGCGCCGTTTCGTCGCCGGGAGACACGGGAGGCGAGAGGCGAACGTTTGGGAGCCGCTGCCGACAGCTCGAGAGATTATTTCAAATCATATTTTGACCTCTGCTCGACGGGGCTCTTCTTGTTGTTGTTGTTGTAGTAGTTGTTGTTGCCTGGAGATTATTGTTGTTGTTGTTGTGGAGAGATTATAAGTTTTTATTGTTCCAATTGTTGCTGCTGCTGCTGCTGCTGACTGTCATTGTGATTGCCATGGCTGCGCTTTCCTGCTCTTTGTCTCTCTGTCACCCGCCTTCTCCCGTTCTCTTCCTTCCCCCTCCCCCTCTCTCTCTCCTTCGCTATCTCCATCTCGATCTTGTCGTCCGCTGCTGTTTTTATTATTCAAATAGTTTGGCTTTTATTCCTCGCAAACAGGAGCACGTTCCAGGTCCAGGTCCAGGTCCGGGGGTGGGGGCGCCAATGAAAATTCCACAAGTTGTGAGGAGAACCCACTCTCTCCCTCTCTCTCTCTCTCTCTCTCGCTCTCTCGTCATCCTTTTCTCGCTCTTTTGGTCTCGTTCTCGCTGTCGGACTCCACCTTGCGGCATTCAATTAACTCCAAATTGCTCTCTGGTCACGGAAATGAGAATTAGTTGGAAGCATGCGCTGAGGTTGGCAGAGGGAGAGCGGGAGCTGGAGAGGAGGGGGTGAGGGAGCGGGATGGCGATAGCGGGATCGGACCGCGGGTGGTTCGAGGGAGCCGCGGCTTCAGTCGGTGGAAGCCGGAGCCGAATCGAATCCCAGTGGCCGGGTCCGAACAAAAAGCATGATTAGCCAAGGGCGGGGGAAGCGAGGAGAGGAGAGGGCGGAGAGAGGGAGAGAGAGGGAGTAGCTCGAAGATCCTCGTCGGCGGTCGCTGGGGGTTCTGTGGAAGCCAATCGAGTCGCGTCCAGTCGAGTCGAGTTGGGTCGCGATCAAGCGCGTTATGGGGGACCGCACGAGGACAATAGTGAGGATAATCGGGGCAGCATCGGGCTAATGATGGCTTGGAGGGCACTTGGATTGCACAAGGTGTGGTGGCTCCCGGGTTTGGGGTTTGAAACTCATCACGAGGCAACGAGCGTATGGAAAATCGGGATTTTATTCGTGGTCGAAGAAAAGCCTCCCCTTGCGATCCTCCCGTTCGCGATGTGGACGACTTTAATAGGCCACGACATGCGGATCGAACGTGAATAGAGGGAGAGGGCAAGGCGATAGCCACAGAGGGAGGAGCGGAGGGCGGAGCGGAGGGAGCGAAACCGACATACAAATGGCCGAATAAACAGCCAGAGGGACGAACCGCGAAATTTATCGCCGACGACTCCGCGATTCGCAGTCGTTTCATTAAAACTTGTCCTAACGTTACGAGTTCGCGGCTTAGCGGCGGAAAATTTAACGGCGAGGTCGTGAAATTCACAGCAACAATAACAGCAACAACAACGGGCCGGAACCATCCGACATTACAACAGAACAACCAGACTAAGAGGAAGAGAAGCAAAGTGCGAGACCAGGGGAAAAAGAAATCAAACAATTACGGAAACCAAAGGCTGTGGAGAGGGACGAGAGGAAGGATGGGAGGAGGAGAACGGGAGGAAGGAGCAACAACAACAACAACAATGACAATGGGGCATAAATTAGGGGAACTACAACAACAGCAAAAAGAAACAGAACTCAAACTAGGCTGATTACGAACGAGACCACGGAAAGTGTGCGCATGTAGCACGCCATGAAACACGAACACACTCACACACACCCCCCTCGCAAACGCATACACAACACACCCACACCATCACACACTCAGGCACGCACGGGGCGGAGGAAGAGGAAGCAGAAGCAGCAGACCAAGAGCAATTTGCATAAATAGGACGAAAGACAGAGGGAGCGAGAGGGAGAGAGGGAGAGGGAGAGGGAGAGACCAAAGTGGAAGGAGATCTCGTGCTAGGACCGAGGAGGAGAAGAAGAAGGAGAGAAAAAAGCCAACTGCAAAGACAACTGCAACAACAACTACGACACAACTACAACGACTACAAAAATAACAATAGTAACTACAACAAAATCAACTAAAAAACTAACAACTACAAAAATAACAACTACAGCAACAACTACAACAACAACTGTAATAACAACTACAAAAAAACCTATATCAAAAACTACATCAGAAATCCTCAACAATTAACAACAACAACAACAGAAACCGTAGGCCACCAACCACACGCACACACACACATGCATAAAAAACATAATTCACGCTCTCCTCTGACAGCAGGTGGAACACATGAACACCCGAGCTCACGCACACACACACACACACACGCATGCACGCTCTCTCGCTCACTCACACCCGAGGCCGACGGAGGAATTCAATGGAATCCAACACGCACACCAGCACACGCTTGAATCCCATCTGTGCGGCGAAGACATCGGCAAAGGCGAGAGCGACGAACGCGAAAGCAAGAACAAGAACAAGCAAAAACAACAACAACGACGGCGACGACGACATCCAGCGATTCGTCAGAGAACGTGTCGCTGGCCACGCACACATGTGAGTGTGTGCGTGTGAAAATTGGGCCTGATTTATGAGTCGTTACGAAAATCGTCAAAACAAAACATTAGAACCTCACCTTCGAGTCTTATAAAAAGAGAAAGTGAGAAATATAAATAAAAAAAAAATAAGAAAAAAAAATAGAAAAAACAATAAGAAGGAAAAAATAAAAAACACGACATTAGAAAAGGGAGAAGAGCAAGGCATGCGAAGAGTTTCCTCGGAGTTGGGAAAATGAACAACTTAGTAACCAGAATATGGCGTTTTCTGCTCATCCCACAATATCTCAATTTATCCTCCTATCGCTGTAGCGTTTTGAAGAACTTCCCAATTCGTTTATCATTCTAATTTATGGGCGTTGCTTCAACTTTGGCTATTTTTCATTTTCAGGGAATTCTTCATTCCCCAATTTCATTTTTTTCTTCCATTCAGTGTATCATTGTTTTTTGCGAACTCTTCAGCTCCAATAATTTTGTTACGATCTTTGTTTCATTTTTTGTTTTTTCGGTTTTTGTTCCTTTTTTATTTTTTCCTAATATTCTCCTCATCTCTATTTCCGACTCTACATTTCGCACGCTTCCCACACTTTTCAGTTCAGTGATTCGAGCATTTCAATCAATCCATCAGTCGGCACAGCAGTCAAGCGAGCGGTCGATCGATCTTCGTCACTCAGTCAGTTGACAATCGTGTGACGAGTGGGCGGCGACCGCACGACGTCGATCAATGAATTCGTGCATAGATCAATCCCTAAATCAATCCGAACGACTCGTCGCTGAGCGGCCTTCCTTCCATCCATCACGCGCCGAAGCAGCCAGGCAAACACGACTGCACATACAGATACAACTACTAAGGCAGACACCACACGCACACGCACACACACACGCACACGCCCACGCCCACGGCCACGCCCACGAACTCGTGGCTCGACCGGCTCCTCCGGAGGTTGACATCGTGTCACGAAAGTTTCAAACTTCGCACCCACTCCCACCCGGTCCTCCGGTCGCGTCACCTCCTGCTGAACTTGGACCAACCGTCATGGCGGGGTCTGGCACGCCATCTCATCCCCCTCTGGGTGTCTCTCGCCCCCTCCCTTTGTCTGTTGGTGTTTCTCTTTTCACACATAATGAGCTCCGCATATTTTGGTGCCAAACTTTAGGTGCACAAGAATTCCATCAACCTTTTTTCCACCCCACTTCACTCTGTCCTGCCTTGCTTTTTCACTCTTGTCACCACGCCTTCCCCCTGCCCCTCCCCCTCCCTCGTTCACCCGATTTTCCACCACTCTTTTCCCAGCCGTTTCCCCCACTCCTTTCCCAACTTTTTCTCCCTCACCCCTCCTCAGCCGTTCCTCCCTCGGCCTTTTTCTCCCAGCTTCCGCCCTCTCTCGATGCCCTCCTGCCATCGTCCTTGTCTCGCTCTGGCCCTGGGATCCTCACATTTGGGCAAAGTATGCCGTTATTTACTCTTGCATGGGGTTAATGGACCGGGACGTGGTCGGGGGGCGCGGTCTTCCAATGGCTTTGCTGGTTCTTTTCACCCTGGCACCCTCTGGCGCCTCTCGCCCCTACCGCCCTCTCTCCCGCCACTGTCGCTTGTCTGTTAGACATGTTTTCGGCTCATTAGAGGGTTCAACATGGCGAGCGACTTTGTTGACAACTCTCTTGAGGGGGGGGAAACAACAACAAACACCACTCCAGCAACAACAATTAACTCTTCTTATGATATGAATTTATCTATAGAAACCCGAGAAACACTTGAGAAATCCAGATTTCCGTTCTGAAAAAAGCGAAGTCAGTTTTGTCGTTTATTTTTTTTTTTTTATTCCGCATAGTTGGACAAATTGTGGAAATTAAAACATGATTTGAATTTCAAATGATCCCCATTGTTGTTCTTGCTCCATCCCTATCTCTCCTTTCTTCTGCTTCTGCTTCTCCTTCTCCCACACCCAGACTCGCTCTCCATCCGTCCTCTCTGTCTCTCTCTCTCTATAGCTTCTGTTGTCTCGCTTCCGCTCCGCTCGTCGCGAGTCGTTGAATATTTTCCTTCCTTCCTTTTCGCTTCCGTTTCTGTGTTTCTTTCGCTCCCACGGACTTCGATTTCCTTCTTCTTATTCTTCGTCTTCTTCCCCTCGATGCAGCAGCGAAACGAACGCCATTTTGTGCTTCCGCTGGGGTGAGGGGGCGAAGGGTTGGGGTGGGTGAAAGGAATATATTTCAGATTATTTTCGCAATTTCCTAGTTTCCACTCGCTTTCGAGGCAAAATGTTGTTTCACATTTTGTGAAAATCAACAAATCATGAAATCTTTTCCAGAATCAACAGCGCACAAATGCACAGAGGACGAGCGGGCATCTGGGAGGAAGATGTGCGTGTGTGTGTTGGCGTGTCTCTCTATCTGTCTGTCTGTCTGTCCAGTTTTCTGTCCCCGTATTCGCCAACCATGTTGTGCGTGATTTTCACGAACCACCGGGCTCAAGTGGCGGATTCGGACGTCGACAAATTCTGTGTATTTTCGACGAATTTTCAACTGTCACATCGCGCCTAAAACAAATAGTTTTTCTGACATTTTCATTCGATTTCCCGTTGTTGTATTTTTCAATTTGACCAAATTCTCCCCAGGGCGTCACCGGGGAGAGAGCGAGAACGAGTGGTCAACAAAATGACAAACAAACCCTCGACAATTAATTACAAATTCCTTCGGCAGCAACTCGCCTTTGCAGGCTGTCATCGGGATTAATTGCCATGATGTCGTTTTACTAAAGTTTTATTATCATGATCACGACGATGACGATAATGTTATCGAGGATGATGATGATGATAATGATGTTTTTGATGATCACTCATGGGGTTCATGACGGCCAAGCGTCCCATGCCCATGGCGATTATGAAGAAGTCTCGATTGGCTTGTCTGGATTTAATCATATTAAAAAGGAAAAATTTCCGATTCAATTTGATTTATTGATTAATAGCGATGGGATTTCAAGGATGAAATCAAATTTATTTGGGATATTTTTTAGAAAAATATTAATGTTGATGAAATTGTGAAAATTTCGCAATTCAACTTTTTTGTTTTCACATTTATTTTACAAATATGTTTCTCCCCTCCTTCTATTAATTTAACATTTTTTCCGTAAATTTTGTCTGCATTTTCCATTTTCCTCCTTTAACTTTTACTGCCTCTTTTTTGTCATTTATTCTACTCGATTATTTATTAGTTTCAACATTTTATCGTCATTGCTTTTCCTGTATCCCAATTAATGGAAACACGTCCATTCGTTAGGCCCCTCATTAATTCTACTAAATTCATTCGTCTCCCTTGCTCCATTATTCGTTCTCGTTCGCTTAATTTTTACGTCGTTTCCACTCCATTCTTTCCTGCGTCTCGCTCAATTGGCTCCGGGCGAAATTCTCCCCATGCGGGGCTCCGCAGGACCAGCTGAGCTCGTGGCGGCCAATAAATCTGGACCTCTTTCACTCTCCCTCCCTCTCTCTATCCCTCTCCCTCACTCCCTCCCTGTCGCTCTTTCTCTAATCTATTTAATTTGTCCCGGGCGCCAAATGAAATCCCGGCCGGTCTGTCGGCCCGTCCCTCGGTCCCATCTCTTGTTCACTGTTTCTGCCTCCTGTCCGCTGTTTCTGCCTCCTGTCCGGGGTCTCCTCCCCCTGTTCTCCTGTCCTGCTATCGGCCCCTCCCTCTGACCCCCGCCTGTCGCTGCTGGTGCCCGCATTCGCGCCACTCTTTGTTGCAATTGTTTGATAAATCCCGGCTCATTACGGCAACAGTTTGGTTGGCTCGCACCGTGCGGTCGTGCGGTTCCCTCGCCCTGGTCGCCTTCCTCCAGCGGCCAGGAGTTCGACAGGACCCCTGCCCATCGCCAGCCTATCCGGCGACCGCCAGGGCGCGTTCCCGGGGCGATGTGAGCCGTTCCTAATGAGACTCGAGTGCAAATGAAGATTTATTCGGCGGCAGCACTGGGGAGCGTCAGCCGGGACGACAACGATGGCGACAACGGTGGCGACCACGGTGGCGACCACGGTGGCGACGGCGGATGTGGGCGCCATTATCGCCGCCATTGTCAGAGCGTTGGCCGGAGGGACGTCGGGGCGACGAGCCGCGAACCCCGAGATTACGGCATGGGCTTCCAGTCGGCTGATTGGACAGATGGTCAGGCAGGTGGACGGACTTTTGGAGAGACAGTGGAGAGACAGTTGGAGAGACAGTGGAGAGACAGTTGGAGAGACATTTGGAGAGACAGCTGGGGAGACGGATCAACAGACAGATGGACAGACACGTCCACAGACAGCAGGACAGACGCCCGGAGCTTGGCTGCAGTCGTTCGCAAATTGTTTGATTATCTCTCTCTCTCCACCTCCCTTCCTGTTGTTTACTCTTTCTCCCGCTCTCTCCCTTTCTCTCCGCCTCGCTCTCTCCCTCTCTCGCCTGAATTAGTCATTTTTTAATTTACGTTTTCGGTGTCAGAGTTCTCGGTCCTCTGTTGTTTTTCTGTTTCTCTTTTCGGGTCAAGACCACGGCTATCACCAGGTGGCAGCGACATCTGGGCCGCCTTTCGTTCCCAAACCGACATTTCATTCCTCACTTTCTCTGTCGCGCTACACCACCCCCCCCCCCTCCCTCTCTCTCTCTCGCCATCCCCCTCTTTCTCTGTCTCTCTGTCGCTCGTCTGGGGCCAGGCTCGCGACCTCACGTCCTTTTGGCTGACGCTGACAACTTCTGCCTCGTTCGCCCTTCGCGCTCTCTCACTCTGTCTGTGTCTCTCTCACTCGCCCTGCCTCTTTGTCTCACACGCCCTGCCTTTGTCTCTGTCTCTAGTTGAATGGTCCGACCCCACTGTCGTTATTTTGATCGTCCTCGCCTCCTCCTGGCTCGTGCTGCACAGCTCGAATGCACTTCTCGACGACGCTTTTGTCCTCTGCCACCTCCTCTCTCTCCTTCCCTCACATCTCTCCTTTCGGCTTCCCTTCGCCTCCCTCGTCCTGCTCTGGCGCCTGCATCGTCCGACTCTCATCTGGTCCTGGTTCCATCGCCCTCTTCCTCCCTCCACAAGGACGACGTCAAGTGCGGTCGTCGCGTATCACGATTTCCAATGCCTCCTCTCCCTCTCTCTCTCTCTCTCTCTTACACACCTTCGCCCTCTCCCTCCTCAATCCCCGCCTTCGTCTTCCGCATTCCTCGCCCCCTCCTTGCTCACTCTCTATCGCCAGTTCTCTCTCAGCCTCCCACTCTGCGGCGTTTTAATCTCTGGGCCTCAAGTGGTTTGCCTCGCTCTCTCCCACTCGCTTTGCCTCTGTCTCGCTCTACCCTGTTGCTCTGGCTCTTGCTTTGGCTCGCCCTCGGTCGCTCGGTCTCCCGGCGGGCCTCGGTCTCCCCGTCCCATTGTCCGCGTCCCTCTTTCTGTCCCTTCATATCGCCATCACTTCGTCCCCATGTCCCCTGGCCTCTGTCTCCCTTGAGCTCTCCGTCCCTTCGTCTTTCTGTCCCTTCTCGCTCGTGGACTCGGAGGCTCATCGGATGATAGGTAGTCCACATTTGTCTCGTGAGCTGCTCCTCCACGGAGACGACCGTGGACCATTGTTTCTCCCCAGGTCCTTGTGCTGCGTCATTGTGTTGGTTTCGTGTTGGTGTCGCCACGTCCTGGCTCAATCTCAAGGGCGAACGGCCTGATTTCATATGACTTGACACGTTTTTTGTCACATCCTTTCGAGTCCTTCAACGCCCACCTTCGTAATCAGCGTAAACGTTATCGTCAGCAACATGATCAGCAACAACATGATCATGAACGATATGATCATCAACCCGTTCATCGTCCTGTTCAGCAACAACATGATGAACAACGTCATGATCAACAACTAAGACCTGAAAGTGATCTCCATGATCACCATTACAGTGCAGATAACATTCAATACCATTTCCGATTCCATCGTCATCGTCATCACCAAACACTTCATCATGACCACATCGTCGCGCTGTCTCCCTTCCGTTTCCTCCTTCTTATTTATATTGCGAACTTCGGACGGCGCTCAGTCGCTCAGCGGTCGCCAAACTTTCGAGTGGAAACTCGTGCTGGCCGAACTTTTCAAATCAAATGGTTTAAATTGCAACTCGCTCTCTTTCTTGCTCTACCCCTCTGTATTGGGAGAGCGGGAGAGAAATTGGTGTCAGGGCCTGCGGAGCGCTGAGGGCTTCTCGTGCTCCTCTGCCTCCCTCCCCTCCTCGCCACATGCATATTCAACGAATCCTCCTCAACGGCGCCTTTATCTCTGGTCCATTCTCCAGTCTCTCTTATGCAAAGCAGTGCACAAGGAGCAGTGCAAAGCATAGAGTGGGAGAGAGGGGGGAAACCAGAATAAATCACAAAAAATATACGAGGAAAGAAATATAAAAAGTAAAGAGAAGTATCAAAAACAACAAAAACAAAACCTCTTACAAAATATATTTAAAAACGAATAAATAAAAGTAATAAAAAATTGTGCAAAAAATTGTACAGAATGAGTAAATGAGGCGATACATAGGAGAATAAAAATGCAAACGTAAGGGAGAATATGATAAAAGACAACAACAACCACGAGACGGCGATAGCAAGAGAGAGACAGCATCAGAGGAAAACGATGAAAAATTGCACCATTGACTGCGGAGGAGCCGGCAACGGAGCCGAAGCCGAAGATGCTCGAGAAGTCGTCGGTCGTCTCGGGGCCTGGGGCTGGGACGAGGAAAGATTTGCGACCGAAAATATCGACCACCGAGGGTTCGGTCGGCTGAAGTCGCTCGTGGCTCGTGGCTCGTGGCTCTTGGAGGAAGGGTCTGGAGGTTTCTCCTTCCTCCTCGTCCTGGTTGGGAGTGGTTGATGGTGGAAGGATTTTGGCCTCGGCGGTTCGCTGGTGTTGGGAGCCTCCGACCGATGTTGCAGGCTGGGCAGCGAGAGCCGTCGAGTCTTGGTGGGGACTTTCGAGGGGTTGAGTTTGTTGGACTTCGAGAGGTCGTTGTTAGTGGAAGGGACTTTCGAGAGGTTGCTGTTGCCGCTGGGAGGCGACTGGTTCTTGTTGTTGGTGATAACAGCAGCTTGTTATCATCTACAGGAAAGACTGTGGTCATTTGCGAAAGAGGTCTTTTCGGCCCGAGGAGGCTGAGGATTGAAGGAAGCCTTTGGGAGGACGAACTCGGGGAATGGAAGTGCTTGTCGAGAGCGACGGCTCCCGGTGGTGGAGGGCCCTCGAGATGGGTTCGCAGCGCCCCCAGAGGAGCCTGCACTGAATGGCAAGTGAGATACAAGTCCCATTATTCCCATAGTCAGGGATCTGATGGCCGATTATGTTGGACTCAAGTGTCCGTGATTTTTTCTCCCTCCTAACATTCGATTAATCGGCTCCCTTAAAAGACTTGCCCTTAGACCTTTCAATTATTTGCTTTCGTGGGGATTGTGAAAAAAAGCAACCTTTTCACAAATTCACAACCCACTCGGCCATAGCGTTGTTTGGCACGTCACGTGTTGACGCTTGTGTGCCGAGTTCTTTGTTGTTGCATTGTGTTGTTTTGTACACGCTGCTGTGTTGTTTTGTGATGCTCGCTGTTGCTTTGTTCCTGTTCCAGCTGCCGCCATTGGCTTAAAATATTCGCTGACAACACTCTTTGCACAGGATGCACAGCGGCTCTGGCGACAACAACAGCGAAATGTCTGGCGGCAACTTTCGCCGCTGCGCTCGGCAGCCGGCGCCATTTTAGCTGGCAGTCAAAATGGCGGAATTAAATGCGCCCTTGCGAAGTTTCCGCCTGGCAAATGCATGATAAATATTTTCATTTTCACTTCGGGCCTGGCAAACGGTGTAGTTTTCATTTCGTACTGTTTTCTCTCCATATATGTCGAGAACATTCCCGGCCTGCTCGGCTGCCGGAAGGGGTCGGGGTCGGGGCCGGGTTCGGGCTCGGGCGACTCAAGCGTCGTCCTTGGGTCGCCGCGTTTGGTCGCCGCCAACCTAATGTCCGTCCATTCGTCCCCCCAACCTCAAGCTCCCCTCCACCGACGCCCAAGACACGCACACGAACGAACCCACCTTCGTCGGATCCCCTTGTCATTATCCGCGTCATGTTCGCCGAGTCATCGTCCAATTTCCATTTCCATTTCCCGACGGGTGTATTAGTGTGTGCATGTGCTGGTGTTGGAGGCCCCCCCAGGACAAGGCGTGAAAATTCTCGTAATGCTTTAATTGCTAATTAAGTGCAAAGCGAGGAAAAACGAAACTCATTAAAACGGAAGCGGGACGGCGGAGCCGAGGGCGTTTCAGATCCCGACCAGGACGAATTGGGGAATTATAAGTAGGGCCGTCGATTTGCTGTGTTTTATTTCGCCCCGATGAGTTTCTCGGAAGAGGCTCTGGTGGCATTCAATGGGAAGCCGCAGAAGTTTCCCCATGCCGCCCCCTGATTGAGGTGATTCAATTCCCCAAGGGACCGGAAACTCCGGGGCTTCGTCGCGACAAGAACAAGAACAAGAGAAGAGTCCTTTGTCCATGGCCGACACGATTTGCACAGTAATTAGAAGTCATTGTGCGGTTGTCGTCGGGGAAATTGGAATTTCAACGAAGCGATAATTATGACGATTATGCAGATGATGATCATGGTGATGATCCTGATGATGACTGTTCAGAACATGAATTAGTTGCGATTGAAGGTGGAAATTGACAAAATCGCAAAATCTCAAATTAGGGAAATTCTTCATTCACTCTTGATGCATATCCGAGGTGAATGCCAATGAAACATCCAACGAAACTACGAGATGTTAGCAGAAGATGAACAACAATGAATGAGGGAAGTTTCATTCAAATTTTCCCATAAAATTTCCCATTTCTTCTTCACCTAATTCCGGCTCGGAGTGAAATATCTGAATGTCTACAAATGCAATAAAAACCAGAAATTTGCGCCAACAAAATTCCAGCAATGAAAGAATGCCGACGTTGAGGAAAATTCCGCCAGCGCAGCAGCAAAATTGAAAACAAAGTACATTCAAAGTTGCTCCCACTCACACACACATGCACACGCACACCAACACGCAGGGCTCTGACACTAGAACGGAGTAAAACAAGGTGGGCAAACCGGAAAATTTCCTTTGCAGCTGGGGCTCGTTGGGGAGCGAAAATATTTAAATTATCCGCGATAAGGAATTTTCAGTTTCAGCCTGTGTGAGTGAGCAGGGCCCGTGTATGTGTGAGAGTGTGTGAGTGTGCATGAACTACAAGTTTGACGAGCAACGCGAAATATTCCAGAGTTACAGAGATGAAAAATCATTACTTTAAGAACCCTTAAAAAAATAGAAAAATTCCAAAATAAAATAAAACAATTATAATTTTAGAAGTATATCGAATGAGATGAAATAAATTGCTTACAATTCAAATTGTATAAAAAATATACAATAGCAAAAATATGCAAATATTGAATAGATTCGAATAAAAATTTCTGTTGAATGGAATTTAATGAAACAAATATCTCAGACTCGAGTAATTTAGAGTTTTCAGAATATCAGAATTTAATGTTCTGTTAATTCTTCAATTCAGAGCCTTTGTCAAATTGAAAATCAGCTCATATTTCATGTTGAGAATGTTGTTATTTCACTCATTTTACTATGTCTTCCACTCACTGCATCGTATGACAGTAATTTTGCGCGTTTTCTCCGTTTTCACACATTAACTTCCCCCTCTCGTTCGCTCTCTCCCTCTCCGCCCTCCTCCTTCGCCGCTCCCCGCCCCCGGTTAAACGCATCAATTTGCACATCCGTTTCCGCTGCGATAGCGGCCATGTTGTCAGTCCGCAAACGGGCGCCATTTCTTTGGCTTTTCACACACCCCCATACATACACGAACCCCTCCCACTCGCCCACACGCACATTGACAGATGTAAAATGAGAAATGAGCGAATGTGTTTCATGTCGAGCGCTAGCGACATGGCAGGCGACACCGTTGAGCCCCATGCATATGTGAATCTGCGGCTGTGCCCGCGTGTGGGTGTGTGAGTGTCAGGGTGAGCACGGGCATGTGTGTGTGTGTAATTGTAATCGCATCCAGCTGCACGCACTCGATTCGCACTCATTCGCACAATCGCATCTCCTGCAGCCTCCGCTCGAGCGACTGCACAGCAATGCCGGCCGATTAAGCGACAGATAGATGTGTGTGTGCATGTGTACATGTGTGTGTGTGCGATGGTGTGCACGAGCTCCGCCAGCTCCTTTGTGCAGGGCGAAAGGAAGGAAGCCTTTTTTGCGCTGAGGGTTTCATGGAAACTGTAACTGAAACGATCTCTCCCCGGTGGCGAACGGAATCTGTCAATGGGTCCTGAGGACTCTATTTTATGGACAGTCCTATTATTCCATCCATACCTCTCTCTCTCTCTCTCTCTCTCTCTTCCTATCGTTTCTGTCTATCTCTCTCCCTCCATCTGTCTCCTCAATTGTTCCTGCCGCAGCCCTTGACTTCGGCTTCGACTTCGAACGCCCCGATTCTCCCCGAGGCTTTTAGCAAAATTAAATAAAAACCAATTCAAAACATGCACACACACACACACACATGCATATCCTTGAGCCTACAACAATGCAGTTGTCCATGTCAAGCGGGGCCATAAAAATGTGCACGAAGTTATGAAAATCCTGCCACAGTGGGCCGATGTCGTTTTTAATTTAAAATGTTCCAGCCCTTGTTCTTGCTGTCGTTGTACTTGTACTTGTACTCGGAGCAAAACAATGAATATCGATTTCATTTAACAACAAACGACTGCAGACAATCAAGGCACACACACACACACACACACACATACATAGAGGAGGTCCTTTGGAGGGACCAGGCGGGACCCAGCGGGAGGCGAGCGTAGAAACAACATTGGATTCAATAAAAACTGTCGAGGAGCCTGACTCGAGTCGGGCTGGTCGTGGAGAGCAGGGACCGAGAGATGGCAGAGGGAAAGAGAGAGAGAGAAGTGGGATCTCGTCGACGGCCGATGTGACATCATGACCTTTTTGACTCCAATCATTTGTTGCTGCTGCCGGGCCGGCTGCCGGATATCAGGATATTTAAGGATTTCACTCATAAATTCGTTCGGAAGCCAAATTGACGAGGGAGAGAGATGGATGACAGAGGGAGGGAGAGAGGGCGAGAGAGACGAAAGGGCGGGTTAACAATTGGCTCGCATGGCTCAAGATAATTCGCCGTTTCCGACCGACAACCCAAATATTATTTCTATAATTTGTATGGATTCCTTTCACCTGTCAGTAGGAGGAGTTTTTTATTTTTTCCCCTTATCTTGTTTGTTAGCCACGAGGCGGAATTTTCGTCATATTGTTCATTGGAAATGACAGTGGGGCGGAAAGGTGCTCCCACGAGGCGAATCAATCAGCGAATCCTGATGCTAAAATCAATAGACAGACAACGACAGAGAAGAGAAGTCGGAGGGAGCGGGAACGTGGCCGAGAAAGGGTCAGTGGGAGTCAGTCGAGTGAGGGACACAGAAAAAGAGAAATAAAGAGAGAAGGAGGGGTCGAGAGCGTTTGCTAGAGCGAGTGAAATAACAAAACCTTTAATAGTTGTTTGCGGCATGAGTTTCCGCCGGAATGTTTCGATTGCACGCGATCTTCGAAAATCCACACACGTGTCCGATGTTAAGGGAAGTCAGGAAAATACAAAAAATAAAAAATTGAATGGTAAAAAATAACTTCAACTCGATTAAGTTCAATTAAAAGTTTAACTTGCTAACTCTTCACATGCACATCCATTATGGCCGCCTTTGTGGCCATAAAAATCATTTAATTATTTAGCAGGGAAGTCGAGACTTGTCTTGAGATTTCAGAAATCCCTGATTGTGAGGGTTCGTTGGGCGTAGTTAAAAGTAGAGGAAAGTAAAGAAAACAAAAAAATTTAATACAGTGATTTTTCATATACATTTTCGAACTAAATTCTTCAATCTTCGAAATGAAAATTCAGTAAAAATCGAGTATATTGATATAATTATATTTATTTTATATCAACATCAATTTTATATCAACATCAATTTTTCATCAATGTATTGATATTGATATAGAAATACAGAAAAATAAATTAATCAATTCCTCAAGTTAATCCTGTCGCCTTAAACCTTCTACTAACATTTTTGGCTTAGAATGCTATGCGAATGCAAATTGAATTCGGGCCTCGATTCGCAGTTCAAAAAACGTTGCCGCATCCGTAATGGCCGCTAATTGTCGTTGGCAACACAGGCTGCCAAGGCTCTCGCCCACACAAGCGCACGATGATTATGGCCCAAACTGTGCCAACGAACGAAAATGGAAGCTCGTGCTCGCAGGAACCCCAAAATTACTTAGACACGAAAATTGTTTCTCGGCTGACTTATGAGGTCTTCCTTCCGCCCCTCCTGCCTTGGGCGCGAACTTTATTCTTGTCTTTGCCCGCAAATTGTCGACAAACCTCCTTCAGCGACCCCCTCCCTCCTTCCGGCGCACTCTGGCTAAAGTTTCCGTTACATGAGGCTTGAGTGGGAATTTTTCCGCTGGCAAAGTTTCGCCAACAACTCGGAGAGAGAAGAGAGAAAAAATAGAGACCTCTTAAAGCGTCTGGCCAAACGGCTGATTTCGTGTTTATTTTTGGTCGAAAAAGGTCTCGTCTTTGTCCCAATTCGACCCCCCGCTCCCTCGGTCGCCCTTTCCTTATCTCCATCGCTTTAGCTAAGCCTTTCGAGAGTTTGAAAAGTGCAAAGTCTGCAAAAATCCTCTTCCACTCGGAGGCGTTCGAATACAATAGCAACAGCAACAGCAACACTAGCAATAAAATGCGAAATTCCTTGAAACTATCGAACTATTTAACGGCTCACATTAATCGCCACGAAGTTGGGATTTTCTTTTTATGGTCAATTAAAAGACATTGGCCGGGCTGTAAAGGCCAAGTGAGGAAGGCACTTGAAACTCTCGGTACAGAGGACATTAAAAGGACATCGCAAAATCTAACACGTCGCTTTTACGCAGGCAATTATAAGCATAGTTAAATTTTACTATTAAATGGGCATCATAAAATCAATAATTTAGTATTTAATAGTTTTAGTTGTATTTAACTAAATATTAGAAATTATTTGACTGTGTACAATTTTTTATAATATTTTTTATTTTATAATTTTTTATATTTTAATATTTGAAATGAAATTCTATTTGACATATTAAAACTCTGTTAAATAGAATATTTCAACGAAAATTCGATCTCACTCAAAATTTTAAATTAAATTCTATTTTCTAGAATATTCCTAGAATATTCCTAGATATTCCTAGATATTGAATTTTATCTTCTGGCCTTCTCTTGCAGAGCTGTGCGATGCCGCCTTGAAGATCCAGGCCACCTTCCGCGGCCACTTGTCCCGTAAGCTGGTCAACGAGGAGAAGCCCGAGGACGTCGACATCCAGGAGATCACCAAGAAGGTCGCCGAGGAGTTGGACATCGACCTCACGGATCCGGAGCTGAACAAGGCCGCCAGCAAAATCCAGGCCTCCTTCCGCGGCCACAAGCTTCGCAAGGAAGTCCCAACCGATTAAAAGTCCTAAACAGCAACAACCACAAGAACAACAAGAAGAAGAACAAGAACAGCAAATCTCTGTCTAACTAATATATAAATAATTAAAAACACAAAAATATGAGAAGTTGAAATGTTTGCAAACGTTGAAGTGGAGGGAGTTCTGGGATTGGATTATTTAAAGGGTAGATGAGCGAAATAAACAGAATTCACACCGATGAAATATTTTGAAAAACATTAAATCAGTCCATACAATTAAACCTTAAACTTTTACTATACAACCAAAGCATAGACACAAAATAGAATAAAAATCAATGAAACATTTACAGAATTGAAAATTTTTAAATCATAAGTCAAAAGAAATATTCGAGAAATAATAAATTGAAATTAATTAAAATGAAAAATCATAAAATAAATAATAATAAGATGTGAAATGATTAAAATAAAAAATATGACATGATAATTTTGAAAAAACATGAACATAAAAAATTTACAAAAATAATTCAAATAAAAATTTACAAAAATATTAAAATGAAACATTTGAAAGGTGAGAAATTAAATAAAAAATAACGAAGCAACAATTTGAGAATCTATGAAAGCATTTGAAATAAAAAGTTGAAAAATACTGAAATAAATGTTTGAAAAATAATGATATACAATTTGAAAGAAATTAATTAAATATAATTCAAATAAGAAACACTCATGAGAAATTGGTATTAAGTGAACAAATTTGCAAAAGCTTTAAAAGTATACATAATTGAGAGAAAACCAAACACCCTAATCCTTAAATAAGCTTTTGCATAACTACTGAAAATTTATATTGCCATTACTATGTATGTACGAGAGCGAGGGAGAGAACCCGAGTGCGCGAGAGAGAGAGAGAGAGGGAGAGGAAGAGGCCCGAGGGTTTTTAAATCGCAGAAGCTCCTCCAGGGCACATTCGAGGGCGGCCTAAACAAGCATAGCTATAAATGTTACGTACGGCTTTCGACGTTTACTTTTATTAGCCAAACCAAACGAAAGGAAACCACAACACAAAACTTCTAAAACCTTATTCAACAAAAGTTTCACCGCGTTCTTAAACGTCCTTCTCTTTTTCTAAGAACGTTGAACTTCTCATGAGCTTATTTCTAGTGCATAGAATCGTTCGATCCTCTTAATAGCGAAAACCAATAAATTCCAATGTGAGACGAAACTGAAAAATATTATCTCTAATTCGCAATAGTTTCTTGTAGAATATTTAATAGAATGGTCCACAAACTCTTTCAAAAAATGAGTCGGATCTCGATCATGGACTATCGCGACAGTTTCAGGCATTAATTTCGGGATTTTCCCAACTTCGATCTGCCAAATTTAAGTTAAAGCAATGCAATTAACGAGGTGCGAGGGCGTTAAACCTGGTCTCGATCGGGTCTGAGGCCTGAACCCGAGACCCTCGAGGCGGAAGGAGGCCCTGAGCCGGAGGCTTTAGTTGAATTTTCTGTGAGCTTAAAACAATTGATTATGCTAATATAAACGTAAACTTATTTCATAGACACGTAAGAGAAATTGCTAGAGTTTAGTAAAAAAAAAAAAATATAATGAAAAACCTCCCAACAACTTCTTTACACGGGTTTCTTTACGAACAATTGAAATTCTTAACATGAACATGAAAAACCAAGAGAATTAAATATAAATACACTTGCAAAAATACGAGTATTTGGAAGAAGGAAATACTTGAAAATACATACTTGGAATCTCACTTTTGAATACGTATTGATATAATATTCACACAAGTGAAGACGAGACGAAAATATCTGCAGTATACAAAAACTATACATACACCTACTGAATTCCATTTATTTTCTATTAAAAACTATACATAACAAAAATAATCGAGTAAAAAAATTTGCAAAAAATGTTACAGCAGCACATCATTTTATCGTAATAAAAAATCCTATCATTATTTCTATTTTTAATCAATTACAAATTCTATTGAATATTTAAATAAGTTAGAGGAACTGAAGGACAGCTGAGAAAAAACGGTCAAATACCTCTTATTTACAGTTACCTATTAAACTATTATTATTCGTATTTCATTTCACGTAAAAACAAATATATTTTCTTGAAACGCAAATCAAATTGATAAAACTCACGCCAACCACAACTTCAGCATGAACTTCAACAACAACAAGAACGAAATTGCAAATACAAATACACAATTACAAATAAAATACACAATTACAAATAAAATTACATATTTCGCTGCTTACAATGTCGAATTCCACATTGACAGAATTTGACGAAACACACTTTGTTTTGGAACCAAACGAAAACGCGTTCAAATGCGAACACAAGAATCTAAATAAGCGAGTCAAACATTTGAATAAATATTAAGATTGATTAAAACTATATAAGAAGAATTGAAACTAATAAAGAAAATCCCAACATTTAGAGACAAACTAAACAACCAACAGCAACAAGACTTTTATTTTTAAACAAGGGTTTCTTAACATTCTAGATCTGTTTATTTCATGGCTTATGGCGAGATTTTGCTCAAGTCCAATTGGTCGCTGAAACTCCAGACCACACCCCACCTCGTGGTGTTCCCCTGGAAGAACTCCGTCGTGGAGAAATTGGTGATATTCTTCCCTCTCAGAAATTCACAGATCTTCGGGAGACTCGATTTGTGCCCCAGCATTGAGGTGAAGAGGCTGCAAATTGTGCGTCATTAGAAAGGCCATTAATATTAGACGAACAAGTATCATACTAACCATATTCTATTGGCAAACAACAGACTTTCTTCTACAATGCGTTGGACGAAGGCCACCTCGCCACCATCGCAGGCCAGCTCTTCTGAGTGGCCCGTCGGACAATTGTGGGGCTCAGGTCGTTTCTCAGGATGACGTGTGGTGGCGGAGAACGGCTGTGGCAGCGAGGAATCGTAGAAGGGAGGATTGCAGAGGCAAAATTGAAACGGGGCGGCGTCGGCGGGCAGGGCCTCAAAGTAATTCGAGAAAATTACATCCTTATTCTTTTGCTCGTAGATTTGTACGAGATGCTGCAACTCATTACGTTGCACATTCTCTGTGGCATATTCCAAGTTTTCGGCATTCGATTCTAGAGCCAACATGTGCCAGGAATTCTTTCGGGCTGCCAGCAGGGAATAGATGCAAGAAGAACCACAACCTAGGTGATTGGTTGGAAAATAAGTTGATTATCTTGAAGTAGCAACTGACAGTGCTTACCAATATCGATGCCACGCACTTCTTCCACAAGGAGATGCTTCACTAGGTCCTCTATCCAGAGTATGTAATTGAGGCGTAATGGGAGAGTTGGTACCAGACTCCCCGGGGCGAATTCCAGATTCAGCTGAAAGTATTCCCGAAGCAGCGTCTGGGTGAGGCAGCGCAGGGCAGACTCGTTCTTGTAATCAATACTCACTTTGCCAGTGAGTTCCTAATAGCAGGTCAAGGAATAAATTGTATATTCTTTGACGAAATTAAAATGCTCACCAATTTACAGACTTTTCGAAAGTCTTTATATTTAATCGCTAAGTCTGTATAGTCGGGAGGGGTTCGGAAGATGTTTCGCGGATGCATTTGTCTTTTATTCTTAAACGTCATTTTTACAGAATTTTATTAAATATATTTCCAAAATATTTGTTTACATTTATTTACTAAATGCAATAAACAAAACAAATCGAAGTGAAAGAACAAATGAATGGCAACACTTTTTAATGCCGGCTGTCAAATTAGAGGGTACAGTACGAATAAAAAGTCACAATTTAAACGGGGTTTTTTGCACAAAATAGGAATAACAAAATAACTTATTTCACTTAATTAATTGCCTAGAAAAGATTCTATTTATTTTTAATTAAAAAACTTTTTTTAAATTGTTCATTAAAATTTATTATATTATACTAATATTATTGTTCCTCTGAACTATCTGTATCTGGAAATAATCGAAGCGAACAAAACTTCTCGAACTGTCATAACAAAAACCTACTCACATTTTATTTCGCATTTGTGTGCTTTGTGTGGTTTGTTGAAAAATATTTTATTTGCCAGTGAGATATCTATTTAAATTGCGTGAAAATGTCCGAAACCAGCTCGAAGGATACTGTTCTAAAAACAGCAATGACATATATATGCGGAGGTGAGTCCAGAATTTCCCAATAAAATGAGACTCAGGTCTCATATGCAAGAACGCGTGTTTTGAAGCACTAATGTGCTGGATAATCCTATAAACGCTTTTTATTTTCATATAGATTAATAACAATATGATTTAATTTTTACAGAATGTCACCATGAGAATGAAATGCGACCTCGTGACCCGATCCGTTGTCGTGAATGCGGATACCGTATCATGTATAAGAAGCGCACGAAGAGATGTGAGTATGAAATCTGACATGAACATTCCAAAAAAATTGATTTATTTACTATAACAAATTTATTCGAATTGTATTCGTTTCTTCCTTTTAGTGGTTGTGTTTGACGCGCGTTAACATCCGTCTCTTGACCGTACGACTCTTAATTTTAAGTTTATATAAATCTGTAATAAACAATAAGATTATATCGAAAACTACTAGAATGATGTATCCTCTCTGGCTGTCCAATAAAAACCTCTTTTGATGAAATAAAACGCACTTTGATTTTAAATTGTTCTTTAGACTAATTTTATTTATACTCGGAAATATATTTTAAACTAAAACATTTTTGCTTACTTCTTTTTCCAGAATTGTTTATATAATTATAATAATAATGAGTTTTCTTTGCAATGCGTAAATGTTGTATTTTAAATTAAATTGTGTCTTTTAAATCGTCTTATTTTTAATAATCTTTTGTTTCTATTCAATGACGCTTTCCAAAAATTTATTTAATCTGGTATTTTCTTTGTTTTATGTTTCTTCTATAGCAAAACACACATTTTACACTAAAACTTTTACTTATATAATAATAATTAAAATATTAATTATTATTATACGTGTACACAATTTTTGTCTTTTTTGTTTTCTTCAGTCAAATTAGTTCATTGTGTTGTGTTTTTTTAGTTAGTTTTGTATTTTTTACATATTTAATGTGAATGAGTATATCTGTTTATATGTATGTGTTTTTAAAAGTAATACATTCAAATGTTTAGCTTAGTTCAAAGTTTATTAAAAACTACTTCAATAGCTTTTGTAGTTTTCTACGATTTCCTTTTTTAAATTTAATTAATATTCAAAATCTTATAATCAAAATTAGGGAAATTAAAGCTGACTTAAGTGGAAAATGGAAAAGCAAATTCATTTCATTTTATTATTTATAAATAAATGGCGCAATTCTTCTTATAAAATAGAGTGCTTAAAAACTAAAACAATATACAAATAAGTTTCTTCCTTGAAAAATGGCAACTTAACGTTATTTTATTCAACTTTTCACTTCTGTGTTTCTCTCATTTATGCATTAATGGCAAATTAAAGCTTTATATAAATTATATAAAAATTTGATAAATGCTCATTTAAGTTTAAATTGGTTAGAATTGATTTTAAATGCAACTTCAAATATTCATAAACGAGTGAAAGTTATAAAGAAAGAGATAGAGATTTCATACAAATAGTTGCTTTATAGTAGAGTTTATAAAATAAGTGTATTTTAGTGTTAATGTTTTATTAATGAAATCATATTTCAGGTACATCACAACTTAAAATTTAAATTAAATGAGTAAGTATTTTGTTGAAAGAACGGGAAGACACGACGGAGTGATGGTGGGACGAGTCGTTCCGGCGTTCGTTTTCAAAATATCAATTGGACTGAACTTGAAGAAAAGCTTCCGCTTGGAGCTTGCATAGAATAACTAATGGCAAGTTTTTTCTTTTGAATGAGAATTAATATATAACTATATTAGTAATATGAAATAACTTAGAAAATATATATGTATATGCATGTAAAAATACGAAAAAATAAAATAAAATAAATAATTCACTGATATACGTGGGGCAAACCTAAACCTACGACTGAGCATAAAATTATGGAAAGTAAAATGTAAATGTACAAAACAAACTTCATGTTCAACGCTAGTTTCCAATGCGTTGTGGTTTCAAATAAAACAAAAAAAAAAAAAATGAAAAGCTTTAGATTTAAAGCTCGTGAGGTGCGTTTAGAGAGTTGACTGCAGCCGGAGAAAGACTCCACGTGAGAGTTCAGCTCTCTTGCTGGTGAAGACCTCTCCCAGCGCAACAGTCCGAGACTCCAAACTGCTGACATTGAGATTTCAAAGTTCCTTCCGTTCTCCAAATTCAAAACATTCACATCCAAGGACTTCCAAGGACTACGACGTCTCCTTCCTTTCCTCCGCCACTTCACTTCACGGCTCCACCTCCGCCTGCACATCCTCCACACTTTTGGCCACCTTACGAGCCCCCTCACCCTCATGGCGGTGCTCTCGCCTGCGGTGGAAACGCAGACTGTAGTCGCGAGCGAATCGCTGGCCACACTCCTCGCACTTCGACGACCGCTCGCGATGCTTCCAGTGGCGATGCAGGGCCAGCGAGCCCTTCGTGTGGTAGTTGAAGACGAGCATCGTCGACCGGTGGCTATTCGAGCAGATGCCGCAGCTCAGCTTGTGGTCGACCATGCGATTCAAGTACTTGTCCCGCAGCATGGCGATGACCACCTCGGGCGGGGTGCGGATCTTCTTCGGCTGTGCCTGCTTGCGCGACGATCGCTTGTCGGCGCAACTCGGCGAGGCCATCATCGGATTGGAGCAGTTGTTACTCTCCAAGTTGGAGCTGCAGTTGCTGTTGGCGTTTGCGTTATTCGCGCTGCTCACGCTGCTGCTTGTGTTTGTGGCGCTGTTGCAACCGTCGCTGACGACACCTGCGGCGACGACCTTCTTGTTGGCATCCGTCGTCTTCGTCGTGGCCTCCGCACTCGGCGCCTGCTTCTTGCTGAAGTCCAGAGGAGTCGTCAGATACTGCTGCTGGCTGGCGGCGTCGGCCAACAGCGGCAGCAGCGTTGCCAACTGCGACAGCGACTTGCGCGGCTTGTTGTTGGCGACGATCTGCAGCGCTGGCTGCTGCAGCTGCGACGGGGGCGACGGTTGTGGGCTCGGTTTCTTCGGACTCGGCCGACGCACCGTGTGCAGATCGAGCTGACGCTTCAGAGGCGACACCTGTTGTTGTTGTGGTTGTGGTGGCTGCCGCTGGCCGGCCTTCGGGGTGATCGTCAGCGTGATGTCCTCCTTGTTCTTCAAGTACTCGATGTACTCCTCGGTTTCGCTCAGCATCCGCTTGCGCTTCGGCGACTGCTGCAGCAGTTGCTGCTGCTGCTGCTGAGTCAACTGGTGCTGCTGCTGTTGTGGCTGCTGCTGGTGCTTTTGGTGCTGGCCCGTGGTGGTGGCCGTCGGCATCGCCGGGTAGAGCAGCGGCGACTCGGCCGCGTAGTACTTGTTGATGATGTCCTTGACGTAGTTCTGAAATTGGGTCTCCAGCTTGTTGAGACCCTGGTATTCCATCGCAGCGATCAGGGCTGCGCTCGAGTTCTCCTTGTTGTCTCTGATCAGATCGAGGCGATGTTCTCGACAGTTGGCGTTGATGTTGTTCGTCGTGGCATTGTTGACTTTTGCTGTTGCTTGCTGTTGTTGTTGCTGATTCGGTTTCGATCTCTTCTGACTGTTGTTGTTGTTAATATTATTACTGATGTTGTTGCTTTTGTTGTTGTTGAGATTATTTGAAATTGTTTTGTACGCGGGAGGCGATTTAATAAGCTGCTGATTCTCTTGATCCTCCACATCCCGATCGTACTGATCGAGCTGCAGGGGATGATGCTGTTGTTGTTGCTGTTGATGTTTTCGCTTGTTGCTGTTGCTGCTGCTGCTGTTGCCGTTGTTTGTGTTGCTCTGACTCTTGCTGAATTCGTTCGCGATCTCTTGCAAACCGAAATTTTTACTCAAAAATGCCGACATCGCCTTTCTCTGATCGAGCTTGGTGTTGTTGTGGTTGTTGTTGATGATGTTGTTGGTTGATGTTATCGCTGCTGCATTCACCATCGCATTGGTCGTGCTCGGCGACACCATCGAAGTCGCGATCTTGGTCAACTTGATCGGCGACATGCCGTCACTGGACGTCGTCGACGAGGCCGACGATGGAGTGTTTTCGTCATCCTCGCCCGTCGAGTGCTGGCGCTGGCGCAGCCCGTGGTGTTGGTAGTAGTTGCCGTATGTCGATGACAGCTTCGAGCGCTGTTGTTGCTCGCGGTAGACACTCTTGCCGTTATTGTGGTTGTTGTTGTTGTGGTGATGATGATGACCCTTGCTCAGGCTATGCAGCAGGGCAGCAGCTTCCTTGGTCGTCCATTGCGAAGGCAGTTTATTATTGAACAGGAGTTGATGATTGGCTGGAATTTTCAACTCGTGCACGCCTCCCGCCTTATGAAAATCCTGAGCGACTGAAGCTGTGTTCCGACTGATGGCGTCCATTTTCAAAAGACTATTAGCAAAAGAGAGAGAGCGACAAAAAATGGTCGAGTTAGAAAAGTTTATCGGGGGTCGTCAGTTGATGCGTAAAGAACAGAAATAAGAAAATTATTCAGAAATCATATGAAGAAAGAAACGTTCAAAAGAAACTATCGGAAAAAATTAGAAAGAAAATAAAGTGAAGGGAAGACAAGAGAGAAAACTAAGGTGAAGGTCAAACGGAAAAAAGGACAATTCAATAATGGTAATGATGAGGGATAAACGTCATAATAAAGGAAGACGAATGGACTGGGAAGAAAGAAAAATCGGTGAAAAATCTGAGCTGATGATGATTGAACGAAAGGAAGCCAGGGATAAACAACGAACAACAAAAACGAAAATGTGAAAATCCGACGAATGAAAACCCAGGAACAAACAGGGGAAAATCAAAATTGAACCAAAATTCCGACTGAATCTATATTGAAACTTAGATAAACAAAAAAGTCGAAATTAATACAACATTGAAACGGAAAATTGAAACTGAAGCTTGAATGAATTTGAAATGATAATTGAAAATTGGTATTATTATTGAGAGAAATAGTGAATACTTTTGTTGTAAGTACCGCGCATAGTCTTCGGGATCGCTTCCGTCGGCCTCAAGATACTGAAAGAGTCGCTCGGAGCCGCGCTTCTGGGCGGCCGCGGTCGGCAGCCCGCCCGTGAGCAGCTCGTGCGGCGGTATCAGGGACCCGTTGGCGCTCAGGCGCCACCCCACCATCGAGGTGGGGTTCACGATGATCTCCTGCAATGGGCCCCCGGCGATGGACCCATTGTCGTTGGTTGTTGTGGTCGTGTAGATCGTCACCGAGCCGCCGCCAGCGTTGCCAATCGAGTTGGCGTTGCTGCTGTTGGTGGTGGTGCCGCTGCGATCGGGTCGGGTGAGAGGTGGTATTCGATTTGGTGGAGTTGGCGGCGACGACGAAGTTGGCAGAAGGCGGAGCAGAGCAGGCAGGCAGGAGGAAGCATTGAAAAGTAGTTAGTAATCGTTTCAACTGGGTTCAGACACTCAGTGGGCGGATCGGGAGGATCGAGAAGTGGACGTGAAATGAAAAGCATGGGAAAATCGGAGTCCACGAAGTGAAATGCAAAACGAAATGAAACGAAAGCGGATCGTACAGGGTTGAGGGGATGAAGGTGAGAAAAGGTTGGTTGGGGAATCACAGGATTTCGTTTGTAACCGGTAACCGGTTCTGAAAATCCCAAAACTAACTACTACGAAAGCAAAAACCGAGGCGGCTTCGCGAACCTCGGACGAAACAAAAACAAAAAATTTTGTAATTTGTAATTTGTACTTTTCTAAATCTACGTTAACAACACTGTTTTGTGGTTGTTTCCTTTTTAAATTTTGACTACGACCTTTTGTTGTTGGTTGTGTTTTGGTTTTAGTTTTAGTTCTAGTTCTAGTTTTTGATGTTGCAGTTTTTGTTGTTGTTGTTGTTGTTGATGTGGTTCTGGTTGTTGTTGTTGTTGTTGTTGTCTATAACAAATAGTTACCCAAACGATGTACTCGCGTTATAGAACGTATTCAGTTGATTATTCGTTACGAAAGTGTTGCCAATCGTTCGCAATACGTTCATGTTCATATTCATGTTCATGTTCATATTGCTGTTGGAGTAACTGTCGATGCTACGCGCTTGCCGATTGTCGAGCGGACTGGGGGCGTGGCATGGACACGTGCGGGCAAGAAGAAGAACAGTTTAAAGAGTTTGTGATTAGTGGCGATGATCAATCATGATTACGAAAATTATTATGATGATGATGATGATAATGGTAATGGCAAGAAATGGTGATGGTAACAAAATGATCATGATAACAAATGATGATGACGATGACATGCTAGTTAGTTGTTAGTAAAAAATGCTAGACGATCTTAGTTGGTGTTAGTTTTAGAACTTTATCATTTGGTTAATCTTTGGCAGGCTTTCAAAGGAAAGAGGGGGGGTTCGTAGAGAGACAAGAGAGATAGATAGGCAGATGGATAGATGGTAGGACGATCGAGAGAAGGCGTTGGAGAGAAAAAAGATTGTGTACTCACTGCACGTCGCTGAGATGGGCCTGGAACTCCTCCTGGGTGTCGGCGAGGAAGGAGCACTTGTTGCAGGCCTTCTTGTTGTGCACCTTGAGGACGTGGGTCGAGAGGCGCTCGGCCCGCGCCGCCTTGTAGTCGCACAGCAGACACACGTAGGGTTTTGTGTGCGTGTTCAGGTGGCGCTTCAGGCCCCACTTGTCCGCCCCCGACCAGGGGCAGTAGCAGCACGAGAAGCGCTTCTCCCGCTTCGGCTTCATCGCGCCACCCCCCACACCGCCGGCACCGATGCCGCCGCCGGCCGCCGCCACCGAGCCGTCGTCGGCCTTCTCCTGCTTCATCTGCGGCAACGGGGCGTCGGCGGCCGAGGCGACGGCCTCGATCGTCTCGGCGATGCTCATGCTCGACGAGGTCGGCTGGCGCTGGCCCTCGAGGAAGGCGTTGTCCAGCTGCACGTTGGCGGCGTGGAAGATGTTCGGCTTCTGCTCGGGCGAGCCGCCGCTCGAGTTGCTCGTGTTCACCGACGACGAGAGCGTCGTCAGGTTGCTCCGGCCTCCCCCCGACAGGTTGGCCACGTTCGAGCCGCCGCTGCCGGTCGGGACGTGGCGACGCGTCTTGTTGATGTCGTACTGGAGTTCGCGGTGCATGCGCAGGAAGTGCTTCTTGACGTGGTCGGCCCGGTTGAACTGCTTGAGGCAGGCGTAGCACTGGAACGGCTTCTCGTCCTTGTGGATGTTCTCGTGGCGCGTGTACAGGTCGCGCCGGTCGGTCGAGTACGGACAGTGGGTGCAGGCGTAGCGCTTCTGGATCTGGACGCCGCCGCCGCCGCCGCCGTTGTTGTTGTTGTTGCCGCTGTTCGCCGCCTGGTGGTTCGCGCCGTTCGAGCTGCCCGACTTCTTGCGACTGTGGCCGCCGCCGCCGCCACCGCCGCCGGACGACCCGGAACCGGAGCCGGAGCCCGCTGCGGGGTTGGATGTGGTCGGCGTCGTCTGCTGCTGCGACGGATTCGCCGACGTCGAGGGACTAGTGTAGATGACGTCACCGCTGCTGGCGACGCCCGCGTTGTCGTGGCGACTCTTCGATCTGGGGAAAGGAGAGGGAAATTGTGATTGTAATTAGTCGACGTCAGGGGAGGCAACGGTCAGGGGAGGCGACAGGGTCGAAACCAAATGTCTAAAAACATGAAAAAATGATTTTTGTAAAAATTTTGTGAGATTTATTCGCATTTCGTGACTCCCGTTTCGTTCCCGTTGAGCGCATCGCAATCGAGCTGCCGCCATGATCCGCGTCCACATGGGCCACTTCGTGCCCAAGTACAACAACGGCAACTGGCTGTGGAACGAGTCCGAGGAGCGGCTCGTGTTCGACGCGCCCAACGAGCAGCTCAAGGAGGACGTCGTCCGCACCGGCGGCTATCGGTTCTTCACCAAGATCAACCAACTCGAGGAGGTCATTTTCCGGCAGGAGTTCCAGCGGACGGACAACACGCACGACGCCGACGTCATCCTCATACAGGACATCAAGAACCTGGTGCTCTTCCTCGCCCCCTCGGAGATCCTGACCAACGCCTTCGTGAACTTCGTGCACACGCGCACCGTCGACAAGTTCCTGCACGCTCTGATCATCTACTTCGAGCACTACCTCAAGATGGTCGAGTTCATCCTGATACGCCGCGACGAGATCTCCGGCGAGAAGGCGCAAATCCAGAGCGAGGAGAGCAACCAGATCAAGCGCATCTACTCCGGCTACCTCTCGCAGTACCGGCTGCTGCTGGCCCGCGAGTACAGCCTGATCATCCTGGGCAACGGCGAGATGAAGCCCTTCTACCACATCACGCCGATCGTGAACATCTCGCAGTCGATCAAGGACAAGGGCTTCCACGAGGGCTTCCTGGCCTTCTGCACGCACATCGTCTGGATCGCGATGCATCGGCGGGCGTACGACATCATCGACTCGGAGATGAATCGGCTCTTCCGGTCCGAGCACTTCAAGTTGACGCGCAACGAACGCGTCCACTTCACCACCCTGGAGGCCAACATGCTCTACGGCCGCAACTACCGGCGCGTGAACTATCGGGCCCAGAACTCGCCACTCATCCAGGAGCTGATGAAGGTGTCGGCGGAGAACCAGCCGATTCTGTGGATCGGCGAACGCAAGTATCGCGGCACCGACGCCCGCATCCACCAGCTGGAGCTCGAGTTCATCGTGCCCGAGTCGCAGTTGTCGCTGATCGACGTCAGCCACGGGATCCTCGGCCACCCGAAGAAGCTCTACAACACCCTGCTCAGCATCGACTGGGAGGCGGTGCGCTTCCAGAACTACTCGGAGCTCTACGATCCGTACCGCATCATCCGCCAGCCGTACCTCGAGATACCGCGCCTCGACGAGGAGAAGCTGCGCCAGCAGAGCCAGAAGTACGAGTCCTACTACCACGTGGTCGACCAGCACCGCGAGAACATGAAGGAGGTGCTGCGGAAGTGGAAGCGCCGCGATCGCATCATCGACTACTTCAAGAACGAGGGCATGATCATCAGCGTGCTCAACAAGTGCGAGGCCGAGGTCGAGCGCCAGTCGTACGGGCCCAGTGTGGAGGAGATCACGGCCAAGTTCATCGCGCGCAAGGAGAAGCTGCGCAAGAAGTGAACGTGGACGAGGGGCGCGATTGGACGGAGCGACGGACGGGCCAGGTCGAATGGGCCCCTTGGATGGAGGCTGGAGCGACGGATGGAGGACTTCGATCGAGGGGCAATCGCTTGTATCTATTTGGCTTATCTATCTTATTAAAAGGAAGGGAATTTCGAGACGACTTCTCGACTTCACACTCACTTTGACTTGGGGGTCGAGACTTGTTGTTGCTGCTGCTGCTGCTGCTGTTGTTGCTGGGCATTCGTGTAGCTCTGCAACTTGCCACCCGACGTCCACTGCACGATCTGTGGCTGCTGCTGCTGCTGTTGTTGCTGCGGATCCGTCGTGCCGTCGGCGGCGCCGCTCCAACGCTGCTGGGGATCCGCGCCACCGACCACCGACGACTGCTGACCGGCGCCGGCCGTGCCGCCGACCACTTTGTTGATCGCCTGCGTGCTCAGGATCGTCCCGGTCGTGGTGAAGCCGTTCTGCATCAGGGCGGCCAAGCCGAAGGCGGTGCTCAGATGATCCTCGGACTTGAAGTTCCCCCCGCCCGTCGTGGCCACGACCACCGACCCCTCCGGCTGCTGTTGGATTACCACGCTCGCATTCTGCCCGGCGGCGGCGGCCGCTGCTGCTGCCGCTGCCCCGTTGTGCTCGTACTCGATGGTGGGCGCCGATGAACGATCGATCTGCTAAAGGAGGAACCGAAAAAGCATAGAACGACAATTAAAATCTCTCTCTCTCTCTCTATCTCTTTGGCGACAACTCACCAAATTCGTGAACGAGCGCTCGCCCTCGGGCGCGGTGGGCCCGGTGGTGGCCACCTGCGCCACCGGCGTGCCGAGCGTATGCAAACCATTTCCGGTCTCTTCCCCATACAGTTTTCGTGTGATTTCCTTGAACATATCTTCATAGGCGGCCTCAACATTTGAGGACGGCATTAATGTTGCCATGGCTTGTAAAATGCGCTTGCAATGCTACAACTGCGGGTCGGTTGAAACTGCAAACAGAACGGAAAGGGAAGAAGAACATGAATTAAAATACAAATGCAAATACAAATACACATACAAATAAGAATAAGAATACGTTAAGAATGCGACTTGGAGACGTCGGTCATGATGGCGATGAGTCAGTGGGAAGCAGACAAAGAAATGTGCATAAAGGTTGCCGAGAAAGATAGTGGTGGACAGAAAGAGAGAGTGCGGAGGAGCGGGAGAGAGAGAAGGGGGGGGGGGGGAGAAGGGAAGGGAAGGGATGGGAAGAAAGAAACCGTCGAAATAAAAAACCGCTCACATCCGCAAGATCGGCGGCGACAGCGTTCGCGGCCGAAGGTGAGCGAGGTCGATGAGAGGGCGGGTTGGGGAGGAGGGACGGAAGGGCAGTCGGTAGGTTGGAAGGTAGGGCGATCCGAAGGTAGGGAAAGAGAGAGGGGGAGTCGGCGAGTGACCGAGCTGGAGGGCGGCTGGCACAGTGGGGCCAAACGAAGTTCGTTGCTCACATTTCTTCCTGGAATTCGCTGATATGCCGCAGTTCGACTTCGTTCGCTGCGCAAAACTCGCCGCGCACCCGACCAAGTGGGAGTTGTTTTTGTTCTTGTTAGGGTTAGTGGTGGTGTTGTTGTTGTTCTTGTTGTTTGCAGGGGGGCGTGATGGATGATGGAGACCGCGACGGCGACGGCGACGGCGACGACGACTGCCGGCGACGGTGGGACGAACGAACGGACGCTTCAAGGTCTGCCGGCTGGGGTTAAGCAAAGACCTTCGCAGTGTGGAGTCGGCGGCGACGACGACGACGACGACGACGGCGATAAGTTCGCAAATGCCACGAGGGAACTCCCTGAACTCGGCGAGACCTTAAGGGAGGGCATTCGAGACAAAAGGAGGAGCAGATGGCGATGACGAAGAAGACGAGGGGAGGACGAATATAAAGGCGATGAGGGCGATTAGGACGACGGATGCAACGAAGGCGATGGAGACGATGAAGGCGATGAAGAAGGCGAGGGCAGAGAAAAGGTAGAAGAGAAGGAGAAGTGGGAGATCAAGGAGAAGTAGTAGAAGTTTGAGCCCGTTTCGGCGTCGCCTACTCAGATCTCAGTGCAAGACCGCGACGACTCTCCGGGTGATCACGGCGAGCGGACGTCCTGGGGAGAGGAGAAGCGGGGGCAGAGCAGGAGGAGGAGGAGGAGGAGGAGGAGGGGGAGGAGGAGGGGGAGAAGGTCGAGCGACCGAAGGCGGCAGAAGAGGAGACCCAGAGAGCGACGCGGGCCGTTGAATGCGGGCGATCTTGAGTCTTGCCTGCCCCCAGCGGAGGCCGGCGGAGTCCAGCGGTGAGCGCGGGAGGTGGACGGAGCGAGACAGACTGACGGAGAGGTGGAGAGGCAGCCGAGCAGTCGGTTCAAGACGACGAAGCTTGAACTCGAGTAGAACCCGAAGAAAGAGAGACAGAACCAGAGAGAGAGAGAGATGGAGAGAGCGGGAGGGAGGTAGGCGGGCGACGAGAACAAACACAAACAACGATCAGAACGCCAAACGCCCCCATGAATTTAGAATTTAAAAATGCCGACGCCAAATACAACAACAACAACAACAACAAAAACAACATTAACAACTACAAGAGTCTGAGAGAATGAGAAAAAAAGGAAGAGAGAAGGAAAGAAATAAAGAAATATGAACGAGGGTTGGGGGAGGGTCAGCAGACCTGGGCAGTAATGAAGGCAATAACAACAACAGCAGCAACAACAACGAAAACAGTACAAACAACAACAACAACAACAACGAAAACGAAAACAGTACCAGCAACAACAACAACCACTTATCGAGAGCGGGCAACAACACAAGGCGGGCGAGAACACGTTTTGGCGCGGACGAAGACGGCAACAACACCAACAACAACAACAACAATAACAATAATAAAAAACAACAGTAATAACAATAATAAAAACAACAACAACAACGCCAACGACACAACGACAAGAAGAACTGGGTGGGTGACAGAAGAAGTCGCGAACGACCGACCGACGACCGACCGACAAACGAACGACAAGCGAACGAACGAAAGAGAGCGGCAGCGAAGCCACAATAAAAACAAATCACCTCTCTTTATTGCAAAAATAAGGCAGCAAATAAAAGACAAAACATTTCAAAAATACACAACGAGATTGACAAAAATCAGAAAACAATATTCAAAAACAAAACAAAAATCAGAAAACAACATTTAAAATAAATCAGAAAACAAACCTGCAAAATCTTTCTGAAGCACATCCGAAAACAACATTACAAAAAACAATTTTTAACAAAATTTTGCAAATTCAAAAATTACGAATTAAAAACAATCATCGAGTAAATTCTTTCGAGTTAAACAAAATTCAAACGACACAAAAAGAGAAACTTACAACAAAACATTTAAAAAACTAAAAAACCAATTTTACTTATTAAAATTTTTTACGAATTTAAAAATTAAAGAAATAAAAAATTAACAAAAAACAAGACAAAAAAAAATTAACACAAAACGATTTTAAAATGAAAGAGCACAACACAAAACTTTTTCAAAATGGTAAACATTATGAAAATAAAGAGATAACACGATGGAAAAGGGAAGTAAAAATAATCTTTAAAAAAAGCACCAAAAACAAGAGCCGACAACGACATGGAGGAAGAAATCACGCGGTTCTCGGCGAGCCGCGCGTTTTGGCCACCCACTCCGGCCGGGGGTCGCGATCGACCGACCAACCAACCGTCCGTCCGTCCGTCCGTCCGTCGACCACCCGCCACACCCTCGTCGCAGCGAACGACGGAAACGAAACGAAGCAAACGCCGTCGTCTCTCGCCGGGAAGCCGAGGCATTATTCAAAAGAGCGAGGGAGGTGGGGAGAGAAAGCGAAGGAGGTGCAGAGGAGGCGGAGGGAAGCTGGTTGGGGAGCAGCAGGAGGCGGGCGGAAGATGAGAAGACAAAGAGGAAGAGTTCGCATAGGGCGAAGTCGAGTCGAGTCGAGTCGCCGCGCGCGAAGATTAAGCGGAGGCAGTGGAGGAGTGGAATCAGATGGACGCGAGGAAGGTGCGGAGCAGTGGGAGGAGGAGGAGGAGGAGGCGGCGGCGAAATAAGCACAGGAGGAGTGGGCGAAGGAAGAGGGAGAGAAGGGCAAGACAGAGGCTGGGACGGGACGGGGTTCGGTTCGGCGAAACAAAGCAGCAAATTAAGGAGCGAACGTCGCGAAATTAAAAGAGCTCGGCGGCTGGAACACAAAGCCCGCCTCTCGGAGGGCACCCAGCAGGAACGAGCTGGAGCTGGAGGCGGATGCGGAGGTGGGGGAGGCAGACGAGGAGACGACGACAGACACGGACGGACGGACGGACGGAGGGACGGAGGGAATAAAAATGGGGACCCGAAACGAAGCAAATTCGCAACGAGCGCCGAGCGCCGAGGACGACCGGGGCCGATCGCAGCGTGGCCCATGGACATTTGTCCGCGTTGTTTATGGAGCTCGGAAGATGTCGCCGACCGGCCGAGGGACCAACGGATCAACGGACCAACCGGTCGACCAAATGGGTTCCGGGAAGGTCCGTCGCGCTGACAGTCACAGGAAGGTCTGGCTCTGGTTCGCATTCCGGACGCCACACTAGCGACAGACGGCGACGGCGATAAATTAAACGATTCCTTACTATGTTTGCTGATGCGATCGCCGCTGGTCCTTCCGGCGACCGCGCGGCCGACGACGGGATGCTGGAGCTGTTACTGGTGGTGGGAGGACGACCGAGAGACGGCGGCTGCAACTTCCAGACGACTGGGCCCGAGGGACCGTGGGAGACTGAGTGAACGAATGACGGCCTTCGCGGCTGGTCGGTAGTTTAATTAGGGCCGATTGGCCCGGCGTGGGGCTGGCGGCTGGGTGGCTTTTTCGAAAACCCCCGTCGATCGCCCCCAAACCGATGAGTGGCTCGGTCGGTGGGAGGTCGGTTGACCGGGGAAAACCGCAGCGGGTTCCGTCCTTCAAGCCGGCCAGATCGGAGCAGGATCTGCGTCATCGGCGTCGGTTGTTGGAAGTGTGAATTACTCGGCAGTAAGAGGGAGGGAGACAGAGAGGCAGGGAGGGAGAGAAAGGCAAGAAGAGAGAGAGAGGCCGAGGGAGATTGCAAGAGACGAGACCGCGGCGCTCGTGGAGCTCGAAGTCCACAGAAATCGATCCAAAGTCAGACAAAAGGCCGCCGAGCGAGAGCGAGAGACTGACCAACAAGTCTGGGGGCGGTGGAGGGGAGGGAGACAAAGAGAGTGAGAGAGCGAGTCAACCGTCCGCCGACTGCGGCAGAGGAAGTGACACCGACTGCGATATCGGAGAGCAATAAAAACGATCAGCGGCGCTAAAGGCTTGAGTTTGACAATCGAGAGCGAGTCGAGTGGGAGAGAGAGAGAGAGAGAGAGAGCGAGACTGGGAGCGGGAGATCGGCAAGGAGGAAACGGCAGAAACAGCAGCCGCACCAGCACCAGCACCAGCAACAACAATAACAACAACAACAAGAGCAACAACAAACAATGAACAACATCCGCCAAGCGGCAACGCGAGTGGGTTGCAAATGGGCGCGTAGACTCGCCGTTCTTCTTGTTGTTGTTGTTGTTGCTGCTGCTGGTGCTGCTCCCACCGCCAACGCGCCAGAACCGAAATCGACACAACAACAACAACAACAACGACCGGTTGATGGGCCGAACGACCGCCTGATCGCCGCCGCTGCTCGGCTCGAGCCCGCCTAATGACTGCGTGCTCGACGGCCCGCTGGCTGGCGGCACCGACAACGACAACGACAACGCGTGTAATCGACGACGTCGGCTGCGCCGCTAGGGCGTCTGCAGCGCTGCCGCCGGGCGATCGCGCTGATTGCGAGCGAAGATTTGCGATTTTTTTCGACGGAGTCGCTGCTGTTGTTGTTCGCGTTGTTGCTGTTGTTGTCGACACCGCCGCCGCCGTTTTCGTTGTTGTTGGTGGCTTCATTTCGAAACGAATTCTCGCGAGTGACATCAAAAATGACACTCGGAGCAGCCGCCGCCGTCGCGATCGCCTCGACGTCGTCTCTCCGCCTGACTGCCTGCTGATGATTGCCGATTGTTGTTGTAGTTGTAGTTGTTGCTGTTATTGTTATTGTTGTTTCGGTCGTCGTTGTTGTTGCTGTTGTCACTGCTGCTGCCGCTGATCATCTGCCCTAGCGACAACGCCGATGGCCAGCGGGTGCGTGACACCAAAAGCAAAGACAAAAAAAGCAAAACAAAACAAAACCAAACAAAAAACACAAAGAGGCCTAAAAAGCAGGCGGCAACCCGAGGCGACGGCGCTTCCGCCGGCCCGCGTCCCGCGACCCTCGCCCAACGCCGTCACCGTCGCCTCCCAGCTCGACGCAATCAGCCCAAGCGACCGCCGCCGGTTCCGGATGGGCCGCGGTGGGGGGAGGAGAGCGGGAGGGAGCGAGGTGAGAGGGTGTGGCGGGGGCAGGGGCGACTGGAAGCTGGGCCCAAGCCGTCGAGCGGTCGGACGGACGGACTGAGGGACGGTCGTTTGGTCGATCGGTCGGTCGGCCGCCTGCCAGGGTGAGCTGGTGTTGTGTGGTGAAAGGCCAGCCATGTTATCGCACCCAGATATTAAAAAATAAAAATACACACGCTACGCCGGCCGAGTCGCCGTCATCGCTGCCGCCGCCGCCGCCGCTGCTCGCCTCCACCTCCTCCTTCGCCGTCTGCCTGGCTGCCCACTCGTCTGCCTCCGCTGATTGCGTTCGACGCATGTCGCGCCGGGGGCGTCCGAGGCTCGCGGGCGCGTCCGACCGCGGCCTGGCCGGTTGGCCGGTTGGCCGCCTGCCTGCCTGGCGGACATCGTCGTCATTGACCGGCCCACCGTCGCCTGCCCCAGCACCAGCGCCTCGATCGAACCCGACCAGGCCTCGTCTCGATCGGTGGTCGAGCTTTCGATTGCCGCCGCGAGCAGGGGGCGGACGATCGAACCGAGCCGAGGCGAGAGCTTCAGAAAACCAGGAGACGGAGCAAACAAAGAGACGAAGCGGAGCAGGCGACGGCGGAGACGACGATGGTGATGTTCGTGATGATCGCGACGAGACGAGCGACCTGAGCGGGCGATCGAGAAGACGGCAATTAGGCGCGACTCACGAACGGCCGAGGGAGCGAGAGAATTAACGAGGAACGGACGACGAGAGGTTCTTAGAAAAGGAGCGGGCGGGGCTCGAGTGGATCGAGCGGATCGAGCGAGCTTCCGAAATGACGGTGAACAGACAAATCGCCAGATCGCCAGAGGCCAGGAACACGAGAGTGGGAAACCGGAGAGAGTTCGAGGACTTCTGGCGAACGAAATTCACCGGCCTTGGAGCTGGGGCGGCTGGAGCTGCTTCGTCGTCGTCGTCGCCTTCGAAACTCTCGCTCGGAAACCTTGAACCGGGTGCAGGTCTGGTTGGGGTTGGGGTTCGGGTCGCGGTCGCGGTCCCTTGAGCCCTGGTACCGCCTGGTGCTCGTCGTCTCCAACTCCAACACACGCACGCTTCGACTCGACTCGTTTCGTTCGTTTTCATTTTCGTTCGTCGTCGTCGTCGTCGTCGACGTTGTCGTTGTTTTTCAGCTACGTTTCGAAAGAGTCACCACAACAACAAGAGGAACGCGACGACGATCGCAGCAACAACAATGGAAACGACGACAACAGCGGGAGCAACAACAAATTGGGGTGGGCGGCTCGCTGCGGTGGTCACCACGCTCGAACGGCCGGCCACACGGACGGACGGACGGCGGGTCGGCCCATAAAAAATTCAATTTATTCGCCGATCGACGTCGTCGTCGCCGTGGTCGTCGGCGGATGTCGCTGGGGCTCGAGGAGGGGGCGGCGGTCGGCGGTTGGCGGTTGGGTCGGCCTGGCTGCCTGCTGGCAAAACCTGAAGCAGGGTCGGGCCCGGCCGGGCCGAGTCGGGCTGGGCTGGGCTGGACTGGACTGGACCGAACTGGGCCCACATGCGCCAAGCTCGATCACAGCCGGGTGCCGTCGAACGCCGAGGGAACCATTGGGAAGAGAAGTCGCGGCGAGTGAAAAGAGGAGGAGGAGGAGGAGGAGGAGGAGGAGGGAACAAATTGGAGGTTGATCGTGAACACAACGGAGCGGCCGTCGATGGGAGCGGGGCGGGAGTGAGAGTGAGTTTGTGATCGTGTGTGTGCGTGTGTGGGCAGATTGGCTTCAGCTTAAATTAAAAATCAATATATGCAGCAGCGCGCCATGGCCCATGACACCCTGCCTCCGCCCTCCGGCCGCCGGCCGCCGCCCCAACCCCCGGCCCTGGCCCAGGCCCAGGCCCCTCACGCGCCGCTGCCACACCCCTGCAACCGGCGGCAACAACAACCAGGACAACAACAACAACAACAACCACAACGACAATGATGACAATGACGACGACGGCAGCGGCGACGGCGATCGACCCGGCGGCAACAAAAAGAATGCCAAATTTTTGAAAAACCGTCGTCATCTTCGTTGTTGTTGCGGATGCTTCTGTTGTTATTGCTGTTGTTGCTATTGTTGTTGCTGCTGTTGTTGTCCGAAAGTGTACAAATTTCAGGTTTTCTCGATTTCGCGCATAACAATGGAGTCGAGGCGGCGACGGCTGCTGCTGGCGGCTTCCTCAAAGCAGTAGCAGCTGGGGGGAGGAGGCGCCGAGGGTGCAGGAGAAGAAAAAGAAGTGGAAGAGGAAGAAGAAGAAGGGGGCGTCGCATGCGAAGGTGAGGCTGGGGCTGAGCGCGGGCCCAGGGGCCGAGGGGCAGACGATCGAACGACGACGACGACGACGAAGAAGAAGAAGAAGAAGCAGCCTCATCTGCCTGTTGGTCGCGCTGCCGCCACCACCTCGTGCTGCGGCCGCCGCTGCCCCGTTGCTGTTGTTGTAATGGTTTGTGGTCGCCGCCATCGTTGGCGACGACGTTGTTCTGCTTCTTCTTATTCGTCTTCACCATCGTCATGCCGTCGTCGTCGTCGTCGTCGTTGCTGTTGTTGTTGTTGCACTTTGGGCGGCAGGTGGTTTTCAACGGTCAGATGTGGGTCGAGCCTGCGAGCGAGGGTCGGAGACAACAAAGCGAAGAGGAGGAGGAAGAAGAAGGGGAAGAAAGGGGGACAGAAGAGGGAGGGGAGGGGTCGGAGGAAGCGGGCGGACGGCAGATGGGTTTCATTTCGATTTTTGAATTTTTTCGTTGGTGTTGTTGTTGGGTGGGTTGCGGACCTCTTTCTCCCCAACCCCCGCCCCCCCCCTCTCTCTCTCTCTCTCTCACTCCCTCTTTCCCTCCTCCTCGTCTTCGTGAACATCTCGCTGTTGCTGCGCTGTTGTTGTTGTTGGATTTTTGAATAAGGTTGCTCAAAAGTCGTCCAACAACTTTGCCGATCATGGAATATTTTTCGGTGTGGTTGTTGTTATTGTTGTTGTTGTTGTTGCGGCGGCTGCTGCTGCTGCCGCTGCCGTTCGATCGAATGCTCGAGGTTTCGGTTTTTGGGTTTTTAAAGTAGGCGGAAAATTCATTATTCAAGGGCACGTGTGTAGCGAAACTCCAGCTTCAGCAGCAGCAACAACAACGACAAAGACAACAACGGTCGCAACAACAACGAACACAACAAAGACAACGACAACGACAACAATGTGGCCAGCAACAACGCCGATGAAGGCAACAACGACGGCGACGGCGGCGGCTCCGACCACCATCGAGCGCGGGTCCGCCGGCGATCGGCGGCCGGAGCCCGGAGAGATCAGCTGCAATAAAGCGCGGTCTCCCCGACTCCGACCCCGACCCCGAACCCTCACCGCGCCGCGCCTCCCTTCACCTCACCTGTCCTGCCCCGCCCTCCCCTGATCTTCCAATTATCACCGCCATTCGTAATCGCCGTCGTCTCCGGGTGTTTTTTGTTTTTGGCCGTCGCGCCGGGCCCTCATCAAGAGCGGCAGCAGCAGCGACGGCGGCGACGGCAGCAGGTGCACCCTTATAATTCCACATGTTCGTCCTCGATCCTTCGGCCACCTTCCTTCCTGCCTCGCACTCTCCTCCCCTCCCCCGCTCCTCGTCTTCACCTCGCCTCTCCTCTCCTCCCGTCGCATCCGATCTCGACCCTCGTCCATCGTCCGTCCAACCGCCGGCCGATCGTCGTCCGCCCGTCCGTCCGTCCGTTGTCGGTCCATCTGTCCACCGGTCGACCCGGACCCGTCGAACAAGTTCCCGCTTCGATCGACCGCCCGCCTGGAGGAGCAGCAGCAGCAGGACCAACTGTCGTCCTCGGGCCGGCGGCCGGTGCGATCCATTTGCCACGCCAAGGATCGCCGGCAGGTGGGGGACCAAGGCAGAGACCCTGGCGACGGCGAGGGCGAGGAAAACGAAGACGAGAGCGGAGGACGAGGGAAGACGTCGAGGAGGTGGGCGAGGAGAAGACGGGCAAAGGCCGCGTCAAAGGTGAGGAGGAGGAGGAGGAGGAGGAGGTGAGGGGAGGAGGCCGGAGTCCACTTAAAAATCACATGATCCTGCGGCGGTGTCCTGTAGCTAAACACACGCACACACACAGACAGCGCCCGACCGGCCCGACGCACCCGCAGCAACACATGTGCCAAATGCTCATCCTTCACAAACACAGACGGGCGGACGGACGGACGGACGGACGCAAGACAAACAGAGGGACCAACGACCAACGCTGACGATGGCGGCCGAGTCTTAGGGGTGGGTTTTCGTGGAGGGAAAAATGAAGAGATCCTTGGGCTGCCGAACTTCGCGTTCCCTCCGTCGCGTTTGTTTGCTCGAGTCGTTATGAAGACACTTGCGCTCGTCCGTCCGTCCATCTGTTCGTCCCTCGCTCGATCCGTCCGTCGCCCGTCGTCCCTCGCCTGAGCCGTCCGTTGGGCCGAGCCCTGGGCAGGGTGTCGATGAGGAGGAGGGGGAGGGGAGGAAAAGAGTAGATGTGAGCGCTCAAGGTGACCAGACGACAATTTCATTGAATCCGATTGAATTCCCCGACCGTTCGCGGCGTTCGCGGAAATTTGAATTTCCGAAAAGTCTCGAAGGCGGGCGCGAGCGACGGCTCGATTCGAATTCGAAATGAGGAAATTTCGATGTCGGGAACCGCGATAAACCAGCGGTTGCTCAGAGGTCTCGAAACCGGTGCCGAACCCCCAGACCCAACCCGGGCTGGGGCTGCGGCTGCCGAACCGAACCCAGTCCGCCGGGCCCCATACCAGACCAGCCCAGACCCCCAGCCCCCACCTCCACCTACCGGCGGTTCGAGTCGGCGGCTCGACTGTGAATTTTTCGCCTCGATCGGTGGATCCCACGCAAGATCCGTCGCCGCCGCCGCATTAGCCTCAGTCGTTGTTTCTTTCTTGTTTTTCGGCTGGCCCACGTTTCGTGAGCTGTGGATCTTCGCCCGAAACCGAACCCGAACCCGCTCCACGGCCCACCCCGCCCGCCACGCCGCGGCCCACGCGATTCGAGCAATATGGCGACGGCTCGGCTCGGCCCGGCTCGGTTCGCCTCGGATTCCTGCGAGGTCGAGCGTCTCACCTTGAGACCAGAGGGCAGCCAACCTCGCTCTCGCTCACTCACTCGCTCTCTGCCTGGAAGGGGCAGAAAAAGAGCCGCCGCTGACGTTCCGTCGACGTCGTCGCCGCCGCCGCCACCGCCACTGCCGTCTGGACGAAAATTAATTCGGAATAAATTGCTTCTAGGAATCGTTTGAATCACCTCCCAAAAATCGGCTGCACATGCGCGCAGGCTCGATCCCGGCCGCGACCGGCCCGACCTGTCCCGGTCCGTCTGCGTCTCCGCCTCAGCCCAGTCCGACCCGACTCGGACCCAACGCGACGGCGGCGACGACGAGGGCCCGGCAGGAGGAAGAGGATAACGAGGAGAAGACGGCGAGGACGGAGGAAGGAGCGAACGGCAGAGTAGGAGCAGGAGGTGGTGGGAAGAGCCAGAGAGAGGGAGGTAGGGAGGGAGGGAGAGCAGGAGAAACCGAGCAAAGCGGAGGCCGGAGAAGCCCAGATCGAACCCAATCTTCCCAAGTGATGCGCAGCCCAGCCCAGCCTTGTGCGCCTCAGATTTTGGGTGAGGTTGGACGGCGGACGAGACGTTGTGTTGTTGTTGCTGTTGTTGTTGTTGCTGCTCTGGTTGGGTCGATTTCGGCAGGGGACGCCAAGCACAGCGGACGCAGACAGAGCAACAAAACAACAACAAAACAGCGAAGCGACGACGACGACGACGATGACGACCACGAAAGCAACAACAACGTGGTGGAGGGAAAGCAGCCGGCTACAGTGGGAGAGAAACAGGCAGGCAGCAGGCCGAGCAGTCGCGAGCAGCCGCCGCCAAGACGGCAGGGTCGGCCTCATCCGCTCGCCGCGCCGAGAGCGGCAGGGCGGGGCGGGCGCGGGCGCGGGTCTCGTCCCAGCCCAAGGTTCCGAGAAACCACCTACCTACGCGTTCGACGGCTTCGTTTTCGGCTGCGGATGGCTGGGCTGGGCTGGGCGAGGGCGATCGTGATTGCGAGGGCGACGGCGACGACGGTGGAGAGGAGGAGGCGGCGGGGTGGCGACGCCGAGGGGAAGCCGGGTCGGTTGAGTCGAGTCGAGTCGAGCCGTCCGCGAGCCGAGATTCCGGCCGCCGAGGCGGGCGACAGACGGGAGACCGGGCGACGGAGAGCGGCGAAAGGAAGGGCAGAAAGACGGACCGAGAGGCCAACAGACAAACGGACGGTGGGATGGACGAACGGATGGAGGAGACGGCAGATGAAAATAATGGCAATTTACAGAGATCCCAACAACAACAGCAGCCACAACCACGCCGCGTGTTTTCACTGCGCAGCCGCCAACGACTGCTTCTCTCTCCTCTTCCTCCTCCTCCACACCACCACCTTCTTCACAACCTTCGTCGTCGCCGCCGCCGTCGTTTTCTTCGCGTCCCTTCGCGACGGCTGCTTAATTTTTATGATAATGACGCCGAAATCCTGTTAATGGCAAACGAATGGGGTGGATCGACTGAAGACATGGACAGGGCGAGGGCGAGGGATCGATCGTGCCTCGTCCGCGTCCCCGGCCCTCGCCGCGACCTCACACTCGCTCACGCAGGCGCAGATGCCAAGGTGTTTTCGCCGTTGTTGTTGTTGGAGGCCCGTCGCCGCCGTGTCAGGTATTCGAAGTCATGCGACGAGATCATCCAGCTGCAGCAGGTAAACCAAAGCCACGATCGGTTCGGATCCGATCGGATCGCATCGAGCCGGGCCGGGCCGGGCTGGTCCGGATCGCAGCAGGTAAACTTTTCGTCCCTTTGGGTCGCGCGATCGCGTCCGTGTAACAGGAAATTCCTATGAGATTCGGAGGCGACGGCGACCCTCGTTTTCTGATTTACGAACCCACAACAACGAGAACGAGAACAACTGCAACAACAACAACGACAACAACAACATCGGGCTACTATCAGTTCCCATCGATCGACCCAGCCCGGCCCGATCGCCGGCGCAACCCTCGACCTCACCCTCTTTTGTGGCGCGACGCAAGCGGGAGCGACGAGTGGCGACGCCGGCAGGTTGTCAGGTACCCGGCCTCATCCTGCCCTGCCCTCCCCTGCCCTGCCCTCTCCCCGAACCACATCCCCTTCCATTCCATCGCCACCCTCCCTCGGGCTTCGGCTCTTCCTTTCTTTCCTCTGTCTCTGTCTATTTTTTTCGCCGGCTCACGAACGGGATGTGCGTAATTTATTTCGCCGTGAAGCGGGTCCCTCGGGCGACGCCTGCCAGGGGCCTTTGTTTGGCGATTCCCTGTTCGTGTCCGCTCCGTGGGTTCCTGCAGGTGGGGCTGCAAGGCGGACACCGAGGGCGAGAGAGGGGGAGGGAGGGAGATCGTTTTGGAATTATTTGGCAGCGGACGTTCGTGGGAATCGACGCCGTGTGTCGCGAAAAGGGTGGCTTCGCAGCGATTCGGAACTGGCCGAGCTGGGCCGGGCCTCGGTGGAGGTTCGAGTTCCCTCCACTGGGCGAGTGCGCGTGTGTGTGTGTGTGGACTGGTCTCAGGTTGCAGTGAGTGCAACAGTTGGCGGACGCGGGACCCCGGATCGATTGCAGGCCGCTCAAAAGGGGTTCCAGCATGTGGGAAGGTTGCGATTGCGATTGGCTTGAGCCGGGGTTCGGGTTTGGTCTCCGCTTTGGTTTCTGGTTTGGATTTGGGTTTGGATTGCGTTCCCCACAGAGCTCGGCTCATGGTTCGCGCCGGGAGGTTCCCAGGAGGCCGAGGGAGACCTTCATTAACTGCACGATGGTGGCAATGGAAGGCGACCAACAACAAAGACGGCTGCGGCCCCAACACGAGTGCAGCGAGAAGCCTCCGAACACAAAGAGCTCTGGCGGAAGGTGAGGTCACCGAGTCCGGAGCGCGGCCCGGGTGGTCGGTGGTCGGCCCGGCAAGGGCGGGAGTGCCAGAGGGAGGTGGAGAACGACGAGTAAGAAGAGTAGGTGGAAGCAGAATCGCAACGGCGAGGGTGCCGGAAGGAGGACGTGGAGGAGGAGGCGGCGCAAGAGTCGGGGGAGTTCGTCCAAGTGGGACTCGATAATTTGCTGAGTGCTCGATAATTTCTGTGTATTTTTTCCTTTTCCTCTTATTTTTATTTTTCTTCTTTCTGTTTCTTTGCTTTTCTCGACTTTGTTTTATTTTTACGACACGACTCTTTCTCGGAAGTGAAAATATGAGAAGTCGGGCGTTGGATGGCGCGAAGTGACCAGATGTCGGCGCACCCACACCAACGCCGCTCTCGGCGTCCTGGCCGGGGGACGGGGAGTGGGAAGGGAAGAGACGTGCGGATGATTTGTGAAGGACATTCGAGGGGATTCGCCGCGGTCGAGGACGGCGGAAATTTGCGGAGCGACGTGAGAGAAAACGAAAGCTGGTCACCTTCGACCAGCGACACTTGAATGTGGATCACACTTATTGTTGTTGTTGTTATTGTTTGTGGTGCTTATGTTGTTGTTATTGTTGTTGCCTTTGGTCGGCGGTGGCTGGCGATGGTGTCGTCGTCGACGTCGTTGTTGTTGTTGTTGTTGTTATATTTATGCAGAGCTCGGCAAAAATATAAACACATGGAGGAGTGTCGAGAGACCAAAAGGAAGAGAAAACCAAACGAAACGAAAAGGAATGAAATGAAATGAAAACCCAAAACAACACGAGACCAGACGAAGCAAAGAAAACTAAACGAAACAGAAATCACAAACACAACAAAAACAACAACAACCACTAAGATCACGACGAAACGGACTCGAGTCTCTACGAGACGGGACGGGACGAGTCGAGACGACGACGAAAAGAAAAGCAAAACAAACCCGAAATTGAAAATGAATGAAGGCGAAGACTGCACAGCAGAAGACGAAAGAATAACAAGAACAAGAACGAACAAACGAACGAACTAGTAGGCGGAGAGGAGGAGGAGGCGAGCACGAGAACGCGAAGCAGCGGGCGAGCGAGAGGGAGGGAGATGGAAATGCCGACACACATGCCGTCGCCGAAAGAGCGGTCGTCGGTGGAGGGGGCGACGGAACCGGCGGAGTGGGAGGCGAAGGCGGCGAACGAAGAATCGCCGAAGACGTCGGCGAGGTTTTTGAAACACACAGCCTGGGAGAGTGAGGAAGAACGAGAGGGAGGAAGTCGTGTTGGACGGGCCGGGCAGGGTCGGCTCGGCTCGACTCGGCTCGGCTCGGCTTTGCTCGACTCGCCTCGCCACGCCGCGACTCCGATCGCAGGAACAAAAATTTCGGACTCCGAGTCCATGGGGTCGCCTTCAGCGCCAGGCGGTGGCAGAGCGAAAGGGAGCGCTAGAGGGACGATGTGGTGGAGGGGGGAGCGAGGAAACACGTTGTCGCTGGGTTGCCGCCTCCTCTCTGTCACCGTAGTTCACCACATTGTTGTTGTTATTGTTGTTGTTGTTCTTCTTGTTGTTTTTGTCGCTGTTTCGCCTTCGTGTGTCGTTTCGCCTTGCATTCAAATTTCAAATATTTCTGGGGTGGAAAAAATAATCAAGCGGGTGTCTCGGACCCCGACGACGACACGATGACGACGACGACGACGACGAACGAAGACGGCGACAACAACAAAAATTCCAACAAACAAAAACAACAGCAACAACGCAACACTCGCAGAATGATGAGTTGGCGAGAGCCGGCAGAGGCGGCGGCGGATGCACAAACGCCGACCGTCGGCGGAGTCGTGGCGCTGAGGGACGCCTGGTTTGGCTTGGTATCGTCTCGTCTCGTCTGGCCTGGTCTGGTGGCGGCGGCGCCCAGACGGGAGGCGGGGTCGCGGTTGAGCATGGCCGGGCCGGGTGCGGGTCCGGGTCCGGGTTCGAACCGTGGTGGGTCGGGCCGCCGCCGCCGCCGCCACCACAGCAGGCGGCTCCGTGTCGGTGTCGGTTGCTCCGCACGTCCGCCTCACGTCGACTCGAAGTAGAGCGTTGAAAAAATGTTTGGCTGGCGTCTGGTCCAACGGCACGACACAGAGAAACCGGGAGAGAGCGACAGAGCCGGAGTGGGAGAGTGTGGAGGAGGGAGAGAAACGAGCCATGCTCGCTCTCTCCCTGGGGCGGCGTGTGTGCGAGGAGGCTGGGAGGGAGCGTGTGTGTGCGGGTGTGTGTGTGTGTTTATGGGCGAGCAACAAGCGGCCGAAGCAAGGGCCACGAAAGTAGCAGGATGTGGATCGGCTGAGCCTCGGTCGCGTCGCCGTCGCCGTCGCGGTCTCGGTCTCGACCTCCCTCCCTCTGTCTGTCTGCTGCCTGCCCGCCTGACTCACCGCCCGAAGGACGGACGACGTTCGAGCAACGAACGCCCGACCCGCAGCCGAGGGACGGACGATCGGAAGGTCGGTGCGAAGAGAGAGTGGCGAAGAAGAAGAGGAAGAGCGGTGCAACGGAGCAGCTGCAGCAGGCAGAGGTTGCGAGCTCGGTGGATGAGGGAGAGGGAGAGGGAGGAGGAGCGAGCGAAGGTGGCGGCTTCGTGTGGGGGAGAGAAGGAGTGCCAGAAGGAGGCTCGGAACGGTCCAGGGAAGCGGAGGGAGAGACAATGGCGACCAGGGAGAGTGGGAGGGTGAGAACGAAAGGAGAGAAAACAAGAGAGAGAGCGCGAGAGATTGCGAGACGAGAACCTCCCAGAGGATCTACAAGTGTTGCACGCAGCGAGAGGCGGTGGCGGTGGTTGTTGTTGTTGGGCAATTATCGCCCGTGTTGTTGTCATTACTGTTGCCGTTGTCGTTGTAGCTGTTGTTGTTGCTGTTGTTGTTCTCGCCGTTGCCCCAGGCGTCGGCGGTGGCGCTCACTGCGTGGGCCGCCTCGTCTCCCCCGAACCGAACCCAGAGCCGGACCCGACCGCGAGTCGACTCGACTCGACTTGACTCAAGTCTTTCTTAGAAACCCGCAGCCGTTTCCAACCTTGGGATCACCAGCAGCAACAACAACAACAACGACACCGACCATAATCATCGAGACCCAACAACAACCCGTTCCACCGACACCGACCGCCGACTGACGACCGACCGCTGGCTGTTGGCCCGAGCCGAACGATCGACGCCTTCTGCCTTTCGCGCCGAACGCGGCAACGCATTCGAGACGAAGACGCGACGCGACGCCGACTCCGGCGGCGGACGAAGACAAGCGATTTCCGCCCCAAAATGTTTGCCTGCGGTGGAGAGACTACAGCAACAACAACAACACCGCCAGCTACAACAACAACGAAATTAACACGCAAGCTGCCTTTTCAAAAGTTGGCCCGCCAGGCGCAGGCAGCCGACGCGCCAAGGGAGCCCGAGCCCGAACGCGAGTCCGAATCCGAATCCGACCCCGAGCCCGATTCGGTGCCGAGGGCGGTGGACGACGGTAGGTAGCGAGTAGCGAGTGGGAGAAGCAGCGGGAGAGAGCGAGAGGGTGAGCGCGGGAGGGCAGGAGGGGGAGAGAGAAAGAGGGAGGCCGTCAACATCGCAGGCGACGGTGGCGACGACGGCGGCAGCGAAGATCGTCGCAGCGAGCGTTTTTTTTCTTGTACGTTCTTTCGCCTGTTGTTGTTGTTGGCTGTGTGGTAGCGGTCGTTGTTGTTGGTCGTGCTGTTTTTGTTGTTTTTGGGTGTGTGCGGCCGCCGCCGCCGCCGCTGGTGGTGGTGGTGGTGGCGACGACGACGACGCGACCGGTGGTGGTGCAAATGCGTCGTCGTTGGAGGGAACGCAAAAGGCGTGGACGCGGAGGGGAGGCGAACCGAGGAGGGAGAGGGAGCGAGCAAAACGAAGAAGAAACAGGATCCGGTTGTCAGCGGACGAAACGAGCGACGACGACGACGGCGTCGATCGCTCGAAAAGGGGGATTTTTTCAGGCGACCCTCGGCGAGGTTCGACTGGGATCGACTCGGCTCGGATCGTGCGAGGCGGATGTGGGTTGTCGATGTCGTTGTCGCTGGTGAGTCGGGGGGCGCGGGGAGCGGCCTCCTGTCGCCGAGTTCAGGCGGCGGCGGCGGCGACGACGAGTTTCCAGTGGAGGGTGAACGACGCCGTCTGCGGCCCCACGGGCGTCGACGCGGGGCGGGAGGAGGGAGGGGGGAGGGGTGGAGGAAGGACTCGCCATCTCTCAACCTCCCTCCCTCCTCGACTCCTCCCCTGCCTCTCGCCACATGTTCGAGCTCTGTCTGTCCGCGTCCTGTTGCATGTCCTCGCGGCAGGACGAGGCAGGTAGAGGCGAACAACGACAACGACGACGACGCAGAGGACGAAGACGAGGACCCTTGGCGTGGGCAATTATCGGGGGGATCGAGGAACAGGCAGAGGCAGAGGGAGAGGGCGGAAGAGCTAGAGGACCTTCGAGGATCTCCGAAGGAATTCCTGGCGACCCCTCGGAAGGACTGCAGTGTGGATTTCGAGGAGGAGGCGGAGGAATGTGGCGAATGGGACCAGGGCGGGAGGGAAAGAGAAGACAACATACCTTGGGAGTAGTCAGAGGAACGACGAGATCTAGCGTTGTTGGCGCTGTGTTGTTGTTGTTGTTGTTGTTGGGAACTGCTGCTGCTCTTTATCCGTATCCTTTGTCCTGGCACTGGCGCCCACTAACACAGCCGCATGGTCGACGAGGATCGCGTGCTCTTGCGGACAAGGGACAAATTCACTATCGCCCTCTCTCTCTCTCTCTCTCGCACTGCCCACACTCCACTGGCCACTGGAGAAGAAGAAGCAGATGCGACGAAGAACAAGAGGAAGCAGCGCGAATTCTTCTGTTACGATTTTTCGTTTCTTTTTTTATTTTATTTTATTTTTACAGAAGTCAGTTCGGATGTTGTTGTTGTTGTTTTTGCTGTTGTTGTTGCGTTGTGTTTTTCGCAAATCGAAGCGATGTCGATTTTTATCAGGAAATGCAACAGTGTCAGCGACCAACAAGAAGAAGAAGAAGAAGCACCGCCAAAAGAAAAAAAAACACACAAATGGGGGCAGGGGGCGGGATCGCGGTCGACACTTAACAGTAATTTGCCTTTCTTACTTCTTGTCTTCTTTTCGTTTTCTTTCGCTCCTTCTGCTATCTTTATTTCGTTCTTTCTTTCTTTTGTTCTTGGCTTCGTTCTGTTTTCGCTCCTTTCTGCGGCAGCGAGCAACAAATAAACAAAAACAAATTTCCCTTTCGATGCCTTCGCTCTCGAACATTCAATTGTTGTTCTTGTTGTTGTTCACACTCGGACGCGGTATTGTTGTTGTTGTTGTGGCGAGATTAATTATTTGTTAATTTATTTTTTTTCGTCTTGTCAATCACAACCAAACAATGTGTTGTAATAAAAATTGGAAATTAAGAAAATACAAAATCGATCCACGCACGAAGATCAGAAAAGATCAGACAGAGCCGTCAGTCGCGATCGCAGACGTCCGATCGCGTCGAAAAATTCCTACAGACTGCGAGCCGAGGCGGCCGAGAGCCGGCGAAGAGTCGTCGCTGCTGCCGAGCGGCCGCGTGGACGGACGGACGGACAGATGGGTGGATGGACGGACGGACGGGCCGCGACCGGGACCGGGACCGAGACCGTCGTCCGAGGCGATGCCATGCGAAACGGGCGGCGTCGACGCCGCCGCCGCCGTCCACGTCGTTGTGTAGTTGTTGCTTACAGCGAAAGAGCGGGCGAGGCGGAATCGAAGAAAAACAACAAAACAAATCGCCGGAGAACGACATTCAGCAACAACAACAACAACAACACGCGAGCAACGCAGCTCTGGCGACGCCGACTGCGATGGCGGTGCCGATGTCGATGTCGACAGCAACCCACCCGCTGTCACGTTGTTGAGCGACGCGGCCCTCGCGCACGCAAGAGCGACAGGGAGAGCGAAGCGAACGAGCGCCCGAACAAGTGAGAGCGAAAGGAAGGCGAGCGAGAGAGCGTTGAGTGGGAGCACGGAATGGAGGAGAGAGCGACGGCGAGGTGATCGGCGAGCGAGCGAGCGAGCGACCCACAAACGAGCGCAACCGAAGGCAACGGTGCGGCGCTCGTAGGGTGGCCGCCGTCGCCGTTGATGTTGTTGTTGCCGACTGGGTCTCGCCAGCAACAGCAGGCAGCGAACGGTCAGGCGATGTAAAGGGAGAGAGAGAGAGAGGGACGAGCGGATGGCTGGATCAGCGGGCGGACGAGCGAGGGAAGGAAGCAACAGCCGAGGAAGAAGCAGGTCAGTTGACATGTGGGAGCGCTGGGTCGGGCCGTGGATGGGGGAGCGAGCGACCGACCGACCGAGCGACCGGTGGACAGACAGACAGCGACCGGACGGACGGCGGTCCGGGTCGGGTGCATGGCCGTTGTTGCCAAATGAGCGGAGCCCGTAACGTGGATCGCCAACAACCACCCGAGAGCTGGGCTCAGTAGCCGCGATCCACGGCCGACGTGACCAACCGGGCCGGCCGCGGCGCGATAGCGAGTGGGAGAGAGCGAGATAGCGCGGTGGGGTGGGGGGCGTACGGCAGAAGGGAGCGGCCGAGGGCCAGGGCGACGACGATGGCGATGGCGATGGCTATGGCAATGGGACGAGGCAGGAGACGCCGCGAGCCTGAGTCGAGATGAGTCGAGGGAAAATTCCACAGCACGCACTGAACCCGTCGTCGCCGCCGCCTCAGCCTCAGCCGCAGCCCCAGGCACCGACACAGCGACATCGACAGCCCCGGACGCAGACACAAAGACGGAGCGACGGAGCGACGGACACGGCCTGAACCGCAGCCGAGCAGAGCCGATCGCGCAGATCGTCGAGCGGCGATCGATGCCGACGTCGATATCTGTCGTCGTCTCGGCCGTCGTCGGTGTCTGTCGTCGATCGCTTGGCACACTTGCTGATAACGCACGCTGGGGCCAGCGACGTGATCGCAGCGGCCGCGGCCCCGTCGCCATCGCCATCGTCATCGCCATCGCCACCGTCTGCGGATGCGGATGGGATGGGTTTGCGAGGCGGAGACGTGGGCGGCGGCGACGGTGGCGGTGGGTCGGACCCGAGCAGGTTGAGGTTGGGCGACGGCGAGGCGAGGCGAGGCGAAGGTGCGGCGTCGTCGGTGACGACACCCGAGTGGGTGGAGACGGCAGGCACTCAGCCGTCGTCAGTCAGTCAAGCGGCCGCCCGACAACCGCCCGCCGTGAAGCATGAAGTCAGCGAGGAGAAGCGAAAGCAAAACAAAAGCAAAAGCCAAAAGTTGTCATCTCGTTTCCATGAAGCCAGGGACGGCGGGTTTCGGTTCCACGAACAACAAAAACAACGACGACGACATCGGCGACCGCCTGAACCACCTCGAGTTGGGGAAATTTTTATCAACATTTGTTTCAACCTCCAATCCGCGCCCCCTCCCCTTCTATGGGTGGGTTCCGGGACCACCAACCCCTAGGTGGGGTCGCCTCAACATGATTCAGCACTGCGGCGATCGCTTGAAAAGCGCTTTCCCGGACTTGGGGTCAGCCGAGCCCAAGCGCCGGGGAACCACACTCTCTCTCTCTCTCTCTCTCACTCTCTCTCTATTCTTTTGCCTAGCGTCTTCTCATAGAGAGAGAGAGAATTTCCCTCGTAGGTGGCGAGAGCACGCAGTTTGCAGTTTGCTGGAGAGAGAGAGCGAGAGTGGGTTCAATGGCGAGCTCAGATCCGCAGCTATCGTGCCAAAGTCGAGCGAGCCACTGAGCGCTAGCGGCGAGGTGGAAGAGGTGCCTGGGAAGGGGAGAGTGAGAGAGAGAGAGAGAGAGAGCGATCCCACAATCAGAGCCGCACCGAAGGAAAACGAAAGTCAATTTGAGCGACTGCCGCCGGCCTAGTCATCGGATTTTCGTCATCGATGCCGTGGCGATCGGCCGCATCGTCGCTTCGTCTGTCTGTCGCTCGCTGGCTGGTCTGTCGGTCAATAGTACAAAGCGGCCGTGGGTCGTTGGGGAAATCGCGCCAAACAGGTTGCTGGCGAAAAGGAATCCCGCCGATCCCGGTGTCTCGTCGGCGTCGCCTCTCACCCTCCCTCTCCCTCTCCCTCCCCCGCTCTGCCGGCAGTGAACGCTGTCAATGATGCACCGGTTGCAGGGCCGGGAGCAGGTCGTGGGCCGATCTCGCTCGCAAACCGGTTCGGCGCAACAGCCAAAGGACGACGCGACGCGACTACGCCGACGACGACGACAACGAGCTATCGATGACCGAGCGCCGGCAGACGAGCGTGAGGGAGAGCGAACGAGGCTGTTTGAGCGAGTGCGAGAGAGCGCGAGAGCGGGAGCGGAGTCTGCGTGGTCTGAAGTAGGCTGAACGAGCGAGTGATATAATGGATAAAACGCGGCTGCATAATAAGAAGGTCAATTACAACAAATTCCAGTTCAGTTCGCGACCACGGCATACGTCATCGGCGGACGGCGAGCTCGACGGCCGTCGGCGTCGGTGTCGGCGTCTGGGTCGTTGTCGATGGCTTGAGCGATGACTTGGGCGAATTCGTTGTCGATATCGTCGTTGACTCGGCCGTTGTCGCCGTCGTTGTCGTTGTCGACGTCGTCGTCGCCGCCGCCGTGTCCGCCGTCATGTCGAATGTGGCTTCCGCAGGCACCAGAGGCACCGAAGCGAGGCGACCGCCAAAGGAAGTCGTCGGCAACGGCAGGTGCCAGCAGAGGGCGGGGCTGGACGCGACTTGGCCCGAGGAGAGGGGGAGAGAGAGGCAAGGAACAACAGGTTGTTGCGAACCCAAACCCGATCTCCGGGCACTGGAGGGCTTCGCTTAAGCCGCCGACGGAGATCAGCGGGCAGCACCTGGCGGTCGACGGCTGCGGTCGTCGTCGTCGTCGTGGGGCAGCCACGACTGCGGCCGGGTCGGAAAGTGGGTCAAAGGAAGCCGAGGTTCCGCCTTCCAGCAGCTGCGAGAGAGAGAGAGAGAGAGAGAGGGGGGGGGGGAGGCCGGGCAACCTCGGGCCGAGCCAGCGCCGATCGCGAACTTCTTCTTCTTATCTCTGGCCACGCGGTCGGCCCCGGCCCCGGCCGCGGCTTCGGCTCTCGCTCGATCGCTTTGCTTCCTCTTTCGCTGCGGAGCTGACTGAACTGAACGTGGGTGTTGTTGTTGTTGTTGTCGCTGGGGTTTCTCGTTGTTGCTGCCTCGTCTGTCGTGTTGTTATTGCCGGCATTAGCGCCGTTGTTGTTGTTATTGTTGTTGATGTTTGGGTGGAGTGGGCAGGCGGCTTCCAGTCGGATCGCCCCCTTCCCTCAACCTCTCCCCCTCCCCCTCTTCCTTTCCGCTCCTCCTCTCCTCTGCTTTGCTCTTCCTCCCTCCCTCCCTCCTTCCGCACGTCCCGATCGGCGACTGATCGAGTCGAGTTCGCCCGGCTCGTTCGCGTGTTGGGGGAGTTTTAGGTACAGTCGTTGGCATTGTTGTTGTTGTTGTTGTTGGTGTTTTATTGCCCGTCGACCTTGTTGTTGTTGCTGGCGGTGTCGACGTCGCCGTCGCCGTCGCCGTCTGCTCGAGCATTCTGGGCCTTGTCACGTTTCGAGCCGACCGCCGACCGAGCCTTTCCGAATCTTCGAGCACCGAAGTTGCTTCCACTGGTCGTGGGGGTTCGCATCGGTGGGGGGCGGGAGGTTGGAGGGGGTGAAGCCGCCGTTAGGGGTGGGTTCGGAGAAGCCCGAAACAGCGGAGGTATTTGTGTGGGTTTTTTTTTCTCGCGGGAGCTCCAGAAGGCCTTGCGAGGGAGAGGAGAAAAGGATTTCAGAAGAAACCGTTGGGAACCCAAAGGTGAAGAAAGAAAACGAATTTTCCAGAAACAGCATTGCGTGTCGAAGGCGACGGCCATGGAATTGGCTTGCGGCCGATGGGAATCGATTTTCAATTAAGTTCTCGTTCAACCGAAAATTCTCGTTTTCAACTCGAGCACAATCCTTTAAATAGTTAAATTTCCAACCCCCACCCGCCGGCGCCGAGCTCAAACCGCCCTCGGCCGTCTCGACTCCCCCCTACTACGCGGCGACGCAGCAACCCTGGGGATGGCTCGCCGGAGTAACGGTATTTTTCAATTTTCAAAAGCACAATAGCAACAACTGGGAGTGAGAGAGAGAGAGAGAGAGCGCGCGCGTGGAAGAAGAGCAAAAATTGGCACAACGACGACATCTACATTTCAGTTCCACAACAAAACCCCACCAGCCCAACAACAAATGAAAACAAACTCACTCTCAAAGCACAGCAGCGCGCGCTCTCTCACGCCGTCGCTGTCTCTCACTCTCGGCCGCGCCGGGCGTTAGAACAAGGAACGCAGAGTGAGCGAGTCAGTTGCAGGTGTGGGTTCAAGTGAGTGGATGATGAGTGAATGAACGAGCGTGAGTGGATCAAGCAGATGAGAGGAGAGAGCGAGCGAGCGAGCGAGCGGCGAGAAAGTGAAGAGCAAACAAAAACTGACAATTTACTCGAGTGCTCATTGATTTACAGTGTTGTACAAAATAATGGTGATTTTGTTGTTTCTCCTTGCATTATCCGAACTCTTGCTATTGTTTTAGCAGTTGTGTTTGTGCTAGTGTTGTTGTTGTTGTTGTCATTTTGTGTGGAGTTTTGCACTCGAATTGCATTAAAAATTGTTATAGACACGATTTATTGTCGGCCGGAAATCTCGACTGAAACTATTTCCCCTGGCAGGCGACGGACGACGGCGCGGACACACAGACAGACAGACAGACAGACAAATAGACCAGCGACAGACGGACGGACGGACGGGCGGACTCGTGGTGTGGGGTGGCGACGGCGCCTGCTCCAAAACCCAATCAATGAAAAAGTGGAGTGAGCGGTGGCTGGCGGAGGTGGCGCCGGTGGTGGGTTTGGGCAAAAGTGCATACAAGAGCCGCCTAGAGCGGAGCGCCAGACAGCGGAGTCTCCAGTTTGGGGAAAAATCAATAATATTTTGCGAAATTCAGTTCCTTCGCAGCGATTCTTCCGCTGCTTCTCCCACAACGCAATCGATTCCCCAACCCGGCCGATTTCGTTTCCCAACCGCCCGAAAGGTCCTGGCGGGGAGGCGCAAAAATAAATAAATACAAAAATCCCTCACTCACCATCATCAGCGGCGACATTTTCACAAGACTTCTTCGGGACGTTGGCGGGGCAGAAATTTACAGCTACAGCTACAGCTACGACTTCGACCGAGGACAGAGGACCGCGGACCGAGGAAAACTCGCGCTGGCGATTGAATAATCCACGGGAAAATCCAAGACTCCTCCGACTCTCTCGCTCTCGCACTACTTGGTCTCCTATCTATTTATTTGTTGAATTTGTTGAATTACTCTTGAAAATATTTCCCTTGCACGACATCCGATGTTTTCGATTCGACTCGACTCGACTCGATTCGATTTGATTCGAAGGAATTTTGCTGCCCTCCGCGCACTGCAGCACACTTTAAGCCAGGCGAACCGTTATTTAAATGCCGTTAAATATGGCGTCCGAGTGCAAGTTTTGAAAACTCCGAACTTTCGCCCCACACCGCCGTCGTCTGAGTGGGCCGGATGGCGGTCGGTCGGTCGGTTGGTTCGTTCGTTCGTTTGTTCGTTCGTTGATCGGTCGCCTCGTTCGTCGCTCGGCGTTCGTGGGGTGGTCGGCTGCAGCCCGACAACGTCAACTGTCGCTGGGACGTAATGGTGTCGTCGTCGTCGTCGCCGCCGCCGCCGCCGCCGCCGCCGCCGTCGTGTTGCCAATCGTCGATTCAACAATAATTGAACGAGTGCGTTCGTTCTTTCGCTCGTTTGTTCGCTCGCTCGTCCGCTCGTCTCTCACTCGCCCACTCGTTCCTTCGCTCGTGCTGGGGGTTCGTTCGGCTTCGTCCCTCGACGCTCGTGGCTCGTGGCTCGTCGGCCGCTGCAGTCGTCGTCGTCGTCGTCGCTCGGTATCGTCGACAAAAGGTAATCGCACAAAAACTAACGGTTTATAGATATTTTGTAACTGTTTTGTTGTGCGCGCGAGTGGGGGAATTTAATGCGCCCGCGTCAGTCAGACGGACGGACGGACGAACGACAGACACACACGCACACTCGCACACACGGCCACGGCCACGGCCACGAACCGCCCCCAGGGCGCCCGCACGCGTTCAGGGACTCCTCGCTGCAACTTCTAATTGTTTGGTTGCCGTTGTTGCAATTCTGCAATTTGACAACAATTCGATCAATAATTCAATTGTTTCGCTTCACAAAGAAACCCACAATCGACGACGCAAGTGTTGCTCCATCTCTCTCTCTCTCTCTCTCTCTCTCTCTCTCTCTCTCACTCTCTCCTGACCGGGACGAGGGCACGCATCAGGAATTCAAATAAAATGCAACTGTGGGGCCGAGTGGAGCCGACGTGCGTGTGTGTGTGTGAAAGTGTGCGCACTGCTCATGGTCCCGGGAGTGGGCGGCTAAACGCACTCACACACCCTGGAGCGAGCGAGAGAGGGAGAGTGAGCGAGAGAGAGACAGGGAGCCGTTTCTGATTTTTGATGTGATTTGGATTCTGGGGGATGTTTTTGTTTACACTTTCCTTTTTGGCGGGGAAATCAATGTTGCTTCCGCCGTCCTTTGCAGTTCACACTGTGAAAATTTGTAATATGAAAATTTTACTCCGAAACATTGTAATGTCAAACAAATAAATCAGTCGTCAACGTTATAAATTGTGTGTAGTAAAAATATCAGGATTTTCATGCGCTCGTTGTTTTCTAATCTTTTCACCACCTCCCAGAATTTTCTGTCGGAGAAACAGTTTTACACGAACTGCACTACGGTTTAACCACCGTCACTTTCGTACAGTACGAACGAACTTGCGGGCAGAGCATGAGCAACAGTTCCTTTGAAACAGTGCGCAAGTTTGTGAAGTGGAGAAACTTTGCTGGTATCGCTATTTGCCACTAGAGGCGCCACTGTCACCATAGTACAAGTCAACCGCCTGTCGACCACAGTACAGGCGGAACAAACTGCTTGAAACCAGGTCGCCCTGCAACGATTATTGACTTCCGCGGTAGTCGGTTATCTTTTAAAATACGATTTATTTTTCAAAATATCTTAATATCTAAAATATGTATTTGCTTACAATATTTTTAAAAAATTATAGAGAATTGTTAATGAATTTAATGTTAATATAATTTTCGATTTCAATTTCTTAGTTTATTTTACTCCTATAAAAATGTTGGGTTGGAAATAATTTTTGAATGTTCTTCGTGAGTTCGAAGAGTTGTTGTTGTAACATTTTTGTCGCACTCGCGTCTGTGGGAATCTCGAGTCCTGGTCGTTTGTTCACATGAAAGGACGACACGCTCAAACAGTGGCAACAATTGCAGCAACAACAACAATAAGAGCTACAACAATAAGGGCTACAACAACAAAAATCCGACAACACACTTGAAACTTTTCACTGGGGTGGAACTTTCCATGGGTGAACGTGGGAGGGGGGGAGAGAGAGGGGAAGATGGATGAGAGGATCCTTGAGAGTGATACAAGGACATCAAGCGGCGACGGATGGCATGTGAGTCCTCGCATCCGGCCCGGCGTCAGGCGGAGTCGGGCCAAAGTTTGGCGAAAACTTAATTTGAGGTTGAAAAGTTGCCGTTTATGCGAATGGAATTGAAACTTAATTGCTGGTTTTATGACTAAAGCTACGGAGGGAAATCGTAAAATCGTAAGGTCGTGGGCGGCTGGGAGTCCGGAGGCGATCGGGGCTCCGGAGGGTTCAGGCGATGCTCGAGAGGACGATCGCAAACCGATTGACGAAGACCCACAGGAAGTTCCGGATGTGCCTCCGTGCCCTGGAGGTCCTCCAAGTGGACCCTAGCGAAGCCCCGACACCAGCAGCGCCAGCGAGGACCCCAGCAGCAGCAGCGACAGGGACAGGGACAGGGACAGAGGCGGGGCCGCCGCCGCCCCACTCGAGCAGTCCATGTTCAACACCTGGATGGCGAACATGGCCTGGTCGGGCGCCTGGCACTCGGCGTCGGCGCAGGCGACCTGCGAGGCGTCGGCGAACGACTGGGCCTGGACCGACACGTAGAGGGGCGGGCACTGGAGGGGCGTGGCGTGGCCGGCGCAGGCGTCCGACAGGTCGATGCTGTGCGTGTTCGCGACGACCTGGCCGCAGTCCTGGTCGCCGCCCGCCGGCTGGCTGCCGTTGCGGTAGGGCAGCGGCCGGGAGCGCGAGGAGCAGACGGTGAAGGTGACGGGGTTCACGGCCTGCACGTTCAGCCAGCGGTGGCGGCCGGGCCCGAAGAAGAAGTTCGGGGCCACCCGGTAGAAGGCGATGGCGCCGGGCCGCGCGTACTGCACCATGTGGTTGCTGCCCCAGTCGGCCGTCGCCCAGGAGGCCGTGCACCGCGGGTTCGTCACGCGCCGAGGAACTGCAACGAGGGAGGGAGTGAGAAGGTGAGAAAGTGAAGGCACACAGGACCCACCTGCGCGGATCCGCCGCACCACCGGCTCCGAGGCCTGGCGCACCGCCAGGTCGCGGCTCAGCAGGTACAGGTCCTGGTGCGGATCGGCCACGAGGTCCCAGAAGCGCACGACGGCGCCGCCCGCGTAGTACACGAAGTGCAGGTCGGGCATCGTCCGGTTCAGGCCGGTCAGGAAGTCCATGCAGTACCGGAAGTCGCCGTCGCCGATCGTGGCCGTGGGGCTGGGCACCAGGAGGGCCACCAACGAGCTGCCGCCCATCGAGAAGCGCCGCCGCTCGTCCTCCACGCGCGCCTCGACCAGGTCGCGAACGGTGCTCAGGATGCGCGGCAGGCTGAAGCCGTGGCGATCTGGGGGCGGGAGGGCGACGCAGATCGGTTAGAAATCGATGGATCGAAGGCAATCGAAAAGCATATAAAGATTAAATTATACAACAAGTCCAAAATCAGTCAGACATGGAGTTCGGCTTTGATCAAAGATCAGCTCCAAGGTCGGTTCAAAACCGCGATCGAAGCCAGCGAAGTCCGCCCAGACCCCAGCCTAGAGAGCGAGAGAGAGATTGGCCTCACTTACACCACGAGTGCGTCGTCGTGTTCCAGCGCTCGAAGACGTCGCTGAGGTGGTTGGTCGTGTTCACCATGGTCGCGCCGTCGGAGGCGCAGAGCAGCGTCACCGAGCTCGCGTAGGGGTGGACGTTGAGGCCCTGCAGCACGTAACTGAAACAGCCAGGATGGGTGTGATGGATAAGTGACATGGCGTCCCCGATTCGAGGCCCCGGGCCCTCCTGCCACACCTACCTCAGGTAGTCGACGACGACTCGGTAGGGCCAGCGGGTGTCCAGGAAGACGTAGACGTCGGTGATCGGCGTCGAGTACTCCAGGATGTCCGTCTTCGGGGGGCAGGAGACGTTCTGCTCGAGGTCCTCTGGAAGGGAAAGGGAAGCTCGTGAGTTCAGGAGGTGGAAGGCAGAGCAGGTGCTGGGGCAATGATGAGGCAATGGAGGTGAAATGAAGAGGTCTGGATGGGGGGAAGTCGAGATAATGCTGTGTGGATGTGGGGGGAAGACGAAAACCCTGCAGCCAGGAAGGGATCAAGGTCCAAAACACCTCCCTCTCTCTCGCACGTCGTCGCTCGCGGTTGCCTCTGGGCCAATGAGAAGCCGAACTTGGATTTTTATTTCGGACTAAGTTTATTAAAAACAATAATTACACTTTCTTACACATAGAAAATCTTACAAAAATAAAAATGAATTAACAATAAGTAAATTAGCTGCAAGTTGTAAACATAAATGGAAATTTGTATGGAAAACTATGGAACATGCCAACGTCTACTGCAGCAGCTGGCGCAGGAGGGAGGCGGCCGCGACCAGGGCGAGGCTGGCCAGGAGGCCGCCGACGCCGCTGTAGCAGCCCATGTTGACCACCGAGATGGTGTACTTGGCCTGGTCGGGCGTCTGGCAGGCGTCGTCCGAGCACGAGACGGTCAGCGAGGAGCTGGCCGAGGCCGCCTGGACGGAGAGGTAGAGCGGCGGGCACTGGTGGATGGTCGGGTAGTCGTTGCAGGCCGACGACAGGTCGTAGCTGAAGGTGTTGCTCGACAGCTGGACGCAGGCCGGTTGGTCGCTCGAGGAGCTGCCGCTGCTGGTCGTCGCGTTCTGCATGGGCAGCGCGACCGAGCGCGAGGAGCAGACGGTGAAGGAGAGCGAGTTCGTGGACTGGATGTTGACGAAGCGGCCGCTGCCGGCGCCGTAGAAGTAGTTGGGGGCCACCCGGTAGAAGTTGATGACGCCGGGCCGCGCGTACTGGGCCAGCGAGTCGGTGCCCCAGCTGGGCGTGTACCAGGTGTAGCCGCACCGCGGGTTGATGATGCGTCGGGGAACTGCAAGAACACAGAGACAAACAGAAACAGCGATCAAAGCAGTCAGTCCAAGCCCACGGAGGGCAAAAGGCCTCTCGTCTCACTCTTCTTGATGCGCCGCAGGACGGGGCCCGAGGCGGCGGCCACGTCGGTGCCGATGCTCAGCGCGAACAGGTCCTGGCTGGGGTCCTGGACGAACGAGGAGAACCGGGTGATCGTGCCGCCGGCGTAGTAGACGAAGCGCAGGTCGGGCACCTGCTCGTTAATGTACTGGAGCGCCGTCGTCGAGTAGCTCGAGTCGGCGTCGCTGACCGTCGCCGTGTAGGGCACCAGCAGGGCCACCAGCGAGTGGCCGCTGAGCGAGGAGTTCGCCTTCTCCTCGGCCATCAGGCTCTGCGTCAGGTTCTGGATCGTGCGCAGGACCGTGGGCAGGTTGAAGCCGGGCGTGTCTGCGTTGGGGCGGGAGAAGGAGAGGCGAATGAAAGGGGGTGGGGGTGGTTGAAGGGGCCGGGGCGAAACCTACACCAGGAGTGGGTCGTCACGTTCCAGTGGCGGTAGAGGTCGCTGATGTAGTGGGTCCGGTTCACGATCACCGAGCCGTCGGCGGCCGCGAGCAGCGTCACCGAGCTGGCGTAGGGGTTGATGTTGAGGCCGTCGATCACGTAGCTGCGGAGAAGCACAGAGAAATCCAGTGAGTGGGAGTGGAAGGGAGACAGAGAGGGGGGGGGGGGCGGGGCGACTCACTTGACGTAGTTGACGACGTCGTAGTACTGCCAGGAGGTGTCCAGGAAGACGTAGATGTCGGTCATGGCCGTGATCGACTCGGAGACGTCCTGCGGCAGGGCGTTGCTCACCGAGCAGCTGACGTCGTTCAAGTACTGGGCTGCAACGAGAGCGGCGAGAAGAGAGGGTGGAGAGGAGCCGACGTGAGAGCGAGGCGGAGAGAGCGTGACCCAAATGAACCCAGAGGCGAGCGGTGAGGGGGGCGGAGACAGGGAGAGAGAGGGAGGGAGAGTGGGCTGAGTGGGGTGAGATGGCGAGGGGAGGCTGACTCACGTATGTAGGCGGTGAGGGCGTTGGCCGAGAGCGTCGCGAACTGGGCGATCGCCGCCGGGGTGAGGGTGACGCGCAGCTGCATCTCGCCGTCGAGCACCTGGGCGAAGGCGCTGGTCTGGGCGATCATCTCGGTGAGGGGGGCGACGGTCGCGAACTGCTCCTTGCGGTTGCACGCCATGATCCCGCTGCCCAGCACGCCGTCCATCGAGTAGTACATCCGCAGCAGCTGGCTCAGCTTCAGGCTCGAGGCCTGCGTGCGCCACGTGGACACGTTCATGCCGAGTATGAGGCCGTCGAGGCCGCCCCGGATCTCGGCGTCCGTCATCTCGAGGTCCTGGCGCTGCGACAGGAAGTACCACTTGGGCATCACGGTGCTGTTCCACGCCCCGTTCGCCCCGACCGTCGCGCTGCTCGGCTGCCCCGACGTCGGCACCTGGACCAGGGTCACCTCGGCCAGGTCGCCCGACAGCGTCGCCGCCCACCGGTTGTCCACGCTCACGGTCGCCGTCTGCGGCGCGTTGAAGCTGCCGCCCCGGCGACTGCTCATCGCCAGCAGCGTCCGCAGCTGCACCAGCTGCGGCTGCAGGCCGGCCGCGATGCCGGCGATCAGGGGCCCGGCGGCCACCGTGCCCCAGGACGTCTTCACCACGCCGTTCTCCACCGGGCACTGGCTGACGCTGCTGTCCACCGTGCCGTAGTCGCTCTCGCTCCAGTAGTCGAAGTCCGCGTACGCCTTGCCGTTCGTCTTGGTTCGCGGCGGCCACATCTGCTGTTGGCCGGCGGGCCGCGGCTGCCCGTCGCGCCGCGCCTGCTCGCCGAGCAGCTCGACGTCGCCGACGAAGTTGTTGCCGACGTCCCGCGGCAGTCGCTGGGCCCGGTACTGCGAGAGCTGGCTGCACACGGTGCTCTCGTCGCCGCGCACGCGGCTGTCGATCGAGCTCGACAGCATGAAGTGCATCGAGCAGCGCTCCTCGCGCGTGAGCGAGCTGTTCGGGAAGGTCAGCGCGTTGCCGGGGATGAGGCGCGACAGCAGAATCCGGAACTTGGGGAACTGGTAGCCGGTGGGGCTGTAGGGCAGGACGCCGGGGGTGGCGGACACGCCGGACGCCTGCTGGATGCCGTCCTGCCGGAAGCGGTGCAGCAGCGCGACGGCCAGCTGCCGGATGTCCAGGTTGAAGTTGGGCGAGTTCTCGACCTTCTCGATCAGGGAGATCAGGGTCTCCATCGTCGAGGGCAGGCGGTTGTCGCGGTTCATGAAGAAGCTCGTGTTGTAGCACTCGAGGAGCGAGGGCGGGATCTGCAGCTGGGCGTTTTCCTGGGCCCGCAGCGGCGCCACGCAGCAGGAGAGCAGGACGGCCAGGCCGGCCAGGACGGCCGGGACGGCGACGCTCCGACTCGGGGCCGGCGTCTTGTTCGGGGGCAGCATGGCGTTCGAGGGGTGCGGCGGCGGGTTCGTTTCGTTTCGATTCGTTTACTGTCCGTTTGTCTGTTCTGCAGAAGGAGACCTGCGGAGGGAGAGAAAAAGAGATTTAGTGTGAAGTTCGAAGGATCGACGAAGGGCTCCGGGGCCTGCATCGATCATCGTCGTCGTCGGCTCCGTCGACAGGTGTCCCTGGCCCACTTCGGGCGCCCCAAACCGTCCTCAACTCGTTACTCATGCCCTTATCAGGCCGCGTTATCGATTCCCACTTGTTGACTTTGCCTTTTCACCCATGCCTCTTACAAATTACTACACTACGCTATCGAAAAGCAAACAATTCGCTCATAAAGTCCCGACTAAGTCCGCCCGGAGCGAGAAATCGTAAATTCATCGAAGTCGAATGCACCGCGTGATTCATCGTTACAAATGCTGGGCAGTCCACAATTCGATTAATCGGCAAACAAAATTAGTCAGGTCGACAATTGCGACGCAACAGGTGCTCGGATCCGTCTTCAACCCCTCAGCACCATGAGATAAATAAAGAAATAAATGAAATATTTAGCCAAATCCATCGGCCACCGGTTGACCGTTCGCAACTGCAGGTCCAGGTCACTTGGGGGGAGAAACTTCCAAAACGGAAGACCCCATGGCCGCACTTCCGGTGCGCGGGTGACGTCATTTTCATAATATTTATTTATATTTTCTCCACATTTATCTCTGCTCGTGTATATTTTTTTATGTCAAATTACTTCATTAGCGAAGGCTCATAAATACAGTTATTGGATTGGATTCTTTCCACACTGACAACGACAGGGGCTTTAGTGAAGTGAGTGGCGGCTACACTGTAAAAACTCCACCGAAACGCGGGATTTTTTTCTTTTCTCTTTTTTCGCTTCATGCTTTCAAGTTATATGGGGCGTGTGCGTGTGTTTTGGTGTTCAGTAAATATTTGCTTGTGTGTACTCGAGTTCGAATGCGATTTTAAGACCGCCGATAAGATATGCCGAGCCTCATTCGACAGTGGAGAAGCCTAATGGCTTCCTTGTTCACTCAGACTACACTCGGTGGTCAGCACTGGATCGAGCTAGGGATTTCAAAACATGACTCATAATTTTTGGGATCTATTTTCAATTCACAGAATTTGGGGTTTCGTAAGATTTCCGGATTTCAAGCACAGAAACACAGTTTTCACGTTTTTTGAGGCTTTTTCTACAGCGTCTTTTTTTATCATGCAATAGTTTTTCCCTCTTTAACCCGATGGTGGTTTCTCTACACCTGTTTTTCACTTTATTCACATTGATTTTTTACACCAATTTTTCAACCTATTTTTTCGCGCGCTTTTTCGCCATCTTTTCTTTTAAATACTTTATTTTCTTCTTATTTAAATGAAAAAACACGAATAAAAGTGTAAAGTGGTTTGGGTTTCTTGGGGTAATTTATGTAAGCACCTTTTTCCACCTGTCTGCTTAATCGTACTGAGGGCCGAGCGCTCCGTAGGAATATCTTTTGGCCCGGACCCGGCCCGGGCCCGGTCGCTCGGCTGTAATCTGAAGACCCCTCGCTATCATGGTGTGTAGAAATTCCGCCCGATAAGATTAGATAAGGTTCCCCGGTCGGCCGGCTGCGACCCGCGGCCCGTGGCTTTGCTCGCCATGTAACTCCCTTTACGCGCCCGCTGGAGTCCAGGAATTCGTGGCCGCCGTCGCTGCTTCTGCACCCAATCGACAACGGCTCCGTTTGTTCACGGCATTGCCGAGGGCTTCGGCGTAGTTTTGTAACCTGCGTTGCTCGCGTTTCGGCAGGTTGATTCCTCGAAATCTTATCGGCCTAATTTATGGCAAAATTTCTTCTTGTTGCTGTTGTTGGACTCTACACCGCACTCCACTCAATGTGGAGAGATTTAGTTCGTTCGTGTATTTGGAGATATTTTATCAATTCTCGACTGATGATTTCGATGATTTCGTCACCGGTCTCGCGGTACACCGGGAGAAAAGAGAGGATAGAAAAAAAAAACCGAAATTTTTTTGGTATTTTTTTGCACCCTCCTCAGAGTCACCCTCGATGGTCCGAACAATGAGCACAGTCTCGTCTAATGTGAGAACAGAGTGAAAACAAACGAATTGCCAGACACGTTGACAAAGGGAACCCTTGGCTCCGATTGTTTGTTGTCCCTGCGAGGCTGGGGCGAGCCGGCAGACCTGGCAGAAAAAAAAACAAAAAATCAAATCGAAAAAATCCTCTCCAAATTATGGAAGAGCATGTAGCAGAAATGAAACCAGAAAATATAAGAGAACACAAAATATGAAAAACAGAAATTGTTGCCAAAATAAGAACCCAAACTCATGCCATGCCAGGGACAAAGGAGTTTTTGAAGGACTCGTTCTGGTGCAAAGGATGAGGAGTAATGAAAATGCAGGAACTCACAATGACGAAAAGTCTAGGAAAATTTAACTGGAGTTCGAGGCGAAGTGAAATGAAGTAGCGATGATTTTAGCATATTAAAATATATGCTTCGCAGTATTTTGTCGACATCGCAAGAGAGAGTGATAGGGGAGAGTGATAGATAGGGAGAGGGATCGAACTGTTTGGATAAAAATGATTCTGAGAAACAATTATTTGAATGAAAATCATGATATCCCGACTGGAATTCAAAGGACTGTCGACTCAGGGGATTTGTCGAAAGACTCCTTGGTCAATATATTAGAAGTATAAGAAAAGTCGTGGAGAAAAGGAGTAATAATTGAATTAAATTTAAATTTAATTCATGAAAATTATAAGAAATCAACAGAAAAATGTTGAGTCTTAGAATGAGAGAAAATTGCAGAAAAAGATTAAATTATTGGATACAAAAATTAAAATTGGAGTATATTGAGCCAGAACTTGTGCAGAAAGGAACAGACTTTGTGGAAAAGAAACAGAACTTATGAAAATTGAACAGAACTAGTGCAAAAAGGAACATAACTTGTAGAAAAAGAAACAGAACTTGTGAGAAAAATAAAAATCTGTTAAACAAATTGAAAAATTATTGAAACAGCATTGATGAAAAAGAAACAGAACTTAGGGAACAGAACTAGTAGGAAACAGAACAGAACTAGTAGGAAAGGGAACAGAACTTGTAGAAAAAGAAACAGAACAACAAAAAATCTGTCGAAAATAAAACAGAGCTTCTGGAAATAAAAAAAAAAAAATAAATGAAAGAAACAGGACTTGTGGGAAACAAAAACAAAAAGTAAAAAATTGTCGAAAAGGAAACAGAGCTCGTGGAAAAACAACCGCAGACACTGTCTGTTGACGAGACGTAACGTCAACATGCGGTTTAACATTAATTTGTCGCATTTTCGCCGTCTCCGCCCACCGCAGAGGGGTGGGGGAGGCGGCGTCGTCGCGCGGCGGGTCCTGGTTGGCGATGCCATACCGAGCAATTCCCTGGAGTCTGTTTCTCCCCTCCTCTTGTTGGCTTTCTTTCTTTTCTCTCCATCTCCTTCTCATCCTCCCTCGCTGGGATTCGGTGGCGGGAGCCGATGTCGCAGCAAATTATCTTATTTCATTTCATTTCGGTCTCAGTCGACGTGCGAAATGAAGTTGTCAGAGATGAGCGGAGGGAAGTGGAAAGTTGAATATGTGGAAAATACACGTGATTCAGAAAGATGCGATCAAATAGAAATTTCGGGTTCCAAAATGTTAGTTTATAAAAACAACACAATTTGAATAATTTTTTGAAAAAATTACATAGATAAACTGTTTTTTAAATTATAATAAGATACGTATTTCTCAAAGGTAATAAGGTTTTTAATATTATGTTCATATTTTTAAGTATAAATTTTAATATAAATTTCGAATAATATTTTTAAGATCTTTTAAACGATTTTTTTTTGGATTTTTTCAGGGTTTTTGTTTTTCATAAATTCCTTTGCTCCTGTCGCTCGTCTTCCCATCTCCCTCGGGTTTCTCGATTCCCGTCTTCCCTGCTCTTTCACAGTTGCTTGTGGCCGACTTTCCATCCGCCAAGTGCGCCGACTGAACACAACAAACTGCAACAAGCGCCCAACAAGGGACCCGAGGGCTCGTCCGTTGCACTCTGCTCATTCGGTCGTCGCCTGTCCCTCTCCCTCCTTCGCATCTGCCGCTCCATCGCGCTACCTCCCTCCCTCCGTCGGGTCTGTGCACGCCGGCCAAGTGTTGCATTTGCTCCCGTGTCAACCGCTGACCCCTGGTCATTTGTCAGCGATTGTGGCGTCGCCCCGGGATCGACGTCGGATCGGGATCGGTTCGCCGAGGCCGCCGACTTCCCTCCTTCCGCCATCCTCACGATCTCCTCCACTCCGCCGCAAACCCACCCTCGGGGTCCCTGCGACTCGGCTCGCTCTTGGTCTGGCTTCCGGAAACCGGTTTCGGTCGCAGGACTCGCCGAGCCACGGCGGTTGTTGTTGTTGTGCTGTGCATTGGCACCAGGACCAGGAGGAGGAGGGCAGCGTGTGAGGTCCCTGATAGAGAGAGAGAGAGAGGGGGGGGGGGTCGGCGACCGGTTCCAGGCGATTTGTTCATCGCTCGGCAGCCAATTACGGAACGTCCGTGCTAATTGCGAATGACCTGAGGTCAGCGAATTGAGTTGTCGGCTCTGTGTCGCGCTCGGCGGCTCGAGGGGTTCCGAGTTCCGGGTTCCGGTTCCGCTCCTGCCGCTCGGTCTGGCCACACTTTCGCGTCCGAGGGTAAGTCGAGTGTTAAATCGTTCCATTGCATCGAGTCAATTGACCAGGGGACCTGGCCACGGATCCGGATCATTTACCATTTAATGGGCTTTGGTCAGTGCTTGCGGTCCGGCTCCGCTGGTGGTCAGTCGGCCCGCGGTCCGGCCTCAGGTCCATTGTTGGGCGGCCTGATTGTGCCTGATTGTGAGGACCTACTTGTTGACACTAGGCGTGATTCCGGTGAAAACCGGTTACTTGTTATTGTTCCTTAATCTGTTTACAGTATCCTAATGTCCTGTCGTGTGGTGGGGGAAATGGCGAATTAATTCCGACCGAAGACATTCCGATTACTGTGTTCATTTTAATCCTCTCATTTTGAAAGGCCTGACATTTTCTGACCTTTTTCTGATATATTTTTACGTTTTCCTTACCTTTTTCTGACTGTTTTCGGACATTTTTTTTGGCTTTTCTGCGATTTGTCTTCTTTCTGTGTTCTGACATTTGATTAATTTTAATCCAAGGGCTTTTTCGGTGGTCCGACTTTTTTTTTGATTTTTTTCTTACCTTTTTTGAGTTTTTTGACTTTTGTCTGACTCTTTTTTGACTTTTGTCTGATTTTCTTCTGACCTTTTTTTTTGTTCTGTTTCCTGTGCTCCGACTTTTTTCACTGCTTCTACTATTTTTGATGAATCTCTTCCCCCTCCCCTTCATCATTGACTCCTGCCCACGACACTCGCAAATTCCTCGATCGAAGAGAAAGTTCCGGTTCCCGCAGCTCTTTATTTAGAAAGTTTTCCTCTCGCTCGAGACACGCCTTCGCCTTCTCACATGTGGCCCTCGCCCGTTTGCTTCACCCTCAATTTTTTCGAATTCTCCCCGAGTTACTCCTCCCACCTCTTCCACCAATTGCCTGCTGCCCTGCCCCACGCCTTCCCGGTAATCGCGGCAATCCCGCAAATTCGTTCAGCAGCCGGCGAGAGTCAACAGCAGGCACATTAGGCGGAGTGAGTTTTCGCACACGCCTTTATCTCCTTATCCACCTCTCATTCTCCCCCTCGCTACCTTCATCGGCCTCCTCTTCAGTCCTCCTCCACCTCATTCCTCGGTCGCCCGGCTTCCTCCAATCCCTGAGTCAACACAGACAGCCTCGAGGATGTTTCGCTTGGATCTTTCGGCGAGGACTTTCTGCCGTCGGAGTCGGAGTCGGAAAAATTTTGCATGCATTTTTGCGCTCGATTAACACACATTCCCTTCCCCTCCCCTCCCCGCACCCTCTTGCTTGACGCGAGTTCCTCGACATCCTGCTCGGCTCCCTTTGCGCCGCCCTCCCTTGGCTGGGCCGGGAGCAACAACAATTGCCAGTCGAGTGCGTGGAAATCCTTGCGAAAATCCTTCGCCTGTTTTTCTTTCTTCACATCCCGTTCGACATGTGTTGGAAGGAGGACAAGAGGGGGAGGGGAAGAGAGGGAGAACGAGACGGCTTGGAATGTTTTCCAAAGTTTATCTGCGATTTTCTCATTTCATTGGGAAAATTGAGTTTCCTGAGCGATTTTCTTCAGCTGACTTATTGTTGTTGTTGTTGAGGGTATTGTTGCTGGTGTTTATATTGTGTTGTTGTTTTTGTAATCGGTGTTGTTGTTTCGGGGACTTCGTAATTCCGCAATAAAGTCGTGAAATCGACATGAGTTTACTTAACACGATAACAATCCGATTAAAAGCGATTCCCACCAAGGAACCTGAGTCATTTTTTTTCCAGTGCAAAATGATCACAATCAAATTTTGCAAATTTTATTGGTAAACAATTTTTTTTTATTTTTCATGAAGATTTTAGATTGCCTGCTATGATGAAATCTTCATTGAATTAAATTAGTTTTCTCTAAAACTTGCAAACCAAATTCCTAAAGTCAATTAGAAGCGAGAAATGAATATTTTTCGGAGATGTTGTTGTTGTTGTTTTTGGTGTGGTCCGCTCAAATGAATCCTTGGAAAAGATACCAACAACAACAACGACCGAAAACACTCTGAAACCACTATGACAACTACAACAACAGTGAATGGAACGTCAGCTTTTACTATTACAACGACAACAACAGCAAATGCAATAACAACAAGAACGGCAGGACCCCCTCTCCAACAACAACAAGAACAACAACTGCAATCCCAAGTGGTCAAGGGAAAAATTTTAATGAAATGCAAAGTAGAAAAAAAACCCGCCCACAAAATAAGGTAGAAACCGTTGAAAAAGGTGAAAAACACATTGAAATAAAAATGATGAATTCGCGGGGAGAAAAAGGTATTTCTCATTTTTCTGCTTGTGTTTTTCTCCCACTCCATGAATCTCGAGGGCAAAGGAAGCCGAATGAGAGAAATTAAAATCGCAAAAAATGACAGAAAGACAGGGAGACAGAGAGAGAGAGAGAGGGGGAGGGAGAATGAGGAGTTCTGCAGTGGACAGCAGAGAAACAGAAAAATAAAATAGCACAGAAAATAAAAAATAAAAAAGGAACTGAAAAAATTAAATAGCAAAATAAAACGAAAGCAATGCATGGAGAATGGGATGCCAGGAAGAGAAGGAGGATTGAAAGGAGGAGTCCCAGAAGGGTTAGAGGGAGGGGTAAAAGTGAGTACAGTGTGGAGTAACCGGAGAAGGAGAGCTGAAAGTGTGGTAAGAGGTCGGTAAAAATTAAGGGAAGAAGGAGGAGACGAAGGAGGAGTGGAAGGAAGAGTGGAAGCAGGAGTGGAAGCAGGTGTAAACGGAGGAGTATGAGGGGGTGAATGAGGGGAAGAGGGGGAACCACATGAGTAAGTAAACAATGAGGATGCTGGACAACCGCCCAACGGCGTCTCCTTCAAGTTCTCTCTTCACAAAATGTTGTTCTCCCAAATTTTCCCTCCTTTGAAGGCTCTAAGCATGTGAGCGAGCGACGTCGTTCGTCGGACCCTGGCTCCCTCCTCTCTGCCTGCTCTGTCGCACCCTTTTTTCGACCTCCCCCTTGCCCCTCGCCTCCTCAGATTCCCAGTGCATTTTGTCGCCCCACTTCTCAACTCCTTCTCTCGGATGTTCCAGCTCCACCTCTGCCTCGTCCTTTTCCTCCTCCTCTTCCTTCATTTCCTCCTCGTGATCATCATCATCCTCCTCCTCATTATCGTCTTCTTGCTCCTCAACATCATCGCCTCCTGCCTTCGTCATTCCGTCCTCGCTTTCCCTCCGCTCTGAGTGGAAACTGCTGCCAGTGGGGACGTGGCATGTGGTTGGCAGTGGAGGGAGGCGGAAGGCGCCGGGAAAACTTTTCATCTTCAATACAATTTCCCCACCTCGCCCTCCGCGGGGCCGCCTCTCGAGCCGCAGCCGAAAACGTTCGACGTAGGCAAAAATTCGAAAAACTTCGCGCCAACTTCTCGTCAGCGCACGGGGGTTCGAGGGCTAGTTTATAGTTCTGGCTGTTGTTGTTGCAATTGTTGCTATTGTTGTTGTTGTTGGCAAGCTGGCTTATTAACTGCCGACAGTGGCTGCGGACGCACCCTGTACAAAAACTTTTCCCTTTCCCTTTCCCCTCTTCCGCGTCTTCCCCAATGGTTTTCTTTCCCTTTTACGATTTGTTTATTTTCTCTCTTGTTTTGGGTCCCTTTCGGAGCTTTTGGTCGCCGCGGTCGTCGGTCGTCGAGGGTCTTGAAGAGAAGCTCGAGTGAAATTTTCTAATTTTTATCCTTTCCTTTCATTTGCCCTTCTTCTCATCTTCTTCATTTTCTCCTTTACCACAATTCATCTTGTTGCTGTTGTTGTTGTTGTAGTGTTTTTGTTTATTTTCGGTTTCCGTGCTTTGCTCCAACTGCCCTCCCCGACCCCGATCCCGGCCCTCGAAAATCCCTCCAACGATTCGGCCCAAGTGGATTTTTCTTTGGCAGTTTCTGTTCATCGTTGTTGTTTTGGTTGTTATCGCTGCTGTTGTTGTTGTTGTTGTTTATGTTGTTGTTGTTGTTGTTGTTTTCCACATCTTTCCTCTGATTTGCGTTTTAAAAAGCTCTTCAATTTCCGCTCCCGCTCCCTCGATGGTCGAGAGCGGCGATGAACGAACGAACGAACCTCAGAAACAACGGGACGAGGATCCTGTTGAGCATGAAAATTAGGGACACCGGCCAGGGGAGAGGGAGACAGAGAGGGAGAGACAGGGTGAGAGGGAGGGAGAGAGAGTGTGTGAGAGGGAGAGAAGTGGAAAGGCTTGAGGTGGAAAGCCGGAGAACGAGCTGGAAGACAAACCAAGTGGTGGCGAGGCTTCAAACAAAAGCAAAACTAGAAATTATTAATATTCGAAAGGGTGAAAGAGAGTGCATGAAGAGGAGGAAAAATATTAAAAAAAAATACAAAAAATTAAAAAAAAAATATTGATGAAGGAAAGAGAAAAAATCAAGAAAGTGAAAAATATTCAAAAGGGTTTTCGCTCTTTGTCGAGCGTTTGCTGTGGCCGCAGCCTCGGACTCGGATTCGGGCTCGGTTTTTGTTTCGGTTTCGTCCTCGGTTCATCCTCTGTTCTAGACTGGGTCTCGTCCTCGGTTTTGGACTCGGCTTTGGACTAGTTTTGGCCATGGAAAGCACAGAAGCTTCGCCTTCAAGGGCTCTGTTTCGTGCAAGGGACTCGTGTGCTTCCAAATGGATTGCCTTGTGGCAGGTGGCGGACGACGCCTCACACATCCTTCTCTCATCCTCCTCCACGGCATCCACCACGTCATCCTCCCACTCATCATCCCCATTGCCGCGTTTTCCATTTCCCATTAATTTCCCCGTCGAATGTCTGAATTTAATTTCCTGGCAAACCAATTCGCAACATTTTCGCCGAGAAACAGAAAAACCCGATTAGGTTTACGGGAAGCCGACACGAAAATAAATCGAATGGAAAGCAGAATAAAATAAAATTCAATTAAATCCATTGCAAAATACAACGCATGTACAGCAGCAACAACAACAGCAACAACAACACATATGCAGATTGTTAATTCAATTAAGGGTGTTTGCACACACATTACCAAGCACTCACACTCACTCGCCCTCGCCCACAAATTTCCCACATGCTCTGTCGGAGGGGGTGGGAAGGGGGAGGTGAAGGGGAAGGGGAAGACAGTGTTAATGGAGCGAAAAATGCTGGCGAAAACTTTTTGCGAGGCCGCCGGCACTTGAAGGATCTGGATCTGGACGGAGGAGGAGGGGGAGGAGCTGGAGGGAAAGTTTCATATAATTAAGAAAATCTCACGCACGCGGGAGGCGGTGAAAAAGTTGCCAAATCCACCACAACAACGATGCCAAAACACCAGCAATAATATGCATAGCAAGCATTACACGGATAACAAGGATATAAAAACCAACAACAACAGCAGCAGGCATCATCATGAGTAGGAAGAAGAACATGATTGTTGCATTACACGCAACCTGCCGCGAACTCACACACACACTCGCCCACACCCAGTCACTGTGATAGGCTTCCGCTCGCTCTCACATGGGCCCGATGAAGTTGTCGAAAGGCAGCCGCCGCCAGGGCCGAAGGACACGCGCCACCCGCCACCCACCGGCGCCGCGACCCTCCCTCGCTCAGGCGTCCCCCACGAGCCGCGCGACGACCGCCTCCTCTCGCTCCCCCACCTCCCGCTCTCCATACGTCATTTAACACACACGCGGCCTCGTCGTCGGCAGCTGCAGGTCCTGCGGGTTTTCCTCGCTGTTGTTGCTCGCTTCTCCAATTGTTCTTGTATATTTCTCTACTTGTCGTTTTTTTGCCCATGTTGCTGTTGTTTTGTTGTTGCCGCTGCAGTCCCGCCTGCGAAACAATTCGCAAAAACTTTCGCTTCCCGGAAGCTCGAACTTCCTGCGCAAATGTCGCGTCCCACGATTGCCAGAGGCTCCCAGCCAGAAGAAGACAAGCGGGAGCCGAAGAAGATGCCGTCCTCGAAGAAGGTGAAACAGCGAGATGAAGGAGGCCGCGGAGGTCGAGAGGCGGCGGAGGCCGCAATTTTCGTGCCTCGGAAAAACTTCGAAGAAAATGCGAGGGAAAGAATAATATTTGTTTTTATTCTCGGTAGGAAATTGAAGAGGTTCCGCCGTCGAGGGGTGCGGGGCGGCCGGTGCTGTGGGGAGCCGATTAGGGAGGAGCCCGTAGGAGCGCCGAGGACTTCCCTGTACGATCATCGGCATCATCATGGCCATCGTCATCATGGAGCGATTATCGTGGGGCGTAAATCACTGGTGGAGAGGAGGGGGAGGAGGGCGTGGGGAGAGGAGAGAGGGAGACAGAGCGTGCTATTAGCTTCCTGTTGACTCGTTCCGGCGGCTCCGGTGCAGATGATGGGGGGCCGCATGGGATCGGATCGTGGTGGTCCTCGGCTTCCCTGGGGGTTGCGCAATTTTTCCCCCACAGTGATTTATCGATGGTGGTTTTGTTGAAATATTAAAAATAATTTGAAAATATTTACTTGAATTCCTTGAAAAATGAGTGTTTCTTAACGAATAAAATAACTTCTTACATATCATTGCTTATATCAAAATTTTCGTAAAAAAAGAAATTTCATAAACAAATAATTTTCATAAAATGTAAAATGTTTGATTTTTATGAAAATGTACGTACAATTTTCAAGATGATGAACTTTGAAAAACATGACAATGGTTTGAGTTTTCATGGTTTTTAATGACTTTTTTGTTTCATTCGAGCCTTAATGAGATTTTTTATATATTAATGAGTTTACATTGAATTTTTATAAAACAATATTTATTAAGAAATCATTTAAAAAACCCCTATTTTAGTTGAACTGTTTACAAAACCAACACCGGTTACTTGCCAGTAACGACTACCGATGAGGAAGTTTCCAAGGGTTCCCTCACGAAGAGCCTGAAGCCAACAGAAGTCCCTTCATCGTCTCGCCCCTCGTCCTCCAGACGTGCGCCGGCCTCGCGAGTGCAATAATAAAATAATATTCGCCACAAACACACGTTCCGAAAACAATTTAACGAACGAGTTCGAGGGCTTCAGCAGCAACAAAAGTTGAGAGTCAGAAAGGAAAATTAAGAAAACCGCTGAAAAATCCTCGAAGAAACCGTGGTCCAATGTGTGTGTGTGTGGCAGTGTTGCCAACTCAGCTGCAGCTGAAAATATTTCACTTTGCTTTTATTTATTATTTTCTATCTTCTCCCTCTGCTCCTTCGCCTTGGCTTCGGCGAAAAGTTTTATTTTTCCCGAATCCTTGAGGAGCCGAGTTCTTCACATGTTCCTGCGGAAGTGGCGGGAGGGGGCGTGGCGGTTGGGGGCGTGGGCTGATGCAGTGCAACGGATCGAGCTGCGGCGACGACGACGACGAGGAGGAGGCAGCAGGGCAAGTAAAGGAAGATGAGGAGGAGTCGGAGGACGGAGACGACTTGAGGCTTGAGGACGTCTGCTGCCCTGCTGCAGACATCCTTGGCAGGATCCCACTCGAGTCGAGTCGAGTCGACCGACGGTTTGGGCCGGGATCCAATGCGGAGCAATTCAATTTCATTAACGCGAAAAAGTTTCGCAGAGCCGAGCCGAGCCGAGCATAAGCGGATCAGGGGATAATGAAAAGGGACGACGATGGGATCCGAGGGATTTCGTCAAAAATTGGAATTTATTTCAATCCCAGCTCCAAGTCCAATCCATTCATCCAAGTTTTTCATCTACTCTTCATCGTCCTCTCACTTCCCAAATTCTGCTTATGATTGAGTCCTTTAAAGTACACGGAGCCGTTGCAGCAATGGGAAGGATTGAAGAAGCCTTTCGTCGTTCCTTCGAGAAATCGATGACCCAGATTTGGCCACCAACCCCCAGACGCCTCTTCGATCCTTCTCTCCTGGTCCCGCTTCTGGACAAACAATCGGGCGAACGGTTTAATTAGAAACATCCTGGTGTCGCCGTGTTTGCCCAGGGAGTCTCCGGGGTCAGAGGGCGAGGTGGTGGCGGAGAGCGAGGCGAGGCGGGACGACACGTGTGCTCGTGCACGGCCCGCGGCCGAAGGACGCACACCCAAACACACACTCGCAGCCTTGCGTAAAAATGCCAATAACTGATTGACAACTCAAAGGTCCTGCCGTGTGTCCCAGTCGCGTCCTCTCCCTCTCCTCGTCGGAAGTTTTGAAGGTTCGCCGTCTGTCCGGCCATCTCCCGAGGCGCGTCCGTGTCATGTCCGTCCATCAGTCTCTCTCCCTCCCTCTCCCTGTCCACGCGTCCGCCCGTCATATGCTAATTAAGCAATTAGTCACTGCGGTCGAGACATCTCTTGATTTCGCCGAAACTCGATACGAGTCGATCCAGCCAGTCCCGCCAGCCCCGATGGCCCGGCCCGGCGCGCCAAGGACATGCTTATTTCGGCCTCGTCTTCGGCCGTGTCTGTGGCCGAGACAAACAGAATCTTATCGCTGCATAACTTCCACAAACTTTGCCTCTGTCTGTCCCGTGGCCTGTCTGTCGCCGGTCGAGTGACTGATATGCGGTTCACATGTTGTTCTTTGGCACCATCTCGACAGGACCTCGCTCTAATCTCGCTCGCAGTCAGCATTTTGCCAGACACTCGCTCTTGTCGTTGTTATTGCATTGTATTATCCTGCAGGATGTGCAGCCGCTGGCGAAACATCGAGGAATCCGGGGCTTTGTGGTCTGCAGCATGCGAAGTGAGGAGGGCTGCGCCGACGCCAGCGCCGCCCACTGGCCACAGTCGCCGCAAATAAATCTTAAGAAAATGAACATCCTTCGGGGCCCTTGGAGGAGGGGCGAGTGCGAGGGCGAGTGGCCTGCGGCCCTTTGGCAACATGTGAAATGCGATATGGGATGGATTATGATGTGGGTTCGGTTTCTCAGGCGTCGCCGACGGTCTCGAGCGGTGCCAGGACAACGGCCGGAATTCATTTCATTCGGCAGGGATCGAGTTTTCAATTAAAAAGAAGACGTCGGTGAAGGAGCATAAGGAGACGACGATGACTGCGAAAACATAAGCCAAGGAATGTGAAATTGAGGTTTTGTCTTCGGGAATTCGATTTAATTTCAATGGGATTGGGATGCAGTGGCAGGAAGGAGGGGTTAGGGAAAGGTAAAGGGCTGGAAGATTTGGCCAAATACAAGGAGTGCGTGGGTGGGTAGGAGTAAGGCTTGGAGGGAAATAATCACAATCTCCATAATACATTCCATACATTTCTTACACAACTGACAGTAATCGATGATAAAATTCGAATCCAAAAATAAATAATCCTTAATTGATGGTTTCTTAACGATGTCCTTTGACCCTACCTTTAGTAACGACTATTTAAATCGATTCCTAAATGCATAAGAACCCAAACTCTCTAATCAATTAATTTCAGCCATTTCAGCCCTCCAAAGAGGATGAAGTTGTCCGAAAAAGAATGAAAAAAACCTTCCAGTCTCACCACATGTCCTGGCCGGCCGGACGACGACACCGCCTTCGTGTTAATTGATAAATGCGTAAACATTAAGTGTTTGGCGTCGTCCTCAATAACGACCCACACACACACACGCACACGCACACATACCCGCCTTCAGCACCCCGAGAGCCGGCCACAGACACGAGGAATATCAATTTCCAAGATCGAGATATGAGTGAGCTTTCATACAAACAGAAAAAAGGAAGACCGATAGTTAGATGGCTGGCCAGATAGGGGGTGGAGGGAGGCAGAGCGAGCGAACTGCGTGTCGTATGTAAATTAGTTATGACAACAACAACAACAACAACAACTAAGCGAGGGCAACTAAGGATGGCGGTATCAGAAATAGTTTACCAATAATTAGACATGCAAAGGACCCACGCTGGGACGGCGATGATGGCGAGGACTTCTCGATGTGTGGCGTTCGCTCGTGGCAATAAAATGCAGACGTCTACGACGGCGGAAGGGTTGGGCGGACAAACGGCGGGACGAGGGGACGAAGCGACGGATGGAGGGACGAACTGTAGGGCGAAAACTACTGTCGGTTGGTCGGCCGGCGGTGGGAAGAACGGGAGCGCGGTTGGAGTTAATAAACAGCACTAGAAAATTTAATTATTAATGTATGGAAGTGAGAGTGAGTGAGGGGTGAGCAACGAGTCCAGGGGACGGGGTGTCATGTCCTGGGGTCCTGTTGACATGCACAAGCGAAAGTGTTTTCGGACGGACGGGCCCCGGTCGACTGGTTCCCGATGTCAACCCTTTCAATCGCCGATCCACGGGTCGCCCCCACAGCGCGGGCCTCGCTTTCCGCGAAGGACGAAGCGCGAGGGATGGGGGTGGAGGAGGAGGAGAATAAACGGAAGCATTCGAGGAAGGACGAGGAGGAAGGACGAGGAGGCAGGACGTCGACATGGAGTGGACGGTGGTCAAGGCAGACGAGCAGGACACGAGTGGGCCGGGCAGACCTGGGCGAGGAGGCGGGGGTTCATGGGTTTTTAGTCGTTGAATTTATGGCCACCTCGATTGGCCCCGCTGTCCGAGTGACACAATCTGGCCACGCATATCTAACCATTTACCACTGGCCCCTGAGGAGGGGGACGAGAACAACACGGAGGACGTTTGGCTGGGCAAAGGACGAGGACGAGGACCGCTGTTGGTGTTGTTGTTGTGTGCGTGGTGAGAAACATGTTGTACGCTCACGCAACCTCCCTAATCGATGTCCTTCGACGAAATTTAATTAACAAAAGGGTCAAAATTAGTGTTGTTTTTTCCATGATGATTTTTTTCACGTTGTTCTCGTTTTATTCTTGAGCACAAAATGTCATGATATGTTTGTTGTTATTTGTATTTGTAGCATTTGCATTTGTAGTTGCTATTGTTGTTGTTTTGGTTTTGTATCCATTTGTGCCGGTGTCAGTTTTTGATTAATTTATGAAAATTCGTGTGAACCGCGTTGAGATCGCGTGCCCAGAGATGGATTCGGGAAGGTGGAGGTTTGTGTTGTTTCTTTCTCCCAGGGCACTCGCGTTTCGCGGCTCTCCCCAGAGGCATCGGGAGTTACGATTTAATGAGGTATAAATTTCATAATTACAATTGTCCTATTTAATGATTCGCGCCATCGTCTCTCGATGTCTCTGAGGGAGATTCTTCGTCCTTTCAAACAGAAATTCTTCGTCCTTTCAGACAGAAATTTAAATTGCTCCCACTTTCCCTACTCCATGCACTCATTCCCTCTGCTCCCTTAGCTTCCCAAAGGATTCCTAGCGAAGACTTCGTCCAGGACTCGAGCCTGCTGCTGCCTGCAGGACATATTTTTAATTATTCAAGCAGTTGATAAATGTTTTTCCATGTTGTTTTGGCAATCTTTTCCAGGTTAGGAGGAGGAGGAGGAGGAGGGACGGAGGCAGAGAAAATTTGCTCCCCGAAATATTTCACACATTTCGCCTCGGGTTTGATTTGAACCACAAACGCCTAAAAGCCATTTATCGATTTTATTCCAACGTCTGCAGGACGACGTGTGCTGGTGGGGTTTCAGGGAGAAGGAGAGGTCGCTTTACAGTTTTAATTTGTTTGCTCTCGATGTTGTTCTTGTCGTTCCTGCGATTGTCGCCCAACGGGTGCGGACGCCGGAAAGTTTTAAGTGTCATCTCGACATGTGATCCCAAGAAACCATGTGTGGACGAGGAGAGGACGAACTTCCGACGGCTGTCTCCACGAGGGAAAGAGACGGAGCGAGTTGGGTGTCTGGACCTCGTCCTTCAAACTTTGTATCCGGCGTTTGGTTCGGGCCCGAAGAAATCTCGAAAGTCCAGAGCAACATCTTGACATGTTGACATATTTGCGAAGCCCCCACCCTTAGTCCTTCAACCCGATCCCGGCCTCCATCGAGGCCTTGGCTTTCGACTCCCTTCCTCCTGACACATCAGCTGCTGCTGCCTCTGTCCGGTCGATGGATTCCTCTGGCTGGAGCCGGAGCCGGACCCTGATCCGCACGTTGCTGCCCTCGGCCATGGGGCGACTCGGGCATCGGCATCGAACTCGGTTAAACATGATTAATGAAGTGTTGACCGGGCCCCGGCCCCGGCCCCTGCCGCGGCGACGGAAGCCGACAAATGTCCTTGAGCCTAGGCCTCGGGAAGGAGCTGAAGGGCAGGAGGCCGGGATTCTGATATGGGACAGAGATCCATTTGGCAAACATGTTCCGCCTAATGGCTGGCCCGAGTATGTGCTGCGGTCAGGCGATGCCGATCCGAGTCACCGGCCAAGGGCCGACGGTCGATGGTCAAGGCTGGAGGAGAAAACTTTCGACGTGACCGAGGATGGAGGGCCGAATTCAATTATGGGCCAGCGAAGGCTCGTCAAAACTCAACGAAAGCGAATGTTAATTTATGAGCAGCGCCAGCCGAAGGATGCGGACATGTGTTGTTGGCTTGGGTCGAGCCGACCCTTCGCCGGGCAAGGGTTGACTCGAGGCCTCGTGGTCCGATTGCGATTCCGAGTCCGATTCCGTCCACGGGCCGTGTCCGGTTTCGGAATAATTAATCACCGTCCCACATGCGATTTGTACACATAATTGCCGTGACCAGGCTGCCCCCTGGCTCGGGTTGGGGGATGAGGATGAAGAGGGATAAAAAGGACCCGTATTCCATATCCTTCTTTAAAACGCTTCCAATTACTGACAGTTTATCGCTTCCATCTCGTTTCGAGCACCGTGGCTCGTGGCTTGTGGTTCTCGCCTCGATGATTGCGCATTTATTATTCAGGACCCCGGAGTCCCGGAGTCCTGGAGTCCAGCACTTGCCGATGACACATCCGGCTGGCTCCTGCGGAGGTCGGATGTCCGGTGTGTTATCCTGGCAGCATCCCATCTGATGTTGTTGTTGTTGTCATTGTTGTTGACTGGCGACTGCAGTCGTCTCGAGTCCTTGGCTGCCGCGCCTCCAACTCCCAGCCACTTGCTGTCCTTTCAACTGCAACCTCTCGCACTCTCTTCCTCCCTCCCCGAGCCCTGTCGTATCTCGGTCTATTTCTAGTTCACCTTTGGAAAGTAAACACATCCGACGCTGCACTCGGCGTCCTGGGAGTCCTGGGGAGTCCTGGCCGGCAGCAGCAGCAGCTCCTGCTCGTCTGTCGCTGCCGAAAAATGCGAGCCATGAAAAATTCATGAGTCTCGAGCTTGTGCTAAAACCAACAGCTCGTCGTCTCCTGGTTCACTCCGGATCCGACTGCTCGACCTCGCTCCCTGGACCCCCCGCCCGCTCCTTCGTGACCACCTCGCCTGCATTTGCCCTCCCTCGAATTTCTGCGCACGCTGCGGAAAATTCTGCTGCTCCCTTTGTGCGAGATTGAAAAACCACTGCATCCACCCCCGCCCCCACCCCCAAAGCAGTCATTATCTGTCTCCTTCGTGTGCACCGCTGCGTCCTGTCGTCCCGCTCGGCCCCTCGCTGGCTGCTTGCGGTCCCTTAATCTTAATAGACGTCTGATTGGAGTTTATTTTTAATGCAACGTTTGCCAATTTGTGGCGCGCAGTTCGTTGACGCTCGACGCCCGACGGCCGACGCCAGTTGACGCGATATCTTGACGCGGAGACCGACGGCAAGGATCAACAAGGACACGAGGACACGGGGCACCGGCCACGCTGGCTGCATGGAGCACGGTTTAATTGATCGCTTGATCAAAGTTGTTCGCGATTTTGGGGATGAGACTTTGTTTAGGTACGGATAAATATGAAATTGCTTGAAGTTTCTCGAACTTCTTTTAAATTTAAATATTTTTTCTTTGCTTTTGAATGACAATAGTGATAGACAAAGTTTGGCACATTTTTCTATTATCCAAATCATAGTTTTTCCTCGAGAAAACACTCGTTAAAAATCCAATTCAATCACAACGCCTGCAACTTTGACATTTTGCTCTACCCCGTCTCAACTCCTTCCTCCCCCCTCTCCTGCACTCATCCCCTTCTCGTTTTTGTGTTAAATAACAAGTAGTTTGTGGACATGTTAACGGGTTTTATTTCCTCGTCCGGAATCGGTAAACACGCCCGCAAACGAATAAAGTTCGTAGAGTTGTACACAATTTTTCCTGTATGTCCTTCGCCCTTCAGATGTCTCTGAGAAGGTTTGAGTCGATTTTTCCGCTCAGTGTAGCCGCATAAATATTCAAATCGCATGTGGCCGGAGCCTTCGCGGGGCTGGCGGGAGGACATTTGCATATTAATTCGAACCTCTGGCTGCGGCGTTCATGACGCTGCTCATTAGACCCCAAATTAGAGCAGAAACTAAGACAAAAAAATCGAAATAAAATAATACAGAAAATGCATAAAAGGGTCCCAAAATAATAAACCAACAAAGAACAACCAAAAAAAAAAAAAAAAAACCAAAAAAATCGTCCCAAAATGTTAGTGGAAAAAATTTCACGAGACCTCGAGAAAAACTATTTCCGCTTAGATGGCAACAACAACAACGTCGGGGACAACAACTCCGCAATTCCAATCATTTTCGGTTTCGCCCATCAATTCCCAGCCGCGAGAGAGAGAGCGAGAGAGAGAGAGGGAGAGGGCGATGGAAAATATGCAAACGTGGCCTCTCATAATGAATTGATTTTAATTTTAGATTACGGCGAAAAAGGCCCAAAGTGAAGGAGGCGGAGGTCGGCGACGACGACGGAGGAGACACGTAAAAATTTCGGTTATTGCTGCGATTTCCGGGACATGTATGTCTGTGGCTGTGGCTGTGTCTGTGTGTGAGTGTATGTGTGAGAATATGTCGCACATGCACGAGTCCAACCAATGAGGAGGAGGATGGGGAGGAGCAGGCGGAGGAAGCGAGGCGAGTGAACATGAAAGGGAAATAAATAATTCGCATTTGACTATTCATAAATTTAATGCCGTTGACATGTCAGGGTTGGCCCCGGACCACGACGAAACTTCCTCGCGACTAAATGTCGACTTCCGCCGAGCCCATGTCTGCAACTTTAATTTCATTGCCCCGGCCTCACCTCCTCGGCCACCTCGTCCTTCTCAACCTGTGCCTGATTTTCTTCACCATCCTTTCGCCTCGAACTCCTCTCGTTATCCCTTCTGACGCCACGACATGTCCTTTCCCTTCATTATCTTGTCTATTCTGGCTGTGCTTTCGCGATTTCTCGGCAACTCCCATTTGGCAAGTTTTTAAATAATTTCGCCGTTTCGAAGTCGCGAAGTCGCGAAGTCGGAGCGGGAAGTTTTAAAAACTCAAATTTTTCACATGTGCTCACGATTGGCATGATTTGTGGCGGAAAGTTTTGCTTGCATGTCACCAGAAAATGAACATGTTTCGCAGTGGGCTCGACTGCTAGGCAAGGACGAAGGACACGATACCATGGACTGGTGGAAGTCGGTGTCGTGGACGTTGGAAGGGAGGTGGGAGTTAATGAGAGACAGAAGTGAAGCTAAGGGAGCGACCGCAGTCGGACGATGGAAGGTTGTGAAATGGATTTAGAAGGACTTTTAAGGAGTACAAATGTGACGAACGTAGTTTGGGGAAATAGAAACAGGAGGAGCCCAGACGACAGCGAATGTCGTTTAGATAAAATTCGTTCTGGCGAGGCAAAGTGTTCACCTGCTCAAGGAAGGGCTCCTGGAAGACTTTCGCCAGTTATGGGCTCATGTCATGTGATTATTTTCGCCCGTAGACTCTTGATAATGACCTCAGACAGTCGATAATGAACTCAGTGCGGGGTTTGGCTTGGCAATTACAAAACTAAATGAGGTCTGAGATATTGGCAAAGATTAGCGACCTCCAGTCTGCGGAATAGAACTTCCATTGGAAACCTTCTGAAATGACAAACGATTTTCTATCAATTCAAAGTGTCTGCATTCCATCTGTCGTGACGATTGTTTCCATGACATGATCAGCCGACAAAACCCTCCTATTGAGGCCCTTTGATCGGCTGGACGATCTCATGACGGTCCCACAAAGATCGTTACCGGTCCTATTCATGGGGCCCTCGACGTGTTCCCCGAGGGCCGCGCCCTCTAATTAATATTCTATTTATGCCGTTGATCGCAGACAATCGCGATCGCCGTGAGCCTGCCGGCAGCATCCGAGGAAGGATCCAACGTCGACAACCCTTTTCATTCCTCGAACCAATTTTTTTTCTCCATCCCTTCCAGCCTGGCGTCTACGGCCTCTATCGTGCCATCAACCCTTCCTTCCCCGAGGCCCCTCGGTGATCCCTGATCCTCGATCTGCGTGCTGATGCTCACTGATCTCCGACAAGGATGTGAGCCCGAGTGTGTGTGTGTGTGTAAATTGTTGTTGTATGCAAAGCAGCGCGCTTATTAAATATTTAAATTTCGAATCGAATCGGTTGCCGCGTTTTCCAACGAAACGAAAAAACAAAAAAACAATATGTAAACACAAAAAGCGAAAGGACAGGGAAAGGGCTCAGGACATATGTCTGGCACCCAACAGCTGGCACTGCAAGGATCATTGAACTGTACAAATTCCTTGGGGTTAAAGGTGAAAAAAGTGAAAACATTTGTTTTGAGTTCGCCTCGGCACGAGAAAGTCGTTTGCGATCCTTGACGTGCGTCGCGCGGGACCTCGAGGGCCGTCATCAGTTCGCTGGGAGGCGTCTTGAGATTGAGGCATCGTGGACAGAGATTTGTGGAATCGAATTAGTGAAATTTTGAGAAATTTTAAATAACGAAATACAAGAATATATGCCAACTACAAATCGGAAGAGAGGTCTTTTTAATTCTGTATGTGGAAGATGGGAGAAAATCGATATCTTAATAACCGAATAGCCGAAGTTGAAGACTGGAATTCGTTTTAAAGAGCACTTTAGAATTTTAAATGATCTCTTTTTAATGTGCCGTAAATATTTCACTTTCGGACTGCTTAAAGTTCTCCAGCTTCCGTGCCTGCAAAGGCGGAGAAGAAGAAGGAGGAAGAAGCCTTGCGCCCAAGCCTACAGAATCCTCCACGAAGTCCATCCTTCGCTGCAGCAGCCGACACTCGCAGGACACTCGCCCCAGCCAAGAAGTCTCTGGGAAGACGACGAGAGGAGATGGCAGGGGACAGAGAGAGCAAGGAAGGGAACGAGGAGGAAACACTTTTAAGGATGCTCGAAAAGTAAACGCGAAAATATCGACGGAGAATGAAAGGCGGAAACGAAAGTAAATAAACCTATTTTGCTGTGTGTTCCCTTCGTCCGAAAAGTGGGAGGGAGGTTTTTCGGGCCGCGGCATGGCCACGTCCACGACGACTTCATCCTGCGGAGGAGGTCCGCGGGGCAGGCGAAGGTGGGTGGGGGGAGGAGGGTTTTGTTGATAAAAGTGGGTGAAATTGAAAGTCAGTTAATGCAAAGTCGATGGACGCGTCTCGAGCAGCACGCGGCGTGTCGTTCGAGAACATTTTAAAGTACGCTTGAGCGCCCGCCGAACCCCACAACCACCCAACCACCCAATCACCCAACCGCCATGCCGCCTCCCTCCATCGCCCTCTCATATCTCAAAGGACCTTCGTTTCCTCCTTTTTGTGATGGAAAATGCTGTATTTTTTTCTGTTTCCCGTCGCTTGGGAAGCTCGTCCACGTAAACACCTTTCGCTGCGGATCGCATGGACCGCGAGCAACCCCGGACCCGGACCCGACCCCGCCCACTGCTGGCCATCCTCCTGCGGGCGTGGCAGGGGTTTGGGAGGTCCTTCGCCTTCTCCGTCTCGTTCCCCCTCTATCGCGCGGACATTCAAATTCGCTCGCTCGCATCGAGGCGACACGGCCGGATGTAATGTCCTTTACATTTTCAATATCCGGCGGTGATAAGTTGAATTATTGTTGGCGTGGCCGTTGGCGCTGATGTCCTTAAGGGCGTTCGGGCATGGGTGGTTGTGTGTGTGTCTGGAGATGGCCCGTGGCTCCAGATATCGTCCGTCATCTCGGGTTTCGTCCGCCGCTTACCGATGACAGGTCGCGGCACAGGGGTCCACGACATTATCATTATTTCTTTGGACTTTTATTGGGTTTCTTTAATTCCTTTTCGCCCCGAGTTGGGGTGACGTCGGTAGGGCAGGCGTGGACGGCGGGCGGCTGGTTATCAAAGGACATTCAAGTTTATTTACTTTTGATGAGGATGACGAGAGAAGCAGCAGACGATGCCAATTTTATAGTTTTTCACTCGGGTGTTGAAAGGTTTTCTCTAGGTTCAGCTGCTTTAAATTGAACTAGGAGGGAGTATATAATTGTGTCAATCGAAGAAGAATTAATTCATTTTCCGAAGTCGTCAAAATCCAGTCGAAGGTTGCATGAAAATTAGTAAACTAATATATTCCAATCGTAGGCAAAGGCAGGCGGTGTTCAATGGAAAATGTATGGAAATCGTGGAGATGATTTTGAAGGCAATTCGTGGGAGGAAAAACAATCATAAATCTTCTTAACCGGAAAAACATCGAATAAATTATCCCCCCGACGAAGACAACAACTATAACAACAACAACAATCAGTCAATAACAACGTGAAGCGCGCGGAGAATTCGCCAAAGAAAATGGCATTGGAGGCAAAAATACTCAGGAAGATGCCGAGATGAGGATGAGCCGGAGGTGGAAAAGCCAGAGACAGAGATGGAGGGAGTGCAGAAGACAATAAGTCATCATTTGCAGGGAAATATTTCAATAATGGCGAACGTAATGGAGAATCCTTGTTACGAAATTGAATTGCAACGGAACAGGAAACGGAAGCGAGTGCGATTTCTCTCAAGTGGAAACTCTCTGGAAAATATAAAAAAATAAATGCACATTAGACTACACTGGCGGGAGGTGGGGTTGGCGAAATTGATCTATGGGAAATTTATAGAAATTTATGGGCTTCCACTAGGAATTTTCACTCCCCGAAAAATCCCGGCGAAACGTGGCTCAGCAGCGTGTGGTGGTTTCTTTTTTCCAACCCACAACAATGGCCGAACTCCCTCGATCGAAGGACGATATACATGTAAATATGTACATGTGTGTGGTGTTCTATGTACCAAGTAGTCGACGGTGTGTGAACTTTTCCCTCCGGCACGCAGCCAAAGGGTCACGGCTCATGGACCGCGGGCCGGTGGCGGGCGTCGTCGTTTCGGCTGCCATGGCCTCGACTGCGACGAGGTCCTGGCGCAGCGATCTCAAGGGTTGGCCGACGGCTGCCACTATATAGCACACGCACACGCACGCACACAAGCGCATATCGGCGGAGGAAAAATTTTATTGAATTGACGTCGTGTGCCGCCGAGCCCGGGACGGGGGTGGGGTCCGAGGCCGGGGTGGAAGACGGCGATCACAATACGGTGCGCGGTAAATTGACGCCATTTTGCGTTGAAATTGAAATATTTATGCTCTTCCTTCCATCGTCCTCTCTAGCGTTTCCCGCCCCCTGCCGTGGCACTTGAGCCGCCGCCGCTGCCAGGACCTGGCCCCGGTTCTGGCCCTCGCCCTGGTCGCGCGTTCGTCTCGCCCTTCGAGTGTTGTTTTACGATAAATTGAAAAATTACTGCTACGCCCAGCTGACGCTTTCACCTTATCCTCAGACTCAGCCTCAGCATCAGTTCGTCCTTCAACCCGCCGCGGCCTCGTCTGACGACGTCTCGAAGACATCCCTCGCCTCGCACCCTTTCTCGGACTCCTCGTCTGGCCTCCGTTTATCCCCACTTGAACGATGGCATCAGGTTCAGTTTCAGGTCCCGGACCCGGACCCGGTCCTGCTCCTCGGAACGTCTGCATTCCTCGCCGAATGGGGTTCGTTTTTCATACGTTCGCTCGTTGGTTCTTCGAGGATTTATTCGGCCCACTCAAACTGACGAACTTAACGAGCTTCGACTGATTCCTGGCGCTTGTCTGGCTCCCTCCGCCCTCCGCGCTCAGCCCGTCCGCCCGCCGTGCCCGATGCGCCATTTTGTCCCACGAATTATTGCTGGCAATTTGTAGTTAAATTATATTGTCGTATATTTCATCGACGGCCGCTCGAGGTTCAAATATGTTGGGTCCTTGCGAGTCCTGTGCGGAGGACATTAAAATCGCCGTAAACGATTTTAGTGCGAATGCTTTTATTCCCCGGGATGTCGTAAAAAAGCAAACGATTGGCAAAAAATCATGGCAAGCGCTTTATAAGGCACAGGGGGAGGGATTGAAGTTCTGAGGGAATTTTTTGAATTCAAATTTTTTCATAATATTTTTTTAGTTTTTAGTTTCAATATTTTATATTGAGCCCATGGTCTTCATATTTTCAAAAAAAAAAAAAAAAAAAAATGTTTAAACCATTGATTGATTTTTGAGCTAAATTTTCAATTTTAGATATCAATTTTTTAAACTGTTTATTTTTAATGTTTTGGATATAATAGTTATGAATTAAAAATAATATCATTAATTGAAAACAATTGAAAAAAATTAAAATAATTTTTTTAATAAGAGTTGAATTCAATAATTTCATGGACCATTTTCATGGAACAAAACACATTTAACAAAAAAAAGTTTAAGAATATATTTGTATTGAAGAAAATATTTAAAATTCAAAAATAAAATTCTTAAAAATACTTGCTCCTCTGCATTTGCCCCACTGCGACATATGAATTCGCGTCTCCAACCCATTCGCCGTGGTTCGTGATAAATCATAAATTTCGAATGATTACTCGTTTCCTCGGCGAAGTTTCCGATTTAATTTCGAGCTCGCGTGATTTGCATATGAAACCCCGGGTCCTGCCGGCGTCCGTTGCTCGAACCAATGGCGCAAGGATGCTGCATTGATTGCGCCTCGGATCGTGTTCGAAATTGAGTGAGAGCAAAATAGAGAAACGGCGGAGAGGGAAGTGAGAGAGGGAAAAAAGATTCCATTTCTCATATGGCAACAGCGCATTATTTCCGAATAAAGGATATGCAAATTTATTCCGAATAGTTGATTAATTTTTTGTTTTGTTTTCAATGCAGCTGCATGGTGCGATTTTTTCAATTTATTTCTCATCACAAGTGGTTTGTTAAATTTTTCTATCTGTGATAAAAATTCCAATCTGTCAAGGAATCGAGGATCAAATGTGAAATTTGTGGGACGACTGAAGGTGAGAATTTTAGAAAAGGAAAATATTTTTTTATTTGTTTGTTATTAATTGATATAAAAAATAATTTAGGTAACAATGTAGAATATTTGGATTTGGATATTTTGGATTTGATATATTTGGATCTCCTATATATTTTGGAAAATTAATCATCCTAATTTTTTCATATATTTTTCCTGTTCTCCCTTGGAAATAATCTGTTAATATTGCATATAATACTTTTTAAAATGATGACTACTATGCGTGGAAAAAGAAATCCTTTGTAGAAGTTTGTGATAATTCTGGATTTTTGATCATTTCTAAACCTTATCCACGTTGTCCTTCGCCCGGAAGTTCCACAATTAATGCCATCGGCATTATCTGGGCCCAGAGTAGCCACAACAACAACAACAACAATAGCAACAACAAGAGCTACGAGTGCGAAGATAAAAAACGAAGTCCCCGCGGATGAGCGTCGAAAAGTCCGGCTTCAGCCACGTAAAGGAATCATTTGTTTTCATTATCGGCGGAATAATTTTTAATAAAGCACCCCGGGGAGTTGCCAGATCGGCCGCGGCCGACATGGCTGGACTGAGACCAGGCAGCAACAACAACAAAAACAATAACTAAAAACAATAACAACAAAGTGTCTTTCAAAAAATTATTAATGATAAAATAACCACAGCAAAGGGACGCGGCAAGGACAAGGAAGTCCCAGAAGAAGAAGAAGAAGATGAAGTTGAGTTAGACGATGACGCTGACGGGATGAGTGGGAGGGGAAGAGGAAGAAGCATCACATTCATTAAAAGGCTTAACGCCGACATTTTCATAATGGCCGCCGAGCGTCATATTTTTGACAGTTACGAAGAGCAGCAACAACAACAGCAACGAAAATTGACACTAAAAAATCGCGTCCAAGTGCGTCGCGATAAAGCGACTCCCCCTCTCCCTCTCTCTCCCCCTCTCCCCCCTCTGTCTCTCTCTGGCTCTCGCCACCCACCGGGACCGGGACCCTCGTCGTCCGTTGGTGCGTGCGACGACGGCCGTCTGCCACCTCACATGTATCCTTTTCTATCTCCCTCTCGCTCACTCCCTCCCCACTTCGTATATATGTATTTGAAAAGACGCACTTTGCTGTTGTTGTTGCTATTTACTCGACTCGCGACTCGCACAAAGTTTGTCGTCAACTCTTTCTTCCCCACGCTCGCTCTCGGCCTCTCTCTCGCTCTCGTTCTCACCGTCCACCTCGTCCTCGTTCTCGTTCTCGCTGGCAGACGTCGTCGCCGCGTTTCTTCGGCCATCTGGCAACGCCGTGTCGCGGGGTGTTGGCCACGCATGTTCGGCCGCCGCCGCCTGCGACACAGATTTTTAACCCTTTCTTCCTTCCTTCCTTTCTTCCTTCCATCCATCCATCCAGTCGCTTACATAGAGTGCGTGCTCATGTACAACAACAACAGCAACAAAAAACACCGAAAGCAACAACGCATTTTAGCAACGAAAACAACAACGACATCGTGAAAAGGGGAATTTTGTATATTAACTTGGCTGAGTTTTCGGTCTATGTACCGTGTATATAGTTGTAAATATATTTAGAATTTTTGGTATATGTAGCTTTTCCTCTGCTTGTTGTTGTTGTTGTTGTTGTCGTTCCTCTGCTCTCCGTTGTTGCCTTCGCCGTGGTCGTCATTATTGCTTAGGTACACGCACTTACCATCCGAATGTCTACGGATAGATAGAGTACCGAGAGTACTTTATATGTGTCTGTGGCGGCGGCGACTGTGGGCGACATAGAGAGGAAGCGGTGAGGATGAGGAAGAGGAAGCAGAGGGCAGGCCTAATAAGATTACCATTTGAGAACATATCGTACATATCGTATATTCGGGTATATATGGAACGAAGAAGGCCGTACCATGAAGTAACGTAGATACAGTCAAAGCTGCATGGTAAGGGAGTGAAGTGGCGGAGAATAATAATATAATGGCAACAGGGACGAACAGTTCGAAAGGATTATCTACTAAGATGATTAGAGACTGCTTTCAGCCTCAATCTGGGCTGAAACACCGAACTCTGCTATGAAAAACGGACTCCTGAATATCTCGTCATGTTCATTTCGATTTGCTTCTCTCAACTCCAATCAATCAAAATAAAAATCCCGATATTCTCAACGATGGATCCATCAGAGGTCAGGCGCCGAATCAACCCTAAACGAACCTGTCAGATTGACGCGGAATTTCCATAAATTAATCGATTACGCACCCTAATCGTCGTGGTCAAGGAGTCAAAAAATAAACGAAAACCTTATGCCGGACAATGCAAAAACTCTACATAAACAGACAATAAACAGACAAACAGGAAGTGAGCACTGGACGAGGGTCGCCGACGGATGGGCGCAACAAGTTGTGGACTTTAAAATGACCGGCAGGACGAAAGGTGTGAAATTGAGCGCCGTGTCCTGCATAAATTTCCCACTTCAATTGCGGACATAATCAAGTCCTCGTTCTCGTTCTCGTGTTATTGTTGCAGACACGAGGGCAGCCCTCGCGGCCACGACGTTGACCAGCACTGACCATGGGGTTGGCCGAACCCTCGGCAGCGAGCCAGGGTATCCTTGTTGCCGTTGTTGTTGCTGGTGTAATTGGTGTTGTTGTCGCCGAGCAACAGATAAAAATCTCCGCTTGTCGGTCAGCGATGCGATTCGCCATGGACACCCTGGTCGTCCCGGGCGACCCCTGCGGTCAGTCGTCCATCTCTGTCCGGTTCGCCTGCGCCGAGGGGAGGGAATCGGGTGTGAGGGCCGTGCGAAAAAGTGGACACAAGGGATTTCCGATGTTTATTTTTATTCCATTCGATTCGTCGCTGTCGAGTCGAGTCGAGTCCGGCCGAGTCGAGTCCGGTTGAGTTGAGTTGAGCATTAGGTAATTGAATGAGGGTCGAGTGCCCTTCCCTGGGTCGGCTCGACGAGGGCTGCCACTGGGTGGCGAGGGAGCGAGGTGGACAGACAGATGGACATGACACGATAATCGGCTTGACCGGCGGATAAAAAGGCGTGATGTTGCGGTAATGCGCGGAAATGTGATTATTTGAGGATTTATGGCGATTTTATTAGCCGAGGGACTTCTTTTCATTCCTGTGATTTGTGGAACGACGAGGGGTCCAGCCAGGGGTCGAAAATTGGCTTGGGGCAGAATAAATTTTATAGAGGTATTTGTTTGCTATCCATATTTTTGATGTTCGGAGTCCATGGAGAGATGATTAATGATTCTGGTAGAAGCACTTGATAGAGTGATTTGATTTGATCGATGTGCAATAAAGGATTACTTGTAGTCAGTTGACGTTTACTAAGGGATTCTTTACTTCGGAGAGATGAGTCGTGAAATTCAATATTTTTCGGAAATGTTCCAGTACTTTGATCAATGTAAAAACACGTTCTTCCAATAATTAATCAAATATTCCAAATCTGAATATCCAACTATCCGAATTTTGATTTATAGCACCATTAATAAAATAATCCAAATAAAGGATTTAATTACAAACATTTCCCACGCAATAATCCACTCATATTCTTCACTTAATATTCACGCAATTATTCCATTATTCACCTCTCTCTCTCTCTCAATCTGAGTCCCCCAATTCCTCGTTTACTACCTTTGATCCCGGTCCCTCGGTCGCTGCTTCATCAGCTCGATTGCTCGAGTGCATCCTGTGCAAGGCAATGCAATGGCGAAAGCAGCAAAGAGGGAAACAACAACAACAACGGCAACAACGATTACAAGAACAAAGGCTGCAGGAGCAACATATGGCTTGCATTTGCAGCTCCTTTCACGCGAACAACAACGAACAAGAGTCCTTAAATTCGCCTTCTCCCCATGAATCAAGTGTGAAACCGACACCAGCTACTTAACACAACAACAACAACAGCAAAGGCAACAACAACAACAGCAAGAACAACAACAACAACACCAATATGAACTCCAACAACAGCAGCAGGAACTCCAATAACAACAATGTGAACTCCAGCAACAACCGAAGGCAGCGCATAAAAGGCGTTTATCCTTAATAGTCCCTTATGTCCTCGACACCGCTCGTTGCATCTGCAGCCCGTTCCTGCCCTTCGGTCGTCCTTCCTTCGAGTCTCGGCCCCGCAGTGCATTCAATGCAAATGCATGCAATTTACGCCTGCAACATCCTGCCGGCCTCGCTGCACGTATCCTGCGGGATCCTGCGAAGGGGGGGGGGGGTGGTTTTGTTGTTGTTGTTGTTGGCTTGCATTATCCTTTCATTTCGCACTCGAGTGCTCGAGTACAACACGAGTGCAGCGCAAACACACGATGCAAAGGACCTTCCACCGGTGGGCTGGGGCTCAGTCGGTTGAATCTGCATTTGAAGCCTTGCATCCTGCAGTCCCTTCTCCACAACGTTCTTGTTGTTCAGCATGATGATGATGGTGTTGTTGTTGTAGCTGTGAGCACGTGAATGAAACCGCTTTGGCATGCCATGCATCGCATTCATGACAACGTTTAGCAAGGGGCAGGACATGCGAGGGCGAGCGGTCGGGGGCCGCAGGCTCCTCACAGTTTGCCCTGAAGTTTTCACACGTTCGCACAAAGGACATGCCGGTCTGAAAGATAGGCAGATCGAGGGGAGCGAGGGGGAGAGCGGGAGAGTGGGCAGGCTGCAGCAGGTGGCGCCAGGACGTGAATTGGCCTGTAAGGACCTGCATGAATGACGACAGTGGGCAGTGGGGCAATTCAAGAGGAAGCTCTTTTCGCAAGGACTAATTTTATATTTGGATCGTGGAGGGGTTTTTTAGCACTTATATGAACAGAGTTTTTGATAAACAAAAGAATAAACACAAAAAATAAAATTTAAATAAAATCAGTACAATGACAGAAATAAAGGAATTAGGTCAACTAAATTTTTGATGAAATATTAATGGCAAATTATTCCATCAAAAGTTTACCATGCTTTTGAAAATAAAATTAAAAAAACATTTTTCAAAATAATAAATCGAAAAATTATCATCACAATTGGATTCGTCAAAAATGGAAAATTTAAATAATGAACTGGAACGCAATCATCGAACAATAGCGTCATTAATGAAGTGAAGTATGTGTATAAAAAGTACACAACTAAATAAATATACAAATAATTAAATAAATAAATTAATAACATGATTACGAATAAATGGTGAAATAAATATTATTTTCCGTGTTTGTGTATGGCCGCGGTTCCTCGATGGTCGCTCAGTGGCGTCTGGCGAATCGTCGGCTCCTCCGGCGTCGTCGGCGCACCACGTTCTCGTCGTAGTCCTCGATCTCGTCGTCGCTGTCGTCGATGTCGACGTCCGTGGGCCGCACCGGGTACCCCTGCTCGGGCTTCACGATCTTCACGCCCTTGTCGCCGAACAGCAGGCAGTCGAAGTTCCTGCAAAAAGTCAACCCATATGGATTTGATGACCTTGGTGACGTCCTTGGCACTCACCGCTCGAAGAGCTCGTAGCCCTGGAAGGAGCCGGACATGTGCATGCAGACGTGCATGTTGCGGCCGAGGAACCAAATGTCGTGGAACTGGATGCACGCCCGGGCGAAGCCGAACCGCGGCGGCCGGAAGCAGAAGGGCGGCGGGTTCTGGCCGGAGACCTTGCGCTTGAACCACACGTTGTTGTTGACCTTCATGCGCAGCTCGAAGGAGAACTCCTCCGGCCGGTAGACGATCTCCGTGCAGCTGTTCATCCCGATCACCGACAGGAAGCCTGGCAACGTCCGCCAAGGGTCATTTAATTCGCCATGGCAAGGGAAGGGGCAACGGAAGCGGAAACGGAAACTCACCTGCACAGCACTTGCAGATGCCGCGGTCGCAGGTGCAGGGCACCCGGCTGACCAGGTCGGTCAGGGTCACATTGGGCAAGGAGATCTGGCGCGACTGCTCCTCCTGGGCCAGCAGGTTGAGGCGGTGGTTCATCTGGCCCAGCTGCTTGACGGCCTCGTAGGCCAGGTCCTCCTCGGCGGGCGTCTCATTCGCGGCGTCTGAAACAACGATCGTGATAATGGTGATGACGAGTGGAATTTGCAGCCACAGGGTAAAAGGAGAAGAGTTCTACGCTGATCTACTCGGGCTTAGATTATTTACAGGTGCCTCAAATGATCTCTATTAAGATCATTCGCGAACGAACTTGGGTAATCAACAGGGGATCTGTGGAATTGTTTCCCCAGTTCAAGGAGAATCTGGGTCAAGGCGAAGGTGTAACGTACAAAAGAGAATCAATAACGTGAGTAAACAATAGTTAATGTATAATTACAGATAACATAAATAATAATAACATATAATTAATATAATAACATACCATTATTGGAAAATAAAAAGCCACCGTTTTTGTAAATAATTAAAAGACAATTTATTTACAAATCGACTAACCACTTAGAGCAAGAGGTCAGTGAAAACATAGAAAAAATAAAATATCACAAACTGCTAAAAATATTTACAGCCAGACTTAGACATAGACATAGACCTGTGGGCTTAGACTACGGAAGCTACTTGTTAAAACAAACAATATTACATCACAAAACAACTACAACTACAACTACTACTTGGATTGTAGAAGCAAACAAAGAGTTCATTAACATAAATTTGGAGGAAATATGCAAAGATCGATTAGGTGGCTACTGAGAGACTAATTGGAATTTAAGAAGGTTAGAGGGAGAGGGGGAGGGGGAGGGGGAGGGGGAGATTGGCAGTACAGCTAAGTTAGGCATTTATGTACAAAGCGGTAGAAGATCGGCTTCGCGAGGGGATTCAGGAAGTTCACGCAGAGGTAGAGGAAGTAGGACATGAAGAAGGGGTTCTTCTTGGTACCGGGTTCCGAGCGCGAGACCGCCAGCAGGGAGGCCGCGCACAGCAGGTAGAAGACGATGCGTGGATTGGACGAGGGCATCGTGGGCGAGGTGGGTCGCAGGAGCTCCTGGGTTGGTCTCGGACGCACAGTGAATGCAGCGAAGTCTCTCCGACAGCGGATGCGAAGTTTTGCGGTCAAACTTCGAAAGTTTTATGTGTCTTAATCTCGAAAAGTCAACTTTGGTGCTTAATATTTGTTTGGAATCTTGAGTTTTTCTTGAGATTCGACCGAACGTTGTTTAATTTTAGTTGATCGTTGTTGATCGCAAATGCTTCACTCAAACTTTCGCTTTCGGGCGCGAGATGTTGAAAGCGCGTTAATGAAAGTGCTGCGATCGCGCGGAGACGTACTTGGCGACGTACCGATCGTGTTAATGACTAAAAGTCGACTGTCGGCTGGTGGGGCGACAGAAATCCCCATCAACAACACACGGCAGCTTCTGCTGCTGCGAAAGCGAGCCGTGGCGAGCGCGAGCGAGAGGGACGGCGGTGGTCAGTAGGCGAACGAACGGCCGGGTGAGCGAGCGAGCGATCGGGCGATCGAGCGATCGAGTGACCAAGTGTGTGAGCGACGAACGTGTTGACGTACGGCCGGTCGGTCAGCACGAGCGCCGGGCCAGAGGTGGCCGTCGACGCAAAAGCCGGTGACGACGAGGGACGGACGATGAACGTTCGCGATGGTACGCTGCGATCTCCTCTGGTCGGCCGGCCGGAGCGGAGGAAGGCTGAAAAACGCAGACGCAGCCGAAACCGCAACAGCTTCGGTGTTGATGCTGATGCTGGAGTCGTTGTTGACCAGGCGAGATCGGGCCAGGCCATCTTGGCGACAGCCGGGCCAAGCGATCGCCACCGTTGCTGGTGGACCGGGCGCACCAGACCGGGCGAAGACCATAAAAGCCGCACGAGAGTGGTGCGAACGCGGTCAAGCAAGTGATACAATTTCTCCCAAATCGCACAGGACGGCGATGGAAACTTCGCCGACGCACCGGCGGGAAGAGCGCGAAAGAGAGGGTGAGAGAGAGACGGAGGAGGGGTAAATCGGAGGTGTTAAATTGAGCCGCAAACCCGATCGGTTTACTCTCACTTTTGACGACTGGTTCTTTTCGTGTCGTTCGACGTTTCTTCACCTTAATTAAGTTGTCTTTTCTTCACCCGCTCTCACTCAGCCTCTGCTTCTTCTTCTTCGTCGTCTATTCCGATTCTTCCTAACTTTGCTCCACTCTCTCTTTCGTCTTCCTAATGGAAACTCCTCCATTATTCTAGCCATCTTTCTTTCTTTCTTTCTCTATTGACTCGTTACCATCGTTTCGTTCCGATCGTCACCGTTCTATGGCCTTTGTTGCACTTCACCTAGTTTTCCATCTCGATCCATCTCCTCCTGCTCCTCCGTGTCATTAATTTAATTATTTACGCTCTGCTTTCTTGGTTTTGTTATCGATCTCGCCATCTTCCTCTCTCCGTCCCACACTATTGATTTACTATTTTTGTTGTTGCCGACGCCGACGTCGACGACTTCTGGTGATCTTATAATGCGATTAAAGTTGCTTGTTATTATTATTATTATTAGTGTTATTGTTATTGGTTTCGGTTTTGTTTTTGTTACTATTTTTGTTATTGTTTTGGTTTGTTCAAACGCGTTTTTGTTGCTGTCACTCAAAATAATGATCGTGATTTCGGTACGTCTCGATTTCCTCACTCATCCACTATTCCACTAATGATTCCCATTTCGTAAATCTTTGATTCTTGACCATAACAACATGTGTGTGTGTGTGTGTGTGAGTATTTGTTTATACCTTATTGTTTTTTGGACGTTTTGCTTCCTCTAAACAAATTTAAATATTTTTCGTGATTTTTCGGCGCATTCGAATTTTCGGCTGACACCGTTTTTATGGGCTTTGGTTTTGACACACTTTGCAACCGAGTCAAGTCCGTTGTGGTTCGGTTGTTGACTTCGGTTGTTTCAGTGATCGCCGATCGCCGATCGCCGGATGGACTTTTTCCGTTTTTTTAATATGTTCGTTGTGTTTCGGTTTAATTGCTGGCGTTGTTGTTGGCCCCGTGCACGTGACTCTTTCAATGTTATCACTGTGACATTCGGCGACGATACGATCGACATTTCGATGTGCGGCTGCCGGGGTCGTCGGCGGCCGCCCGCCCTCTGGACTTCGAATCGAATGAAAGCGAATCGAAGCCGAATCCAAAGTCGTCCGCAATCGCCGGCGATCGATCGGTCGATGAGTCGATCGTTCGTACATGATCGATTGCCCCGGATGGACTCTGGGACGTCGGTGTAATGCATGGCTTTGTGTGCGAATGTGTGAATGTGTGTCTGGTTCAAGGGTACGGAAATTTCCAATCGACAGTTTTCTATTTTCTTCCATAATTCAGAGCTTTCAGAGTTTTCACGTCAGGTGCTTATTCAATTATCGTACGGGAAAACTACCGAGGGCTTCTCGTGTCTCGTGGCTCATGTGTCTCGTGATGTGGATTTATGGTGGTCGACGCGCGACTCTGGCGACTCTCCCACTTGGCGTTGGCCCGAATGTGGATCACGATCGCGCTGGTCATGTCCACACTCTCCCCAGACGATCGCCGGCGATCAGGTCGGGGCGGGACGGGGGACTGAAACGTGTGTCTGGCGGCTTCGCGCGTCCCGGGTCTCGCGTCCACCTCCCACAATTTGACATGCGAATTATTGCATCAGGCCGCGGCGAATGATCTTCCGATGATTGATGATGATGATCGTACGAACGAGCGAATAACAATCGACGATCGCTACCAACATGCGATCGGAAAAGCCACGGAAAACATCGGCAGAAAGAGATAGACAGAGAGAGAGGGGGAGAGGTAGAGCCGTGCGATCACGATGCCCGACGAGAGATTTGGGGAAAAACGCTAGGAAAATTGATTTCACATGATTCACAACAACTTAGCGTGTATGCGAGGGCAACAACAACAGCTCCAACAACAACACGCTACAACAACAATGGAAACAAGGCAAAAACAATAAAATTCTCAACTAATTTCCCATGTCACGGTGGTCAATAAAACGAGCCTTCATCGTCCTCGTCCGGACCCGGCTTCGACCGGGCCGGGAAAAGCAAATAAAAATTCACCAACCGAACGCCGGCTGACGGCGTTGGCCGGCCAGACAGTGGAGTCCGGACCGGTGCAGGCGGGGGCGATGGAGTCGGTGGGGCTGGAGGAGGCGGCCAATTGCAGTTGCCAGCCGTCCGCATTAACATAATTTATTCGCATGCTGACCATGTTGACCCGCTTGGCGTGGGGCTTCGGCCGGCTTTGGGATCTTGTGTTCGAGATCGCCTCGTTGTAGATGTCGATGCTGTTGTTGTTGTTGTGATTTCTGTCTGCATTTTGTGCTATTGTTGTTGTTATTGTTGTTATTATCGTTTTTATTGTTGCAGTCGAAATATGATCTCGAACATATCATTAAAATTTTGCAAACGATTTTCAAATAGTTTTCCAGTTTCATTTTCATAGTTTCCACCATGGGTCGAATGGATTGTGGTTGTTGTTGTTGTTATTGCAGTCATTGTTATTGCTGCTTTCGTTGTCGATTTTATTGGCAACGAAATTAAAATTTCGTGATGTGATTTACGATCGAAGTTCGCTCGATACCGATTTGAAGAGAATTCTCTCATTCCACCGATCGTCGCTATCCCACTCTATCTCTCTCCCTCTTCTCGCCCTCTATCTCTCTCTCTCTCTCCCTCTCTGGCTATCTGCCTGCCTTGGGATGGCATCATGTTTGTCTTGCAGATGATTTGGACGCTGATCTCTGGCTGATTTTGCATATCTCGGCGCGAGATTGATCAGGCTGCAGCAGCCCTGAAAGTGGGCCAAAATTGTTACCGATCGCATGGGCCTCCGATTGGGCCTTCGACGGTTCTGACGATTCGGTTCGGTACATTTGGCAAATTTTCTCCGTGAAGATGATTTCTGTAAAGATCGTCGATCTTGATTTCGCCGTAGTCTTTCTCATAAATTTCAAGTTGACTTAGTTTTTTATACTACTGTCTCGTTTTTGAAAAAATTGGGAAATATTTTGAAATTCTCGAAAATATCTCCTCGGTCAGAAAAAATCACAAACTACAATTTAGTTTTAGTTTTCCATCCTTTGGAACTTTTCAAGCCTAGTTTTTGATTATTTCGTTTTTCGTCTTCAATTCTTCATTTCTGGTATACAACTTCATTTCCTTCTAATTTCTATTGAACTCATTGCAGAAATTTTGAAATTAGTGAAAATCGTATCTCTGTATTGAATTTCCCGAAAACCCTCAAAATCTGCCCAACTATCGCGAGCTCCACAACCTAATCAGAGCCATCCATCAATCACTGAGCAATTGTTACAATTCCCATGACTTGCTCAGGTTCTCAGGTACTACAGCAACAACAACAAGAATAAGTAGAAGAGGAGGAGGAAGAAGAACAATCGATTACCAATATAGAAGCCCGACTAAGATGATGAGCCGAAGACGAGTCGTAGACAAATTCATCATAATTCATATGCGCCACAAAGTCTGTCCGCCCCGGAGAGGGAAGGCAGAGCCGGATGAAGACTGCCGGAGTCAATCATCGAGTTGTCTGTGCGAAGCGCTCCACAGTCTGTCTGTCCGTCCATCCGTCTGTCTGGCTCTCTCTCTGTCTGTCCATCCGGGAATTGTATAATCACAGAGTGTCTAATGCAAACAAACATGCGATGATGACGACGACGACGACGTCGACGATGCCGGGAGTCGGACGGACCAGCACGAATCGACACGAAGGATGCCCCAGAAGAGGAGGAGGGAAAGAGGAGGAGGAGGAGCTGAAGAACTGCCAAGAAGTAGATCTCTCAGCACCAGAGCGAGCCCAAGAGACGAGAACCGAACAGAAGGAGGAGCCCAGGTGGGAGCCGGAAAGTGGTCGAGCTTCAAGTGTCCATCGCCATCGACTCCGAACCCTGCACCGCGCTCTGCTCTACATGGTAACGTGGTCCGCAACGCAAGGTAACGTGACGTGACGTGTAATGTGGCGTAACGTGAGTTGGCTTCGATTTGGCAGCAGCTCCCAAGTAGCAACGACGGAAATTTGCAACAAATCCAGCCCTGGGTTCGGAGAACGGTTTTCGGAGTTTCGTCAGCGCTAGCGGAGGAGCTGGAATTACGTGGGGCTGTTGTTGTTGTTGCCTTTGTTGCTATTTGTTGTAGCTTTTATTGGCATTGTCGATACTTTTTTGGTTTCCACGTTAACCTCAAGAAGAACTGCAGAAGAGGCCGCGCATAACGAGATGAGCAAATGCAACTGCTGGGTAGAAGAGACGAGAGGAGGTGGAAGAGAGACGGGGGTGAGAGGGAGGGAGAGGGAGAGGGAGGAGAAGGCGTCTTCTTAACCTTAGGTCTACGTGGCGGACGAGCGAAACGTGAATGAGCTACTTCCAAATTGTTTTTGACGAACGAGCCGACGGACTGATGGACAAAAGGCTCACAGACAGACGGACGGACGGACGGAGGGACAGCCGATCGATTCCAATTGCGATTGATTTGTTTGCTTTGTCTCCTCACCGCTCCCCATCTCTCTCGCCACCCGCCGTCCCCCTCGCGATCCCCTCCTCTGATCTGGCTCAGGTTCTGACTTCGGACTTCGATTTTATCTCACGCTTTTTTGCGAAATAATTTGAACCCGGCACCGCCAGCACCAGCACCAGCACCCTTTGCACCAGTTCCAGGCGGCACGTAGACGACTCGATTCACCGATAGCTTTATGGATCCACCGAGGCAGAAGCCTCCTGGGAGGAGAGACAGAGAGAGAGAGAGGGAGCAGGAGCGACGTGTGTTGGGAACGAATCGATTGGCGGCGCTTCATTTGGCTTTGTGGAGCACAACATGTGCTTCCGTTTGACATCCTCCCACTGCTGGCGGCTTCACCGACAGCGCCCAACACCTTAACTGTTTCCTGGCTCCTTCGCTCCTTCTTCTTTAGCTGCTTTCCAACTCCTTCTCTACTCCTTTCCTCCACCTTTCTCACCTTCTTTACTCCGCCTAGCCTCCTGCTCACGACGACTGCTCGAACTCTCGGTCCCCGGCCCCGAGCAGACGAGCGGCATCATCATTTGTGCTTCTGCTCCCGTTCGGCTCCATGGGAATCACATACGTGATGGAGTTTCCAAGTGCCGTGATTGCTTTGCAATGGGCGTTCAATTGTTGTTCTTGCGGTCCCCGCCTTCACCACCTCCATCGAGCTGGCGTGTGTTCTTCATATGTTACGTGATTCACTGCCATGCACAGGACGACGTGGGGTGGAGGAGGCAGGAGGAGGTGGATGAAGGCGATGTGGAAGCTGGATTGCATTTTGACAGGTGCAATCTTTGATTCGATTTGATTGCCATTGAACTGGAGCAGCCGAGACCGTGGCCGTGTCCACGTCCATGTCGATGACGATGCCGCCGGCTGGTGGAGTGCGGACGAGCCGATGATCCATCATCGACATGATTGTGTGTGTTCGAGAGATGTCGATTAAATTATTGGTTCATCTCATCGAGCAAACCTAGTGAAAGCTCGCCGGAGGTAATTCGTAGAACCATGACTGATTTTATTGCCGCATTAGTCGGAGTTGGGAGCTGGGAGTCGGTTGGAAGACCATCACTCACGCCCACCGAGTGGGGCGTGTTCGGTGAAAGGGAGTGGACGTGGTGAAGCCTTGGGGTAAATATAAAAAAATAAATATTTATTTTCCTCATCATGCCTTGTTCCAAGCAAGTTCCTTTAATTTAATTTGATTTAATTAGAACTGACTTCAGGTGGAACAAATTAATCACTCCAGCATTTTTGCCCACGAATTTCTTTCAAGAGTTTTCATGAATATTCCTGCAGGGTTTTTATTTTCTGTTTTTTTTGAAATGTGAAATGAAATATCTACAGACAGTATTTTTCTTGCATACGCTCGAGAGGTGCATAAAAACCTTTTTAGCAAAGCGATGGACGGAAGGGGAGGGGGGAGGTAGGTAGAGAGCGGGAGAATGGGAAACAGACAAACAGCGCTGGGAACAAATGGAAAAAATTAAATGCTTTAATGTAAGCACCTAAATGTATGCAATGTTATGCGTGGCTTGGTTTTTTTCTCGAACTCGCCTCATTTTTCACAAAAATCAAAGTGGGGAAAAACGTCGGGAAGCAACGTCACGAGTGAGAGACAGAGAGGGCAGAGGGGGAGCCTGGCATTTTTGCTTAATTAAGAGCATGCGAAAAAGTGTAGCATGCACACAGGCGTCTTACGTTACCAGCCACAGCCAACGGAAGCCGGCCGGCGAGAGAGCTCCTAGAGGACCGGGAGACAGGTAGGAATGGAAAGGAAAGGGAAAATGCTACAGGAGTGAGGCGAGGAAGGGAAGCCGGCGATTTGGCAAGGAGGCCGGCGAAGGACGACGACAGCCGCCAACCACATGATATCCTTCATGGCGCTCGACTCCACTTCTCATTGCTCTACCCTCCCTTCTATCTAAGCCTTTCTTTCTTCTTTCCCTCGTCCTTTGAGCCCTCGTGCATTCAATTCGCTGTCTTATTTTGCCTGCACCGGGCGAAACAAATGAACAACGAAATTGTATAAAATGCTCTTTTATGGCGATGGCGAGGACGGCGGGTCCTCGTTCTCGTCCTTCCGTTCGCTCGGCTTCCTCCGTCTTCCTCGTTTTGCACCTCGCAAGAAAGCGCAATGAAAGCGCAATTCCCCAAATCAGGCAAGGAGGTAAACGAAAAAGGATAGTGAGAAAGACAGAGGGAGGAAGGTACAGAGAGAGAGAGAGAGAGGGATGGCTTGTGAAAGCGCCCCTCATTTGCCTTTCATTATCCGTTCGAGTGGGGGTTTTTAAAGGATTCGCCGGGCTGCGGCAGGCGCTCGGGCGCCTAAAAGCCTGTCATGTTGAAGGCATCGCTGCACTTTAAGCAGGTTTTGAAGATTTCCTTCCGCGAGGATAATAAAATTAGCCTCATCCGAGATCCTTTCGAGAACCGCACAAACGCAGCAACAACAGCAAAACAAAACCAAGTCAAGAGCCGTTTCAGCCCATTCAGAGCCAACCGTCAACCGTCGACGTCCTTTGGAATTGGTTTTTGCTTTTGACTTTGGTTTTCGCTCTTGTTCTTGTCAAAAATCTAACAGCAGCCTCTCCATTGAGTCGGCGCAATTTCGGCCACCGGCGTCTGGGGCGGTGCAGTCGGGACCTCGAGTCCCCAAGGACACTCGAGTTTTATTCTCTTCATCCTGGTCTTTTTTTGAGTCCGAAAGAGAAAACACGAAAATCGACACAATGCAGGGAGAATGAAATCGTTATATTTGCAACATTTGACATGTCGCCGGCTCCCGCTGCGCCGTTGGCAACTTTTTTGGCGCTGACAATTAATTAACCAAAATAAAGCCACTCGAGCTGGTCTAATTGGCGGGGGTCGCGATGTTGGGACAGCAATTTTAAATTTTCAATTTCATTATTAGTAACTGAAAAAAAAATTTCCATTTTTCACAAGGAGTTTTTATGTGAAATGTATGGAAAAAGAAAACATTGAAATCCATCGACATCGGCACCCTTCACTCGGAAGACGGCGACCTTTCAGGCCAGGCCCTTCACCGGACCCTTTAAAGGCTTCCTCTGGACTTCCAATTCGCTCGGGAACTCAGGAACCCTCGCGCTTTCCCATCAATATTTGCTTAGCTAACCGCTGCCACAGGAGGCCCGGTGAAGCCCTTCTTCCTCTTCTACGCCTTCTTCTCCTTTTTGTCCTCTGTACTTGTGCCTGGCCACGACTTCTACCACCTGTGGCTCCAACATGATCGAAAAATATTGCACTCGAGCAGGATTCAATCTCGGCGACTTTCATACGAGCCCTGCACCGACGACCGACCGACCGACCGAGCGACCGATCGAGCAACAACAACTGCAACAACTGCTACCAACACAGAACCCCAACAACAATGGTGACTTTCCTCCAGCCTACAACGACAACAACATCGACAACTGCTGAGGCCCCCAATTGAAACCGGTCGGAGACCGAAGTGGGAACCTGCGGGCACCTGAGTGGGCATCGGAGGTTGGGGAGGTCGGGGCGGGGGGTTTCGATGTTGCTCGGCGGCGCCTTACAACTTGTTTATGACACATGACGATAATAGCTCCCAATAAGGCGGCAACAACAATTGCTGCCGCCGACAGGACACGCGCTGGTCCCGAACCTCGACGACGTCCCATAGACCAGGCCGTCGGACGCCAACTGCGACTCCGACTCCGACTCGAAGCTTAATTTAGATTAAATAACGTTTGCTGCGTGCAATTTATGAGCTGGAGATTTAATTGACCAGCGCCGGCAACAAACACAGCACCCAGAACAACAACAACAACAACAACAGAACATTGCTGTAACAACACCAACAGGGCTCACGAGCAGGGCGAACAACAACAAGTCGCAGTCGGGTCAGAAATCTTGTAGGTGGTCAGGGATCAGCGCCGAGAACGTGCGCCCAGATCACGACTTTATTACGACGGCGACGGCGGCAACTCGAAGGCGGTCGGAGGAGGGTGGGAGGAGATCAATTCCTGGCTACGACCAGGACACCCTTTGCCTTCGCCTTCGTCGTTAGTCGTTCGCATGCAAAACCAATACCGATCGGCGAGAGCTCGAAAACCAAACACACATCGCTCGAAACGAGCTCTCGACACTGACGAGTGGCTGCTATTAGCGAAATTTTAATAGAAATTCTTTGCCAATGTCCGGTACTCCGTCTGTCCGTGATTCGGTTTGTCGGTTTTTCCCTCTGTCCGTTTGTCTATCTGTCTGTTGGTGTCGGTTCCTGTCTTCGTTTGCCTTTGTGCCGCGGCCGCCAGGAGACCGGCGACGAGAGGCTCCGGAGGGTTCGCCGAGAGATTATTAATAAAATCTCATTTAGACGAGATGCCATTAGAGAGGACTCGAGATGGCCGAGAGGGGGAGGGAGATTAGGGGTAGGGAGGCTGCATTGGGTTTTCTATAACTCTGCTGATCCCTTGTTAGTTCTATATGAGGTGATAACCCAGGTCGACCCCCAGACCAGGGCCGTCCTCGACTTGACTGATGGCTCTCATCACGTTAACACGTCGATGGCGATATCGTTGTGGTTCCCCATGTCGTTGTGGTCTCTATATTGATGAGCTTCCCCATGTCGTTGTGTTGGCCCATGTTGAGTCTGATATCGATGGCCATTGCCTGATCCATGTCCACGCCAGGTCCTAGCTTGATGCCTGTGTCGACGTCTGCATCGCGTTGATGCCTGGCCATGTCTGCGAGCTGCAGGCTGGACTCCAGGCCCATGTACCACCTGTTGCTATCAGCCATCAGCTGAAATGTGAGGTCATGTTTGCGTCTCGAGTCGACATTACTTTCAGCCACGATCCACGAGGGGCAACACCTTCGCATCATGCGAAGAACTGAGAACTGCGTCCGGGAGACGGCGTCGAGTGGGCGGGCCAGGGGAGTTCATTGGCTTCCAGGCGGACGGACGACCTGGACGTGGTCGTGGTCGTGGGGAGCTGACATCGACAGGAGGAGACTCTGGAGCGGTTTCTCTGCATCGCTCACTCTCACTCCCTTACCCTCTTCTACCCTCCTGCTCGTCCCTTTCGCCCCTTTCGCCCCTTCTACGTGTCTGGTCTGCTCGTCCCATGTCATTTGCATTGTGAACGCTGCAAGTTTTCTTCATTATCTCGAAAGATCGATGCTCGTGGCATGGCTCGTCCGATGAAAAACTTTTCCTATTTATTTCCACTTATCGATTGCAAAATTCGAAATTCCGCATCATCATCATTTCCGTCATCATTGACGACAGTGGCAGCAGTAGCAGCAGCAACGATTTCATTCACATCAACATCTCTACGTCTGCGACGAGACGAAACGAGACGAAAATTGAAAAGGCATTTGTTGTCTCCAAGGAAACCGTCATACGTACGAGGGAAGGGGGAAGGGGAAGCGCAGAGAGGATGACAGGGAGAGAGAGAGGGAGAGGGGATGGAGGAATGCGGATTTATTGCCGGAGTCGCCGATGCTCGTCGTGATGATGAAGACGAGGATGAAGATGACGACTGCAAGCTGGGCCCGAATTCCAGGGCCCAGGGACCCGATCAAATCCTGTGGGGAGCCAGGGAGGCCGCGGGACTTTCCCGAGGACTATTGGTAGGAATCGAATTTAAATGAAGTATTTTTCATTTCCAGTTCCCGGGGAAATGATTTGCTACTTCGCACTTTTTCCTCCTGTAGTTTTGTCTCAGGCTGCGGCCCTCACTTGTTTCGCCGCAGCCGCCGCCGGAAGACGGGAACCGAAACGAAAGGGACGACTGGAGGGGGTGAGTAAAATGAGTTTTCGAATTCCTCGGGGAGGATGCAGCGTCGTCTTCTTCTTTAATTCGCATCTAATAGCATTTCATTAACTTGTGGATGGCGGAAGCGCAGGGGCGCGGCGGGGAGGGGCCGGTGGAGGGGGATGAAGAGGCGAACGCGAAGCCATGGATGCAAATCAGACCCGGCGCCGTCACCGGCTTCGACGACGGTGGCGGCGGCGGCGACGTCAAATTAATTTAATTGTAATTTGGGCGTGAAGAAGTTTTTCTTAATTTCTTCCATCGCCGCTTCGTCCTCTCGCCTTCCTCGTCCTCGTCCTCGTCCTGGTTCTTCTCTTCCGGACGTCCCTCCGCCTTCGGTCGGTTGCTCATTCATTCATTCATTCGTTCGTTCACTCATTTAGCATGCAACACCGTTGGCAACACGTCGAATTTGCGAGAGTCATGCGATGACAACACTGATTGCCGAAAAATTCGCCCCCGTCGAACCCAGGCGGGCGGATGAGAAGGGAAGGGATCCCAGTCAGCCGAGGAGGAACCGGGGAAAAAATAGAGAAATGAAATGAATTTAGCGTTGTCTGCCGAAATCAAATTTAATTACTTTTTCACATGCAGACGATTCGGGGTTTCGTAGGCATCACCGGCGGCCTGTCTGTCTGGCCTGCGGTGGCCAACCGAGGTGGGGGAGGCCGGAGGAGCCCAGAAACAAATCTCAGTCATTTGCATCATTCGCTGGAGAAGAGACAGAGAGAGAGAGGCGAGGTCGAAGGACGAGAGCTCGGGATGGTTTTGTTTTGGGTTGCTTTGGATTTTTTTGTGGGATGCTTTCGGGAAGAAAAATAATTGATTTTCTCCCGCTGGCCAGAGATTCTCCAAGACAGATCAGGACGAGACTTCAAGGAGGACGGGAATAGGAAACGGTTCAAGGACCTCTTTGTCTTTAAGAAGGATCTTTCGACGGCCGTAAAGAATATTTTTAATTTTTTTGAATATTTTTCAGAAGTGACATACAGGAGAATGAAATGAAGAAAAATGATATTCCATGGGTAAATTGTAATTTAAAATTAATAAAATTAAAAAAAATTAAATTAAGTTTTTTCGATGATTTGGTGCTGTTAATATAATAAAGAAAATCATCATATAGGCAGAAAAAGAATAAAAATTTCCAACAAATGGTTTTTCCCCGAAATTAAGTCGTTTTCTCCGGTTCCTCTGGCGGCTCGAATTAACACATTAAAATTATGAAATTTCACTCATCATAACACATCGTCGGAAATCCCTTCGCCCTCGCCCCACTCCCCCTGGACCCGGGCTTCGGCCCAGACCACTTCACGTCATTACGTGGAGCAGACGCCGTCGTTGACGAGCCGCGGCCACGGCTCGAGGGCCGCGAAAAAACGCGTCGCGTGTGGCTCGAAATTAACACTTCAGCTCACACATAATTTATGCAGAAATCCCGATTTATTTTTACGTTTCATACTCCACTTCTCCCTCCTTCTCCCTCACTCTCTCCCACCCCCTCTCTGTGGCAACGCGTGTTTTTAATGAGCTCCTTCAGCAACAACAACAACAACAACAACACCGACAGCAGAGACGCGGGATAAACAAAGAAACCGCCGAAAATTGCGAGGATGCCGAGCGTGTGCGGTTTCCATGTGTGCGTTTTTCAAGTGTTGCCCTCTTTTTTGGCTGCTCTATTTTTTTCCCATTGCATGCATTAAAAATCACGTTGAAAATAATTCCTGTTTCACCATGCGTCGCGTGTCCTCCTCCCCCTCTCTCTCTCTCTCTCTCTCTCTCTCTCTCTCACTCGCTCTCCCGTTTTTTTGGCATTTTGTTTTCCATAATGAATTGGCTTCCTTCCGTTTTCGCCACTTCAGCTGCCCACGCCCGACTGGGTTCTCACAACCGAGCAGAGAACAGAATTTGTTTTTATTTTTTTTCTTTTTCAGTGAATTTCTTTAAGGCGACTTTAAGTTTGAGTGGTCTAGGCAGTCGATATTTCGAGATGATGCTCGCGGCAGGGGAGTAGAAGGATGTGAAAGTCCTCGATTGCTCCAGATCGTGTCGGGTCTGATGACGGCCATTTGTTCCACGTCGACTGGGCGCCTACAGATGCCTCACTGTTTCTCTCTCTCTAACTCCCAAAAGCACGCTCCGAGAGGCATGCAATTCAGCACAATCACCACAGCAACCCACAGCTCGAACGAATCCCACCACAGGGCCATGGACTTGGGAAAAGACATTCGCCCGAGACGACGAAATGAACTTCGACCGCAGAACTTGGGTTGCAAATAAATTCCGATTTTTCCCCATAGTTATGTGAGCCAGGGGCGAGGGGTTGGGAAGCCGAATCAGCAGAATTCAAAAGAAAATAATTTCCTATATTTGATTTACAGTTACAATGGTCACCGCTCCTTGCGGCCGAGAACCACAAAGTGCGCAATACTTGCGGAGTGGACGAAATTATGAGGCCGAAGGAGGGCGTGGGGGAGGGAGGGAGGTGAATAAGGACGAGTGACACGGGGGGTTGGAGGGGGGGGGGGATGGACAGGACATTCTTATCTACTCGGAGCTCGGAGCTCGGCGCGCGGCGAGGACGAGACGTTGGAAATTCTTGGATAAATACACGACGGCAGAACAACAAGTGCATGGCCAGCAGGGTGGGGAGATCCAGGATAGCGAGGAGTGGAGGTGGGGAGGGGATGGAGAGGACAAGAAGACGGAGCAGAAGACAGAGACTAAGTGAGTGGGTGTGGAGTGGAGGGGGATGGAAAATTAAAATGGCAAAATTATGAAGTGGCAAGAATGCATTTCGCCTCGTTCTCCGCCTTGAGGACGAGTGCGGCAGCGAAGACGGCGTCGACAGGACAACCCGGAAGGCGGAAGGAGGAGGGGCGACAGGAGGAGAGGGAGAAGGAGAGGAGGCGCAATCGTGGTCAAGTTGCTGGAATTTCAGGCCCCACTCGGACCGAAGTCGGTCTGGCAGTCGCAGTCGTTGCTACTTGCGAACAATAAACAGAGCAGTTCAAAATATAGGATAACAAGAGGAGACGGGGAGGCTGGGGCAGGAGGATGAAGGATGGGAGAAAGGATAACGCAGCGTAGCAAATTAAAAGACGAAATGCATAAATAAATAAATTTAATGAAATATTTGTGCTCTGTGGCATTTAGGAAAATATAATGGAGAATACTTCTGCATGCCACTCGGGTCCTGGCTCGGCTCCTGTCGACCGACCATGCGGAGCACCAGGAGCACCACGAAGTGCTCTAGAGAAACTTTGGCCAACGGAACCGCATCGCCATTGAATCGAGGATATCACTGGTTTTATTATCCTGCGGCGAAGCCAGGCGAAAATTCGACAAAAGAGAAGGAATTAAATTCTGAAAAGGTGAAAAACAAATAATGCGAAGGGAGAGAAATTGAGATTTGAATTTCTTCCACTCAAGAAGTCGTTGATTTCGTTCCCGCCAAGGCAAGGCATGCGTCAACACGTCGTCGTCGTCCTGGCGGCCTTCATCCGTCGTCCTGCGAAGTGAGGCTCAAATGAAAAAGCGCTTAAAACCATTGCGTTTGCTCGGGTTCACCTTTTGAATTTTTTTCCAAAAAGAATCCCTTTCCCTCTCCGTCTTCACGTCAGACGCCGGCGTGCCAAATGCAAATGTGCTTCTGCCTGACTTCGGAACAATGCGAAAATTAGCCTACGTTATCCTGCGAGGCCGGCCTGCCTTCCCGACCAATTCGACAATGCAAGGAAGAAAAAAATCGGGCTGAGCAGAAAAAGTCGAGGGAAAGCCGGGAAAATAAAATCCTTTCCACATTCGTCTCGTTGGTTCGCTTCGCTTTCTGGCTCGACGGCTCGCTCGGCTGAGTGTTTGATTTACTCGAAAGGATAAGCGGCGCCTCCTCCTTCCTCCGGCCTCCTCCCTCCCCGCTGCCCTCATACAACGCTCCGACTCCTCATCAAGCCTCGACTTGGTCTGGGCTCCGTAGGCGTCTGGATCTCGCGCATTTTTGCCGACGTTTGCATTATCCTTGGAATGCAGGAGGGCACATGAGTGAGTGTGTGTATGAGTCCAAGCTATTGTTGTGGCTGCAGGCTCCACGTCTGCCAAGGCGATTTAGCAAATTAAAACGTTTTTAATGCATGAAGTGCTTTTTACTTACGCCGTAACGAGGTCTCCTTCCGCTGGCTCCTCGCAATTTTCCTCTTCTACCGCCTCTTCACCTCCTCTTCCTCTTCCCTTTCCCCTCTTCTTCCTCGCCGCCGGCTGCATTCAAGCGAGGAGCCCGGCTTCTGCGGCAGTACATGCGGAAGTCGGCTGTCGACAGTCGGAGAAAATATGAAATTGAAATATTTACGATTCAGCCGAGTGGAGGAGGGAAAGAGAGGGATGGAGAACGGAAGACAGAGCGAGTGGGAGTTGAAGGTGGAGCAGAGTCAAATAAATCGAGGGAGCAGGTGAAAATGAGAAAACAATGCATGGAAGGACGCGGTCCCAGGCAGAGTGGATGAGGAAAAATCTTTTGACTTAAGGAAAACAGAGAAGTCGACTGGGTTTTCGGGATTTCTAAGGTGAAGGTTTTTTCAATCTTGAAATAAAAGACGCTTAGAAAAAGTTCTTTAGTTAATCATCATTAGAGGTACAAGATTAGCAAGAAATTAATGGCTATCTCACCAGATTTTCAGCCAGATAACGTCATAGTCTGAAGCAGTCGGTCCAACCACGGCCAGGCCGACCTCCCCTCAGTCAACCAGCCATCGCTCGCCGACGCGCGCGTGTCGTTCGCCAATTTTCCTCTTGACTTCCTCCGGCCCAATGAATCCTCGCACCACTGTGGTCGGTCTATTTTCCCTCCTCCTCCCTCTCCTCCAGTCATTCATTGCCGGCTTTTCGCATTCGCATTCGTGTCGTTTTCCTCACGAGCCGACGAGGAGGCCAGGACTCGAATTCAATTGTCACGTGACGTGACGGCGGCGGCCTGGTGAGGGTGGCAGTCGATGTCCGGGAAAATTTCGCGAACCGGAGGCAGGTCGGAGTTTTCACTTGTGCGAAATTTAATTTCGCCGAAACGTGTGGAGGATGACGGCGCTGGTTATGGTGAGGCCAGAGGATGAGGGTGAGGCTGGGGTGCTGGTGGTGGCGGTGGCGGTGGTGGGCGACGAGGGGTGGGTGTGAGGGATTCGCATTTCAGGTTATTAGGTTAGGTTTACAGTGAGCTTGGCCGAGGTGTGGGGAGAGGAGGGGAGGAAGGCGATGAAAGCGGAGAAAGTCGAGGAGGTGGAGGCTGGAGGAGGACGGAGGAAAGTGGAAGAGAGGGCGGAAACGGCACGAGGAGAGGGCGGGGTCCGGGCGGCCGTTCCGGATTGTGGTCTGGCGCTTGTTTGTGGGTTTTTCTCCGTTGCCGAATTCGCCAATCTTTGTTGTTGCTCACTTGCGAATTTTAAATAAATTCAAACGCACTTTCCATTCTCCTCCCCCTCTCTCCCTCTGCCTTTTCCTTCAGCCCTACCTCCTGATCTTCCTCCTCCTCCTTCTTCTCCTCCTCCTCCTCTTCTTCGCTCTCATCGATGTCCTTGAATGACAGTTGATATTTAGTGACGTCATCGAGCATGTTCGATTTGATTGATGGGTGTGAAGGGTGTTGTTGTTCGACTGGTTGTTACTATTGTTGTTGTGCTGGTTGTGTCGATCACTGTTGTAGTTGCTGTGGTATTTAGATGCCATTGAGCCGATGTTTATATCGTCGACTTGTCGTGTAATCGTCCTGTGTGGCTGAGGATGGGGTGGACGCGGGTGGAGGAGGGCGGAGGGCGTTCGTTGGCCAATTTGCGAATTTTCCGCCACACGAGAGGGGTGGGATCGAGCTGGAGAAGGAGAGAGTGAGAGAGAGGCTGAGAATTACAAGGTGGTGGGTGGTGGGTTGGAAGGGCGAGGCTGCAGGGTGTTTTGGGAAGCAGGTGAACGTGGAATTAAGGGAAATTTTAAGGATGGGTGTTGGGTGGAGGACTCGAGACGGGACTCGAGCAAGTGGTGACAACTTCTCCGGATAATTGCCCAATGATGGAATCCTTCTATTTGCGAAAGATTTCCATATAAAAACCCAATGCTAAGGAAGAACATTTTTAAAAAAATTTCTTCATTCTCGGAGCCGACAGTGACGAGGGGTCCTCGGCGCCTGCTGTCGACATGTCGAGACGGTTTGTGGGCAAAAAAAAAACAAAAAATCAGTTAAAATAAAAATATGAAAAGGGCAAAAATTAAATCGTCATAATTAGCTGCGCCCTCTTTCATGTTGGCGTCCGCCGGCCACGAGAAAAAGCAGTTGCGAAGCGGAGGAAGTGGAGAGAGCGAGGGCGAGGGCGAATGGTGAAATGCATTTCATGCTCGTTCACCTGTCTGAGTTGATTCAACCACACAGGAAAGACACATGACTGCGCCGGCGGACACCTTCATCCACCCCGAAAAACACCGCCTACCTCGCCACCCCATCCACGTCCTCGTCCAACGTCGTCGCCGCCAAGGGACCCGAACAAAAGGCAGCCGAATTTTGGTCGTTTGTTTCGGTTTTTGGTAAAAAGGTGAAAACCAAGAAAAATCTCCGACAAAAAATGTTTCAAAAAGTGCAGCGAAAATAAACATTTTCGGCATCAGGAGCTTTCCTTACCTTGCTGCGTCGTCGTCCTCAAAGGATTTTTCATAATTAACGTTCAAAAGAATGCGATTTTTGTTCCTTGTCCTTCGCCCTGTTTTTTGTGCTCCTGCCTGACGAGTGGCAGCCGCCGACATGCAGCAAAAGGAAGTTTCGAAGTTTTTCGCTTCTTGTTTTTGACAAAAATGCATTGTAGCATGTGATGCATGCGAGCGTGGGCATCAGAACGGGGCATGTCCTTGGGGAGCCGAAGGACCCGGCTGGGGAGAGGCTGAAGAGGAGGCAGACCGAGGCGGGCTGATGAATGCCTGAAGGAGGGTGGGGAAAGAGAAGCATACGGGGGTAGGTGGGACAGAGAAACATTGTGCAGAGTGGCATCAGCGGACTCCAGGGAGTTCCCTCGACATCCTTTCCACAGTCCACATGGCCTTCCCTTTAAACACCTTTCCCGAAAATCGCCCAACTTCGCTTAAAGCGACGACCTCGCGATCTTTGGTACATCCCAGACATTCCTGGGCTTCCCCGCGATCTCCTCTCATGACTCTCACGTCATTCTTTTCTCCCATACTCATACTTCTCTCTCCCGTGCTCCCTACTGCCCTCTCCCTTGCTCCACTGCCTTCGCTGGGCCTTCGCATATGATTTCGAGAATGATTTATTTACTCACGGCTCGCGTATTTATCAAACTCTAATTAATCGGTGATAAACCGATCACTGCGTTTAATGTTACAGCCACACGATGCCGGGCCGGCGAGCCCGCTGCATGATCGCCTCAGATGCCACCCTCAAGGTAAAATGTTGGTAGGAGCTTCAGAAATTTGTTCACAATAATTCAATACAGATAATTGAATAAAATATATAAAAAAGTTAATTTACCTGAGTATCCCAAAAATAATATAATAAAATAAAACTTAGCAAGATTATATCAAAAGGAATTGACTAATGTTTATAGTCAAATAGAACAATATTTAATAAAATAAAATAGAAAAACTACCGCAGAATAAAATGAAAAAAATTAAAATAGTATCAAATCAACAAACAATGAATTCATAAATTGATGTAAAATTGAATTAAATAAACAAACTAAAATCTTAAGATTTATGCAATCCTCTCAGATTTATGTAAATTATGATTGGTTTGTTAGGCTTGGTAAAGAGAAACAATTGATAAATCCTTGTACCTACTTTTAATCCCTTGATCCAACTTATTCATACGAATTTTTCCGTTGGTCCTGCGGCTGGCTGCCCATCTGTTGAACGATTTGTCTGGCGCATTTCGGGCCTCCTCCTGGCCTCGTCTCCCCCACAACTTCTTCCTCCCCACGTCCCTCCCATAGCCAAAACAAGTTTAGCACAAGTTACGCTTACAAATCCTCGACTTGGGGTTTTTTGTTTTGTTTTCTACCTCGATTTCGGTTGCAGCAGATTTTTACATTACCATGTGAATTTTTGTACACTCCGACGGATCGACGACGAACAGACAGACAGATGGACTGGCAGGCGGAGAGTGAGAGAGACAGACATGGTGATCGCTGGACGGATGGACGGACGGACGGACGGACGAGAATGTTTGTTGTTGTTGGCGGAGTTGTTGGGAAATATTAGATGCGATCAATTTAGTGGAGTCCGGCAAATAATAGACCGCAGTTAAATGCGGTCCCGTCTGTTGTTAGAGGAGGGCTGAGAGGGGAGGGAGGAGACAGGAGATGGAGATGGAGAAGAACGGAGATGGCGGGATGGAAGAGAGAGGTAGAGCAAGAGAGCTGGCGAGTGGAGCGATTGGGAAGTTGGAGGAAAGATCTCTGGTTTCCGCAACAGTTTCTCAAAATAGCCAAATTGTCGGGGATGCTAAAGACATGGCCGGGGCTCAGAATACAGGGTGATGTCGGGGATTCTCCTGCTGCGACCTCCTCTGTGGATCATCCTCCATTGTGCGGCCCACCCTGCGCCTCGTGGCAGCTTCTTCTCGACCGATCGCTCGCTCTCGCTCCGTCGATCGCGCAAATCAATTTATTGGCCATGCATGAGTTATGCCTTTTTAAATGTGAGCTTGCATGTCCGACGCCAGCCCCAGCGACGGCCCCCGACGGCCCCTGGTCCGCGGCGCGCCGACCTCTACCCTAATCTCCGGCACCACCACCCAACAGTCAGTGGTGCTGGCAGCCCAGTCCGGGTCCAGATGAAGCCGCCGTCCCTCGCCTCCTGCATCCCGTCCTGGATCCGTCCGGATCGATGGTTATTGAGTGCGATCTCTGCGCCTTCGCGGTGAATTTATGTTTACATTCGTCCGGGCGCCCTCTGGTGTATAATTTGAATCGGGCATCGAGCATCAGGCATCGGGCATCACGAGTAAATTTATTTGATTTTCCTTTTGGGAGCGTAATTGTAACGCGTCGATCGGCCCCAACTCGGTCGATATGTGTGCGCTCGCTCGCTCCTTCGCCCTCTCCCCCTCTCGCTCCCTCGCTCTCTTACTTGCAGGCTGTGATTATCTCGTTGGGCTTTCCTTCCTCCACATGCCTCTCGATGCCGTGTGGCTCTGGTTGTTGCTGTTGCTGATTCTGTAACGTACTGTTGTTGTTGTCGTGCTGTGGGCATATGTAACATGAGCGTGAGAAATTCTCGACCCATTGTCGGACCCGCTTCGCTCCCTCCTCCTCCGCTTCGAGGAAGACTGACCATCATCACCACTACCATGATCATCACTATACACATCATCATCACTCTGGACGCGGCCCCTGACAAATTCGTTACCATTACGATCGCTAATAAATTATCCTTCCTTCTTCCTTTCCTCCTCCCCATTCCACTCCAGTTCGAGACAGAACTCGCGTGTTTCACGAAATTCCGCTTTCGCTTTTACTGCGAATAAAACTCAAATGAAGCAATTAAATTTATACTCGTTTCAATTGTCCTTCCAGTGCCCCTTTCGGCTTCAAGAGAAACAACAAAAAACAGCAAGTGAAACAACAAAAACCGGAATTAAATAAAGCAATTAGAGGCGGTTGCATGTCGTCCCTTCTGGGCCAGGCTGGTGTCATGTGTCAGGTTTAATGACCATCGATAAAAACCCCGGACCCAGGGAGAAGGGTTCGCGCTTGGACATTTATCAATTCGTGGCTCATGATGAAGGACGGTGGAGGTCCCTGGACACTGGTCAGGGGTTGGCGAGGTGGGAAGGGAAGGAAGGTGTAAACAAAGGAATTATTTCATTTGAATGAATTAATTGAATTTCCGTAATTGTCAGGGCGACTCACGTTTTTTCACGACTCTCACTCGTTTACAGAATTCAAATTCAAGACCTTGCGATCTCACATCTGAGCCCTAAGGAGGCTCCACTGCCATGAACCAAAGCCGACCTCTTTCCCCAAATATAATACCCTTACCTCTGACTCTCACATTTTCCCTCTCATTCCCTCTTTCTCTTTCCACCCCTCTCCTACACCGCCACACCTGCCACCCCACGGCGAATCGACCGAGCGATTACCTTGCGAGGAAAACATTCGATTTAATGTACATGATTTTCTAATATCTTCCATATGTTGACGTATAATTTCCGACATGTTCGAGATCATTAAATGCATTTTCTCTTCATCGTCTCTTTTCCCGAAATGCAGCCGCCACACAACAACAACAACAACAACAGTAAGAAAAGAATGAATGCATTCTACGAAAGTTCGCGCATTTTCTTTATTAAACAAAATAATAGATGCCCTGATCGGCCCGAAAAGATCCGCTAGAAAAGTGATCGATCGGAGGAAGGGGGGACACAAGTGGAAAAGGAAGGACAGGAGCGAGACAGCGAGAGACGGGCATGGGTGTAGAGAAGGACGGAGGTGGAAGAAGAAGTAGCCGATACGTTAAAACGTTCGAACGTTATCACTAAATCAGAGGTTAATAGAGCTGTAGCCCCAACGGCCCAACGGGCCAACGGAGTGCGATCGGTCCATTGAGCGGCGGAGCATCCGACGGCTCTGTTCGATCGATCGGGCGAGTGCTAGCGATCGGCATCGATCGACATCGGCCGGCGCGCGATCCTGTGGCTCGCAATTACGGCCGGGTGATGATTATAGATCGTTGCATCCGCACGCCAGCCCCACCCCAGTGCCAACATAATAACCACGCTCGACCGATCGCGATCCTCGGCCGATCGCGGGAGTCGAAGGTGGATGGAGTTCGTCGCCGAGACCCGAGCACACGATCACACAACGGATCATTTGCTCGACACAGTTTTCTTTCCACCATGTTTTTGGGCTTTGGTTTTTACTCCTTCTCGTTTTCCTACACACGTTTACGGTGGATCTCGCATTATCTGGGGGGTGGGGGATGTGGGGCGAATGGAGGGTCCAACCTGGCAGCGGATCCATCTTCGTAATCGGGTTGATAAAGAATTTGATTATCTTAAAATGGTCGACAGGGCGAAGGCGACGGTGACGGTGACGGCGACGGCCTGCCACTTGTTCCATCGTCCGTCTGTCCCGTGATCTGTCCGTCCTTCCTGAAGTCCTCCAAGTTTTCCATTGTCTACTCGTTCTTCCTACCGTCTTTCCTTTGTCTCCCCTTCTTCCCACTGCTTTCCTTCCTTTTCTTCCTCCCTTCTACCAGCCTCCTTTCCTGTCCTTCCCTCTGCTGGATCCGCAGATCGCAGATCGTCAGTCGCTGCTGAAGTCGGTAAGTAGGTTCTCGCATATCGTGTGTACTTGTTGTTGCCTCTGCCGTTGCCGTTGCCGTTTCGCGCGATTCGCGTCATCTGCAGTCAATTGCCGTAATGGCTTAAACATAATCATTTATTTGAGATTCCAGCGACCAGAGTTCTTAACCGTTCCTGCGTCCCTGCGCCCCTGCGTGTCCCGCCCGACTGCCGGCGTCTCATTTGGACGGCGGTGCCGCCGTCGTTTAACCGCCGGTACCGATCGGCGAAACCCTTATCTTAAACGGATCGCGGCGTCGATCGTTGTCTTCGGCATCGGTGGCAGATCGTTCGCGCTGATCGAGTCTAGATCAGATCGTCATGTGATCGCTCGAGGATCCACCACTTGATAATGGTTTGGGGGAGCGAGCGAAAATCGAGCGTCGATCGGAGGAGAGCGAAGTGGGACAGAGAGAGAGAGAGAGAGCTTATTAGGAAAACGCCTGTTTATCGACCGGACCGACACAGGACGTTCCTCTGTGGAACACGGACGTGGTTCATCAGCTCCTCGCTTGCAGATCGTTCGGCGATCAGGTGAAGATCGTTATTTGACTCACTTCGGGCCTGCCGCTCGAAACGATCGCTGGACGCATAAAGATCGGAGATTGAGAGACAGATCCACCAAACGAGGTCGTCGTTTGATCGACTCCGTTCCGTTCCGCACTGATCGATCGCTGATGGAAACGGTGAAAAATTGAAAATTGCCGCTAGTAGCGGTCGGGTGCCAGCGATCGTTCAAAGAAATGTTCACACTTTTGTCCATGTCTAAGTTACGGCTGACGCAGGGCGGACCCCAGTGGAGCGCCGAGAAATGGCATGGGCGGGGTGATGACGACCGGGGGTGGCTGGCTGGGGGATGTGGCCCGATGTTGTTAATATTTCCGCCAGCTGCGGTCGTGCAAACCTTCGCCATCAATGCTAAAAAATGCATACATCGCATACACACGACTGCCTTGCTTTCTTCCAACTCCCAATCCTACCGGCAAGGCATGAAGGATTTCGCTCACTCCCACCATCTCCAGCTCCTGTCCCCTGCCTTCTGCCTTCTGCCTCCTGCTGTTGCATCGCGCCTTCCCTGCAGCCATTCGTTGTTGTCTTGCCACCACTTTTCCATCCAACCATTCATCCGTCCGGCCGAGGGAGCAGCCGAGCGACAGACATGCATTCGTTGCAGCATTTAAAATTGCACTTCCGGCTGCTCCTTCTCGCCCCTCCCCTCTTCACTTTGTTGTCGCCGACGCGAGGTTTTTGTCGTTGATGTTGTTGTTGCTGCCGTCGCCAGCAACATGACGTTTTCACACTTTGCCACTTTGAAGACTACGTTACAGCAGCAGTAGCAACAACAACGAGAGAAGAGCCCTGCATGGGGCACGGAGCCGACGACGGCATCAGGACACGCGCAAGGATATGAGAAAAACAGACACGGGAACGGGACGGGAACGCTGTTTGGCCTGTGGATTGAAGTGAGAAATTGGCTTAAGTGTTTGCGAAATTGGCAGCAAAATGGCTTTTTCAATTTTCATTCTCGTTGCGTTCTTTTTTCGCCTCGTTCTTTTTATTTTTTTCCATCAGCCGTGTGCTCGTTCTTCTTGGCGTCCTCGGCTTCGTCCCTGTTTAACGTTACTTTTGGAGCGGTTGGGGTTGGGGCGGGCGGAAGGATCAAAGGATGCTGCGATGTGCAACAAGTGGCGCTTGGTTGAAGCTGTGGGCAGATGGGGGTTCGGGGTTGTGCGGCGAGGTGTCAAGGGTTGGCAAAGTGGTCAAAATCAATGATGTTTGAAGAGGATATCGATGCGGGCTGAGCTAAAGGATGGCTGTGTATTTAGACATTAGCGGGAAGGGCGGCGAAAGGATGGAGCATTTTGGGAAAATGAGATATTATTGCGAGACCTGTGGAAGATGTTTAGTCGGGAAGGATTTGGGACGGTTTTAACGGATTTTTCACAATATTGAACATTCTTCATCGTAGCAGGATATTCAAATGAAGCTTTAGAAAAGAACCATTTTTTATGTATTTTCCCCCATTGAAGGACAGGCAGATGTTCGAAAGACTACAATCGACGAATCGAATAGACAGATAGGCAGACTATTTTAACATAAATACTTGCCATATTCAGGTTTGGCCTATTTCCATACCGTGGAGGAGTAAAAGAGACAGAGACTGAGACTGAGGCACAAAAAATCCACCCTCGCAGGGAAAAAAAGTTAATGAGCATTGATTTTAATCATTGGCCCGCGAACTTAAATACTTTTTTCATATTCATTTGGTCGGTTCTCCATTCATTCAAACATGGCCCTGGTTCTTCGTCTGGACTTTCCGTCCGTCCGCCCTCCGTCGTCTGCCTGTTTCTCTGTCTGTCTGTGGGTGGGTGGCAGAGCATTTCCATGTCTGTCTAATCAGCTTATTTGAATATTTATGAGGACGAAAACACATTCCAGCGACTACGAAACTATGTAAACAACCAACAAATGGGAGTGAAATAAAAAATGGAAAAAAACAAAAATTAGTTGTTATTGAATATTTACGATTTTTTTTCCTACTCTACGTAGTTTTGAAGGACCTTTTGCGATTTTCTTACTTTTTTTTCGTGTTTTTCGTTTTTGTGCAGGAGTCGATTTTGTTTTGACGACTAGTTTTTTGTACTTTTTCGTGAGGATGTAGAATTTTCCACCCTTTCTCTCTCTTGCCATGTTGTTTTCAACAACTCGGGACTCATGAATATTAATGATATTCGTCTCGATAAATAACATGTTTTCATTAGTCGTTCGTTGAGAAGCTCTCGCTCCATTGGTCCTTGGCATTGTTTGCGATGTGACGAAAATGTTACCAGGATACTATTTGTATTGGCCCTATAAATACTGACAAAATACATCGCCGACATCAGTCATTTAATATCATGATTTACTTGACAGAAACTCATTTGAATCCCATTTTGCATCGCCCTGGATTCAGCATTGAAATCAATACAGAACTTCAGAACTCCATCTCCCGTATCCCCAAAACCTCCAAAACCACGTCCGATCCGTTTCTCTTCCCTTCCCATCCGGTCACGAGTTTCTCCCGCATACCGACATATGCAAACGTATCAGAGGCACAAATCCATTTCATGAACGTCAACAGAGATCCATTAATCTAATGTTAACACTCGCTGTTTGTAGACCCCAGGACCAGAAACAGTAGGAAACAGGACAGTAAAAAATACAACACTTTGCTACTTCTTGCTACCATTACCGCCGACATCCGAACGTGACGGCCAGCAACACCTTTGTCCGAGCCAGGAGTCGTCAGGGGAGCAGAGAACTGTGAAAGGGTCGAGAGAAATCGTGTGATGTGAGGAGGAGAGTTGGATGGAGAGAGAGGGAGAGGGATGTAGGAGGTTGGTAGGACTTGTTGGGAATTGTGGGAGAAAGGTAGGAATTACTAAGGTCAGTATGGAGTCAGGTTGGGAAAGATGAATACAGAGTTAGTGATTAGAAAAGATAGGATCTAAAGAAAGCGAACTTTTTCTGTACATCCATTGATAATATATAAGCTAATAAGTCAGGGTATATACTACAGTATTGCTATAATCTCAATCTTGTTAAAATCTTTTATAATTTCAGCGAATACTTTCAATAAGGCAGGGTATATACCATAGTATTGTTTTAAGACAATGAATTCTCAATAAAATATACACAGCTTATATTGCATCTCGATGATTTCAGCGAATCTTTTCCCACTCTCGATGGCAAAATTCGTGCCTCCAGTTGAGTTTAGTTTGAAGTCCGGTACCGACCATCGGTAGCCACTGTATGTACGACATACGCAAACGGAGGAGTGGGAGGAGAACACGAAAAGCTGCTTTAGGCAACAAGTTTCTCCCAGAAGCGCGACGCTGACAAATGGTCGCCATGTCCTGCTGCTCCTGGGTGGTCATTTGTTAGCACCACTGTGCATGGTGATTTGTGTGCTGCATTCGATCTTGTTGTTGCAGTTGTTCCCGTTTGCCCCAGGCGGAATCTCAAAGAGTTTCTGGTCTTTTGTGCCGTATTGTTGTTCTTGTTAGAGATGCCGTGTTGCGTTCATTTATCGTTGTGCTTCTTGTTGTAACGATCATATATGATAAATATTGTTTGAACTGTCGGCGATGTAGGAGTTTTAGGTGTAAACGATATGGGGAGATAAAAAAACCGCGTACACTGGGAGAAAATTCTGAATTCCTCACACAATTTAATCATATAGTTTTGGTTGTCTGCAACAAGGTTCTCCTGAAGTCATCGTCTATTAAATTTGTGTGGGTTTTCTCCTCGATTCCCTTTCCCCTTTTCGTTGTCTTCCTTCACCCTCGGTTCGGTGGCTCCAGACTCCAGTGATGATGGATTTAAGATACGTGTCTGAAGTGGCGTTTAAGGAGCCCAACAACAACGAGCAGCGCAACAAAGGTAGCAACAACAACAACAACGGCACGCAGAACAATACCGACAATGAAACTCCTTCAACATATGCATGGGTGTTTGTGTGTGTGTGTTTGTCTTCATCTGATTGTATATCAGTTACTTCGTGAGATGTCGGTCTCTTCTTCTTCTTCCCTCTCATCTCTTCTATTTGTCTCTTGTCTTCTTGCCTCTTGTTTTCGCTCGTGTCTCCTCTCGTCCCTCATGGTCGCGGTTCTTCTGGTCGTCCGTCCGTCACTCTCTTCAACCTGGATCTCCTTCGGTTTATCTCGGCGCTCCAATTGTCTCTGGCTTTCTTCGATCTCTGCACCCTCGTCTTCGGAGTCGTCCTTCAGTCTCAGAACCCTTCTCCGCCTCTCGTCTCCCTCAGTCCTTCACCTTCCTCGCCGCTCTCTCTACCTCTATGTCCGTCTTTCCGTCCCGATTGCGAAGCTCATTAATCCTCAATACATGCAGCGGGTCCTTTGGAAATTGCAAAAGTTTCTCTCCTCCATCAGCATTGTTGTAATTGTCCCTGTTGTTGCTGTTTACATCACGCCCGTTCCCCACTTCCTCATCACCAACACCATCGTCGTCCTTCCGTCCCGTGCCATCCACAGCCCGTGATGAATTACGTTACGTCACGTTAAGTTGCGTTATGATTTGCATACGCAAAACGTTGAACTCTTGCGGTTGCCGATGTCAACTGCGTGTGTTGGGAGAATCCTTAAAGATCCTTCTGAGATTCGGCTGATGAATGATTGTGTTTAATTTTTAAACATTGCGATTTTTTATCGCATGCGAGATAAATATTCGGCACGCTCTTATCGCACGAGACAGAAGCGTGTGAGAGTCTGGGAGAGAAGCGAAAAGCGAGTGAGGAGGACGAGAGAGGGGTGAGAGCAGGACTCGGTTTATTTGCCGACCATTCAATCACAACCTTTCGGCATCACGTTCGGCCCCTGCCCTTCGTTCCACGGCTCATTTGGATCGTGGGGCTGGCGATGGAACTTTTATTTGTCTGAAATTTGGCGCAAATTAATGTAAATATAAATAAATTGCGAGACGGGATTTTCAAATCGTTCAAATCGAGGATGAGACCGAGACGCTTTTCTCGAATATGTCACGTACCACGACGACGATTCCTCACCGCGAGCTGATTTTTCTTCTCCTACTTCTTCTGCGCCTTCACCACCTCGAGGAGTCGAGAGAAATTAATTGAATAATTTAGTGAAGTTTATGTGAGGGCTCTGGGGACATTTCGTGACGAGTCGAAGTTCTTGGTGAGGAATTTTGAGATTTGAAAATTTTAAGTGTTTTTAATAGACATTTTTTTCCTTTCTATTGCTCTCTCATGTTATCTCCTCTTTAATATCCAAAGTTCTTTTATTTCCATAATTTTCCAATCTCATAGTCTTCGATCTCCATAGTTTTCTCTTCCCCTCATCTCCGGTTCTTCGTCCTCGGCCGACGAGTGTGAAAATGATTGCGGTCAACCCGGTCAAAGGTCCTTCGGGCCGCAGACGACGGTGCTGTTGGACGTCAGGCCAACAACAACAACGAAGACCGCACCACAAAAACACATGTCATTTATTTTGCTGTCCCCGAATCCGAATCTGCTCTCGCACACACTCGGGCTGACACACGAGTGCCGACGATGGGGTGTGATTTATGCGAAGGTCGTCGCCAAGTCCTTGGCGAAATCTCGACAGCGGAAGTGGAGGCTTTTTGTCCTGTTGTTAACATGTCAGCAGGCTTGTTCGAGCCTTCTGGCCTTCATGTTGGTCGGCGGCATAATTAATAATATCCTTTTCGGAAAAGGACATCGCGTCCTTCGCATATAATTCATCGGAGCAGGCTTCGATTCCCAGCTCGAATTTCGGAAAGCGGGCGCAAACAGCTTGGGCTGAGGTCCTGCCGACAGGACCGCGAGCGAGTGGGTGGGACTTTTTTGTCGCTGTCGCTTTGTTTTTGAAAACCTTTCTGTTGACTTGCAAATTTGTCGTCGTCCTGTCGAAAAAATTGGCATTTTAAGGGATTGTCCTCTCTCTAAAGCTGGACGTTTTAAAGGATATTCGGCTTAAGCAAATCCTGGTGTATTTTCTTTTCTCTCTCCCCTGCCTTTCGCCCCCTCTGCTTTTGGGTAGTCGCGAAACGTCTCGATTTGGCTGCGAATTTGCGCGATGTGACTGCAACACGTCCAGGGGACGCGAGTCCAGGACCCGGCCAAGGAGGTCGAGACACGCTCGAGGACACACCGGGAGGGAGTGCTCGGTGCAACCGACAAATGTTGCGACGACTCCCCAGCATTATCAGGGGGCGTCCTGCGGTTGTTGTTGCTGCTGCTGCTGCTGCTCACGCGAAGTACGAGCGCGAGTCGGGTTCATGCAAAATGCAGGCGATACAAAGGACTTGAGCCAGCCCAGCCAGGATACACTTTGTGGCCCCGAATGCATATAAATTATGCAAAGTTCTCTCGTGCTCCTCCGCAAACACAAGCCGTTTACGCTGCCTGGAATTGAAATGTCCCAAAAATAAAATAAAAATTCAACAAAAGTTTAAAGTGAAATAGAAAATTTAAATTCAACTACGCATGTTCGATCGCTCCGTTTGACGTCCTCGCCGCGACTCCCTTCGCTCGTAATTAATATTCTATTCAGCCAACTATCCGTCGCTCTGACTGCCTATTTCGACTTCCCCCTTTCGTCTCCATCCCTCTCTTATCCTGATCCTGTCGCAGCATCCTTTCCTTTCGCCATCTGATCTCAGGTAAATTCCCTATGCAAATTAGTTTTCCTCTCTCGTAATTTATTCAAATTCAATACACGGTTTTTTGTGAGTGGCAGCTGCGTCACAGGATCAGCGCCACAGGATCGGTCAGGCGGCAGGATCTCGGCGCGTTTTGTTTGCTCGCCAGATCGAATAAAACCTCAATGAACGTTGAAATTGAGTTCGTGGCAACCTCAGTTTGAGTTGGATCGCTTTTCCGAAAGGATGTCCCGGATCGTACCCTGAGGATCGTTTGATCTCAGAGCCGAAATTTGTTCGGTCCTATTTAGAAGTTATTTTTACACACTATGATGTTTTCAAACCGAAGCACCGATGTCCCAATCAAGCTGATTATTCTTTCCGCAATTGAATAATAATTTCCTTTCATAAAGAACTGAACATAAATTACTTCTCTAATAATCCCGTTGTTTTGAAAAGCACAATTTCCTGATCTGAAGCTCAGTCGATTATCCTGAAATGTCGCATTTTTCCACCCAAAAATATCCCAAATGTCAACTCATTTCCCTCCGATAATGAACCCAAGACAGAGGCTTATCTCAGAGGCGGCCCACCGAGTGTCCGCGAAAATGTATGAACGCCATTTTCCTCTCAGCCCGATTGCTTTCCCATCGCGGGCCGGGAGGAAAATCCCGACGGAAGCTCCGGAAAAAGCCCCAAGATGAGGCCAATAGATGGATAGATAGCGAACGTGGGTCATGGGCTGTGACCCTGGGCAGGGAGGGACGGAGAGTGGGGCGAAGCATTCAAAAGGCCAATAAAAATCAATGGCCAGCGTAGAGTTTATAACGATAATGAAGAGAAATTTGCATTTCTAGAAGAAAATAAATAAAATAAAGAATGAGAACCCGGCACAAAGAAAAAACACCCAAGTAAATACATTTGAGACGACCGTTGGAGACGTTCGGGGGACGGACGGAAGGACGGATATCGATGAGCGAGGGTGGGCCGCATGTCATCGACAGGACATTCAATTCAAGTGAGGAAGTTGGGGATCTTTCGGCGTTTTTTTATGGCCGCGGACAGTTCGTGAAGCGAGGACATTCGAAGGCAATCGCAAACGAACGCAAGGACGACCGGCCAACAAATGGGTGTCGTAGAAATATTAGAAAAATGGCGACAGAAGGCGAAGGAAATGAATGGGAGAAGGGGAGAAAATTCTTTGGTAAATAATAATAAACATTGGCGATAGCGCGTTTTTATGGCCTATTTTTTCAATTTCGAACACCAAGGACCACGATTGCGTTCACTCAAGTGGCAACGGGCAACTGGCACAGGACGCTGAATACAGTTCGGAAATTTATGGCCAAATATTAAAAAAGGCACCAAATATTGAATTTCACCATTTTTAGAAGCGGCTACAACAACATGAAGACCGAGACGAATACCCATAGTTCGGGTATGACGAAAGGACATATTCGAATTATGGCCATAGGCCGCGACATGACATCATCCCCGAGGATGCAGATGCAGATCAGTTCGGAATCTTCACATCCCTCACTCGACAGAAAACCAAAAACACACCCTCGTCCTCCTCCCACTCCTACTCCACCAACAACAGCGATGGCAACATCTTCGATTTATGGCGTATTTAGAACAGTGGCAGTGGAGAGACAGAGGAGGGAAACGAGACTGAAAATCGAGTTAAATCCTTTACGTGTGCTGAGCTGGGGAAACCAAACATCGACAGGACCTCTTGCAGGGTGGCTGCACATGCAATTTATCATATCGCGGATATTTCAAGGATATGCGTCGCCACACATCGCGCCGCCGCCGCCACCGCCGCCGCCCGCCCGGGGTGGGAAGTCAGTGGCCCGAGGGTAGGGAACACATTCGCGTCCGCGGGCCCAACCGCCAGGGGTTCGCTAAGCAAATGTGGGTTGAAATTATGGAGCCGGAATAAATTGGATTAGTTCAAGTAGACGCCATTTTGAACCACACACAGCGGCGGCGGGAGTGGGCCGAGAGCGAAGCGAAGGAAGCAGGGAGCAAAAATAAATTAGATAAAGCCGGGTGCTTGGAGACCTCGGGAGCCAGAGGCATCTCATAAGAAGGATTCTCCTGGTCCATGTTATTAAGAAGGATTTGCAGGATTCTCTGTTGGACCTCAATCGACTTCATCTTTTGTGAAAATCCCTTCTTTCCCTAACGTTTCACTATCTCCTCTGGAAAGTTCTCTTCCGTCTGAGTGAATATAGTTTTCAATACATGTTGGTCCTCGAGTGTTGCTTTCGGGAAGTCAAACTGATTTCCAATTTGGACTCCAGCATCCTCTCATTTGCATATGAATGTCCTGTCGGTACCACCTTTCCTTTCACTCGTCATTTCACATTCACATTCATATGTCATATTCATTGCTCTGAATGGAACCAACTGTTTCTGTTGGTACGTTTTTGGAAAATGCAAATTTCGTAATTTTTATCATAGGATTTCGCAGATGTTTCGTTTGTAGGGATGCTGCATGTGGAGTTTCGGAATGGTGATGATTTTTCGGACTACCGACAGTTCGTTAGGGTTCAGCTGGAGCGCCAGGAATCGATTCGTAGAGAGGTTTTCAATGAGGTCCTGGAGGAAGAGTTTCGCCGATAGGTTGAATTGCCGTCGGCGGAAGTGAGGTGGATTTTCATAACGGACATGCCAGGATTCTCACTAGTGGGCGGACTCAAACGAGTGGTGTTGGGAGTGTTTGGTTTTTCAATTTGTGGAAATGAGTGGAACATTTTCGGACTTATGGAATAGTAAAATTCTCATATGTCCGACTGTTGGAACCATAACGAACTCTTATCAGGAATCTAATAAAGAGAAATTTAAGTTTTGAAAGGCAAATGATACCGCCATAATAATTCCTGCTAAGAAGATTTTCGTCAGAAACACCAGGGTTACAATTAGGGGATTCACTAGGCAATGCGATTTTTCCTTTTGTCCTTTTGGTCCCTCTCCACCTCACCTTCGCAATAGCGTCCCCAGGGAAGTGGCTTCAGTTTGTCAATTTCTTTACTGGCCTCAAAAACAGTCGCAGGCGATTGGGATTCCGCGAAGAAGAGACATGTCCTTAGGGAGGAGAGGCCACAGTACACAACGACTTGCTACAGCTCCCCCTCTAACCCTTTCCCCAGCGAGGTGGACCATTTTTCGTCAAGTAATTGGGGAAAATCCCGACGGTGGGAGGAGACGAATGAATGGCCCGCGAAGACCCACATCTGCGACACGGGGCGAGAGGCCGCTAAAAGGATTCCATTTTGCGAAGGACGAACACGGCGAGCGCGAGCCACATCAAAGCGGGAGGGAGGCGGGCAAAAGCGAAGTGAAAGAGGGCGACTGGGGAGGGAGGGAAATTACGCACAACCCTTTCGCGGCATGTTAGTGTTGCCATGTTAGCTCGCCGAATCATGGGCACATAAAACGCACGCAACTTCTACATAAGCCTCTGTATATGGCGGCCCAGTACATGCCCGGGCAGAGATAAATACGCAGCGTGAGTGAGCGTGTGTGTCAGAGAGAGAGAGATGGAGATGGAGAGAGAGCGAGCGAGTACATTATGTGGCTGGCGGCGAATTTTCGCACTTTTATCCACGCACATTTCTCCGCCAAAGGGTTGAAATCAGCGCAACGCAGTGTGCGTGACGCAACCCCTGGCGGCGTTGCCAGACCCGTAGCCAGATCCGGACCCGGACCCGGACCCGGACCCCGAGCCAGGCGACAGGGCGCGCGATTCGCCGCTACGCGTGCCGGCGGAAGGATGAGCCGGGCTCCTGGGTATGGGCAGATGACACCGCGCCTGTGGGTGGTCCCTGGCCGGGGTGGAGTGTCTTCTTCTTCTTCTTGTTCGAGAGAGAGAGAGAGAGGGGTGGGCGGCGGTGGGGGTGGTTGGAAGTTGGAACTTGGGCCTCGGTCTTCGGGCCTTGGGCCGCGGTTCCCGGTCTTCGCTGCCATTATGTTTTATTATTCGCCGGATTTTCCATTAGGCTTCATTGTCGGGCCCAAGCGATCTCTTTCTCTTTCAAGCCGTTCGCCCGCTCGTGGTCGCCGCGCCGCGCCTCGCCTCGTCTCGGACGCACTCATTTCATCCATTTTGATTTTCCAACTCACGGCTTTCATTTTCCTCCTCCGAGTTCTTGTGGGTTTTCTTTTAATTTTTCCTCTTAAATTGTGTACAATTTTTTTGTCGTGGCATGACGTTGTTGTTGTGGTTGTTGTGGCATGACTTTGTTGTTTTTGTCGTGGCATGACGTTGTTGTTGCTGCTGCTGCTGCTGTGGCTTTGGGTCCAAAGTTTCTCGCACTCGAGTGCGTAATTTCGCCAGCATCCTTGCGACGCCCCCTCCGCCGTCCCGCCCCCGGCCCCCGATTCCGAGGCTGCCGCCGCATGCATTTCTTATTAAAATAAATATGAGCCGCTTACGGTCCAAGACCGCGACCAAGACCGGCTCGCGGATTTATTTCCGCGAAATTCCTGGCAACGCATTAAAAATAATTGAGCGCATCTTCAGTGGTTCGCGTTTTCCTCCACTCCTCCACTTCTCCATTTTCCTCCATTTCCCGTGGTCGCGGTTTTCCTTTGCTCGTGATCTCGAGGGATTTTGGGGAATTTTTAATCATGTGCCTCCAGTCGTGGGCGGCGCTGAGAGGGCGGGGCAGGCGGCTTTCAGAAACTATACTAGAGTCATATTTTTATTTCAACATTTATCTTAGTAGCTGGAAAAAACTCTGTTAAATTGTGTCTATTTCTAATTCATCTTTGGTCATTATAATATTTGAATCAGTTTAGTATTTTTTATATATAAATTAAAATCATTCTCTACTTGATTTATAATTGATATATCTCAAATAAAATCATTCTCACTAATCATGTCATACTACATTTGTATTAATTTTTTCTTAAATGCATCAAATAAATCTTTGATCCGAGGTCATAATTTCATAAAATTATAATAAAATAAATTTTCGAATTTTATAATGAAAAATCTTACAAAATCATAAGATTCGGAGCGTTCTCTCGTTTTGTCTGAGAAAGAATTTCCCATTAAATTGTTAATGAATATTTTTTCTTCAACAAAATTCAATTATATTTTTCATATCATCGTTTAGAAACCACCAGAAATTTTTTTTGAAAATTTCGCGTCTGGCCGGAAATTAAGAAAGATGACAATTATAAATGCGAGAATGTTTTCGTGGAAAACCCATCAAAATCCAGCCACATTTTCCCAATTTTTCGAGACAGAGTCTTCTTCTTCTTTTTCGTGATGGTGGCGGATTTAAATGGGAAGTAAGGATAATTGCTCGCCAGGACGAGCCAGGACCAGGGACATAAAACCAACTGGCTACAAAAGTGCAGCCGGCTCGCGTCTGGCGGCGACAGGGGACGAATTATTTTGATCTCATGCCAACGGCAATAAGAACAGCAACAATTACAACAACAACATCGTCGACAATTACAACAACAAGAGGGACAACAGCAATTACAACAAAAATAATAGAACAGCACCCAACAACAATGAGAACTAAATGATGAAAAACGAAAAACGTAAAACGCAAAAAATCCCCCAAAAAGTGCGTATTTACAGAGAGTCCGGAAGGATGAGGGGGGTGCGGATGAGGAGGATGAGGAGGATGAGGAGGAGGATGAGGATGGCGGAAGAATAATTTATTCAGCAGCGGCAACTCTGGCCGAAGCCGATGATTGCGTCGGACGGCGCTGTCGAAGTCGTGCCTCTCGCTCCCACCCACAGAGGGCCAAGAGCGCGATTGTGTGTGCGTGTGCGTGTGTTGAGAAAACTCATTTCTCGCAGACGCCACTCACACGAACACATCGTCGACCCACGCACTCGCCTACACACACCCTCGCTCTCTGGCTCTCGGGATCATTTAATGGACTCGAAAGTTGGCCGCCGCCGCTGCCGCCGCCGCCTCCTCCTCGACAAGCGAACCTTTTTCGTCCTTTTCCTCCTGTTTCTGCGATAAAAATTAAAAAAATTCCCCCGTCACGCGGTGTCCGTGGACGCGGGGAGGGCGGCAGGACCTCGGCTGGGCATTAATTTTTCGTCCTGGCGACGCACCCTCGCGCAACGCATGCCGAGGATGCGTGTGCGTGAATGAGAAGAGGACGAATCAGTGTGTGGGTGTGTGTGTGTGTGGGTGGACGAAGGATATTTGCTCATTAGCCAAAAACAAAGTTGGGAAAAGTTTTCATCTTCCTCCGCCTCGTCCTCCTCTTCGTCCGCTTTCTTTGTCCTTCGGCCGTGTTCTTTTGCTCCTTCAGACGCTGGGTTTCCGCTTCCGCTTTGTTCAGATGCCATTTGTATTTGTCGTTGTTTTTGTTCTTGTTGTTGGGCGACGCATTTCTCCGTTTTTTTCTTTGTTGTTGTTGTTATTTTTAAATAAGGCGTTTTTTCGGGCATGTGAGCGAGTGTGGGGCGCGTGTTTGTTGTGAGGATTTCACGTAACAGGGTCTGGAGAAAAACTCACTTGATTCTTAGTAAGTTGATCCCCGAAAAAAAGAGAACAAATTCCGTAGTTAATGCGAGGAAAAGGTTCGATTTTATGGAAAATTTCCCTCGTCTTCGGAGTCACCCTGTTCGCAAGTGATTTCGCTTTCTTAAGACGCTCAGCCCGGCTTCCACTCGACTGCCTCACATTTGCATGCATCCCACTGTGTGTGTGTGTGTTGACGATTTCGTCCCACACACACACACACACACACACAGACGGACACACCAACGCAGAGTCACCCACACGAACATAAAAATTCTCATTAATTTTTCGTCCTTGTTTTCGTTGATTTCATTCAAAAATTCGCTGACTGTACTTTTTCCCCACTCCCTCGCTTCATCTCCCTCTTTCTCACACCCAGCAGCCACTCTCCTTTTCTCTCTCCCTCTCCCTCTATCTTCCTCTCCTGCTCTTTCTCCACTTCCCCATCTCTCTCGCCTTCTCAGCTCAAGACATTCGCCGTCCGCTGTCGGGCAAATGAGCGCACAGTGGGGCGAACGTGACTGCCGTGGTGAACGATGGAATTTCGTGGTTGTCGTCCCACTGTGCGGCCGTCTCTAGCGACGGCAGCAACCCGCGTGGACCGTCTTCGCAGGCGACATCGATGAAAAAATCCCTAATGATGATTAAAGAAACCAACCAAACAGGAAAATAAGGAAAAAAAATCCCGCTTGACGAGCAGGGGGAAGAACAAAACGAAAAATTCCCTCTTGCTTGGAAAATCCTACACTTGGCAGTTCTTATGAGTTATTGTTCTGTCCTCTCCCTCTCCCCCTCTCTCTACCCACTGACCGTCTCTTTCTCTTTTCTCCAGCTTGAAGTTCCACGGCTCGCAGGACATCGCTCCAATCAGACCGCCGTCTGGTCAAATTCCCGCTTCCTCTTCCACTTCCTCTGACTCGCATTTTTCTTGTAGGATTCCTTGATTTTCTTAGAAATTAAGACCGGAAGCTGGACGAGCGAGGACCAGAACACAAAAGAAGGGCTGAGGACAAGGAAGAAGATGAATTGCGGAGCACCGCCAACGAGCTGGGCTCGATTTTTATTTCCATTAAACGTTCGCATTGCTTAACGCGAGACGGATTTGTCGGAATATTTGCGAGGGATTTGAAAGTTCGAAAAAAACTCTCCCAAGTCAAAAATGAAAACCGATTATCTCCGGAGCTCGTCGTCCTGCCCGCCCTGCTCGACTCGGTCAATCGCTCAAATTATGCTGCCTCCTAATTATGATCCTTGTTAAGTCGACTGCGCTCATTATCCTGGCCCTCGTCCGCGTCCCGGCCGCCTCCCCTGGGCGCGCGACCCTCCAGCGGTCATCGTGGTCATCGCGGTCCAGGGGAATCGCCGCCAATTAGGCGTGTCCTGAATTATCCTGTTGCACGCGTCGATCCCCGTGACCGAGGCGGCAACAATGAGGACAGTTGGGAAAACAACGCCAGGGGCCACAAAGGCAGTGATAATAACAAAAACAATAACAACAACAAGGATGACAATAAAATGAACAACAGCAAAAACTACAACAACAAACAACAACAATTGCCTCGCAATTTTCTCCCTAACTGACCGCCGGTCATCGTCCGCTCGCAGGGAGGGCGGCGCGCGTGCGTCCAGGGGTTGCGGCCTCGCCTCCTCCTCCTCCTCCTTGTCCTCGTCCTCGTCCTGGTTCTCGTGTTGTCGTGTCCTGTCCGGTCCCCTCCCTCGGTCCGTCCGTCTGTCCTTCGAGGCGCGACTCGAATCGCCTCGCGTCGACACTAATGAGGACATGATTTTTATTTAAATTTGATTGTTTGCACTCGCCCTTACTGGCGACCACTTCACGAGCGAGGGGTTCCGTGGCCTCTTGACTGGCGCCGAGGGGAGGGCGAGGATGGACAGGACGAGGGAAGGCGACTGGACAGCGGTCAGCGAGGGGCGGCCGTGACGGACGATCACTTAAGCAGTGCGGCGGACGGCGCCGACTCTTGGCAGAGCCAGCCAGGAACCTGATTCAGGGACTCCAGCGATTCCAGCTCGACCTTCATTGGCGAACTTGGGCAAACGACTCATGGTGACACGTTGTAAATGGGAGTAGCAAATGGAACTCGCTCGCGCCACGTTCGACGCCCGACGCAGCCGACGCTCCTTCGCCGGGATTTCATTGGACCTCGTTTCGTTCCGGGTTTTTGGCTCACAATCCGGAAGCGTTTCGGCGCAGTTGGACTCGAGCTGATTTGCATAATTGACGGCGCGCAGTTGCCTCCATTCGCCACGCACGCACACGAACACAACACACTCACGCACACACTTGGCTGGCTCGCAAGTGGGGTGAGAGGTCGGTTTTTTCTCTAACTCGGTGCAGAGCTGAGGGAAGCAAAAAATGTTCCCTTATTTTTGAATTTTTTCCCGTATTCAGGCACTCGACTCGATCCCATGTGAGTGGCTGCGAGTTGCCCTGGTGTCCGTCCGTCCGTTCGCGAGGATTCGTCGCTGTATTAGTGAGTTCATTAAGACGCCGTGAGGCAGACGAAGACTTGCCGTGGGATTCTCAAGACCTCTACACTAGCTCTGGGGAGCATCGGCGAAAGTATCTCGAAGCCATCTCGAGTTCGAGTCCCAGGCCTGTGTCGGCGAGCGTGCGTGGCTCGTTTGCACACACTAGTGAAGCGGCTGCCGCTTGATTTACACGTGTAGCGGCGGGCTAGGGTTGCCAGACGGCAGCTGATGTTTGGATGAAATGAAAAAACAAAACAAAACAAAAAAAGAAAATCGACAAAAAATGTATTTAAATATCCTTCGGATCCCTTTTGACTCCAGACAGTTGCGACCGCGCCCTCGAATTCGCTTCTTTTTTTTATTCTGCACTCTCTTTCCTTCCCGCCCTCCTCCGGAGCTCGCCGCACGCTGCGATGATTAATGAGCATCTCGCGGATTCGCCGCTCGTGTATCTGCGTATCTGCAACTGCTCCTGCTCCTGCTTCTGCTCCGGCTACCGCGTGTATCTGGGAAGTAAGTTTTGCAATCAGTCGCGATTTCGGTTCAACTTCCTTTTTTCGCTTCTGCCCAGCACGAAATGAGTTTTTGCCCCGGACGCCCGACATTGTGTATCTAAGAGATGCAATTAGCCAGCAGTCGTATCTGCGAATGAAGAGTCTCGGACTCTGAGACGGCAGACAAAGGAAATTCCCGATAAATAAATATGACAGAGCAACGGATGGGAGGGAGAGAGGGGGAGGGAGAGAGGGGGAGGGAGAGCGAGCGAGAGATGGAAAGGTGAGAGAAGATGATGGAATTGAGCCGGAAAGCGAGGGAATGAAAAATCGAATCCCGTCCGAGGGGCGTCCGTGCTCGGAAGAAACTTAGCGGATTAAATGCCGCCATCTAACGGGATGAATATTAATGATTTTCCATTCCCCTCGAACCTCCCTTCTCTCTCTCCATCTCCCTCTCTCCTCGTCCTCCTCTGCCCCTGCCCGCCCTCGGTTCTTCCTTCATCCTCCTTTGTTGGCCTTCGCTCGTCCCCGCTCGCCTCGTTCGAAATTCTTGAAATCATAAATTCCGAATTTCCCAAACAGAGGGAGAGAGAGAGGGAGAAGGATCCAATAAGGAGCTCTTCTTCTTCTTCGTCCCTTCGCCGCCTGCAGTTTGTGTTGTTTTTGCCGCTCCGATCTCGCGACCTCCGCCCTTTGCTCGATGATGGGTGACAACGACTGACGACGGCGGTGGAGGAGGAGGAGGAGGAGGGGGTGGAAGGACGGAATCCTCTTTGCCTCTCCTTCCCTCCGTCCATCTTGAGCTGAAGCCAGAGCCGGATGTCCAGGCTCGAGAGAGTGAGAGAGCGATATCGAAAAAGTAATGAATTTGACGTTCGAATGATTTTTTCCTTCAGCTCTGACGAGTTTTTTCCAGTTGCTTCTGGCCGCCGTGATGTTTGTTGTTGTGTTGTTTACTGTTATTGCTCCTGGATCGATATTGTAATTCGGCAGTGGTTGCTGTTGTTGTTGTCTTGTCGTTGTTGTTGTCCTTGTTGCTGTAACAGCCGTGTGTTCGACGTGTCATCTGGTTAAGCTCTAAATATTAATGATTCCGCAAATTGTTTGTAGTGTTTTCTCCACAGCCATCTTTCCCTGTTTCTCTCTATTTCTCTCTCTACCTCTCCCTCTCCCCCTCTCTATGCCTCTCTACCACCTTTTCCCTCCCTCTCCCTATCATTTGCTCCTCCTCCTGGGCTTCCGAAAACAACGGAAATTTGCATGGCCTGCGATTTCTGACACGAATCCCTACAAAACCCAGGATCCTTCCTTCCATCCCACCATCCTTCTATCCTTCCACCCGTTGTTGTATACATAGATTTTTTTGGTGTCACGCATGGCATGGAATGGAATTTTGGAAAATTCCTTCCTGCCAAATGGCTTCGCCCGAAACAAGGACTCGGCATCTAAGGATCTGCTTAGGATTAGGATGGTAATGATGAAAACAAATGGATTTCGCGTTGAAGCGAGACGAAATGATGATTTTGAGACGACTGGGAAGAGAATTGGATGTGGTTTAGGAATTGAAAAAAATATCGGAACATCAAAACCTACCTATATTTTTTTGTTTAATCTCTGATTTTGTGAGAAAAAATTGCGATCGCAAGAAATCCATCCAACGAAACTTGCCCTAAAACACGACCGAGTTTCTCGACCGCAGTTCATTAAAATTATACAAAACTCTCGCGATACCCCTACCCCATCGAGACAAACTAAACAGGGAAGGAATGAAAGAGAGAGAGAGTGGGAATGTGGGAGGGAGAAGGGCGAGCGATATTATAGAAATCACGCATTTCCGGTATGTGAGGGCGGCATCCGTTTCCGGCCGCCGCGACTGGACATGCGTCAGGTTCCTGCGTCATTTGCGGCGACAAGAAACGAAAATGACTTTTTAATATGCGACACCCTCGTGGAGCGAAAGAGAAGGCAACTCAGGGTAGGGGGAGTGAAAAAGACGGCGAGAGAACGAGATCAAGATAGAGAAAGTGCGAGTGCCAGATAGAGAGAGAGAGAGAGCGAGAGAGTCGCTAATTTACGACGCCGCATACGAGGTCGCCGTGGAATTTGAATATTTTCCACATTTCGTCGGGAAAATGACCCAGAAACCCAACAACAACAACAACAACAGCAAGACCAAGGAGCATTTGGAAAATTCGGCGCTATCAGTGCTGCCAAGTTCGTGGCCGGCTCGTGGCGCGCCGCGCCCGGAAACGGCATGTGAGGAGTTGGGAGAGGAGAAAAGGAAAGTCATGTAACGAGAAGCAGAGAAAGAAGTCCACATTACAAGTGGAGCTCGGTGGAGGCGAGAGAGAGACAGAGAGAGAGAAGCGGCGGAGGAGGTGGTGAGGGTTGTGGGCGAGGGCGCCGTGTAATGGCGGAAGTCGCCGGTGGTCGAGCGGATGTGATTAGGAACCATTAGGCAGGCGAACACATGAGTCCGGCCGCGGGTGGGAGGAGCGAATGACGGAAATTTCGTTTCGAATGGTGGAGAGGTGGTCGCGAAGCGAACAGAAGCGGTTGTGGACAGGAGCGAGAGTGAAATGAGGGAGAGAAGGAAGTGAATTCGCAGCCCGAGGCCTTGCAGGAGCTTGCAGGGAAACTCGAATTATTCCTTAGATTCTTCGTGGGTTGAGAATTCACATCATGGTCGCGAGGAAGGCGAGTCTCATCTCGAAAAGAGTGAACGCAAAACTCTCTGGTCGCGCCGAGAGGTGGGGGTGGCGACGTCAGGGTCTCAGCCGAGGCCGAGTGTGGCTCGGGAACCCCATAATTAATGCTCGACACTCGATGGACGCACGCACACACACACGTCCCCCTCCTCCACCTCCCCTCTAATGACCACTGGGTTTCCTAGTGATTGTGAGGGCGTTCGTGTTAAACTCTCCACCGACACATTTGCATAACTCGGACCTTGATGCGAAGCGAGACCATAATGAAATAAAATAAAATTAAAGTCAACTCATGTTATGTCAAGTTTCGTGGTTGTTGGTGGTGTTTTTGCTGCTGGTGTCGTTGCCGGTGTTGGCGCCGTGTTACCCGTTTTTATCCTTGTCATTATCCTGGCACGTAAATTAGTTTCTGATGCAAATCGGAAGCTAGTTAACAAATTTTCGCTGTTCCCCGGCCGGTTCTTGGCCTGCGTTTTATGGTTTGTGGGTTGTGGGTTGTCGTCGGCAGGTGTGGGGCGGCTCCAGGTCGGGTGGCGGCGGTCAAGGGTCGCTGGGGTCAGGCGGAGATTTCGGGACGATAACGTAATGTGACAGACACACACATGCGAGTCGCGCCGAGGACTTCCGCGGGAGTTGGAAGGAGGTTTTTCCTTCCGCACCAAATTTCGTCGTCCTGCAGCTGTTTCTCTTCCGACCTCCGTGACGCGAAGCTCGGGGCTTGTCCTCAGGACTCCCGGCGATTCCCACGTCCTCGAGCCCTGAGCGAATCCCTCAGTTCCTCCCTTCCTCCGCATCCTCCTCTCTGTACCGGAATTCTCTACGGCAGTTGAAGGGCGCAGGACCCTTGGATTCCCCTGCACGACCTCGGTCGAAAAATCGCATGTGCGAAAAATCAGCCCGCGGCCAACTTCGAAGGGCCGGGGAGGGGAAGAAGGAGGAGAAAAAATCAACCCTCGGCCGTCGTTCCTGACCTTCGCCTTGTTGGCCGCTCTCGAGGCGAACCGAGGCGAGCCGAGGCGACCCAGTTCGACGGAAGGGTCTCGACATCAACAAGTGAGCGATTCGGCTGAGGGAAGGACCGAAAATCAGACAGACGGACGGACGGACGGACGGAAGGACCAAAAACTTCCTTCCCTTCTGCCTCGCTATCTTTTCGCACAAGTCAAAGGATGCGAAATTGCATCGGGCTGCAATCGGGTGGTGAAATTATTGTTGTTGTTCTTGTAGTTGTTCTTGTTGTTATTCTTGTAAGTCTTCTTGTTGTTGTTCTTGTTGTTGTATTCGTTTAGCTTCTTCCCTTGTTGTTGCCGATTCTCACTTCCCCATTGTGGTTGTTGGTCCACGATGATGATTTCATTGTTGTTGTTGTTGTTATTATTGTTGTTCCTGTTAAACAACACTCGAATATCCTTTATTAGGCAATGTGCGATTTTGAACGCGAGAAGCCAACACAACAACAACAACAAGGGAGGAGGGCTGCAACCGCAACAACAATTCATTGGCCTGTTGCAGTTGTCGCATCCCTACATTCACATGCATATGCAGATTTTGTGCATTTTGCCAAAAATTTGCATAACAACAGGAAGGGAAAACAAAGAGGATGCAAAATAGGACGATGATGAATGGAAATTCATGGGGATATCGTTTTTCACACACACACACGCACACAAAGCTGTGAAAATGCATTTCATTCAACGGGTAAAGATGGGAGAGAAAAATATTGTACATGGGAGAGATAAAAATTGCATGCGAGAAATTTTAATAGCGTAAAGCATTTCAAGGGAAAATAGAATTATTAATCTAGAAAAAAAAGTAGTTTTTCAAGTTTTAAAATTAAAAACTCTCAATTGGATTAGTGCAATTAACTAGTGAAGGTCTGACCTTTTTTTCCCCCGGCAAGAGTCGTCAATCAACTCATGTTTTCATCCTTTGCAATGGTGGACGTCTGGATGGAGACCTCAAAGCACTCGGTGACAGAAGGAGGAGTCCACAGAGAGTCAGCGGAGCCACAGTGGATTCCCGCGAGAGGGAGACAGAGACAGCTCCTCAGCTCTTTACTCACTCCCTTTAAGCCCTACTCTATCGACCGCCGTCCAACGACGCCAAGCGACTTGCGGCGACTCACAAACACCTAATTCGAAATGCATTAATAGTCCAGCCGCGACAGGACGAAGGCGACGACGACAAAGACGAGGACGAAGGTGACGAGGACGCAAACGAGACGCCGACGAAGTCGCTCGCAACAGGACACGACAGCCGACAACGCCAACGACAGTTTCTGACAACTTTCGTTATGCGCCGCGGTCCCTCGGCCCACACCCGACCCTGCCGCCAGGTCCCTTCTCCCATCGCTCTCCTCATCCCCTGTCCGTCCTGCCCAGACCGCCCTCGTCTCGTCCTCCCCTTTCCCCGCCGCGTCCGTCCTCTTCCGACTTCCTCATTTACTCGACTTCCTTCGCTTTCCTGCCCCAGTCCCCTGTCCCTTGACTCCGCTCTCTCTCCTAGCAAGTGTATTCTCTCTCCATCACCTCCTCTTTCTCACTCCATTATGCCAAGGGCTGCTCCTCATCTTTCTTTCATCCTCCTCTCTCTCTCTCTCTCTCTCGGTCTCCCTCCACATCGACTCCGTCCACTGTCTCGAAGTTTTCTGAATGTCCTCCTACATGACGCCCTCTAGGCCTCCTCGTCCGCCACATCACTTCTTCCTCACCCAATCTTTCCCCTCTGCCCTTCCCTCCACTGTCCTTTTCCTTTCTTCCCCTTTCTTCTCCCTTTCCCATCATCATCTCCTGCTGCCCCCTTCTCTCGCACTTCCTTTGGTTCTTCTCGCGCCACCCTCTGCCGCTCCACCGCCAGCCGCCGCCATCCGCGGCCACCTGCCAGGACGACTTGAGTTTCTACAACTTCCTGTGTGTCCTGTTCGTCCTCGGCGTCCGCGTCGTCGTCCGTTCATTTCCCTCCCGCCGACGTCGCCCGCCCCGCCACATCCTTGCCGTAATCCCGGTCCCGAGGCGTCGCAAACCGCCGACTGCTGGACTCCAACCCAGCCATGCCCAGAGTCCAAGGAGGAGGCCGAAGGGAGGAAGAGAACGAGATGATGAGGACGAGGGCGAGAGCGAATGAAGAGAAGACGGTGAGAACGAAGGAGACGCCGCGAGGACGACAAAAATTTGTGCGTTTGTCTCAATTTTTATTCCGGCGGCAGCGCGCCTGACGACGGGAGCGAATTTTTCGAAATTAAGGATAACCGTCACAACCCACGGACACCCGAACGGACCACGTTGGCTGGATCGACGTCGGCTGGCCGGCTGCTGCTCGACTGCCTCGGCGTGTCCTGCGGAAGGTCCTTTGCATAACAACGAAGCAACAACATGAGGCCGGGCAGCAGAAGGAGAGAGGGTGAAAAAGGAAAACAAAAAACTTTTTAATGTGCTCCCCATCGAGGCCCGACCGGGACCGGCGGGAACGCGTGGGGTGTCGTCGACTTCAGCCTCGTTCTCGCCGTCGACGTCGCCGTCGTCGTCCACGTCGCTGGCGATGTCCTGGAGTATTTTATATTTTATAATTTTTACTTATTTGCCTGCCTCCGAGCCCGACCGAGCTGGGCTGGGTCGGCCCGGCAGGACGACGTGGGGGCTCCGGCCTGTCACGCCAATAAGAAACCCATCCGAATGTCCTGGCGGTGGATTCTGGAGTCCGTCCGTCTGTCCGTCTGTCGCTCTTTCGGTCTGCTCGGATAAATGGATGGCTGGCTGGGTGGAGGCTCTCGCGTGTCCTGCTTAACGTGCTGTCACTGGGCTGTGGATGCTGTTGTTGTAGTCCCGGTTGTTGTTGTTGTTGCTGTCGCAGTACCGTTGAACATGCCACCCATTTAATAATCATCCCCTGATCCCCGCGCACAGCGCCCGCTCTGGGAGTCATTTGTATGAGCCAAGGTGCAGGATTCGATCCTTACGCAAGGAAGGATTTCTTTTTGTTTCGTCCCCGTGCTTTTATTTTTTTCACTCTGCCTCCTCCCCCACCCCTTCTGGCGGGCACAGTGGGCTGAATGTGGAAACTGATCTACAAATTCGCATTCACTCCGTCGTGTGTCGAGTTCGGCCCACTGTGCGGCGTCCCAGGCTCCTCCGCAACACTTGGTCCTTTTAACGTTAATTTTTATTGCATGTAAATATCGCATCAGCGTCGGGATATCGGAGAGCGAGCCCGGCCAGTGGCGTCCAGGGACCGGGAGCGGGGAGCGGGTGCGGGGGCCGTCATGAGACACTGACTTCAGACCGGGTGGTGGAGGAACTTCGAGTCCTCCCGAGTCTGGCAGCTCGAGTCCCGGGCTGGTCTGGACCCGGCCTCAGCCGCACGTGAGGAGGCGCGGGCGGCGACGTCGTCATCATCGTGTTTACGATTTCCATTCGCGGCACGGGAAGAAGTGGACGGAAGACGAGAGGACGAGGACGAGGACGAGGGCGGGTGGTGGAGTGGAAATCCTTGCGATTGGTATGAGGATTTTAAGGATTAGTTTGGAAGCATGAGTGGGTTTCGCGAGGCATTCGTTGCCGGGATGGCGAGGGAAACGGAGAAAATTTCGTCATTTACATAGGAAATTTTATAAATGTTGGAAAATGCTTAATCAAGTGGAAGCGCGGCGGACGAGGACGAGGCACCGCATCCTTGGGGAGCTCCGGTCCTTCAGCCTGTACCAATCAGAAGTATGTACTATCGAAACCACTCGAGCCAGGGGAGGGAAGTTCGCAAATGAAGTCGAAAATGAAATGAAAAATTAAAATCGATGGCCGGATGAAGAGAAGAGACTAGGAAATATGTGGTGTGTGTGTGTTGGATTGTTGGACAGAAATGGATTGGCCTGCGCAGAGTTCACAAAAATATTGATCGAGAGGAATGGAGGCGGAGGGGAAGAAGAAGGGGAATAAAGGGAGAAGAAGAAGGATAAAGAGATAATTCAATATAGCAAAGGAATTTAATAAAATCGAGTTACTTAATCAAACGTACTTATTCGCAATGAGAACTCACTTAGAGTGTGAAGGATAAAGGAATTTATTTAATTTCTCCATCAGCCACTTTTTACGATTTAGTAAAATGTTCATTAAAAAATGATTTTCATCGTTTCCTCTTGCGGGGACAAATTGAAAACGTTCTTTCATCTAAGTGTTTTAAGTCCCTGTTTCATAAATCGTTCACTCCTTCCCCTAAGCCACCGGGCACCAGTTGAAGGCTTCATGCGAATCCAATAAGAACATCTTCCAATTCTCCAACAGTGGAGCGAATCTCCTCCCGTCTGCCTGCCGCGTGGAACTCGAGGGCTTTCGTCCGACCTCATCAAAGCGTCCCATCGAAGCCATCAATAAAACCGCCCATAAGGGCTCCAATATGGGATATATCAATTTAAATGGCCAATAACCAAAAAGTGAAACCTAAATCGTTTGCATTCGCGTTAACGTTAACGTTCACGTTCACGTTAGTTAATGCGATTATTGGGCGATTTATCTTGATGTGATTTAGGAATCGCATCTACGGCGAACACCATCCACTCATGTTGCATATTAAATTATTAATTTGCAATCATTAACTTCCCGGGGCCACGAACAACAGCCCAACCAACCACTGCCAACGCGCTCCCCGCACCTGGCCACGATCGGCCGGCCCGAGTCGGCGGATCGGTCAAGTGGATGGAAACCTGGCGTCGGCTCACGATGCCGTCGGCTCCTCGATCTCTTGGGCTTTGCCTTGATTGAAAATGCTGCTCCGTCTACTTGTTGTTGTGGTTCGCTCGTTCCTTCTAGGTGTTGTTGCTGTCGTAGGTATTGGCGTAGATCTTGTTGTAGTAGTCGCGGTAGAAGTTGCAGCAGTTGTTGTACTTGTACTTGGTCACTTTGTTGTTCCTTCGGCCAGCTCGATTTTCCTCCATTTGTCAAGACATTGTTTATTGTCCCTGGAGTCCTGCGGACGCATCGAGCCCTTTCCGTTGACCAGCGGACGTGGTGGGGTTTTTCGTGCTCTTCAACTCCGACGCCGACTCCTCCTCGGTCCCGATCCGAGACCGCGGCCCTCCAGCGGCTGCGCATGCGAGAGGGTTCAGCGTCGATCGATCGATCGCAGTTAATTGAAATATTTCCCTAAATGTTCCACCTCTCTCGCTCTCGCTGCTTTTGTCTCTCTTTCGCGGTCTCCCACTCGTCGCTGGAGGTTCTGGGTCTGCCCTGGTCAGGTTGCGCCGTCCGTCCGCCGTCCAACGTCGCTCGTTCGGCGGCCTCTTCAAAGGCCTTCAGTCCGGCATTTCGTTTAATAGAATCCAATGCTCATTTGACTCCTTCGTATGCGATTCCGCGATTCATTTCGTTCCCTTTCGCCGCATTTCATCGCTTGTCTCTCTCCCCCACATCCGCACCTTCGCCTTGAGCAACCTCGGCCCCACCGCCCCCGCCCCCGCTCGACCTGTCGACGATCGGCGCTGGTCGTGATCGCACCGCACGTTGATTGGGTTCGCGGCCCGTTTGACCGCTAGGCGCCATCTGTGACAGGGCGCCAGAGCGGATGCGAGGGGACGGGGGTTGGAAGGGTCGGAGCTGTGCCGTTTTCAACTGCCGAGACCGATGGCGAATTCCGGAAACCTAGCGAAAGGTTATTGAAAAAGGTTTTAATTTCGCGAGCAATATGATTAAAAACCATTCGATCGCTGGAGCCCTCAAGTGGGCATTTGTCGGGGCCAAGTGAAGGAGGAGGGGGCGTGGTCTTTCCTGCCTTCCCCACAATTGATTGAATCCGAACGATCGATCGATCGATCGATCTCGAGTCGATCGGTTCACCTCACACACTTCCAGCCCCCGTCCACTTTGTTGCCTCCTGTTGATGACGGAAGGTGCATAACCGTAAATCAAATTATATACGCGATCGGGCGCTACTTACAAATTGCCCCGTTACGGAGGTGCCTCCGCCTAGGGCCACGTCGTCGTCCTCGTTCTCGTTGTTGTCGTCGTCGTCGTCGTCATCTTCATCACTAGGACGACATGCTCCAGAGCGCTTCCATGCTAAACTGAAATAGGTTATAATGGAACCTGAGATTAGATTAGAACATGGACTAATTTATCCCCAGAGACCCGAGGAATGGCAGGCGGAAGAGGTAGAGGAAGGTGCGGAAAGAGTTGTGGAGGTGTGGAAATGGTAGAGGAAGGTGTAGGAGAAGTTGAGGAAGGCGTAGGAGAGGTAGAGGAAGGTGGAGGAAGGTGGAGGAGTAGTGGGAAAAGGTCTAGAAGAGGTAGAGGAAAGGATCGGAAAATTAGAGGCGGGTGTAGCAGCCGCAGCAGCAGCAGCCGCCGCAGTCAGGAAGCAACGACGGCAACGATTTCAATCAGATGTTCACACATTTCCCGATGTAGGCACCGGGCGTAGGATCGAGAGGGCCGGTAAGGGAACGGAATGACGGAGCCTTCATCGATCGATCGATCGATCGGGCACTCGACGACCGAGAGCCGATGATGATAGTCATCAACGGCAATAAAATGGAAGGAGAACGAGCGAGGGGCTGAGGTTGGGAAAAGGTGGAGAGAAGGTGAGGGAAGGTGAAGCGAAGGTTAGCAGGTGGTGAGGATAAAGAGAGGCGGAGGTGAGGAGAAGGTGGAGTGATGGTGAAGAGAAGGTTAGGAGGAGTAGCGAAGGCTTTTGATGAAGAAGTGAAGAAAGAGGTGTAGGAGGAGATGTAGGAGGAGATCTAGGAGGAGGTGAAGTAAACAGTCACTAAGGAGATGGTGATGGTGAGCGAGGAGTTGGCCAAGGAGGAGCTGGTTGTGGGAGGTGCTGGACGCCAGGTGAAGGGCAGCGACCGTGACGGGAGCCAATGAGGTGTGGACGGTGCAGCGCCAAGAACCAAGAGCCAGAACACGATGTTCGAACGCGTCGAACATCAAGTAATGATGAGCTACAAATAAGGTTACGTGGCGAGAGGAGCGAAGGGTGAAAAAAGAAAGCAAGAAAAGGTGTGAAAAACAGGAAGAGAGACAAAAATATGAAGGGAAGGAAAAAGATTGAGGAAGGAATATCGAGGTAGCGGGAAAAGAACAAACAGCTCGTTAGCGGCGAACGGTAACGGTAAATAAAATATAGAAAAATGCAAAAATCAAGAATTACAAACAACAAAAAACAAAAAAAATAAATAAAAAACAACACCAAGAAAGAGAGCCCGAGCAACCGCCGGGCGAGGGAAAAATCGATAAGGCCGAAGAGGTGGAGGGCGTCCAGAGAGGGAGGGAGGTGAACAACGAAGGCGAAAGAACGAGCGATGGAGATGGAGAGCTCGCCGTTAATGAGGAAAATGAACTTCAAGCGTGCATAATGAGAGGAAACTTGGACAAGCACGAGAGAGCGCAGCAACAGTAGACACGCAAACACACACAGACCCAGGACATGCACTCACACAGAGGCGAAAACACCCTGGGGCAAAAATTAGGAAAAACGTCTCGGAGAAAACTCAGAGAGCGGCGGAGGCAGTGGGTTGGGGAGGCGGCGGAGAACGGTAAGGAAAGCCAAGACGTGTCCAGTGCGAGCCAAGAGAGAACAGCACGAACGAGCCGAGGAGTAGACGAGGGAAAATGAGGAAAAGTCCAGCGGGGCGATGAAACGACGACGGGCGACTGCAGAAGACTGAAGGAAGATGACGGAGGATGAAGCGGAAGCAGCAGGCTGAAGGAGGTTGATGAAGGATGATGGAAAGGATCGCCAGAGAGATGAGCGACGATGGAAGGCGGCCGTGGCAGGCGCGGGAGACGTGGGGAAAATTGTAAAGTTAAAAACATTTTCCCGCAAGCAAAAAGCAGAGACCGGACGGAGACGAAAGGGAGCGAAAACAAAAACGAGCGAGCAAAGGAAATTCTCACCAGAAGGAAAAGGAGGGGCAAGAAAGGATCTCAGGAGGTGACGGGGGATGAAAGAAGAAGACGATGAGGGAAGGATGGAGGAAGGAGGGAGCCGGGAAACCCAGCACGAACTCGTATTTATTGGAAAGCTTTAGAAGGCAACAACAAAGACACCAACAACATGAAGCTGCGTTCATAGTTGTTCTTGTATGGATGTGTTTATATGGATGTTTATATGGATTATAATATGTTTATATAATGTGTTTGTATGGATGCGTGTGTGTGTGTGTGTGTCTCGTCTGTGTTCTTATGTACCTTGTAAACTCATACAGCGTCTGGTTTGCCTCTACAGAGCAATGGGAAAATAATTAAAAATCGCAGCGAGTGCGAATCATCGAAAGGAGTCACCGGTCGAGTGAGGGAGACGGAGAATCGAGTGACGGGCAGCTGACAAATCACTGAAGATGGATGGCGAAGGGCGCCTGACGACGTCTCAATTAGGAGACGAGGTAGGAAAAATTAAAAACCAACATTACATTAAATATCGTATTATACAAGTACAATTTCTGAAACTAAAATTTAGTTTTAGTGCCATAGGAAAATCACCAACCCCACGCCCCATGTCTTCGCACACAGAGCCACCTCAGGCCACCCTGCACCCCACCCTCACTTCCCAGCGGCAGAGGCGTCAAAGGGCCAAATCGGCCCGTGAGATGCCTCCAAAGCCCCTGCCATGCTTCGCCTTCTTCTCCGGGAATCTTCTCGCCGACCTCGGACCTCGGACCTCGCCGACCACTGCCGCCTGCCTCATCTGCCTAGGCGAGAAGACCAAGGCCGGCCAACAACAACAGCCAGAAGAACAGGAACAAGAACAAGACCAGCACCGACATCGGCCTTTATCAGGACGATTAATTAGAGTTTGATAAATTTGCAGCAACGAGCGCGTGAGCAAATAAATCATATTTTCCACACAATTCGCAGTCGCAGTCGCAGCCAACTGCAGGCTGCCGGGGCGTCTGTCCGGCTGTCCGCTGTCCGCTGTCCTGCTGTCTGTGGGTCGGGCGACCGGTCGACGGTCGGTTCCTCGGTCGGTCTCCGTCCGTCCGTCCGTCCGCCTGCCCGGCGATCCATAAAGAGCGCCGCCAGCAGCGAACACCATATGGTACCGGACTACTTAGCGCAATGGACCGACAGTCGTCGCTCGATAGGGTCGCCGTCGCCTCGTCCGACCGCCGAGCGGGCATTTAGTTTAAGGTGGGTGGAGCACTTGTCGAACGGCGAAATCTCCCGGTGAATGGCCACGGTCAGAGCCAAAGCCAGAGCCAGAGCCGCAGCCACGGCCGAGTCGACGCCTTCGGAGCGATCGAGGCATCCTTAGGGAGCGCGAAACACTTGCATATGTTCGATCGTTCGATCGTCCGGCCGTCGTCCGTCGTTCGCGAGGGAGTTTCTGGTTTCCTGCTCTGTTTCTGACCCTCGCTCCGCTGATTCGAGGAAATTACCGACTCCATAGTCTCGCATAGTTAAGAAGTTTGAGATCTCTTTTACCTCCACGGCGACTGTGGTGGGGCTGAGGCTGACGCTGAGGCCGAGACTGACGAGGGACGAGGGCGGGCCGGGGCGGCGCGGGGCGGATCTGGGGAAACACTACAATTTAGACACCGGAAAACAATGAAATTGACAGAATCCTCTGAGCCACGGGGCACGCAGATGAAAAACAACTCCAGCAACAGCACGACGGACTCGCGTGGCGTGTTTTCCCCGATCATCGCCGACGAGATGGAGGAGGGAAAGCAGGGAAGGCGGTCGGCAACGGCCAGCACTTGTGGAGGCGATCGAGTGTAGCATTAAAGAAGCCAAATGACCTCGGGGCCAGCATAAAAAGAGAGTGTTATACGTGGCAGCAATGCTAACTAGCGTGCCGCGTCCGACTTCCACCGTCGACCCCGTCACCGTCACCGACTCCGTCCTCGACTCCGGCTTCGACTCTGGTCTCGACTCCAGCTTCGACCCTGGTCTCGACGTCGTCTCCAACTTCGACTTCCACTTCGACTCAGACTCCGACTGGGCCCCGACGCCGACTGGGACCCGACTTCGCCTTGCTGTGCGACTAGGACTCGTGGCCGGAGCCGGGCTCGGGCTCGGGCTCGTACTGTGGAAGTGCGACTCCGGCCACTGCAGCGAGATCAGAACGATGTGTTGTCTAGTTTACACTATGGATGGACGTATCGAAAGCACTCTTGGCATTTCCTCCCACCCGGTGGAGGAGCGGGAGCAGGAGGCGACGGACCGCTGCAGCTGCCTTTCTTGGGAGCCGTCGGGCGGGCGATAGAGAGGTAGAGCAAGGTGGAGGTGGAGGAGTCGGCTAATGGCAGCTTCCACAGCAACTGCAACCCGAGCCGGGCTGCAACTGGAGATGATGGATACTGTTTCGTGCAAATCAACGATTTAAGCGCTGCCCCCTCTCTCTTTCTCTCTCTACCTCCTCATGGTTGGCTCTCTTTTGGTATCGTTCAAATAACAACTATTAGCGTGCGCGCACGCGCGATCCTCTATATGAGATGAGAACCGTTTTCGCTCCACTCCACTCCAGTCGAGTCGAGTCCAGTCCAGTCGGTCGCCTCGGAGGCCGGGACGAGGGCGCCACATTTACAACCTCGTTACCTCCCTCTCCCGCTCGCCCTCTCGCTGCCTCCGTCGCTCCCCGTGGCGACTCGAGCTCGCCGTCGTGGTAAGTGTTTCGGATAAGGCCCGATGTGTTACGCCGTCCAACGCCGTCCGAGCGGACTCCGGGACTCCCAGGGCTCTGCCTCTCTCCTCCGAAGCCGTCCCTGCTGTTGGCCAGCATCGATCAGCCCGACTCAGTTCGAGCTCAGCGGACTCGTCGTCGGTCCTCATTTCTTGGCGCTCGTCTCGTGGCCCGGCGCTGCTCACAGTCAGCGCCTGACGAATGCCAAAGTAAATATTATGTGAACTTCTCGTAGTTCGGCGCGATGGATCCAGATCCGAGGCGGCGATTTGGCAGCAGCCCGTCCGAGTAGGTGGAGACGCCAACCTCGGTCCGGAGCGAATTCTGGCACCTGACGCGATGGCATCGAGGGCCGAGGCGGACTGGGCCGGATCTTGATGGAGGAAGGGTCTGGGAGAAAGGGTCGAAAGGGCTCTGGATTCGGCATTCGGGGAACTGATCGGAACGAAGACCGCGAGCCACGAGTTCGTCCTTCGTGTCCAAACCACAATCTCCTAATTCGATGCACTACCTAAATTCGTTTCGAACTATTTGATTTTCTTGTAGATCTTTCTCTAGTTTGTTTAAGCTTGGTCCACAATCGCTTCTCCTCTTTCCTCATCCCTTCGCCCCCATCTTTGGACCCGCGTCGTCCGTGTTCGGGGAGTCCAAGAGTTCAGACAAACAAAACACCTTGAGGACGAAACTCGCTGCACGGCCAGCACTTGTTCCGATTCCCTCCGCCACTCCGTCGCTCTCCCACTCCCCTCTCCCACAGTCCCTCAATCGAGGGTCTCTTTCGCTCCGTCATCCGATGTTTACATGGCGAAACCTCAAATGACGTGTCGTCGAACGCATTGGGAGACATTCAAAATTCGCACTGTAAATATTGCGAAAATACAACCATCACCGACAACAACAACGACGAAAAAAACCATCACCCACAAGCCAGGAAGAGCAAAACAAAAACACAATATAAAAAACCAAAGGAATAACATAAGAACCAGACCAAGAGAAACAGCAACAGCACCAGCAACAGCAACCGCAACAACAAGAACAACAGCAAAATCAAACACAAATCTGAAAAGTACACGAAGGCGACAACCGCTGACATTTATGCGGATTCCGACCTCGCAGGACTCGCGCTCCTTAGCATTTTTCGGCGGCTGCGACGCTTTGATGTCGAAGCTCAAACATTGCGAAAAATCAACTGCTTTCACGCAATTCGCCAGTTTTTGTTTGGTTTGTATTCGGGGTTTTTCGGCAACCACCGCCCTTCTTTCACCCTCCACCCGACCTCCCTTCCACCCACCACCCTTCCACCCTGGCGCCTTCCGTTCCTCTGAGTCGACCCAGGACCTCCGTGCCCTCGGCTTTCGCCGCATGTCAACACATCACGGAACCGCCCTCGACGGAAGCCTCGCCATCGGAGTGTCTCCGTTCTGTCCGTCCACTCGACTGCCTGTCTGTGCACTGTCCTGGCTGTCTGCCGGTGGACAATACAGACTGTCTGTCCGTCCCCGCGTAGGTCTGTCCCGTGGCTCGAGTCTGTCCGAAAACGGCGACTTCCTGCGCCCCCATCCCGAGCTTTCGGTCCGTTCGTCTGCTGCGATCTGTGTCCAACCTATTGGATATCTTTCGGTTGTCTTCGCCTGTCCCTTCTGTCCATCAGTCTGTCTGTCCGTCCGTCCGTCCGCGCGACTGCCTGCCACGCACTGTGGCAATGTTTTTATTGGAATTTTATTTATTTCATTGGATTTTGATGGTTTCATCGTGCTCCGCTGAGCAGATGCGGCAGTTGCTCCAGACGAGGTCCTGCAAAGGACCCAAAGGGAGCCAGCGTTGGACAGAGAGGGAGAGAGAGCGGCTGGCTTTCCGACAGGGCGACTGCCAAACGGTGCAGGCAAAATGCGAATGCAAATTTCTCCATTGGGTTTCGCAATGTTTTCCTTGCTTACTCCACTAGTGGTAGTGGATGTTGTTCTTGTGGTTGTTGCTGTTGCTGTTGTTGTTGCTATTGTTTGTATTGCCCTCATTGCTGTTGTTATTTTTTCGCATTGCCCCTGTTGCGATGCTTGTTTTCATTGCTGTTGCTGCGGCCCACCCGCCCACAGGACCTTCATGAAGCCATTCATTTCGCATGCGGTGTCGACGGGTGTCGCAGCTCGTCCTCCCCGACCCCGTCCCCGTCCCGGTCCTCGTGCTTGTCGTGGGTTTCGCGAGGGGTTCGACGACCATAAAAATAACACAATCTCCGCACCCACGTCGCCGTCCCCGCCCCCGACGGTGCCCTCGTGCCATGCCATGCTAATGGAGTCAATTGCTGTCATTTATCTTGTTGGGCACGCGTCGCATCGACTCTTGTTTGCAAAATTTGATTCGTTTAGCGCGAATCCTGTCCTCGGGGTTGCCGAATTTTCCTCTCTCCCTCGGCCGCCCCGGCCCTCGTCCTGTGGGCGGCAGGCGGATTCTCGTGGTTTGGTTTTCATGGGTCGTGGCGTCACATTTTGCTGTTTTTAATCAAAACAATATTTGCCCGAACTGGAAAACGGCCTGGGAGCTGTGGGCGTGGTGGATTCGCTTTGGTTACCGCATTAGGTTTCCGAGCTTATTTGCAGCACGGACGAGGGGAGGTCGAGTTCTCCAGGAAAGACGTCATCAACTGAGGTTCCTTCGATCATGGATGGGCCTAGCGATGAGTGGATGATTTCGTGAAACTGTGAAAAAAGTGAAAAATCTCTCGCGAACCGAATTTCGGCATATTTTCCCATGATTTTCACACCGAACTCTCTCCGATTTGCCCTCCTCTTGACGTCTTCACACTTCAGAAGTCTTCGCACTTTCCCCCTGGCCTCCTCCCGGGCTCCCGGCTGCCCCGGAAGCGCAATTTCCCAAACCATTAAATAACAATGCAAACAAAACGCCTCAACTCCCACCTCGCCGAACTCCCACCCCAATCGCCGTCGCCACCTCCGCCCCCAACCTTCGCCAATTCCCTTTATGGCTGTTTCTCTCAGTCCCTCCCCCTCGCTCGCTCTCCTTCGTCCTGTCGACATTTACATTAGGTAATGCGATGGCGACGCATCCGATGACAGATATCGCCTGTCAGAGTGCAAATTTATTCCCTTTGTCCGCGACGCCACCCGCATCGCACGCAAGAACAAGCAGAAGCACGCGCTCCCTCACTCACTCTCACACCCTCCCACTCCCACTCCCATTCACTCACACTCTCCCTCCCACTCTACCGCCTCACCCACCCACGGCCGCCAAGCCAATAAACTAAACGTTCCTCCATCGCCGGCCCGAATCGAACCGGGCCCGGCTTCACCCCTCAGCCCAAGAGACCCAGCCTCAGCCTCAGCCGATCAAAGTTAATAATAATTTCGCCAAATTTTTCCGATGCCTCTGTGTTGTTGTTGTTGGCCGCCCCGCACCGGCCCGCCCCTCGCCATGCCGGCGCGGTTGAGATTTTCGCAACAATTTGCGCATCGACAACCCTCAGGAAGCCCCGGCCCGGCACCGGCTCCGGCTCCGAAGTGAGCAGCGGCCCGAGCGAACCCGACTCCGACCTCTCACTCGCTCTGCCCACAGTCCCCTTTCACCGTCACTGTCTCTCTTTTTCTCTCTCTCTCAGTCACCCTCCCTCCAGCCTCTCTGCGGCTCCCGGGGGCCCGGGGCGGCGTCGAGTTTCAGTTCATTGCAATTGAATTGCGAATTGGCAAAACATCAATTTTCCGCCGCAGAACAATCGTAAAGTGCCGCCGCCTCCCCTCGCCACACCCTCGTCCTCGTCCTCGCCACCGCCGCCATCGCCATCGCCACCCCGAACCCGGCCCGAGCACCGCAAACATGTTGCAAAAATCCTTTGTTGTGGGTCGCGTAATCCTGCCCAGGATCCGCGGCCCACGGTGGAAGCGGCAACGTTTCACAATGGGCTTTTCGGATTGCAATTTTCCTGGCGAAAATATGTCCTGCTGCTACTGCTGCTGCCGCTCGTTACTGTTGTTGTATACAAGTTCCACTTGTTGTTCTTGTAATGGCCGGGTTCTGCTCGCCCTCTCCCGTGTGGAGGGTGAAATTGGCGAAGGGTGGCGACGTCCGGGCCGCTTGGCCCGCTTGATTGGCCTGAGTTTAGCGACCGGATTTCGTGGGTTGTACGAAACGTTGTTGTGGTGTAGCCATGTTGTTGCCGTTGTTGGCAGTGTCGAAGTGAGCAAAATAAACCACCTCCCAGATATCGATAATCATCAATCGACAATTGATCGCCGGCGGAGGAGAGGAAAATGGAGAGATTTTGTGAGCGGGGTGTGAGTGGGTGGAGAAGCGAACGAGTGCATGGTGAGGGTTGTTTGGGGGAGGAACGGACTGTGGCGAGAGGGTCTCGACAGCTGAGCTGAGCAAAGGATCTTGGACCTTGGGAGATCGGTCGAAGGATGGACAGCAGAAGTCAATCCCATATACTCGCAATTTGCACTACCACGAGGCAACGAAGTCTAGTCTAGAGTGGGCGAAGTGCCCACCCTCTCCGCCTCTCCACCTCTTCCATTTGGAGACGAAATCCCTCCCGCGCCCTCGACCTGCCAACAACTTGACTTTGATCTGCGCTGAGTCCTTTCGCATCGGGCGATGTAACAAATTGCAGGGATAACCGCGGCCAAAGTGCGTGAATCCATCAAGGCGGGAGAAGAGAGAAACCCCAATCCCTGTCTCTCTCTCTCTCTCTGACTGACTGCGCCCCAACACGACCGGAACGGACGCCAAGTGGCCTCGAACGGCGTGCAACAAGTCGACCGGCAGATGCCCGCAGCCTCCTCCACCCCAACCGCCTGGCTTCAGACCAAGCGACCCAGCCATCCAGCCAGCCAGCCAGCCGGAGCGAAGGACACTCCTTGCCTGGCGAGGCTAATAATATCCTGCGTGGGATATTATTAGTCCCAGCGCCCGCTTCCTGCCCGAGGACCTCCGCGCCTCCGCCGTCGGAGGGCTCGCGCTTTGGTCCCTGGGCCGAGAGGACGTGGCGTAATAAAAATTCCTGCAGATTCGTAGGAATTTTTATTGCTTCTTTAAATTTCTATTCCATTCTACTTTTTGTTCCACTCTATTTTGGTTTTCCTTTGTTCCCCTGGTTTTGTTGGCCTGCGTCTCGTCCGCTCTCGGTGCGTTCGTGCTCCGCTGAGCAGGCATTTCCGCTCGGATTTGAGATCAACGAATCGTTTCCTGTTTCGCTTTTATGTATTCCGCATCCCCTCGTTCTCTCGCTCGCTCAGCCTCCCCGTCTCCCTCCTCGATTTGGCCTCCTTTGGCGAGTTTCGCCGCGATTTCTCTCGATTCGTCCTCCATCTGCAGGACCTGGACTGGTCCAGTCCAGGGGGTTCGCGACCGATGCCTGAGAAGGTTTCGGGCCCTCGCCGGACCTTCCTCAACATCGAACCCAATTTTTCCTCCACCCCGAGTTGTCTTTCCATATTTTTTCTTTGCGATTTCCCGCCCCTGCCGACCCTTCCCGACCCTCATCGATTCGGAAACCCGACTGACCCCTGGACGTCGCGGTCGAGGACGTGGTCGCGTGCCATTCGCCGGCACCGGAGCCCGGAAGGACCCGCGGACGAGAGGTCGAGCGGAGAGAGGGAGGGAACGGACACGTGTGTTTGTTGTTGTTGCGCGATCCGGGCTCCTGACTGACCTTCGTTCGCGCTCTCGTCGTGCCCCGGCCGTCGCTGGGCCACCCGAGTGACCTTTGCTGGCCCGAGCTCGCGCCGCTGGGCCGCAGCTTCGAAAGGGCGAATGAAGTCGTCCTCGAAGGCGGCTCTCGAAGGGTCAGAGACGAGGGTCACGAAGGTAAGGGAGGGGAATGAAAGGTATGGGAAGACCAGGGAAGTCAGAGTGGGAATTTTGTGGGAACCGCGGCGATCGAGGGGCCGACTTCGATCGCGGACGCGTGGGAGCAGTAGAAAACCCTACACGAGCTACTGATTCTGGGCTTTTCAACGACCCCGATCGGCTTCACAGGTTCGACGGCGCTTCCTCTACCTCTCCCTTTGCCTCTGCCTCTGGCTCTCCACCCCTGCCCCTCGCTCTATCTCTGGGTCGTCAACCCGCGCCGCTTCAACCCATTGATTGGCCTCAACGACTGCTCCTCGATTGGTGGACGCCACTCGCTTCCCCACATGCCGCTCGTCGCCCTCGTCGTGCTCGCCCTCCTTATGTACTTCGACAGACTTCCAACGAAAAGGCTCCACTCGATTTTTCCCAGCCTCCTCCCCATCTCCCATCACCCATCATTCTATTTCCTGTCCTTCTCCCACCGGCAGCTCAGCATCGATGTCTGTTCCGTCGTCCCTCGGAGCGAGTGGGTTTTTCTGGCTGCCTTTGCGCTCCCATTGTCGCCCCGGAGCCGTCTCGGCGACAAATCCGATTCAATTCCTCCGATACATTTATTTGTATCCAAATGTCATTTTTCTTTCGCCCATTTCGATGTCGTCGCTGGCGTCCTCGTCGTCATCTCTCGTCTCTCTCGTCGCTTCCTGGCGCATTCTCCCATTTCCATTTTGCATCTCACCCGACCTCCAGCCGTCCCAACCGGGACCCGGCGCCGCGCGACCAATGAGAGGAGCCGAATCCACAGAGCGGGATGGAGAGGAGGGGGGGGGTGGGTTGGTGCGTCGTCCATATGTTGCCAACTCCAGGCGGCGCCCTCACGTTCCGCCTCCGTCCCCATCGCCTCATGAACGCCGCTCGTATAAAAGTTTCTGCGAAAAATGGCAAAAATTGCTGAATCAATTTGGAATTTTCCCCATTTTATTTTTATTCCTGACGTCATTTTTTTTCCTTCGTTCGTTCGTTCGTTCGGTTGTTTCCGCATCTCATCTGCGGGTGAAAAGTTTTCCGTGTTTTTATGGATTTAATTTTGCCATTTCGCATCGAATCGCAATTGTTTCCATTTCAATTGAAACTTTTTACGTTTCCTGTCAGGTTCGTCCCTTTCCGGTAGAGAAGGACAGGCGCAGGGCAGTAGGGTTGAGGAGCGAGGGTTGAGGATCCTGTGAGTGGCGTCGCGGACTCCTCGGTCTCGAGTTCAATCCCTTGCCGTCCTCCGATCCCGCCCCTCCCATCGAGTTGCGATCGTTTTCTTCACCCATTGCCTCATAACAGTTTCGCTCTCTCCCGCTCCTTGATGTCCTTTGTGGGGCTTTTAGTCGGCGCTCTCAGAGTCCTGTCGATCTCATAAATACCTAATGCAGCTCGCGGCCTTTGAGCGCCTGCCGTTCAAGCGTCCTTCGAGCCGACCACTTTCAGGGCTTTAAAAGCCAACTTTCCCCACAACGAAGCCTCTCACTCTCTCTCTTTCGCCCGTTTCTCACGTCTTTAGAGTCCTCCTCGTTGGCCGTTGATGGCTGCTGATTGTGTGCTCGAAGTGTGCGTTTAAATATTTAATTCTTTCCTCACAAAACGCCCGCTTCCCGGCGGCGTCCTTGCAGGCCGATACAAGGGAAAAAACCAACAAACCTCGGACGTCTGACTCCAGGGGCGACCGACAACAACAATGGAGAGGACGACCGGAGGAGGGAGCGGGGGGGCGCGTGCGCCAGGGCGATTATTTAATTTCAGCCATTATTTCCACGATTACGTTGTTGTAACTAGGTCAGTTTGGTCATTGACTGGGCTCCGTCCGCGGCCCGTCTTCGCGGCTCCTGCTCGGCCTCGGCCCGGCCCCATCTCGACCTCCCCCTCGTCCGCCTCTCACGATCGTCGTCTGCTTCCTCGTCTCGGCGTCGTTCTTCCGTCCTCCTCCTCCTCCTCCTCCTCCTCCACCTCCCGTTCCTCCCACCGCGTTCCGCCGCTTTGTTCCAAGAGGGTTTCGCCTTGACTTTGAGCTTCGTTGGAGGTTACCAGGGTTTTTTTTCCTCTTTGTTCCGCCAGCTCCGACGACCTTCACCGAGCTCCCTCCTTCTCCTTCACCTTCTCCTCCTCCGTGACCCGATTCGCCGCCTCCGCTCTGAGCATCCGCCGAGCGCCGCAACGACCTCCGACTCCGGCCTCCCCAACCTACCTTTCCTCGCTGGCCAGTTCTTCCGCTCTCTCTTCTTCCGTCCCTCCTCCTTCCACGGCGTTTCCTGTCCTTCCTCCGAGTCGCGCCATTTTTATGGCCATTTTCGACCTTCAGCTTCGGCCATCGACCAGCGCCAGGTCGTCGGCGAAGGGAGGGAGCGAGACGGAGAGGAGCGGGTCGGCGACGAAGTGTCCAGGAGAATGTTTAAAGTGCGAAAACCACGTGGGAACGTGGCCGGTCGGTCACAGCCCTCGGTCGGTCAGAACCTCGACGTGCCGGCTTTTTTCACTCTCGTCTCCGCTTTTCGCGGCGAAAGTTCGGCCAGACGCCGCCAATAAGGACTGCTTCCGCTTCCTTTCGTCCTTCCTCTCGCCGGACGAGGCACAGACAGCAGGCGATGGCAAAGTTTTCGCGTTTTTTCGCTGCCCACCGCACTTTAAAAATGTTGTTCTTAAATTCTGAAGAACTTTTCCTTCTCCCTTGACTTGAGGTCTCCCTATCCATCGGCTTCCATCTCCCTCTTCTGGCGCCTGCTCCTTCGACTCGCGGTCGCCTCTCCTTCTCCTCCCATCCGCTGGCTCCATCGCCCTGGCTTCGGCCCTTGAGGAGCTTCCGTCGGCCGCACCCACTCGCCAGTTTCTCCTGTTCGACAACGTCCGCTTCATTCTTTTCAATTTATGGCATCGGAACGCCAAGGTTACCATATTTTAATATCGTCCCCACTTCATCGGCCTTCGTCTCCCCATCTCCCCATCTCCTCAACTTCATTCGTCTTCCGCCCGCGACTCAGCCAGACCGAGATCGACTGCTTCGTTTTGACAGTTTGTTTGACATTAAATCCATAAATTTCAATACGGCGCACGGGGCACGTGTCGAAACTCGATGCACTTCGGCGATTTGCATATTCTCATCCTCCCGACTCTCATCCAGCCCTCGCTCCTCCCTCCTCCTCGCCTGCCGGGCGTGTCCTCTGCCACTCGCCTCCTGGCCCCGCTGAGACCATCTTCAAAATAATTGATGCCACATCGAAGCGTGTTTGACAGGCCCGGCCCGGCCCGGAACCGGGAGCAGGAGCCGGAGCCGGAGCCAGACCCACACCCAGACCTGGACCCGCAGCCAACCGGGAGACGGGAAGTCGTCCTGGCTTTGCTTCGGGTTTCCTTGAGATTTCGAAATTTATTTCATTTTAAAAGCTACGAGGGCGGACCGGGGGCCACGTGTCGTAGATTTAGCTGAAGTGCCTTCGGAATCGCTTCGGAAGCGGCCGGGACGGGCTCCGGAGCCGCATCCATGTGGCATTCGTGGAGTTTTTCTGGGCCCTGTTTTCTCTGTTGTAGTGAGTTTTCGTTTGTAGTCGCGTTTCCATGAAATCCCACTTATATATGGTTGAGTATTTGATTGAAAAAAATAAAGAAATTATTTTCCTACCAAATTTTGTCCTCCGCTGATCGTCAAAATGGAAAATTTCCCATCTTTCGTGAAGTCTCAAAAATCAGAATTTTCATTTAAATATAATTGAAAAAATAATTTCAATATGTCGAAATAATTAGTCGACAACAATGACCAGTTTCTTTACGTCAAAAATATGGGAGCAAAATTGTAGCAACAAAAGGCTTGTTCTTGGCTATGAAACAACAGCAGCAACAACAATGGGAGAGCAACAATTGCGACAGCACAATTTGCAATCTGACAGGGTCAATTTGTGCAACATGACCAGCAGAAGGCGCTGCTGTCGCTGTCGCTGTTGCTGATGCTCTTGTTCGTGTTCCTGTTGCTGTTTCTGCGTTCGGTCTTGGTCGCGTTCTGGCCACCAAACTCGACGAAGCAATTTGCTAAAAGCCCCACGAGACGTGTCCCGATGGCCGTCGTCCGTCGTCCGTCCTCCGTCGTCTGCCACAATGGACGAACCTCGGCGGCGAGATCGACTGCGGCATGCAAGACATGCAGCGAACTCGTGCCGGCAACGAGAATCTGGAGCGAGCACACCAAAAACAACAAGATCAACAATAGAAACAATTGCAACAACAACAACAACATAGTTATTACCAACAACGATGACTCAAGTATTCGGATCTCTTTGTGTTTCGTTAAGTTTCGCCGATCACACAATGTCAGAATTTTCCTCTCCTCTCCTCTCCATTCTTTGTGTTGTTCTTTGTTGTTCTTTGTTATTTGTGGAAAACAAATTTTCCGCATTTCAGTGTCTGTGAACGTGACGAGAGCATTCAGGATCCTCACACGTACATCATGCACGTTGGCAGGACATGGTGGCCGGCACTTGCGCGAGGCGATCCGGTTACTTGAACAAATTCCCCTTGCGATTTGTCAAGGTTTAAAAACTAATTGCGATCGCGCGGCCTCTCGATCCAAACAAATCCGGGGTTCGCATACACGTCCGGACCCCGACCCGGCCCCCTCGAGACACCACGGCCGGGGTCCGCGCAATGAACCACAATGAAATATTTTAATGGCAATGCGAAATTTGCGAGACACAAATGGAGGGGACGGCGCGAAGACAAATCGCTGGGCGGCATTGCCAGAATGGGAGGATCTGCAGATGGACGAGGTCAAGGGTTTGGCAGAAGTTTTTTTTAGAAATCTGATACGACTCTCGATCAATTTGTTTCAATTGGAACCCCAAACTTGTCCGCGATCTCAAGATCCCGACTTCCTCTCTAGTACAGTACAGTGGCGTCGATTCCCCCGCTTGCATTCCAGCCAGCGACCGGGTGCAGGGACGTGAACCCTGAAATCAGATCATTTCACGACTGATCTCGAAAAAGTATAATGGCCCGGAACATGCATCATACGGCCTGCGCAATCCACTGTAATCAGCGGGCCACGACGCCGTCGACGACGAATGGACCACGCTTCACAAACAGACGGACCGAGCACGGAGCACACAACAATGCCAACTGATCCCAGATCTTCTTCCCATCCTCCCAACCGCATCTTCCTTCCCTCTCCATGGGCTGAGGGTCCGCGGATCGCTCGCTCGCTTGGTCCACGATCTTGTGGCGGCTGCTCCGATTTCTCGATCGCTGATGCGCCTCATTTTCATCTCACATATGGATAATTTTTCTGATCTAGAACGTGACCGTGCAACTCCATCTCAATTGAATTGAACTCAGCTCCGCGGACGGCAGGGCGAGGTGATGATGTTCGGGTGGGATGAGACGTGGCGAGGCGAGACGAGACGAGACGGGGAAAGGTGAGGCGAAAGGTGATTCCATTTGGCTGCCAGTGTGTGCTTGTGTGGGTCTGACTTTTGACTCGGACGCGAGTGGCGGCGGCTCCCGGCACGATCGGAGCTGGGTCATGTGGAGGAGGAGGAGGAGGTGGAGGTGGAGGAGGTGGAGGTGGAGGAGGCTCGGCTGCGGGACGGGCCCCAGAATTATCGGTCACGTAGTAAAACAAACATTTTATGATCTCATGTCCGATCGCGAGGATTCGGAGCTGGCCAGTAGGGGCGACGGTCGACGGGCATGTGGAAAATGCGAATCGTAAAAATTGGCCATAATGGACGATAATCGTTTATTGTGAGGTTCGCTCGCTCGTGGTAGTCGAACTTGTTGCTGTAGCAATTGAAGCCGGCTGAGTTGGTGTTCGTTCGTGTTGTCGGTCGCGAGCGCCAAGTGAGGGCGAACGTGTAGCGCCACTTGATGATCGCCGATCGAATGAGAGCCGCCTGCTCCCAGCCCCTTTGCAATCACGACCCCGCTCTTGGTCTTTAGTCTGCTGGGTTCTGGCGATGTTGGGAAATTTAATATGTAAATTGCAAAACAATCAAAAATTAGTTAAGCTGCAATTTGCATTTGCATTTGCATTCGGATTTGCATTCGCAGTTCAAGAAGTTACGCGCCGCGATCTCCGAACGAGGTCAGAGCCGTTCGAGTCCTCGTGAGGCCGAAACCGGCCGAAAACCGTCTGAAGGTCGTCGCTCGTTGGGCCGGCTGCGGGCTCCAACGGCCGTAGCCATTAAAGGTTGAGCCCGCGCTCGGTTCACGAACCGTGTCGGACGAACGACCGACCGACAGACGGCCGGCCACGAGGTTGAACCGCATCGACGGTAGGAGGATGCAAATGATAGGTTCCGAAATGGGCCAACGACCAGGAGGTGCCTCGTTGGTGGCTCCCAGCAGCACCGGCGAATCGATCGATGGTTGGGCGATCGGGTCCGTTCCCAGACTTAACTGGTCTCTAGTTCTAGAGGGAAGCAACAACGATTGGGATCTCGCCTGTCCTCGTCCTGTAAATTTTACTGAAATTCACAATATTCATTGAAATTTTCATTTTTCCTGAAAATTTATGAAACATGCGTAAATTTATGAATTTAGTGAACATTGTGAATTTGTGAAAATTTACGCTTTTTTGAAAATTTATTAATTTTATAAAATTTATGAATTTTGTGAAAATTTATGAAAATTGGGAAAATTGGGAAAATTTATGAAAATTGGGAAAATTTATGGAAGTGGGAACATTTTTGAATTTTGAGAAAATTTATGAAATTTGTGAAAATTAAAGAAATTTGCAAAAATGCATGAAATTTGTGAAAATTTTTGAATTTTGTGGAAATTTATGGATTTATATAATTATGAATTTTATGAAAATTTTTGGGTTTTCTGAAAATTATTGATTTTTCTAAAAATTTGTGATTTTTCTGAAAATTTTTGATTTTTGTGAAAATTTATGAATTTTATGAAAGTTTATGAATTTTGTGAGAATTTATGATTTTTGAGAATTTTTGTAAAAATTTATGAATATTGTGAATTTTTTGGAAATCAATGAATTTTGTGAAGTATATTTTATTTTGTTTATAAATTTTGTCAAAATGTATGAATTTAGTGAATAATTATATTTTGTAAAATTTTATGAATTTCGTGAAATTTCTGAATTTTGTGGAAATCAATGAATTTTGTGAAATTTTACAAATTTTATGAAAATTCAATAATTTGAGAATGTTTATGAATTTTGTGGAAGTTTATGAATTATGTACAAATAAATAAATTTTATGATATCTCAATAATGTTTTCAAATTTTACCCACTTTGAGTTTAACTTTTAACTTGAAGTGTTTAAAACACACACGAAATAACTCAGTAATAATTATTAACATATCAAATAATATTTTGCTTTTCGTTAATTAATATAGATAACATTAAAATAAAGTGGCATAGAAGAAGACACAGAAGCCCAAGTAGAACAAATAGAGTTAGAAATTGTCTATAAATTGTGGTAGAAGATTTCATGGCTTACATTTGACGACGCAGAGTCCGAGCCATGGGAAGAAAAGTCTCGGAAAGCAGTCATTAGAATAAACAACCAAAGAGAGTTGGGGCGATGGTGGCGAATACGGTAAACGGACTGATGGATAAATTTCAATGAGAACCGCGATGGACGGTTCCCAGGCAGCCGGAGGGGATTCAATTGGACGAGACGGCCGGGAGACCGAGGCGTCCGGAGCAAGCGCGCGTTTTGACCACGCGAAGATGAGATCGTTTACCGACGCCGTTACGACAAATAACGTGAGTAATTACAAAAGACCAACGGGCCATGAGGAGGTGACGAGCGCGAGGGCGAGGGCGAGGGCGAGGGGAAGGGATGCAGTTAAGAACAAACAGCGAATATCAGGAACGTTAGAAGTCATTAGAAAAATCCAACTTAAGACTGAGGTAGTCGTGGTCGTCGTCGTCGCGTGGAAACTCATTAAACGCGGTACTCGGTGACGCCGAGCTCAACCCCATCGTCACCAGCGCCACCAGCCCCCCAATGTCGCCCCCATCGGCGACCTGCTGCAGGTACGGAGGCGAGACATGAGCGTGCACATCGGCGATATATAGCAGTACACAGCGGATATATAATCGCCACGTCGTACATAGAGAACAACAACAAGAGATGCAGAACGAGTGGGCCAAGGGCAGGACAGGGCGTGGGAGGGAGCAGGAGGCATCGGGAGTGAGAGAAAGAGAAACAGACTCATGACTGGAGGGAGCTTGAGAGAGAGAGAGAGGGAGAGAGAGAGGGAGATCGGGGAGAGGACGCATTCAGTCATTCGTTGGTCAGCGTTCGAAACGAATGAAGGACTGAGAGCGAGACATGAAATGTTGAAACAAAACGAAGCAAAAGGAAAAATGAAGACAAAAATGAAAATAAGAAAGAAAATAAAACGAAGACAAATATGAAGATAAATATGAATCCAAAAATTAAAACGAAAGGGGGACCAAAATTTAGACAAAAAATAAAGCATAAAATGAGAACTAAACGAAGACAAAAATTAAGCAAAAATTAAAACTACAAGAAGACAAAAATTAAACAAAATTTAGACAAAAATTAAGACGAAATTTAGAAGAAAAAAAAATAAGCCAAAAATGAGAACAAAACTGAAAACAAGAATGAACATGAATATTAAACAAGATTGAGGACGAAAACTGAAATGAAATTTAAAACAAATTCGAGGACAAATTTAAGCAAAAATGAAGGCAAAACTGAAGACAAAAATTAAAATTGATATAAAAATGAAGGCAAAATTAAAAGAAACTTTAAAACAGATATGAAGAAAATACTGAAAACAAATATGAAAACCAAAATGAATATAAAAATTAAGAAAATACCGAAAACTAAAATGAATGAATGCAAAACTGAAGACACCGACTAATGGTAGGGAGGAACAACAACAACACTCACATATCTATGTACATATATAAGAAGTACACAAAACAAAAATAACAACAAAAACAACAGCAACAAAAATTCAGCACGTTAGCGCCGAATGCACGGGAAAAAAATGGGCGGAGTCAGAGCGACTGAAGAACTGGGAGCCATCCATTCAGCCAGCCAGCCAGCCAGCCAAGTAGACGACAGCGACAACAATAACAACAACAACAGTAACAACAACGGCACAACAGCTAAATAAAGCGAGACACACACAAACACAGCTATCTATCTCTCTATGTATAATATTTTTCAACTCGTGTGCAATAAGCAGCAACAATAAAAACGAGATGGGGAGAGGGAAAAAAACACATACACAAGTCGTCATATTCGTGAACAACAACAACAACAGCAGCGACGGTGGCGACGACGAGAGCTTCAACGACAACAAGAACAACAACAATAACAGCACGAGCTCCGACGAGCAGAAGCAACAACAAGACGTATGCATCAGTCCCGACCGAGGCACGGCGAGAACCGAGCGAGACGAGCTGCGAACGAGGCGAGCGAGCGAGTCGAGCCACTGCGTCGGTGTTGGTGGAGCCCACACACACACCCAGGCAGAGAGACCCGAGTGGAGAATGCGTGGATTTGTATATGTATATTCACGATATGTATTTACATGCAGACGAGTTCGGTACACATGCGAATATGAGTCGAAAGTGTGGGCCGAGAGCGAGCGCTGAGTGGGAGCGGGAGCGGGAGCTGGAACTGCGTCGACGGAGCACGTGTGGGCGTGGCGGAGAGGGACAGTGGAACAGGAGACAGTGGGACGGAGGGAGCCCAGGATGTGGAGTCGAAGGAGGACTTTCCCTGGCTCAGAGGATCCAGAACTCGTTGTGGAAACGAATGAGAAATGGAAAAGGCGAAAAATTCGACGATGAAAACCCCATTGAAAACTATGGGAACTAACTCTTGCCGCTCTATGTCCAAGATCTGTCTCTCTCTCTCTCTCGTCACTCGCACAGACTGCGGGGAGAAATGGAAAATCTGGAAAACGACGGAGGAATGGTCGGAGTCGCTCGAGCCACCGGCTGCGGAGGAAAATAAATTATGGAAATACGTCAGCGGCGGGCGAGCGACAGCCGGCAGACAGACAGACAACAGGACAGTGAGAGAGAGGGAGAGGGCGAGCGCCGAGCAGGTCGGGTTCCTTCCAGTGCGGGAGCCGACAAGTAAACGCCGAGGCCGATGCCGATGCCGACGCCGATGCCGACGCCGATGAACGAATGAACCGATGGCGCCAACAACAAGAAGCACGCGAAAATTCCCAGAGCTCCAACGACGTCGGGTTGTCTGTGGCTGCCTCGGAGCGCGAGAGAGCCAGAGAGCCGTCGAGAGGGCAGTCGAGAGAGCAGTTTTCGCTCTCGCTCTCTCGTCGACCGCTTGTGTGTTGGAGCAACTGGGGGTTTGCGCTTGTGTGGAAGACTGTTGAATTTACATAGACCGGGGATTCGTCCCTCTCTCTCCCCCACTCCCCCACCCCCACTGCCTGTCCCGCTCTCTTCCCATCATTCACTCACTCACTCGTTGTGCTGCAAGCAGTTTTCCCTCCCTGTCCACCCGGTCGCTCTCGCTCTCTCTCTCTCTCTCTCTCTGCGGCGGGGAAAAGGGTTAAAAACCGCGAGTTATATTAAATTTAGTTGTGCGAATTATTGATTAATTGTCGTGGCCGTTCGACGGGCGAGCTCTTCATCTGCGCTCGGCTCGCATCCAGGACCCCACGGCCCTGCACCGCCCTGCACCGCCCTGCACCTCACCACCCTCCACCCACCTCAGACCCTTCGAACACCTCGACAACCGCGGCTCGTTGCCCTGCCGCAGTTGGGGCTTCGTAATTGAAAGCCTTAAAGTGGCGATCGGGGTCTTAAAGGCACTTAAAGTCCTTGAAAGTTTCCTCCAGGTGAAAAGTCTTGGGGTTTCATTAACATAAGAATCGCCATTGTATCGCTAAAAACAAAAATTCAATCATTATTTCGTTATTCAACATTTGCCTAAAACAAGTGGATACGATTTTCTTATGTTTAGTTACACAAATAATATTTGAATTAAAATCAAAATTGCATTTCACATAATTTTATATATTCATAGCATAAAAATAATTATTTTAATGGAATATTTTGCATATTGAGTTAAATATTAATAAACTGGAATATTACTGGAAAAATGCAAAATGTTTGATTATTTAATTTAATTCATTCACGTACAAAAATGATATTGGAAAATGTTTGTATTGAGTCTTTTAATATTAGTTCCCAATTCTATTACCAATTTTTAAATATTTAATAAGGAATAGGTTTTTGTGAAAATTTCCGGAATTCATTCTGTTTGGAGAAATTTAATTTCGAGTCTCGGAATAAAATCATTCGCTCCTGAAACGGTTTGAGATTATAAAAGCAGATGCTTCAGATCCCACTGGTCCGATGACAGCCACACTGAAGACTCAGCAGGTGTTGGCCGTGGATCAACGAATCCACCGGGTCAGAGGGGCTCCAACGAGGCCCTTCAGCCGCCGCCGCCGCCGCCGCCGCCGTTGACGTCACGAACCCACCCCAGGCCGGTTGACGCCTGGACCCAGGAGCCGCGGACCGCTTGCGAGCCACCTGGTGGCGGGCTGGGCCATTTCGAAGATTCCGGCGGCTCCAGGGCGCGAGCGGCCGACGTCGCCGGCAGTTTAATTAGACGACAACGCCGGGGGGATGCGGGAGCAGGGGTGGGGTTTTGGCCCCAAGCGGGTCTTAATGGATTCGTCGGTGGCGCGCGCAAAGGGTTGCAGGGCGGCTGCTGCCAACCGCCAACCGCCCTCGCGAAGGGCTTTTAATTAAAGTCCTGCCGAGGAAAATGGCCGCCGTGGATTTCGCGTCCACAATGAGTGGATTTGATGAATCCGTCAGCGGGGGATTTCGGCCTCGAGATTTTGGGGCATTTGTAGTGAAGTCGCCGTTGTTGTTGTTGTCCCTCCGGCCGTTGCCAGCAGTGGTGGGCCAATAAATCATTCGCTCCTTTCAGCCCGAACAAAAACAGCTCCCCATTCTCCAGCTCCTGCTCCTGCTCCTCCTGCTCCTCCTGCTGTTTCTGCCCGCCCACCTTCGGCAGATCCGCCATTGTCCAATTTTGAAATTGAATGATTTTTCTAGATTTTTCATCCCGACAGGGGGCGGAGAGGGGATGGTGAACGATGGACGTTGGAGGAGCCCAAGTTGTGTCTGCTCCACTGATTTCGGCATTAGAACGCGTCGCGTCAATCAGTGGGCGGGGCGGGGCGGTGCGGAGCTGTGGGCGTTGCTGTTGGTAGTCGTCGGTAATCGGTTCAGAGGCCCTGAGGTTGAAATCAGTAGCGGGTACTCGTAACGACAGCCTGAAGCTGCACTTAAGAATCCTTCCATTAGGATCTCCCAAATTTAATTGATTGCCCTAACAAAAAATACTGCAAAAATTAACGAAATAAATTTTAAAAAGATCCGAAAATATCATTATAAAAATAATGATAGATTAATAATAATTGCACTTTTTCATCAATAATTCTCAACTTCACAGTTTTTGCTAAACAACACTCAGTGGCTAATTGGGGGATAATTAGAGGATCCTTCTAAGAAACCGTCCCCTGATCTCGCAATCGAGTTCTCGCTCCCCAGCACCAACTACCGATTACCAACACCCAGGCACTCGCCCGAGCACGATGCCAAATCAAAGACTTTTCGCTGCCACAGAGACATCAATCAGTTTGATTTCACTCATTCCTGGGAGGGAGGCCTAATTACATGATTAACGAGTTACTCTTGTAGGCGGCCGAAGCGATGATGAGCACCAGCCGAGGAAGAGGGAGAGGGAGAGCAGAAGCTGGGTAATTATGTAATTAAAGGAATTGATTTTGAAACAAAATTTGACAATGATAAATAAATTCGGAAATTGGCAGAGAGTTCACCAAAATATCAAAAGACCAGAGGCCAGGCAAGAACCACCAGAGGAAGGGTAGGAAGTAAGAGAGAGAGAGAGAGAGAGAGAGGGAGTTGGACTGAGTGAGGAAACGGCATGAACCGATGCCCCTGGTCGCCGCAATCCTAATCTACGCGATAATTTATTGGCCCTCGACAAATTGCGACACTTGGACGCGGACCCGAATGCTCTGGCGCTGGCGATGGCGAAGGCGATGCGGAGCCGAATCAGATCGCGAGCCGGGCCGCCAAGGGCTCGCCGAGGCTTGCAAAATAGCGCCGGTTATGATTTGGTTAAGTTGTCGATCTGTCCAAAGGTTTGTCCGTCCGTCGTCCCTCGGCCTGTCTGCACGAATTGACATTTTCCAAGTGGAGTCGACAAGAACTTCTCGGGCCACGAGTTTTCTCATGGAGATAGTGGGAGACAAGAACGGATTGCGGGACCAGAGGGAGCCGGAGCCGTAGCCGGAGCGAGAGCGCGTTACGGGAGCCCCCAGTGACATTTCCGAGCGGCCGAAGATGGGCCCAGAGGAGCGAACGATGGGCCGAATGAAGCCATCAACGTGCGAGCAGGAGGCCGGAGTCGCGAGGAAGCCTCAAAGAAGCCCCGAGGAAGCCCCGAGGAAGCCTCGCAGAGGTGGGGGGAAGAAAATTCCTACATACAAAGTGTACGGATTGACACGAGAGCCCGCCACAGACAGCAGGACGGACCGGGCCAGACATTTCCGGCGCGATCGGAGGACCGCGGACAGAAGCTCGTCGTTGGACTCCAGTCAAATGCTATCGCGACCTCATTTGCAAAAGGTTTTCCAAATAAATCACTGCGATTTTCAGGGCAAATAAATTTCCCCGCCACCTCCTACTCCAACGACGACAACAACGAACCTTTAATATTCCTAAGGGGATACGTATAGCTACACAGTTATGGGCTCGAATCGAAATCAGTCGAGAGTCATTAGCAAATGAGTTCCGCCAAACGAGCACCCGAACCGGAGCCACCGAGGAACCGACCGCGAGGCCGAGACCGAAGACCGGAGACCGAAGACCGATCGCCCAAGCACGGTGTGGGTTCAGCTTCGGGTCGTAGAGCGTGGCACACGATCGTAGCTGCGAAATATCGGCAAACTCATAAATTAAATATTTGCAGCGGCAGCCACGACAACAACAACAATAACAAGAACAATAACAAGAACAACACCAGCAACGAATATGAACACTTCATACCTAAAGGGCTCGGAGCCGCGATTAAGTGGGGGAGGGAGTTGGCCGACAACAGCGACAACAACAACAGCAACGATGATCATAATACCACCAGCCACAACAATATCCCAACAACAACAAAAGGCACAACTGCAACAACAACAGCTTAGCGCTAAACGATCAATCGTCGCGATCACTCGAGCCGGCTCCACGACGGCCGACGGCCGACGTCCGACTCGTTCTCACTCGGTCGCCTTCAAGTCGTCCCTCTCTCCCTCTCTGGCACTCTCTGTCTCTCTCCGGCACTCTCTGTCTCTCTCTTCATCGCAGCCCCGGCCGGCGACGATTAATTTCCAAGCATCAGGCGTGTGGCTCTGTTTAATCTGTTTCCTCCAGCTCTTGTTATTATTGTTGTTGTTGTTCTTGTTGTTCGTCGTGTTCAATGAGAGAGAGAGAGAGAGGGAGAGAGGGAGAGAGGGAGGGAGAGGGAGCATCACCGGTGCATTTCATATGCCTCGGAATTCGCCTCTTCACGATCGCATGCGAATTACTTTTCCACAGTTTATTTATTTGTTTTCATGGCGAGTTTTTGTACCTCTTTCAAATTTCTTGTATTATTCATGACTGCCGTTGATTGACAATAACCGATCGTGTGTTGCTGTGGTGATAAGTGTTGCTGTTGTTGCTATTGTGCTATTGTAATTTTTGGCACGATCGCTTGCGTCATACTGTGGCCAATCGAAGGTGTTTCGCAGTTGCTTCGGTTTCTCAGGCCAGACTCATTATTGTTATTTTTTGTGGAATTATTAGCAATTGGAGGAAATGCGCTCCAGCATGATCGAGTCGAGAACCGATCCTGCTTTCAGGGCCCCTCGGAGCCCCCCCCGATCGACCGGCCAGATCACTAGCGACTTCACATTTTCTCACACTCCACATTCGACGATTGGGGAAGAGCCAAACTCATCACGGCCAAAGACAAAGACCAGACAAAGGTCTTCGATAGCAACGCGTCTTCTCCACATCCATCGCCCCGACCCATCCCCCCGATCGTCGTGTCCTTCTCCGAGCCTCGGAGCCTCCGCGCCTCCGATCTCGATTGAACTCATCTCGTTTGGTCGCATTGTGTTCGCGGCGAGTCGCGATCATGTCGGCCATTGTAATTCATGCAAATAATTGTACGTAATTCAACGTGAAATTGATCTTCACACTTGATTCCAGTCCCGTTGCCGCTCATGCCATCGATCGAGCGGTCGACCTCAGTCGATCAGTCAGTGGTTCGGGCGGTCGATCGCTTCATTTGCCCATCATGATCGACCCGCTCCGCTACGACCGGGCCGGGCGATCTTCAGCTGGCATCGGCGGGGCGATCGTGTTTGCTCAGGCCGCCCGAAGAATGGATCTAAGATCGGCCAGAGCGGAGAGCGGGAGACCGAGAGCCAACAAAAACAAAAACAAAAACAATAGCAGTGCATGATCATCGCTGATCTGGCGGAACAGGAGGCGCACATGTCGGTTCCGACTAATCACGCGTGTAACAAGCGGAGATCGGCGCGCAGTCGGAGCCGTGGACTCAAAGACAAATGCAGATCATCGCGCCAACAACAACAACGGTGGCTGCTCTCGCTCTGCGATCATCGACGATCATCAATGCGAGCGGCCCCCATCAGCTGTTGACGGTCGTCGGTCGCCGGTCGGTCGCTGTCGGCTCCGCACGACGAAGGCGACAACGGCATGGATGGATGACTCCCAGAGGCAGCCACAGGACAACAAAGGCACACCAACAACAACACCAACAACAACACCAACACTGCCAGCAACGAACCACCCCCAACGGCGACGACGACAGCAACGACGTCGGCGACGACATTGCAATTAGAATCAAATTGGTGCAATGATCAGTGGAATCACACGACAAGCAGCGCGACCAGGGGCGGACGGACAGACAGACAGACAGACAGATAACCAGGGGGAGTGAGAGAGGGGGGGGGGAGAGCGGGACGACACACGAGCACGGACGACACACGGCCGAGGCGATCCGAACATTTGATGCGATGCGATCGCGAAACCGTTGATCATGCATGAGTTTTATTGCAGCCCATGGGGGGCACCGCGACTCGGCCGCAGTCTGAGCCGCCTTGGCCACGACCCACAACGACCAACGGCCCCTGCCCGCCCCCTCCTTGGACGGACCGACGGACGGACGGACGGAGAAAAAGTAGCCCCAGTCGACTTCAACTTTTGATCCCTTTGCATTGACTCGAGCGCCAATTTGATTCGAAGCCGATGAAGATGAAGCACTGGGGGGATCCGAGTCAGCCCGAGTCCCTCCTGCCCTACGGTCGGATGACACGACAAACATGAGGTTGCTGTTGTTGTTGTCGTTGCTGTTGCTCCACTCGCCTCGCCTCGCTCTGTGCTCTCGATATGAGATGTGGATTCGAGCCCTGGAAGACTCTCGAGCTTCCTCCTCTGACCACATGATCACGATTTATTTGCCGTTGTTGCTGCTGCCGCTGCTGCTGCTCCGTCTGTTGTTCTCGTTGTCGTCGTCGCTTTTCTTCCTCCTGTTAGCTGGGTGTTGTTGTTGCTGGTGCTGGCGCTGGTTGTTGTTCGGTGCTGCTGAAGTTGCTCCGGCGTTGTTGTTCGGCCGCTTTTGGTGGCTTCGGCGTTTTTATTGTTGCGCGATCACATTTTATGATTTGTCCCGAGCCCAGTCGGCCGAAGGACGTGGGGCGTGCGGAGCTGCCGGCCGATGGCGGGTCGCCGAGGTGGAGACCGAGAGGTGGAAAAGTCGTACCTGGGTGCAGAGATGGCCAATTTCTCAAACTCGGAAGCTTCTACTATGGGAAGCCAGGGTTCGAAGGAAGACTCGGGCAGCAGTAGGACATAACAAAGAAATTAAAGGACAAATAAAAAAACATGAAATGAAACACTTTTGTAGTTCTGTATTTCAATTTTATATTTTTAATATCGCCACTGAGAATGGTTGGGTTGCATTTGTTCCCAAATCTAATTGAAATACTAAAATTTTGAAAAAATGTTGGAAAAATTATGAATCTCCACATTTCGGGTTTGAATTTACCATTTGCGATTTTTTTTTGTTTGTAATATTTTAACATCATAAACTAAGAGAATACAATTTGTGAACAAAATTATTTAATTCGAAAAATTTTCAAAATAATTTTTAAAGTTGATAACTGAAAATAGAAAAATATAAAAATTTTCCTTAAGTCGACAAATTTCAAAATAATTTCTAAAGTCGATAATTGAAAATACAAAAATAAATAATTGAAAAATTGTAAATAAAAATTATGAGATAAAATGAAAAAGAAAAAATTCCAAAAACTAAAAAAATAATAAATAAATAATTTTTCTATGCATAAAAATGTCTTATAATAATAAATCAAATACAAATTTATTTTATTGAATTAAAGGGCGCACTCAATAAAGGCCAATAAAATCATCTCCTGCAATCCTTCCGGCTTTGAAACTCTCCTCTTCACTGACTCGAGCTGGAAATGTGAAATACCGTGTTAGCAAATCGAGATGATCAGGCCGAGCCCGAGGCAGAAGGGAGGGAGGGAGGTTGAGAGAGTTTGAGGCATGAGGCATGAGGCTTGAGGTTTGACGCCCGCCCTCATAAATCGGCGTCTAATTGCTGGGATCGGGAACCAATTAGTCGGCATTTGAGAGCGCGGCAACAACCACAACAGGAGCGCTTCTCACCCGGGCGAACAGCAACAATCGAAGCCACTTAGGCACAACAACAACAGCTCCAACGACACACATTGCCACGATCGCTCACTCACACCCTCGAGCGAGGCGAAGCCACTGGACTGGCGCGAAACCAGTTAAGAGCCCGGCCGCGTCTGGGCCGCCGACTGGCCAACCAAGTCGCGCCGAAGCGACTCAATCTTGGCTCAAACTCCGCCGGCTCAAATCACCACCACAAGCACCGAGCTCAAGTGTATGTGTTGGGGTTTGGGTAGAGCGTTTCGGGCCTTCGGAGCGCTCAGAATCGGCGCCAAGAATCAGTTGTTGGGAAACGTTGCACCGAAGCGCCACAACAACAAGTCGTCCGACGACGACGACGACTCCGGCTGAAATTCCCTGAATCCGAACCGCAAAAGCTCCGTAAATCGGTCTGTCGAAGCCGCCTTCGATCGGTTGGCCAACGAGGAAAACGTTCGCGGAAAAGACACCGGCATTTTTACGAGTGCAAGAAATTTAGAGTACGAAAAAAAACCGTCGATCGATCGGTTGGTCCACAAAAGTTCCTAAATGCATTTCCGCGCGAGATCCCGCCAGAACTGAAAGTATGTAGTGAAAATGTGACAAGTAAAGTGTTTTTCAGGATCCCTCCAGGACACCTTTGGACCATTGACTTTAGAGAAACTCAAACACTGACTCTGGAATACAGAGCGAAGATCGAAAATTCTGCCTTTGGAAAGACCAACATCTGATCTTCCATTACGTCCCTATCGACGACTGAGGAGATTTGGGAAAGTGTTTCACCAAACCAGAATCAAAGACTCGCAATTCTAAGTGTGAGAACCCCGTGCGAAGAACGTGAACAGATTAATAAGCGAACATTAGTTGCAATTACTAAAATTACAACTGATTGCGAGAAAGTCGGACTTGCAAAAATGAGATGTTACTGTTCGAGTTCATCAGGAAATCAGATAGTTAAATGCGAATTGTCGGCGAATTCACAAATCGAATAAAATATATATATTTTTTTTTGCTGTACTTGATCGTGCACAAATGGAGGTAATGAAAAAACACCTTGCCCTCAGCTCGCTTTTCGTCCCGCGATCGCTGTCGATTGTTGTTCGTGGCGGCAATTGAAGAATTTCAGAAATTAATTAATTCATTTCAATTTTATTCAAATTTAATTCCCATTTCGGTTTTGAGTTCCTCGGGTTTTCTTCATGTTATTATTGTTATTGTTGTTGTTGTTGTTGATCTTGTGACTACTGCCGCTGCTGCTGCCGGCCACGTTGTTGGTGCGTCGCCCTGTGTGTTGCTGCATTAATATTCATTAATTCCAGCCTGAGCTTGAGCTTTTTTCGTGCTTTCAAATGAATGAAGTGTTTCTCGAATTGTTTTTCACGGTGTTGTATTTTTTTTGCCGCTTCGTCTGTGGTGATTGTGATTGCTGTTTCAACAACAATGTCTTAATTGCCTTGATTTGCGAATGCATGCAACCGACCCATGGATTTTTCCACATGCATTTTCCACCACATGCCGAGCACCACCGCCTGCGCCTGAGCCTGAGCCAAGGCTAAGGGCGACCCTTGGCAAGATCATCAACCAGCAAGATCAACAGCCAGCCAGCCAGCCAGACCAGACCAGCCCAGACGCCTGAAGGTGAGTTTCCTTGAGATTCATCTCGATCTGTACCCATTGTTGAGTTTTCACACCCCTGAAAAGGCCGAAAGGTCAGGGTGGAGGGGTCAAGACCACAAAGTGGGAAACTGTAGGATGGAAAGGAAGAAAAGTATTTATTATGATAAAGTATAAAGCATGCAAATGGACGATCGTAATCGATCGGTCTAAAGATCGATCGACATAAATAAAAGGACGACCATCGCCTCCTTGTTTCCCTCATTGCATCACCGGCCCAGACCGAAGTTGGGTCGAGCGCCGTCCGAGATCATCGTAATCGTAGCCGTCGTCGTCGTCATCATCGGCATTAAGATCATCAAAAGTCCATTTAGCAGGGACCCGACGTCGCTTTGTCTAGACTCTGACTGCCGACTGCTAATAAAAGATTATCCCGGAGCACACACTGGCGACCTGTGGGACCTCAGGGAGCTCTGCGGGCCGCTAGCGCCGGCTTAAGCCACGCTAACACCGGCTAAACCGGCGCTACGAACCGCTTACCGATTGTTGCCAGGACCAAAATCAAATAAACATTAGCAGCAACACTCGCGGCGACTGAGGTGGTCGTCCGGCGACGGGTACCGGACGGAGATGGCCAAAGGGTTTCCTCCAGGGGAAGGCAAGAGAAGGCAAGAGAAGAGAAGAGAAGGGAGTGAATGAGAGAGAGGATGAGGAAACGTCGGCAGCCGGTGTCTGACGCGATAGACATCGTCTGCAAACACCGGCCACTCCCACCGAAATGTCGACTAAGCCGAGTAGTCGAGGGCTACCGAGGGCAGGGACTGATGATGGGAAGTGCGTGGAAGGGCAGGAGAAGGGCAAGAGAATGGCAATGGGAAGGAGGAGGAAGAGGAGGAGGAAGAGGAGGAGGACGAGAAATCCTGACACTTACGCTGACCACAACAAATACGCTGCGGTTAATCCGAGGCGATGGAGGGCGAATCAGGCCATTGGACATCGCGGCCGACGCAGGGCGGGCGAACCGACGAAGGGACAGACAGACAGACGGACGGACGGACGGACGGACGGATAGGGCGTCGAATGAAGGGACAGACGATCGGCTAGTCAGACAGTTAATCTCGGGGCTTATCCGGAAAATTAGATGAGATCCAGTTGATGGCGGGACGGCGCTGAGTGGACTCGACTGGAGTGGATGGAAAATTATGACAGCGCCATCGATGCTGATGACGACGATTACGACCCTGATGAGGCTGTCGCCGATGAAGACGTAGATGACGATGGAGACGACGAGGGATGAGGATCGAGATCAGGATAATGTAGATCAGATCAGAGCTGCTGATGAGGTTGATGGAGGTAGACGAGAGTTGATGATGACGACGACGAGGTAGGACGTGGTCGAAGGAAGAAATGGATGGCGAGGGACACGAGGTCGTTGCTAATGAGGCTGGTGACGGTGTCGTCAGTCGGCCCCTCCCCCAAGGTAGTTGGGCTCAAAAAGTCTTCTCGATGTGGGTGAAACTCGAACGGCGCCGTCGACCCCCGGGCGAGATTCACATAATCGAATCCTGCCACCATCCCCATGTCCTTCCCATACACGCGTCCACGGCCCAACTCCATCGTCCGGTCGCCACCTCCGATTCCCACCCCTTCTCGGTCCCTCTCGCTCTCGCTCTCGCCCACTCGGTCTACCTGCCGGCGGCGGTGCCTGGCGCCGTCCGGCTTCCGTGTGACCGCCGGGGCCGAGCTTATCAGGCCCCTTATCAGGTTACGATCCCGATGACGACCACGATGATGATGATGTGGTTCCGTTCTGAGCCGCAGGACTCGCCGTGACCCGGGTCGCCGCGCCTAGCGCCGGATTTGCGCAGTCCGGACGTGGGCGACGACTGTTGTTGTTGTTGTTGCTGTTGCTGCTGCTCTACATGTTGGCCTCGTTGATTAGTTTGTCGTCAGTCGGGATTTAGTTCCCGTCTGCCACTGTCTTCGGTCCGTCCGCACGTCCGCACGTCCGTCTGTCGGTCCGCTCGTTCATTCCCTCATTCGTCCCTCGCCAACGCCTCCGCAGCCCGTCGCTCGTGTCCTGCGGCGGCCGAGCCTGGTGCGAAGAACGAATTCGTATTGATTTCTCCTCGATAACCTCTCGATTTATTTCTGCCGATCCCTGGAGGATATGCGACGACCGACGGACAGACAGACAGACAGGGGTGTCTCTCGCTCACACACTCCCTCCCTCTCCCTCCCTCTCTCTCCCGCTGCCTCCGCTCCTCACTCGTTTCGCAACCTCACTTGTTGAAGCAGTTGTTGTTGCTGCGGTTCCTTTCCATGATTCCTTCCTTCCTTTCTCACTCCTGTTCTTCGTGTAGTTGTTGGCCACTGCTATTGTTGTTTTTGTTGTTAAGGTGTGTTCTTTATTATTGTAGCGTGGTCATGTTGTTATTGTTGGTGTTTGTTGTTATTGTTAGTGTTTGTGTTCCTTTGTCTTCTCTCGGTCAATGGGAGTTTTTTCTCAACTCATTGTGATTTTTCTCCCGTCGCTTGTGTAACTTTGCGTTATATTTATTTCCATCGATATTTTTATTATTACTCTTGTTGTTTTTACTGCTGTTGCTGTCGATAATTTCGTTTTCTATGCCAGATCCTGGGGCTATAGTTAGGCATGCATGGGGTCGGACGGAAATATCCGTTTGTCTGTGGTTTCCTGGGATGCGGGCGACGTCTGCAGACTCGGCTGGGATGCCTGAAAAAACAAAATAAAAACAAAAAACAAAATACAAAATAATACAAAAAAGTCTCCCTTCAGAAAAATAAAATAAAACCCTTGCAAGGACAGAGAACGTCTTCGAGGGTGTCAGCAAAATCAATGGCTTGAGGTATGTCCAAAATCCGTTCATGCGTCGATCGTAAATAAAAAATTGTTAAATAAAACATATTGCAATAAAGATATGTCAAAATCGAAAATATTAATAAATCAAGTCAAACGCAGAAAATCGTGATGGATCGAAGAACAATTGAATGGCGAGAGCTCGAAGTGTGCCAAGGATGGATTTTATCTAAACCACAGGGGGGCAAATGAAAACCGAATGAAATGTGATGACAATTAAGAATAAGTTAAATTCAAAATTAACAAAAATACCTTTAATCGAACATTAAGACAATATAAATTTAGAAAGAAAATGAAAACAAAACATTTTCAAAAATACCAAAGTGATATTAACGTGACGTTCTTTTAAATATCATTCACTACTACAACAAAAACTACATCAACTACGTATGAAAACTATTTTTCCAGAAAAAAATTATGAAAAAAATTGGAAATAATCTCTTCCATGAAAATCAGCGATGATCGAAAGAAAAATCGACGCACGTGCACCACCCGATCGAGCCGATCGAGGGCAGCAAAAGGCAAAAAATCATGATTATGACATCAATAGCCGCAGAATATTGAGAGAATAGCGAAATTCGAGGCTTTCAATGGGCGTCAAACGTTTTGATTTCCATTTTCTAACATCGATTGTTTTTGTCTCTCATCGATGGGCGGATAAAACGGCAACAAAAACAATGGGAAAACAACAAACCCTATTACAAAAATAACACAGAAGAATAAGAAATAAGAAAAACAACTGCTAATGAAACAATAAAAATCATAAAATCATAAAAAAAATTCAAATAAAAAATCAAAATAAAAACATTCAAATGCAAAAGAATTCAAATGAAAACATCGAAATAAAAATCAACAGCTCAGCACATGTTGCTGACGTTCATTCGATTGGCAATAACAGCTAAACGATGGCAACAAAAACATGGGCCAATAGGGAAAAAACCAAAAACAACAACAACAAGAAACATTTAAGACACAAAACGCAAGCGAACACGACGAAAAAGCTCGAGGCGCCAACAAATGAAGCGACGCTTGAACGGCGTTGGTAGCGGCGAGCGTTGCAACGACTGCTACTTGTTGCAGTCGACACCGGGAGGGAGGCAGAAACGACGACGAAAAGCGACGACAACGAAAACAACAATGAAGTGTACAACGACAACAACAACTGGCTTCGCTGCAAAGGATGTGCCGCGCGCCTCTCGGTATGCAACGCGAGCTGGCGCTTGGGTGGCGGTGACGGCGGCGCCCCGGAGCTTGGCCTATTGTTTGAGTGCCGGCTGAAGTCGGCTTCTCCTGCTTCCTCTTCTTCTTGTTGTTGTTGTTGTTGCGGCTTTTATTGCCGATTGTCTCGCGCGCTGACCTTAAAACGCCGCCCGCGGCCGCGTCCCACATGCATCGCGTCGGCCCCTGCCGGAGTGCAGCGGTTTTGAAGGCGCGTCCGCTCCCTCTCATGTTCGTTGTTGTTCTCCACATTATTTTCGCTGTTCCCCAACTTTTGTTACTTTTGTTGTTCTCAATAACATCTTTGTTGCGCTTCACATTCTGCTTGTTGTCCCTAGTGCTGTTGTTGAAAATTTCCAGCTGTTGCAGGCTGCACTCAAATCTTGGGCGAGTCGTGTGCGTTTTGGCGATTGCCGCGGTTGTTTTGGGACTCCTTGGTGCCTTGGTGTCGATTTTGTTGGACCCTCTCACCTCATTCTCACACCTTGATTCGCACCTCTCCCTGTGTGCCGTCTTCGATTCTGGGTCCCTCTTGGTCGCTCATCCTTCACCTGGTCTTCGATTTTTACCTCTCTCTGTGTGAACTTCAGAATTTTCACTGTCAAAAAGCACTTTATCGATTCTCTGTTTATTTCATCCCATTTTAGTTTTGATTTTCTGCGTCTCTTTCCGTCGCTTTCCTCTGGGCAAAAGGCTTTTTTCCAACCATGTATGGTATTTTTTTTTTACTTTTCCTGTGCCGACCTTTCTGTTTTCACCTCTTTTGAAACCCTTTCATGAAATGGTCTGTCGTCCTTTTACGATTTTCTGTTGTTTTCCTCTCCAGAAAAGTTGTTTTTTTTAATATTTTTTAAAATATTTTCCATCCCACCTCATTTTTTCGTTTTCCCACCCTCTACTGCGGTTGATTCCAAAGTTGTTTCTGATCGTTTCTCATTGTTGTGTTGTCGTTTTCAATATCGATAACACTTTTACTATTGTTGTTTTTATTGCTATTGTTGTGATTGTTGTTGTTTCTGTTGTTTCGGTTGACGCCTCCTTGCGTTTCTCTAATGAATTCGCTTTCAATTCGCGTGATGCATGTGTGTGGTTTGCCCGATGGTTCTCAGCAACAATGTTGCATTAAATTGATTGTCTACCATTGTTGTTGTTGCTGTTATTGGCGTCATTGATATTGTCATTGTTATTGCTGTTGTTGTTGTCATTGCTATCATTGGCGTTGCTGTGGAAACTCGCCATTCAATCGCGACTTGGCCACAATTTGTTTTCCAGCCTCCTGCGAATGCAAAACCGCAGCGATCGAGAGCACCACAGTGGTGGCGAAGAAAGAACGACGAGAGGAGAAAAATCAATCAAGTTGCGTGGAGAAAAACATTTTAAAAAATGGGTGGAAAAAAAATTGCAGTTTTCCATTAAAAATATATGTAGGAAAATAATGAATTTTTCATTAGGAATATGAGAAATAGACCTTTACAGAAAATAACAAAACACAATATACAATTTACAATTTTTTATACAATTTTTTTTTTCCTTCAAACTTTTTTTTATCAGATTAAAAAATGTTCCTTTTCGAAGTTATTTCTTCAATTATTTATAAAAAAAAAAATCTTTCAAAATTTGAAATTTATTAACGTATACAATTTTAATTTTTTTCAATGATTTTCAATCAAATATTTATTACTAAATATGTTTGTGCCAAAAAAAATAAATTGAAAATTGGAGATTTTTTAACAGATTATAACATTTTTCTTCTCTTTAATGATTTGACCTCAAATTATTTATTTTTATAATTTCGTATCAAAAAAAGTAGCTTGAAAACTGATTGCGTGATTTTTTTATTTCAATGATTTTCAATCAAATTATTTGTATTTTTTATTATTCCCAAAAGACTGCAGTGGTTTTCAAGGTAGACACGAAGGGTTCCCCGAAGTCATTGGGAAAGGGCTCCCGAGTAGGACGGAAAATCGAACCAAAACCGGGAGGGAAAGAGACGGCTGGCTCTAATTACTACACATAACTGACCGAACGTCTTCGCCTAGAGCCGAGGCTCGTCGCGACGTCTGAGGGAGCCCGAGAGAGAGAGAGAGAGAGTGAGAGAGAGAGGGAGAGGGAGGGAGGGCGACAAGAAAAACCCACCCTGGCCGATGGAGGAAAGCCAGAAGCAAATCGAGCGAGCAGGAGGAACCCCAGGAGAGGAACAAGAAGAAGAAGAAGGGAGGGGAGGGGAGGGGAGGGGAGGGGGACAGGTGGACGATAATAGCTGGGAACGTCGGGGGTCCGACGGCGTCTTTAATGACAAGAGATTTCGATCTCAAGAAGGGCTTTTCCGAAATTTTCCGACCACGCCGACTGAGGAAGGGAGAGGCAGAGAGGCAGAGAGAGTGAGGGAGATAGGGAGAGAGTGGGGGAATTTCTTTGGACGTTAAAGGTCAAGAGGTTGTTGTTGTCGTACTCATTATTCTAGTTGTTGTTGTTGTTGTAGTTGTTGTAGAGGAGGCGAATGACCGACCGACCGACCGGCCGACCGACTGGGCGCAAGAGCGAGCGAGGAATCGATTTTTATCTCGAACGAAAGCGCAGAACGTGCGAAAGTATCCCGAAGATACGGACGTCGACCGACCGTCCGACCGGCGAGGGAAATTTTAGGGAAATTTTCGGGCCTCCCTCCCCCTCCCCGCTTTCCTCCTGCACAGCGGTGTGAAACAGAATATTTAAAACTCTTTAAGAACTGCGTGTCCGAGGCCGCGACGCCGACGGACCGCTCGGACAAGGGACGCACGGACGGACGGACGGTTGGCTGGACAGTGGCGGCGAGGGAGGGGTCGGGGTGGCCGAGGGCGGGTCGCTGAATTTTTCATAATTTTAAGCGTGGGAAAACCCAGTGAATGGCGCGAGACCGTTAAAGGCCGACACGGTCGAGGAAGTGGAGGAGGAGGGCGGCGGTCGGGGGTCGGGTCTTGGAAGCCATGGCTTATAAAAGTCTTAATGCGGCTCCGTCTCTTCATCTTCCTCCTCTTCTGCTTCATCGTCTTCGTCTCCGTCTCCGTCTCCGTGGTCTTGGATTCGGTTCATCGTCTTGGATTCGGTTCGTGCTCCTCCCCTTGGGAACATGACATTTTATCATATGGTGTGGCCGGTCGCGACTTGTTTTTGTTGCCTTCTTGATGTTCCTCTGCCAACCCAAAATCACCTGTCTTTCGGCCAAATGTGGGTGGGAAGAACTGCCCATTGTTGTTGCTATTGTTCCGTCCGAACCTCCGATCCACATTAATTCACTCATCCATCATGCATTGGACTCATTTTCCTAGTGCCGCGAGTAATTGCGGGGTTTTTGGATTTTTGGAAAGAAATATTAATTCAAAAATGTAGGTTGACAAAGGGCAGAAATAGTTGAAAATCAAAAATATACCTTGAATTATCTTTGTTTCTATTACTTACTACAGGAATTAAAGCATTTTTTATAATTGTATTAAACATTCGAAATTTTATTCTGACACATTTTCTATTCATAATTTAAATACTGCATTTCTTACTTTTCATAATACATTTTTTCACGATCTTCCACATTTCTTGTTCTCAAATCCTCAAAATAATTCCAGCACAATTTCTTGTATGATTTTCGCCTGCGACTGCGTCCAAATTTGTTCCCAGTTTCTCTCCCCGACTTTCTTCAATCCCATTCCCATGTCCGAACTTTCTCGAAAAAGATCTTAGGCCAAGATTGTGATTTTCTCTAGTTTCTTTTCCGCCATGGGTTCTGGTTCTTGGCCAAAACCGACCTCAATTACATGCTCCGAGCCCGTGTCGTCGCGGCCATTGTCTGACGTGGACTCGGCGGCCGAAAACACTGTGCTGAAAGGCGGTAATGATCGTGGTGGCGGTGGAACCTCACGACCATATCGCTGGATTTTCTCCCAGGGAGCACATGGCCAGGTCCTGCAGTGCCTGAAACTGCTCCAAATGTCTAGAAATCTTCCCTCCGACGCAACATGTACACATCTCCCTAATTAGGAGCTCGCGAATCCACATCCCCGAGGCCGTGGCGAGGCGAGGCGAGGCGAGGCGAGGACTTAATGAGGGCCGGCAAAAACTTGATTTAGTTTGCGCGAGGCTTCGCCAAACTCTTTCCACAAACATTCTAATTAAGTGAAGCTCGTCCCTCCCTCCTCCCGCATCCCGCGCCTTCTGCACTGACCAGAAGATGAAGATGAAAATGAAGATGAAGAGGAAGAACTTCCAAAGGCGGGCGATAAAAGTTTTCAAAAAACAACAACAATCTCGACTGATAAGAGCCAAGCATCAACTTTTCATTTGGCGGATTCTCAACTTTTTCCCTTCATCAAGTTGGTCGCTTGTTGTTGTTATTTTCTTCCTGTTGTTGTTTTTTTCGCCGCTCTCTCTTGTTGTTAACAATTTCGCTGTCCATGTCCGACGGCCACAACAACAACTTCTTCAACCAGCTTCCCACACTCCCAGCCCACTGCCAGCGGATCCTCCAATGGGAAAAAGGATTTGAATTCGCGGAACGGCCCAGGACTCATGCATGCGGCGAGAAGGAGAGCGAGCTAGCGATATAGGTATATAAAAGTGTGTGGTGGAAGATGACGATGACGATGATGAAGTGGAGGGGGGTGAGGAGGAGGCGGAGGAGCAGGAGAGGGAGACGGAGGTGTGGAAGTGAGAGCAATTTTATATGAAAAACCAATACAAAACGCTGGCCGAAACAGGGGTTGAGAGGCGAGAGGGAGGCGAGAGGGAGGCGCGAAGAAGGCGTGAATAAGGCGAGAGGCAGGCGAGAGGGAGGCGAGAGGCAGGCGAGAGGGAGGCGATAGGGAGTCGAAGCCAGGGAAGTGGGAAATCGAGGGAATGGAAAAAGTGTTGCCGTTGGGAAAAATGAAAGGCAGAGCCCAACACGCCCATTTCGAGCCAGCGACCGGGGACCAGGACGAAGGGCGAGGACTCCCAACAACACCCCTTGCCCCTCTCCCTCCCCCTCCCCAAAGGCAACGCATTCCGACTCTGCATGACACGTATTTCGTTGGCTGCGACGAGTTGAGCCACGAGGCCCCGGCCATCCGTCCTTCCTGCCGTCCGCTCATTCGTCCTTCCTGCGCAACACATAAGGGGAACATACAGGGGTGGAGGGAGGGGGAGAAGCGACAACAACGGGAACAACAACAACAAGCAGAGCTGGCACCAAACCAATGGCAGTGGATGGCAACAAATCTAAACAGCGACAAATGCATGAGAGCAACACATACTGCCAGCTATGTAGGGAGGCAACAACAACGCCCAGAAGAAGAAGAAGAACAACAACAACAACAAACACTCCTCGCACAACAAGAACACTTCCATCGACAACAATAAACAGCACAACAAAAATGGGAAGTGAAAATAAAAAGTCCAATGCGAAATTCGTCGACGTCGCCTTCCGAGCGATGCCACCTGAGGACGAGCGAGTCGGGCGGCCACCCACGCCCACGCCGACGCCGACGCCGACGCCCACCCTATGTAAAAGGGGGCGGCGGAATTTTCCACTCTCTCGCTCTCGCTCTCTCTCACTCTCGCTCGCTCGCCAATACTTTTCTTATCTATTCACCGCGTCTTTTTTGCGCATGTGACACACGAATCCGCAGGACTCCGCCGCCGGTTGGGGACCCGAGCGAGGACGATATGTGCACATAACTCTTGTATGAGCTCCCCTCTATATACACTAACACACACACACACACACACACGCACACTCACACGTACTGACGGCATGTACTTGGCGCGCTGTGGCACGTTCAGGAGTACATAAAAATTCATGGGGGCGGCGAGGCGAGGAGGCGAGAGCGAGTGGGAGGAAAAATTCCGAAGCGCTCGGGAAAACACGAGAGCGCCATCAACAACAACAGTGGCAACTACAACAACAAACCCAAGCATAGCAACAACAACATCGGCCCGCCATCCCCAAACGTCAGGCACGACCGCGAGCGCCTGAGAGGGGGGTGAAAAGCGAGGGAGCGAGCGAGTTTTTCCGAGCATTTTTCCGCGCTCTCGCAATGTGTCTTTTCCGAGAGCGAGAGAGAGAGAGAGGGAGAGAGCGAGCGAGCTGGATGACAGTCCCTCTCTCTCTCTCACGAGGGGCTGCTTCTGGACCCGACGGCTTCGTCGCGACCGAAGCCGCTGCCTCCAGCTCCGGCTTCCGCCGCTCGGCTCGGCGGCAAAAGGGTGCGAGGAGGAGGGGGTGACGGGAAGGAGGAGGGAGGGGGAGGTTTTGGAAGGAAGGAGGTCGTTGGAACTGAACTGAAGGATGGGGCGGCGGCGGCGAATGCGACGCGGACTCGCCACAGCATGCGCGCATACTTTGCCGCCCCAAGGAGGAGTCGCGAGGGGGCCGGGGAAGGCGAAGGCGGTGGCGGAGACTCGGCACGACGCTCGAAGGACGAGCGGCAGGAGCCGGAGTCAGGGAGGCAGGAGCTGGCGAAGAACTTTCACTTTTAGGCGGCCGATTTCTTGGCGCACGAGGGTTCGCTGTCGGATTCGGGCGTGGGTCGAGTCGCGCCGGGTCGGCTTGGAGCGGAAGAAGTGGGAGGGAAGTGGGAGAGAGCGTGGAGAGAGCGAGCGAGCGACGAGCCCTAACGAGGGGCGGGTGGGCGCCGCTTTCCATTTGCCGTCATTAGCGGACGTCCCTGTCGAGAACGCACTCGAAGGCCGTTGAAGATGGCGAACTTCGAGAGATCTCGGCAGCTTGGTCGAGGAAGGATTCGTAGCAGCAGAGGAATCTCGGCAAGAGCCCATCTCTGCCGGAGACCGTCCCTTGGTCCTGCTGACCCCCGCCCCTGGCCCATCTCGCCTCAGCCCCTTTCAACGGCCTCCTGGGACTCCAGAAGTTCCTCCCATTTCGCGCTTTGATTGATTAAAACCGCTGCCTCAAAGAAGTCTACAGTTTGCTGCCCAGCTCTGGAATCCTTTGCCGGCCTGCTCAGCCCTTCCTTCCTTCCCATCCCCCACCCCTCCTTCTCCCATCCTCTTCCCATCGGCCTGTCCGTCAGGCAAGAATTTCATCTTCATTCCTCGCGCCCAGTGACAGCTCGTCTGACAGTTGGAAATGAAAGAAAACTCGAAATGGAGAAAATTTCTGAATTTCTGCAGATCTCAAGAAATGGAAAACTAAACGAAGGAAGTTCGGTTTTCTTTTCGATCCCCACATTTCGGCAAGAACAACAACAACAAAAGACGGGCGGGACTGTTGTCCCTGTCTCTTTCAGACGCACCTTTCGGCCACGGTCCGCGGATTCGCGTTAATTTATTTGGCTGCAGCAAAGCAGCGCTCGCTAATTTTCGTTCTCCCTCTTCTTTTCTTCGTCTCTTCTCACTCCCTCATCCCTGTTTCCTTCTCCCCTCTCCCTTCTTTTCCACTCCATGGCCCTCTGTGGCCATGGCTTTGCTGTGCCTGGCCCCTCCATGGTGGTGATGTCTGTTGTTGTAATTGTATTGGTTTTTGCTATTGTTTTTGTTTTTGATTTTGTCTTTCTATTGTTTTGCTATTGTGTTGTTTCATCGCGCTTGGTCTTGGCTGGAAATTCGAGACACGAAGACAATTGCAAGCAACCGAGAGCCAAGACCAAGATGTCCTGATGCTGGCCCCACGATATCTCTCTCCCTTTCCCCCTCTTCCTCTCTATCTTTCGCTACATCTCCTCTCCCTGCTCAGCTCTTTTTCATCTCCTTCCTCCCTCGCCCGCGCCCTCGTCCTCGGCCCTACTGAAATTTCAATTAATTTAAAGACTTGGATATCCAAGCAACAACGGCAAAGACGACGCCGTCTTCTCATCTTTCTCAGTCCCTGTCCCGCTCTCCCTCGGCCCGGATCCCGATCCACAAGTTCACTCGCACCACAAGACAAACGCTCCCTCTCTCGCTCGCTCGCTCTCTCTGTCCCACTCCCACTCCCCCTCCTTCTCCATCGCAATCGCCTGTGTGTGTTTTCATTATTCTTAATGAAAAATGCGCGAATGTCCTTCGACTGCGTCCTTTTTTAGCGGTGCCTGTTTTGGTTGCTTCTGTTTCTATTGTTGTTGGAGGTCTTTGTCTTGTTGTTGTTTTTATTGTTGTTGTTTCAATTGTTTTTGTTGATTCATTCCTGCCCCGCCCTCGCCGGACGACGATTTCTTGAAGCGTGTCCTTTGCGATTGCCACAAAGCACTTCTGTTGTTGTTCTTTCTTCTTTCTTCTTTCATTTTATATTTTTTCCCTAATTCCGTGTTCCTTGTGATTCTCGCTTCTGCCGCTCGCCTCTCCGTCCTCGCCTTTCTTCGGTCAGCGAAAGCAAAAAATCTTCTTTTGATTTTCCACGCCAGTCGCGAGCAAACTGAGCGTTAATTAAAAGCAAGCGGAATCTCGCATTTTCTTCATTTCGAATTCAAATGTTGCCAAATGTCGTCGACATGGCCGTGGTCTGGGGGCGTGGCGCGAGGAGGTCGCTGTCGTCGTGCGAGGTTGACAGGCAGAGGCAGAGGAGATCAAGCGAGAATTTGAATTACTTCTGGATTTCCCAGCTTTCCTTGGTGTCTTGGAGTACACAAAAGTGTTTTCGAAAATTTACACACCTTTGTTTAAATAGAATTTGAGTCAAAAATTCACATTTTGAATCCAAAATGGAAATTAAACCTCTGATTTCTAATTATCATCACTGTACAGTGGTTTTTGTGTTGTTGTTTTCAATTCATTCCACAATTAATTCATAAGCTTTTGGCTTTCCACAACATCGCTGCAAATTTCACTCTCATATACGATTAATTGATGTCTAAATTATCATTGAATAATTATTAAATCAATTGAAATTACGAACAACGGAAAAATCGCACTCCAGGACCGATTACAAATGGTATCATATCCTTCGCATTTCGTGTTGGAATTAGTGCAAATCCGATTAATTTCCATTTGAAGAAGAGAATTTTTGAACAAAAGATGAAACTTTCGCATGTCCTTCGCACGAGTCCTTCCGACGGGAGTTCGTTTCGCCCGCCCACGCGAGGACGAACGAGCCGGATGCCATTCGCGAAAGGACGACTCCGAGTCCCGCGCGGGGGACGTGGGCGCAGACGTCTCCGTGGGGCAACGGGACCGACCGACCCACACACACACACATCCGTTAGCCGTATGCGCAGGGTGGGGAGAAACAGCCACACACACACACACACTGGGGGGTCGGAGACGGAGTTGGGTCCAGAGAGCGAACGAGGGCGAGCGACGCACATGCAACACATGGATGTGGGCCGGACACATGCGTGCGAGGCACCAGGGGCGGCGGCAACAGCAACAGTTACAACAACAACAACAACAGTTCAAACAACAACAACACAACAGTGGCAAGAGCAGCACCAACAACAGCAGTAACAGCAAAGCAACAAAGTCAGCATCAACAACACCAACGACAGCGGTGCAAACAACAGCAACAACAGGAACAGGAACAACAACAACAACGGCAACAACAACAACGACCAATCGGAGACGTAGGGAAGGATGTGTTTGTACGACATCGGCTCCAGGATGATTTATCCTTTTTGCCGCGAGCCGGCGTGCGCGCGAGTCCCGAGCGAGTTCTCGCCAGCGACCGAGCGACTGGATGGGGAGGCGGCATTCACAACAACAACAACGACAACAACAACGTGTTGTCTTCCGTGCTTGTTTTTTGGTCGTTATCCTGGCACATGTCGCCGCACATCCTTTGGCACATCTTTCGTCTTTCGTCCTTCGATCGTTTTCGTTGTCTTGCTCCAGAATTTCGGAGTGCTTTTGTTCAAAAAATTCAGAGTATTTTTCTTTGGAATTCAGGAGTGTTTTTTGAAGAAATTTTGAATTTGATTTTTTGTCTTTCTTCTTTTTTCGGGGAATTTCAGTTATCCTGTTGCGATTGTCCACTTCGTCCGGCTCCGCGTGCGATGCAAAACTGACGGCCGCAGCCTGGTCTCGCCGTCGATGTCCAGTTTTTCTTGACTTTTCTTGATTTTTTTCTGCTTCTCTCCCTCCTCCCTTCTTCCTTTCCGCCGCCTCTGGTATTTCGCCGATGTCCTTTTCAGCCCGGCCTCCGCCGAAACTGAGCTCGCGTCCGTCGTCCCCGATTCGGCCGGCCGACAGCCCGCCAGCTGCTGTTGTTGCCGCGGCTCGTCCTTCGCTTCAACACTTAATTCTCTTCCTTTGTACTCGCTCGACCTCGCCCTCTCCATCCCCCCTCTCTCTCTCTCTCTCTCTTTCTCTCAGCCTCTCCCTCAGTCGCCGCTGCCCCCAAAAGTTCTGCTCCGGTCATTTTCTTTGTGTAGTTTCCATATTTTCCTCTCTCCTCTCTCGCCCGCTCTCCCGGCCCCGGCCCCGGCCGTCCTCAGCCGTCGCCACCGCCGTCGTCCCCGAGGGTCCTGCGTGAAAACCTCCACGTCCTGTTGTTCTCTCACGTCGTGTCCTCGGACCGTCCTGTCTGGACGCGGGCCGCCGTCCTGGGCCGCCGGGAGCCTCTTCATGATGACCGGCCCTCGGTGGGGCGACCGGCCCAAGTCTCGCCTTGTCTCTCCCGACGTTTTCTCTTCCTCGCACCAACCCTACTCCCTACTCCTTCCCTCTATTCCCCTGTCCCGAGTCTGGCCACTGGCTGTAGGCGAATCGATGGCCCAAACTCGCGAACTCAAATGCCTTCGAATCTCATTTGGGGATATTTTAGGAGTTCGATTGCTTTGGAGTGTCTTAAAATAACTGTGAGTTTATCGGAAAGAGATGGTCATATATGGTTTCAGCTGCACATACTCGTTTCTAAGGATCTCCTTTCGAAAATCCATGCTTTCACTATCTGCAGTTGGTCCTGGGGAGTGACGAAAAACTTGTAAGGAAAAGAGGAAAAATATTTCATAATTTGTTTCTTATTTTTCAATTTAAAACCATGATTTTTGATTGAAAAAATAGTAAAATTTTTAAATCAAAAATATTATCCATTTTCTAAATATTTTATATTTATGTGAAAATGCTAAAGCGGAGCTGCGAAGAGGTTTTCGCTGGCGCCACACGTTATGAGTTTTCCTCAGCGCAACAACAACAACAACAATAGCACCTTGAACAACAACACGCTTGGCAACAACAACTCCAGAGCTCCCCCTAAAGGAACCCCTTCGATGGCCCGCAACGAAAACATTTCACTCTCTCTCTCTCTCTCCCAGTCGAGGAAAACTTTCGGCGCTCTTGTGAAAAATCTGGAAAAACATACAGCAAACGCGCACGCGCCAGCAACAACAACAACAACAACAATATCCTGACGAGGAGGAGGAAACTGAGAAAAATAAAAACAAAATCCCAACTTCCAAAGCATTTTCCAGGCGGCGGCGAGAGCCAGCGAGCGAGCGAGTGGAGAAAAAGTGGGGGAACGTGAAAAAAACCGACGGAAGCCGGTGGAAATTGAAAAGGCTCGGACGCGGGTCGGGCTCGGCCTCGGACGCGGGTCGGGCTCAGGCTCAATGTGACCTCTGGCGGAGCCGGCACGGCGAGAAGAAGAGGCGGCGGAACGAGCGACGGCAAAAGGACGACGGACGACCGCCAGACCGACCGTGTGCGGAGGTCTGGCTGTCCTTTTTCTGGTGTCACCCGCTCTCGGCGACTCCGATCGGGCCGACGTGGCGAGGCACGAGCGACACACGCCCGGTGCACAAGGACAACGAATCCGGAATGCGTTTCTTCACCTCGCATCCGGAGCTGCAGCTAATTTGCATATCCAGCAGGGGCAGGGCAGGGGCAGGGCAGGAGCCGGGCTGCAGGACGACGAAAGGATTCGACGCAACCCCGAGTGGCGATGGTTTTTTTCCACACTTTGTGACACCGAGAGGGAGACGGAGAGGGAGAGTTTAATTTATTCAGTTTTCAGTTCGATTCACTTTTTTCCAAAGTTCATCTGCCTGGCACCGACGGCGTTTAATGATGTGTGCCACACGCTGCTATTAGTGGTTGTTGTTGTTGTTGCCCATGTCACCGTAGGACCCGATCGCACTCCTTCTGCCGGCACAAAGCATGTGTTTTCGAAAAAGGTGTAAAAAGTTCGAGCGCATCCTTTGTTCGAGCCTCTCCTCAAAGCCTTGTTTGATCCCGGCCATGCCAGACTTTATTTGTCCCCTTGTTCGATCCGATAGTTTCATTTGCATTTGCATGGATATCGGGCTGAAAATTTGCATATGAAATGCACCGCGATTTGCATAATCGTCCTGTATCAAATGCTGTGTCCTCACATTTTTTTCGTCGCCTCCCTCCTGGCAGCCATCGCCAAGGCAGGGGTCGAAATCGGTGTCGAGCTGGAACGAAGGTTGAGTTCCGTGTGCTCGATCGATCGATCGATCGATTGATCGGTGATGGTGACGGCGACGGCGACGGTGATCGTTAAATATTGACGAGGTGTCGGCTTGCAGGGGGAACCCGCGGCTTGGCGGGCCCTGAAGTGCCCTCGGCTTCCAATTGAGGAGGCTTCAACTGGTTCGTTGTCTCTAATCCTACTACTAACGATAGTGAAAGCGATTCGAATCTTGCTTTTCAGCATGGAATCGCACGATTAAGAGCGAAATGTGAATTGGGCATCAGAGTTTTTAATAGAAATAAAATAATACAATCCTTAATTTCCACATTTTTATCAACTTTCATTTGAATTGAAAACAATGAATTAAATTTCCAAAATTTCAGTCAATACATAATATCAAAACCAGCTCTCAAAATGTTTAAAAATCAACTCAAATAGTTTCTAAAAATTCTACCAATGTCAACAAAGCATTTTTGTAAATTACAAGAAACGAATTTTCTTCCATTTTCCGACACGCCAATGAGAAATTTGCATAGAGCAACGAACAATACGAAAATAGATGTTAATAAAAAGTCACACGAAGTCGGAGCAGAGATAGAGACAGATAGAGAGGGGGGGGGGAGAGAAAAAGACGGCGCGATAAGAAAACAAAGGTGTGGCCGCCGTGGCGCAGACAAAAACAATTAAAAGGAAATGTGGAAAAACTATTACGAATCGGGCAATCGGGAGAAACTAGTGAGAGAAGAAAAAAACGAATGAAATGCAAATCAACCCACAGCGACGGCGGTGGTCGAGGGGTCGGCGCAGGGGACGAGGGTGGGGTCTGTGGAGCCGGTGCAGTCGGTGGGGGCGGGCCGAAGGTGGTGAAGGGAATGCGGGGATGGCTGGGAACAAAGGCAACCATCGGCGAGATGAGTTATTGGAAAGCCGGGGTCGGATCCGGGCCGTTGATATACGAGAGCAACAGAGGATTCGGCCCACAGGAAGAAAATGCCGAAGGAAAACAGTGGAGAAAAACAGAAAAAGAAAACAATGGCAAAAAACGGTGAGAGGAAAACAAGAAATCGAGGCTATCAGAGTAAAATTGGAGTATAAAAATAGGAAAACCCGAGGAAAAATGGAAAGATGTAAGGAAAAACTGCATCTAAAATAAGAAAATTAAAATAGAAAAATTAAAATAGGAAAATGAATATGAGATCACTAAATTAATAATATCAAAATAGGTCAATAAAGATAAGAGATAGAAAATAAAAGTAAGTAAGGCTATAAACATAAAAACAGCTGCATCTAATCGTATTGAAAATAGAGAGAGAAATAGAAAACAGAGAACATAAGAAATATAGCTGAAAAAACTGATAAAAAAGTACGGATTAAGAATATAAAAATACGAAAATGAAAACAAGGTAATACAAATAATAAGGCAGAGTAAAGGAATTGAAATAGGAAAGTAGAAATAAGAAAACAATAATATGAAAATAAAACTATGAGCCTAAAACTATGGAAATAAAGAAATGAGATGGAGGGAACCGCAAACGCGATGCATGCTCCGGAGGTAGGAAGAGGGGGGTCTGAAGGTGAAGCGGGGACGAGGAAGAGGCGACGGCTGGGGGCACCGGAGTCGTAGGAGTGGAAAATGCATGGGAGTGAAGGAAGCCGAGGAGATGAAACTGAATTATGAGCCGTGGAGTCAAGTGAGTTACGACGAAGTGGGACTGGGACATTTCGATCCGGGAATGGACTCAAATCGCGAATAAATACCGGAAAACCCGACATTTGAATTTCCATTGAGGGCCACCCGGAAAACCTCGACCGCCGCTGGGCCCGGTCCGGCCGAGGAGCGGACGCGATTCGATTGGAGCGCGCGGAAAACTCTTCGGTGGGTGTCGCCGGCGACTGGCGAGTGGGTGGGCGTGGGCGTGGGCGGGGTGTCGGGTGGTTGGCACCACATGTGAGCAGAGCCCCACAATAACAACAACAACAACAACGACGAGAACAACTCGAACAACTCGAGCAACTCGGCCAACGCCGTCGACCCACACGCCGCGAGCGAATGCGAAAGGGACGGCAAGCGTCGGATATAAATCCATACATCCAAATCCAGGGTGTGTGTTCGGCGTCGGTTTTTTCCGACGTCGACGAATGGAAAACCGTGCAGGAAAAACTGTACATGCCGTGCGTGGCTGTGTGTGCGAGACACATGTGCGAAAATCATATACAACATATACGATTTTCCAGCGACGACGTATGACGGCCGAGCCGAGCGAGAGAGCAGCGGAGAGCGAGAGAGAGACGCGTGTGTGTGTGTGTGTGTATGTGTGTACATATGTAAGGCGGGAAACGAATGGGTCGACCGAGGCGGTGGTGGTGGTGCAGGATTTTCCACGAGCACCACACGTAACCGCAACGTCCCCGCGCATTTTCCCCACCCCCGCGCTCTCACTCAGCCACCCTCTCACTCTCTCTCTCTCTCTCTCTCTCTCTGTCTCTCGCACCCCCGCCCCCGCGGGGCCCGCTCTGTGTGGGAGGCCGGGGGCGAAGCCCTCGCTCTCTCTTATGTGCTGGCGAGCCGGGAAACGTTCAGTGCTTCGACTTTCGTCTCTGTCGGCGTCGCAGTCGCAGTTGCAGTCGGCGTCGTCGGTCGTCGGTCGCCCCGCGCCCCTCCCCCGGTGGGTCGCGCCCGCCGCCCCTCGCCGCGCCGCGTACGTGTGTGCGCGATTGGATACAACGGCATAGCGTAACGTATGAGCGAAATAGATAATAACTCGGCCCTCGTGCGTGCGCGAGAGCAACGGAGAGAGAGAGAGAGAGAAGCCGAGAGCGACGACGGTGCCAACGACAGGGGCGAGAGCGAGAGCGAGCTAGAGCGAGGGCTGCCACACACTCGCACAACTGTATGTACAACTGAGCGGGCGGCGAACGCGACCCACGAGCCGGGGCCGGGGCCGGGGCCGGGGCCCGATCTCGGTCCCGAGCCCGTGCCCGAGCGAGAGGTCCGAGGAGGGAGCGAGAGAGCCGACGGGAGAGAGCGAGCGAGCGAGCGAGCGTGTGCGAGAGCGCGCCAGGAGCGAGGGATGTGAATGGAAGAGTTGTGTGTATGCGAGGGTGTGTGTGTGTTGGTGTGTGTGTGTCGTGCTCGCATGCTTTGCGCACGTCGTTCTCCGTTCGTTATCAGCCGCCTCGCCCTCCCCCGACTCTCTCCGTCGTCCTCGTCCTCGGCTCGGCTCGGCTCTCCGGCGCGTCCTGCGAAAGGATGTGACGGGCTCCGACTGCGGCTCCGGCTCCGGCTCCGGCTCGGTGCCGTCTCTGGTGCCGTCCCGAACGCGTGTCTTTCACGGGTTGCCCCAGACCCCTCCTGGTTGCTCGTGTCCTGCGTCCTCGCATCCTGCACGAGGACGAGCAGGACTCGGGAGGTGTTGGCGAGCGCTCGTGAGCTCCGGGCGACCGGCGACCGGCGACCGGCGACGTGCGACGGGGGTGTTTTTTTCGCCGCCGCCTCCTCCGCCGCCGTCGTCCTTTGGCTCCCCACATGCTGTTCTGGTCGTTCGCGCTCTCTCTCTCGCTCGCTCGCTCGCCTGTCTCTCCGCCCGGCTCTCTTGCCCCGTTCATGTGTCGCGGCGCTCGGGCTTCCATTCGTGAGGATTGAATTCAATTCGCATTTCGGCGTTGTTGTTGTCGAAACGTTGTATCCTTTCGGCCGCCACTCGGGGCTCGTTCGCTCGCTCGCTCGCTCGCTCCGTCGCCGTCGCCGTCGTCGGCCGCTCGCAGGATATATGCAAATGTTTTATTTTGTATGTTTTCATTAGACGTGCGAGGACATTCGAACAAGGACGTGCGTGGTGTTTGTCTCTCGCCAGCCAGCGCCAGCTCCAGCTCCTCGTCATCCTCTGCTCCAGCGGCGTACGTTCTCCTCGCCGCTGTTGTTGTTGTAAGGATATCGCGTTCATCATCGCCAACGCCGTCGTCGTCGTCGTCGTCGTCGTCGCAGTCGTCGTTCATTCGCATATGGAGCCGAAGGAGTCGCGTTTATTTTGGATCCGGGTGTCGTGTGGCAGACAACAACAATAACAACAACAATAGCAACAACAACATCACCAACTGTAACAACACATCGGGTGGGAAAAGGTGAAGCTCCCTTCGCGTTGTTGTTGCTGCCGGCGTGCGTCGCGCTGCGTTCGTGCACAACTCGCCAGGCGGCCGCCGCTCGCCGTAGTCGCTGAAAAACAGCCGAGCCGAGATAAACATCCACGCGTCAGAAAAAATCCTTTCGCTCGCCTCGCCTCGCATCGCATCGGATCGGATCGCAACGTACCGTGTCCTGGGCCACCGTGTCCTGTCGAGAGCTGAGTCTCCGTGAGTCGCGCTGAGTCCTGTCGCGATGTCCGCGGCGAGCGTTGCCAGTTCGCGGCCGTTGGAAGGATTCGCAGGTCGGCGAACGAGCTGAGGCCGAGAAGCCCGAGTGCGAGAGGTGAATTTGCCGAATTTCGAAATACGGATCTTCACCATCCTTCTGGGATTCTGCAGACAGTTAAAAACGACAAATCGCAGACTTTGAAAAACGCCCGAACTCACGCCTAGTGTGAAAAATGACTGAGTGAAAAAGAAAAAATTGCGCACATCGAGTTCAATTTTGTCCCCAATTGTCGCCAAAGTGGAAAAGTTTTGATCCATCAAAGAAGAATTTAAATTGATGAAGCCATTAACAAAAAAAAAAAAAATTGAATTAGTCGGCATTAAAAAATTTTCAATTATTAAATTGTTTCAACGAAGAATGAAAGATTTGTCGCCATTGAAAAAAAAACGGTTTTGAATCTTTTTAAATAACTTTTTCAATGTTAAAAAAATTTGTTTCTTTCCAATGAGATTTTGATCTCATTTGATTGAATCAATGGTTTCATTCTAAACAAAAAAATACATCAAAAAATAGTTTCATCAATAACTAAAGTTGGCAAATTTTATTCGACAACAGATGAAAACGAGAGAATTTGCATTTTGATGTGTTGAAAAATTTGCTTTGAAGATTCAAAAATGCCAAGGCGACAAAAAATTTTTCCCCTCACTCATTCGATTGATCCACATTTTAATTGGATTGAGCTGCGACAGCTTTGAAAAGAGCGGATCGAAAACCAGGTCAAACCAAACCTGATTGCACTTTTTCCAACGAAACCCAAAACCGCTCAATGACACCCAGGACCTCGCGTCCACGACAGGCGCGACCGAGCCCTCCCAGAACTCGATCCTCACGCGGTTCGGTTCGTGTTGGTTCCCTCGATCGCCTCGTCGGCGGCGTTTGTTTGGCCGGCGAGCACTTGTTTACAGTGTCGCGCCTTCAATAAGCGATTACGCGGAAATCCGAGCACCGAATTCTCCGAACCGCGCTGACACCGGGACGGGTCGACACGTCACAAACGGCGAACAAACAAGGACGCGTTTATGGCCCTCGCACAACACATGTGAGGAGCTTTTACGACCGCCGAAGAAGTCGCCGACCGTCGCTCACCGCTCGGACCCCGCGATCTTGCCGTGTGTCGGCCGGGCAGGGGCCGAACCAACGGACGAACGGACGGACGGACAGAGTTCGGTCCGCCTACCTGTGAGCGTGTGTGTGTTCGGCTGTCCTGCCGAAGGACCTCCTCCGTCGACACCCCGCCACTGGCTACCTGTGTTTGTTTGTCTGTTGTTCTTGTGGTGCTCGACGCACACGCATCGCCCGCACCTGACCGCCGTGCGTGTGGTGTGTGGGTGTGTGGTTGTGTGTGGGTGCGTGTTGTGTGCGCGGTCGGCTGCGGTCCTTGTTGTCCTTTGGCACTTGTCTTAATTAGCGATCGGCCCGCTGCAGCCATCAGTTTATGACGAACACTTGAATCGTGCACTTGACCGCCCAAGCGACCGACACACGGAAACGCAACACACAAAGGATCCCCCGACAACTGCAGCAACAACAACTTGGTTTCTCAATTTCAGAAAATCCTGAACAAAAATGAAACATATGTGAAGTTTGACGTCACTGACGATCGAGTGCAATAGAAACGAAATCGGAACGAGATGCAGCAAAGTGGATCGTGATCGATCAGACAAGCAAAAACAAATAAAAATTAATGAAGCAGAACATCCAAAGAAATATTTATTTCAAAGGAACGAAAATCGTAAATAATAAATATTTCAAAAGAACAAAAATTCAAGCGAAAATATTTTAAGGAACAAAAAATTAAAGCAAAAACATCTCGAACACACAATTCAAAACAAATAAACCAGTATTTGGAAGCATCAAATAATTCGAGAAATACTTTAAAAATAAAGTGAAGTGTGAAAAAATCAAGCAAACTTCAGTGGATATTCAAACATATTCGTCAAAGGATAACTCAAGGGACCCTGAAATAAAATTGCGAACTGACGGTAGGTTGAATGACGACTTAAAAATCCCAATAAAAATCAATATTAGTTTGATCAGTGGAAAATTTTACAGTCTAAAGTCATGGCTAAAAGAGATTTAATTATAACTGAAAATAATGGCAAGGGAAATTTTAATTTCAATGAACTATGAGTACATTGAGCAAAATGAATCAAGATTTCAAACTTTAAGCCCGCGGAATCCCAGCGAGGGCTTCTTCGAGCTTCGAGCCTGATCCCCTGGGAGGTTCCCGCAGTTGGTTTTCTGCAAATGCAAATTAATTAAAACTCAGGTGCTCACCTGCTCCGCCTGCCAGGACAAACATATGCACGTCCTTCTGAGATGGCTGCGGATTCACCGCATGCGAAAAATATAAGAAAAACTTATTTTATTCCTCCCAACTGCTTCTTCTTTCTCTCGGTGTCTCTCTGGCTGTCTGTCTGTCTGTCTGTCGGTTGGTCGGTCTGCCTGTGCAACAGTAAGCAAATAAATTAAAAGTAGGAGCGGCAACAACTAATTGCTGTTGCCGCATCCAGAGGCAGGGGGCTGGGTTGGAGCGTGTGGAAGCCGCGGTCGCCTCCGACTAAAAGCAGCATTTTAAAAGTTCCGCCGAGCCAGAGAACCGACGACGGCGAGGAAAGTGCGAAAAAACAGCTGAAGAAGCAGCAAATTGCGACCCACAAAAGGAAGGAGTCGAGGGGGGGGGGGGGAGGGTTGGAGACGGAGGTGTTTGAGGGAGTCGAGGACAGCAGAAGCGAAGACTTCATTAAAGATTTTCTTTACTCGCTCCTGATTGAGATAGGAAATAAATTCCCGAAATGAGAGGGTTTTCGAGAGAGCTTTTCAAGCATTAGCAGGTAATTTAGGTTTTTTTTCGCGATATGAATCTCCCTTGTCCGACCCCGACCCAGCCTTGGTTCCCCTCTGGACCACCGTCCTCTTGAATCATCCCCCTGGCTGCACCTTAAGTTCCAGCATTTTTGCCTCGCGTCGAGACTTCCTCTGCCAACTGCCAAACACTTTGATGTCTTCCAACTTTTTCAATATGTCGAGGCGCGCCACCGACCCCCGCCTGCCCGCCTGCCCACCTGACCCTCAGCCCCCCGAACGCCAGACACGCATGCATAAATTCGACGAATTAATTGGATTCCACGCACACGAAGTCAAATAAAAAGCATACGTCAGCCATTATCACACGTCACAAGGAGATCCCGGCGAGGTTTCCGCCCCCTCCCGCCACCCGCCCTCCTTCGCCCGGCCGTCTCGATCCCGGAGGATATGCAGGACGACACGTAGCTCTGATTGCCGGCAGCTTACGGCGAGGGCTTTTTTCCACCTATCTCTCTGTCTGTCTGTCTGTCTGTCTGTCTGTCCGTCTCCCGGTCGTTTTGTCTTGGCGGCTGCCTGGAATAAAAGAAGAAGACATTAAAATGATATATGAAGCAACTCATTAACATATTATCACACACACACAGTCACACACGCCCACACTCGACGTGCGGCAGTTTATTGCGAGCAGCTTAAAGCTTCCTTCCCAGGAAGGATGCGCGCTGGGGATCACAACGAAAACGAAAACACAAAAAAGAAAACCCAAAATTCCCCACCAGAAAGAAAAAACAAAAGCGTCGACGGCGACGACGACGATGAAGATGAAGATGAAGAGGACGACGAGACTCATGTTTATCTTTCGTTCGGTATCTTTGCAGAGTTCGACAGCGCGGCACGCGGAGCGAAGGTCGTCTGGCAGACAGACAGACAGACCCGACCCCGACCCACGTTAGCCGAGAAGTGAAGACAAAGTCGCCTGAATGTTAAAGGACTCCGAGGCCGTGATCAAGAGACGCAAGCTGTCCTTGCCATATCCACATCCGCATCCGCACTCGCTCACGCACACACAGGCGCTCACGCAGTCGTCCCGCCCCCAGCCGCACGCGACGCTGGCGACGGTGACAGCGGCGTCCGCGACGACGACCCCGCCGAACACGCCGCCCACCCCGCCGCCGCTCAACATGATGATGATGACGACGCCGCCGACGACGCTGGCGACGACGACCACGAGCAGCGCCGCCTCCGCCGCGGCCGCAGTCGCCGCCGCCGTCTCGGCCCTGGCGACCGGCCACGACCTGAGCCCGCCGCCCGTGTCCGCCCTGGCCGCCACGCCCCTGCTCCCGAGCACGCACGCCTCGGCCCCCAACCCGATGGCGGCGCTGGCGTCGACCCCGACCAGCAGCGGCGCGACCGCGGCCGGCCTCCAGGACCACTACAGCCTGCGCTGGAACAACCACCAGAACCACATCCTGCGGGCCTTCGACGCCCTGCTGCAGACGAAGACCCTGGTCGACGTGACGCTCGTGTGCGCCGAGACGAGCATCCGGGCCCACAAGATGGTGCTCTCGGCCTGCTCGCCGTTCTTCCAGCGCGTGTTCGCCGAGACGCCCTGCAAGCACCCGGTGATCGTGCTGAAGGACTTCCGCGGCTGGGTCGTCCAGGCCATCGTCGACTTCATGTACCGGGGCGAGATCAGCGTGCCGCAGGAGCGCCTGCAGACGCTCATCCAGGCCGGCGAGTCGCTCCAGGTGCGCGGCCTCGTCGAGAGCTCGGTGCCCGAGCACGCGCCCACCCCCGCCGCCTCGCCCGACGGCTACGCGCGTATCGGGGCCGCGGCCGCCCTGATGAACGCCCAGACCGCGGCGGCGGCGGCGGCGGCAGCAGCAGCGGCTGAGCTCGAGCGCTGCGCCGGCTTCAACAACGACGACGACGACGAGTCGCCCTCGATGGTCAGCGCCGGCTCCAAGATCATCCTGCCCTCGCGCCTCTTCGGCGCCGCGACCCGCCGCGACCGGGAGCGCGAGCGCGAGCGCAAGCGGGAGAGGGAGCGGGAGCGCGAGCCGGAGCCGATGTCGGACCACGAGCTGCTGCCCAGCGCCGACCCGCTCGCCGCCCACCCCGACCTCTGCACGTCGCCGATGCCGCGCCGCAAGCAAGCGCGCCCCCGCCGCCGCTCCGGCGACCTGCCCCTGCCCCTGCCCCTGGAGCTGGCCAGCAAGCCGGCCACGCCCGCCCCGGCGCCGGCCGAGGAGCCCCCGAAGGACCCGGAGCCGCAGTCGCTGAAGGCGCCCACAGCAGAGACGTCGTCATCGTCGTCGTCGACGGCGCTGTCGCACGAGCTGCCCGCCGAGCTGCCGCCACTGCAGACCGTGATCAAGAGCGAGCTGGTCGACCCCATGGACGAGGACCGGCCGGAGGACGAGGCCGGCCACGACCTCTCGCTGCCGCACGGCGAGCACGCGGCGGGCGCCGGCGAGGCCCCCAACACGAAGCTCTTCGGCGAGGGCGGCGACGGCGACCCGCACCAACACCATCAGCTCCAGCTCCAGCACCAGCACCAGCAGCACCTGCACGAGCTCCACCAGCGCCACCTGCACGACCTGTCGACGTCCGGCGGCTCCATGGACCACGAGCACATGCACCAGGGCCACGGCCACGGCCAAGAGCACGACCAGGAGCACGAGGAGTTCGAGGACGAGGAGCCCGAGGAGCCCGAGGAGCTCGACGAGGACCTGCTCGGCAGCTCGCACGACCTGCGCCGCAAGTCGAACTCGGGCCTGTCCGACGGGCCCGAGGACCTGTGCACGACGAAGAAGGACACGGGCGAGGGCGGCGCCGGCCACGAGGCCAGGCAGGGCAGTCCCTCGAACAACAACAACAACAGCAAGCTGAGCAACAACAACAACCGGATCGTGCTCTCGCTCAAGGACATCCGGCAGCTGAACAAGCCGAGCTCGGGCGGCTCCTCCTCGGGCCGCCACTCGTCGACCCCGAACTCGACCTCGGGCTGCGGCGGCGGCGGAGTCGGAGTCGGTCCCATGAACCCGTTCGCCCTGCGGCTGGACCGATCGAGCGGCCCCGCCTGCGGCGCCACGGCCGCCGAGAATCAGTGCAAGATGGAGGCGCTCGAGGCCCAGATGCACGCGGCCGCCGCAGCCGCTGCAGCCGCCGCCGCCGCCAGCGGCGAGAACCCGTTCCAGCACATGGAGCACCAGATGGACCTGTCGCTGGCGGCCGCCGCAGCCGCCGCCGCCGCCTCGCACCAACACCAGCACCAGCAGCAGCAGAGCCGCGATCGCGACCAGATGCAGATGCAGCGCGAGGCAGCGCAGCAGCAGCAGCACAATGCGTACGCCAACAGCCTGCTCGGCCAGATGGGCATGCCGGGGATGCCGGGTCCCTTCGGGCCGGGGCCGGGCGGGCCGGCGGGCGGCGGGGGGCCGTCGCCGCACGAGCGCCTCGAGGAGAGCATGAACCGGCTGAGCAAGGAGTTCGCGCCCAGCTCGCCGATGAGCCTGCCCAGCCACTTCAACCCCCCAGACGGGCCGCCGCACCCGCCGTCGCCGCTGCCCTTTCCCGGCATGTCCTCCGCCCTGACCCTGACGCCGCCGCACAGTGAGTACAACTTCTTCAGGCCCTCAATTTGCGCGAAAGTAGAAGTAGAAACCTCTTCACCCCTACCTCCGTCCCCTCCCCACTCCCGCCGTCTCTCGCGCGGAGCTCTCGCCAGACAAACGTGTCGATAATTACCCATAATTCGATTCGGCGGCGCGTGCATCGAGGTCCTTTGACGCGCCCGACCACGTCACCTGGTAGGGAGCAACTGGCGTTCGACTCCGGCACGTCAAAGCCAGCGGTTTCGAGCCCGAGGGACCCGGCCCCACCCCCGCAGCCAACTCCTCCCGTCCCTCCTCCACCATTTCTTTGTCGCTTCCCACTTGTTGCTTCCTGCTCCTGTGGCGCGGCGAGCGCAAAGCCAGGACTGCAATATTTATTAAAAGTCACTCAGAACGTCAAGGGGAGCTGGGTCGTTGTTGTTGTTACTGACGGTTTTGTGGCTGCTGCTCGTCCGCATCGACAACATGCTGCATGCACAGCTCGAATGTGTTGCCTTCCCTTCGCCGTCCTTCCGTCCATCACCGATCCGATCGCCTCGTCGTCCTCGCAGCTTCTGTTTCAGCGTCCGTCCCAATGCCTGACGGTCCGTCGCGACTCCGGTCTGTCCGTCCCTCGTCTGCCAGTCCGGCTCCCTGTCTGCCTCTTCTCCGACGAAGACTCCTTGCAAAAATGTTCAACGCATGAGGTCCGCGAGCACGGAACAGGCGAGAGGAGGCCGAGGCGAGAGGAGGACCAGGCGTACATCGCACACATCGACGAATATGATTATTAGGGATTTCCGCTTGTTTCCACTGCGTTTCTCCCCAACTCCGTCTGGATGGGTTTGTGTGTATGTGTGTGTGTGTGGATTTGCGTCCTTGTCCCCCACTTCTCGCGACAACGTTTGAGGAAGGAAGAAAAGTGATTTTTTCCGCAATGTTTTTCCTTCGCAAAGACACTGTTGCACATCTGAAGGACTTGTCGAGGACTTACGACATCCAGGCTGCTTGTTTTGCTTCCTTCCTTCCTTCGTTCAGCTCTCCCTTCCTTCCCTGCCTGGTTGGCAATGTGTGTGTGAGTCGGAGAGAACACGTAACGAGTGACATTTATGCGACTTATTTGACTTTCAGCAAGAAGTCAGAAGTCATAATGTTATTGCTTCCAGCTCGTGGCTCAATCGAGCAGGGTTCAAGGAGGGAGGCTTGTTGGAGGTCGGAAACTGTTGCTCCACATGGCTCCCTGACTCAATCAATTCTCCTTGAGATCTGTCGCTCCTGGTGCTTCCACCTTGGCCGCCTTTGGGGAGAGAACTTCGTCCACCTTCATTAAGGCACCTCCCAATCGAGTTTACCTGATCATTAGACGGACGCCAACCTCGGCTCGAGGGACCTCCTTCCCATCCTCAGTTCACTCCCACCGACTCCCGTCGCTCCGATTTCGCCAAGGATATGGGCGAGGATTTCCTTAAACTTCGATTTTTTCTCCATTCCCTATTTTTATTTATCTTTCGTCGCGGAAAAAATTTCACTCCCCACAATAAACTCTCGTATTTGACGCGATTTTGCACAATATCCGCTGGGGAGCGACAACAACAACAACTGCTGCAACAAACACAGGCCGTCAGGCATGCATGCAGAGTGCAAGGATGTGGGAAAGGGGAAGGGAAAGGGAAGGGGAAGGGAAAGGAGGCGAGGGAGCGCGAACGAAATGCGACAAAAATCGCACAGACGCGAGCCCGAGCGCCGTAGAAAACATATCCGCGGGCCATGAGGTGAGGGAGTTAGAGAGAGAGAGAGAGAAAGGGGTCGCATCCTTCGTCCCGGGCGGAAGCGGAAATAGACATATACGGCCGGGTCGTCGAGGCGAAGTCGATGGCGCGGGATTTTTATTTGAATTTCGAATCGTATTTTTCTGCGCGACTTTCCGCCACGACAAATATGATGAGAAATCATTGAACTAATATGCGCTGAAAGGATAACGCGCGAGGCCGAGGACGAGGGCGATAAATCGTCGCAGGCCTCGTCGCCGGCTTCGAACGCGACTTTGTCGTCTGCCATTTCCCTCGGCTTCCTTTGGTTTTCGTCGCCGGATCGTCGTCTGTGAGTTTCGTCGCCGGCCTCCGGATTTAGCGCTTGCCAGCGATGCCAAGCACTCGCCCCTTTCCACTTCCACATATTCGAGCGAGGACATGCGGGCGGCGGGTCCTCAAATTGTTTTCCGGCCCGAGATGACGACGTCCCTTAATCCGTCGACCCCTCGCCCTCCTCCTCCTCCCCGCGCCCTTTGTGGAGTTCCTTTCAGACGCCCAGACGACTTTCTTTCATTCATTCTTTCGGGGTTCGTTATTTTTCGCGTATGAATGCATGAGTGAGTGGCACTGGCGGTGGATGCTGCATGCACACGCACACACACACACACAAACACGAGCACACATCGACTCGTTCTCTGCCGCCTGCCCTCGCCGGCTCTGCCTTTGTTTTGCATTTGAATGAACCTCACGCAAATCACGGAGAAATGTCAATATTATGCGTCGGCATTCGTCCTGTCGAACCCGACCCACCTCCCCAGCCCCCTCTTCACACACGTCGCCAGCGCCGATCCCTGTCGCTCATCCGCGGATTACGCGTTCGTCAAGCATGTGTAGACGAGCTGCTCGAGCGTGAAATATTAATAAAATAATAGCTGCTATTGTTTGAGGATGAGCGCGCGGACCGGCAGACGACGTCCTGTCCCGGTTGTTGTTGCCCTTCTCGTCGTTGTCGTTGTCGTTGTCGTCGTTGTTGCCGTCGTCCTCCTTCAGCTCCTTCGAGTCCCTGTCGATGGCTCGAAGCAGCTTCGGTCGGGCCGTCGATTCGCGTCGGTCGGAGTCTGTGGAAGGAATTGCATAAGTCGATTGATTTCGAGTCTGCGATCGATCGGGACGACCGACCGCTTGAAGGGGGCCTCGCGGTTCCATTGCTGAGATGGGGAGGCTTTAAATGAAGGTCGTGCATGGCCATGTGAGAGGAATCTTCAGGAAGGGTCGTCGACACGTCGAGTCGACGAGCTGACGTTGGCTAAAAGCTCTCTATTGACTTGTTTAAAGGTCCTTGTGAGGCGAAAAAGTGGACCAGGTGCCGCATCCTCGACTGCCATTCACTCTTCTATTCCTCACCCTCCTCTCTCCCCCTCACTCTGTAGTCTCTCTCTCACTCGCCTCTGAACCGCCTTCGGTCTGGCACTCGTTTGCTCCATTAGGAAGGAGTTTTTCTTTTCCATTGCTGCAGCGCCCTCGTCTCCTTGCGGTCTCCTTTCGGCCCATCCTCCTCCGGCCCTCGGCACATCCTGCCGATGTCAACAACTGCTTTCGCAGCCAGTGCTGCCAGTGTTGCCGAATTCGCGCAATTTCCCAACAACGCTGGCGACGACTCCATATAAAATTAACTCGCTACGCGCGACTGTCAACTGTCATTAATATATGACAGCAATCAGCAGTGACGGCAGCAGCAACAACAACAATAATGACAACTATTGCGACGACTACAATTTCAACCATAACAACAACAACAACAACAAGAACAACACTAACAACGACAACCACATTTAAAAGTTTTCCCAAAATGACTTCGCCAGCGTCGCTCGTGCTCTTCGCCTGGTCGGTTGGGAAATTGCACGGCATCTGAAGTAACGGTGCATTGCATAAAACTGTACAACGGCATTGCACTTGGCAAACTTCAAAACAACAACAACAACAATAACAACAACAACAACGACAGTACCTCGAACAACAACCAACTGTCGTTTAAAAATGGACGACAGCCTAAAGGCTTCTTCTGACGTTTTATTTTCGGGAATAAAATCGCATTTTTACGGGCCTCCGCCTGTCGTCGCCGTCGCCGTCGCCGTCGACTCCATCCTGCCGCCACCGGTGTTCGCCGCCTCAGCCTGGTGTCCTTTGGCTTCGCCTCGCCTCGCCAACACCTCACCTCGTTTTTAAGCGATTTTTTGCCCTACCTTTTCGGCCCCTCTTCGCCTTTCGCCATCGCCATCGCCCCTCTCGGCTCAGTTGGCAACACTTTTCTTGGCACGCGTCCGCCAACTCCCATCAAGGCGACTGCGAGGCCTCCTCGAAGTTTGTCCTGCGCCAGGACACGTTCAGCGCTATGCCCAAAACGTTTTTACGCCGATTATGACGACGACGAGGACGTCGTTGATGATGATCGCGACGGCTGTCAGCGAGGCTTCATGGCTTCATTGCTCCATTTGCTCCTCCTGGTGACCTCCGGGCGGTTCGTGACTCTCGGCAGAGCCACCTGCAGTCTCGATCGAGTCCGTTCCGTTCCGCCCCCTCCCCGCTTCCTCCTCGTCCACTCCTCCACCTCCCAGATTGATTGATTGCAAGCGCTCGTTCCGTTTATGAAAGTAATAACAATTGATCTCGTTTTCTTCCAGTGTTCGGCCTCGACTCGCCCCTCGGCCTCTTCCCGCCCGGCATCGACCCCGGCAAGCTCTACAACCCGCTCATGGAGATGTCCGACCCCCGCGGCATGGGCGGCGACCCGCCGCCGTTCCTCAAAAAGAAAAGTAAGTGCCAGAAGCTTTCGAAAATCCTTCAAAGACCCCTGCATCGCCCCTCGCGCCCCCATGACAACAACACGATCTCGAGCTGGCGCGGAAACTCATTTCGAAGTTAGAAGCCCGAAATGAACACGAGCCGAAACATTTACTTAACAACTCATTAACCTTCGCGTTGATCCTTCGCGGCGATCGCTCACGCTCGCAACAACAACATCAGCCAGTCGCAGCCATGATTGGCATGTTCGCGATCGATCCCTGACGAAAGTTAAACAAACTCCGCTCGACGACGACGTGTAGGTCGTTCCGATCGTCGACGGCGACTCGCCTTCTCGCTCACATTTTCGCCAAAACACCGGCACCGGCACCGACAGCAACTGCAACGGCAACGGCAACAGCAACGACAACAACACAATCGCAGCGGCTGCGGCAGCGGCAGCGGCAGCAGCAGCGACACGATCGAAACATTTTCACACCTGAGTTGCCGATCGTCGCCGTCGCCGTCGTCGTCTCCGCCGTGCTCGTCCATCGATCGCCGTGATCGTCACGTAGCGAGGAAAAGAAAGGTCGCTCGGCAGCCAGAAGGGCCGGTGGAGGAGGGGGAGGGAAGGGGTGGGAAGAGGAAGGGGAAGGGCTTTTCCCACTTCCCATAAGTGCTCGCTTTACTGTTTCCTGCACAGCTCGTTCATTGGCCCGGACCCCGATCCCCCGATCGCCCGACTCCCCGATCCACTGATCGATTTCAATCACTCCGCTGATCGATTTGGGTTTTTATCCCAGTTTTTATGTCTCGTCGTTGCGTTTCGTCGACCGTCGCCGTCTCCGTCTCCGCCTCTTTCGATCTCCTTCACGGCCTCCGCCTCGGCTGGCATGCATGAGCGGGCCTCGAGGAGAGTGTTGCCAATCCGATGCTCGATTTGGGCGAAAATTTCCCTTTTACTTTGACTACAACCACTCGCCGATCCCCGCGGCAAAGGCGGAATCCTGAGGTTGCGCCGTTGTCTCCGAGTTGAGTCCATGGGAAAATTTTCCCATTTCATTCAAATGGTTTGGTTTGCGTTGGGTTAGGGAAAAAGTTCAATTAGGTTTTTACGACTTTCATCTCACTTCATCGATCTCTCCGCCGATCGTGTGACAATTGGCAACACTGTTGCTGCCGGTCTCGATGTCGCTTGTTGGTTGTCGCTCATGTCGATCGCAGGTCGGTCGAGGAAGCATGTGAGGCGGGAAATTCGATTTCGTGGTTTTCCTGTGCGGCCCGACTCTGCCGGCTGCCTCTGTGCGCTCAAGCGGCGGATCGATCGCACCGAGGATCATTGAACATGCTCACCTATGCATATCGCACTTGCGCAATTGGAGCCCTTCCCCTCCGGCCCTCCGCCCCTCCGGCCCTCGCGTCGTCGTTCGTTTGTTTGTTTTCACGTCTCTGGCTTTTTGCCGAATGAAACCTCAGAAAGTTATTGAGTTGTCGGACGACGGTTGTGGTCCAAAGGCAAAAAGCTCTCGTTATAAAACACTTCCAGCCGGGCAGACCTCAAAGCAATTACCAGCTGCGCAAAAGCAGATCGTTGACTTCAAGTCCGAGGCGAGTTGGGGCGAGCCGCAGGGACTGACGGAGGACGTGGGGCCGCGGCGAGGGCGATCCGTACGAGGTGATAAACGGTATCAGTTCGGGCCCGATCGCATCGGATCGAATGAGATCGCGTCGACTCCACTAATGTGCCGTCTCAATTGACAGCCGTCCGACTTTTCTAGGCCTCGGCAGTCGGCTTGACGAGCTCTTCGATGGCTCGATCCTCGAGAACAGAAGTCCCCCGATGTGTTCACGCTTTTTTTCGTGCGGCTGAAAGCGTTTCCCCAAATCTCTAAGCCGTTAAGTGGTTTCGATGGGTCTCCGCCCTCTCACGCTCGTTCTCTCCTTCCTGCCCATCAACCACTTGTCGATCACGCGCTGGCATCGGTCCGAACCTCGTGGACAGGTGAAAGTCGCGGGCGGAGGTGGAGGCGGAGTGCTTCGGTTGTGGCGCCATCTGGCGGCGGTAGTTGGCGGACGGACGGATGGATTATCGCATGTGCCTGTAATCGATATTCGTCCGTCCGTCCGTCCATCTCATTTGTGTCAGTTCATTGGACAGGTCGGCTGTGGCTCGAGCACATGTTGAGAGTCGGAATTGATTAAAAATTCATTAATGAATCGAGCCAGCACTCTCGAGGGCCTCGATGGATGGGCAGAGAGGTCGGTGGATCGATGGAGGGCCCCTGATAGGCCGATGGATGGCTAGATAGAGGTGTGACAGGTTGATGGAGTGCAGATATGTGAAGTAATAAGCGAGATTAATTGAGAAGTTTTGAATTGCGAGTAAGAGGGGATGAGAATGAGATGAAATAGGAGGAAAAGCAAAATGTCCAATCTATGGATATAGAACAGATAGATATAGACGGATCTTAATTTCTTTATTTTCTTCTTAGGACGATTTGTGGCTTGATTTTTTTCGCATATTTCTCCTGTTTTCACTCCCATCAACGACTAATCAAATCACAAAATCGTGATTTCATGCTCGACTCTTGGCAACAACTACAAGAGCTCCCAAATCTCACTCACTCCCCCGCATTCCCGCTCTCTTTCTCCCTATAGCTGTCCCGCACCCTCCCCCTTACGCTGTCTTCCTTCCAGTCGCTTTTCCACACTGGGTTTCTTCCGTGCTTCGGGGCGGAACAAAAGCTCCTTTTTCGAACTGAAGGGGTTTTGGTTGTGGTTGAGGTTGTTTAGATTGGGATTGTTGTTGCTTTTGTTGCTGGCATTGTGGCATTGCGAAATTCTTATCGCATATGCAAGATCTCGCAGCCATTCTTTTAGCCCTGGATGGCTTGGCTGGCTCGCTGGCCAAATTACAAAGCCAGCCCATATACCACGATATTTGCCAAATGATAAACATCTTTCACTCGATACGACGGACGGACGGACGGACGGACAGATAGAGCCACCAACAGACTGAGAGACAGACGGACGGACTGAGACACGAACGACAGACCTTTGAGACGAACGGCAGGACAGGAAGAGAGAGAGAGAGAGAGACGGACGGACGGACAGCCGTCAGAGACGTGCCATAGAGTGTGTTGTAGCAGTTGTTGTTGTTGTTGTTATTGTTCTTGTTGTTTGTTTTGTTGTTGTTCCCGCTGTTGTTGCTGTTACATTTTACCAAAAACACTCCAACAACAACAACAACAACAACAACAACGTGTGGGTGTGATTTAGTGATTTGTTCACATTTAAACGTGATTTGCGATTTGCCACAATACCAACTACAACAACAACTACAACAACAACAACAACAACAATAACAACAACATGAACATCAACAACAAGGAGAACAACAACAACAACACAAACAGCGAGACTAGATTTTGGCACAACAACAAAAGGACTTTCGGCAAACAACAACAGCAAACCAATCGAATCGAATTGAATCACAATCGACGTTTATCGATGATGATGTTTTGTCCCTCTCTCCTCTGTCTCTCTCCTCCTCTCTCTCTCCCCTCTGCTCGATATAAATTTCGTCTCGCTTCGCAACTAAATCGAAATATATATTGATTCGATTGTTGCCTTTGCTGTTCTAATAATAACAACAACCGAATTCCCAGGCCGCAGAACCCAGTCTGCGATCCTCCAGCCGACCCCCCACCCTGCACCCCCTTCTCCACAGATGTCCTGGACGGAAGAGGGGTGGGGGGGGGACGAGTTGATCTTGCGATCGGTCTCAGTCGAGCGACTGGATCTTTTCATGCAAAAGGTCGTCGGATACAAGTGACCTTAATAAGAGAAACAACAGCAGAGCAAACAACAAAAATGCAACAACAACGGCTTCAGAAACCACAACAACAATTATACCCACCACAACAAAACCGCTCACAATAACAATAACAACACGAACAACTCCCATACAAGAGCAAAAACAAATGAAATAGGAGAAAAACAACATGTTGTGCTAGAAAAACAATTTGCATACAAGGCGAAATAATATCATAATAAAACTAACAACAATGCCATAACAATAATAATAACTCCATAAACACAAAACCAAGCGAAACCCAACTGAGGTCGAGAGGGAGAGGCAGGGAGAGAGAGGGAGAGAGAGATCCATATCTTGGCAACTCAATATCGTCCCTGCCCAGGTCTCTCTGTCGGAGCTCTCGTGGCAAAAGCTACCGAAAAGTCGGAGTTTCCGAAATTCCGCCCAGGGCTCGCAGTTGGGAAATTGTTTGGGAGCCACTGAGGCTGTTGTTGTTGTTGCTGGGCGATCGCTGATCGGCGTAATTACGGTGCGGGGCCTCTGGAGACCTTTCAGCTGGCCGCCTGGGGAGATCTGCAGATCGTCCCTGATGATCCACGTAGGATTCGCTCTACCAGTTGCCGAGCTCGTCGCCCATCCCCACGAACGTGTAGCCCCGCATTGCCAACTGCTTCGCGTTGCCAACTCCTTCACCAACTCCTTCCCCAACTCCTTCCGCGTTTCCTTCCCTGGGAAGGAAACCGACCAGTCAACCTACTTTCGGGCCCATATCTTTCGATCCGATTGAGTCGAGCGACTCCGCTCCCTCGACTCCACCACGGACCCGACTTCTCCCATCGCTCTCCCTCTCTCTCTCTCTCGCTCTTCGCCGCCCCTCGTCTGGCTGTCTCTCTCCCGCTATCTCGGGGAGTTCATGCAAATTGTCGTCACTCGGCGGATCCACCGCAGCGCTCAAGGAGTCCCGGTCGCTGCCGAGGATCGCACACAGCAGGGCGTGGAGCAGGCATGTGGCATGTGCAACAACAGCAACAACAACAAAAACAACAACAACAAAAACAACAGCCAACTAGCAATACGACCAACAACAGCAACGAACAAAAGCAAAACGTGCTCACGATGATCGCCCGGGAAATTCCTCGAGTTCTCGACGAGATTGAAACATTATCTGATGCTGGCGTCGAGATAACCTCAGCAGGGCGCAGGTGGAGTCGCTCGATTGTCTCCATTCCGTTTCGTCCCGCTCACTCCCCTCTCTCTCTCTCTCTCTCACTGCCCGTCTCCATTTGTCTTCATCCCACCTTGTTGTGCGATCGTCGCCTGCTCTGGCGGGACGCGAGGCTGGGGAATCGGGGCAAAATTCGAACCTTTCGTAAGGAAATGATCTGGATTATTTTCTTTATATCTTTTATATCTTCTCCAAATTTCCCTCCCCATTTTCGGGACACTTGTCGAGCCCTGCTAATCGCTCTCCTCCCTCTCCTTGCAGTGCCCCGCCCCAAGGGCCAGCACTCGGCCCCTCGCGGCGGCCCGCCGCGCTCCTGGACCAACGCCGAGCTGACCGAGGCCCTGCAGCACGTCTGGAACAAGAAGATGACGACCTCGCAGGCCTCCCGCATCTTCGGCATCCCCTACAACTCGCTCCTCATGTACGTGCGCGGCAAGTACGGCAAGAGCCTGAAGTTGGAGCAGCTGCGCAAGGACTGCATCAGCGGGCCGCCGCTCGAGCTCCTCCAGATGGGCATCAGCTCCGGCTCCAGTGGCGGCAGCAACAAGAGCGCCAAGAATGGCTCGAACTCCAACTCAAACAACAACAACAACAATGGCAGCAGCAACGGCAACAACAACAATAACAACGGCAACAGCAACAACAACGGCTCCTCCGGCGGCAACGGCGGCAACGGCGGCAACGGCGGCTCGAACGCGAGCGCGGACGAGGGACGCGACCGCAGCGAGTCGCGCAAGGACCAGCAGCAGCAGCAGCAACAGCAGCAGCAGCTGCAGCCACAGGACCACAGTCCGGGCGGCGAGCTGGACCTCGGCCCCCTGGGCGCCGGCCCGCCCGGCTGCCCCGGGTCGGGAGCCGCAGCCGCAGCCGGGGCCGGCGGGCCTCGCGGCTCCAGCGCCGAGTCCGACCTGCTCGGCGGGCCGAACGCGCTCTTCAACCCCTTCCCGCCCGGCTTCTACCCCGACTTCCCCGGCGGCTTCCCGGGCCTGCCGCTCAGCATGCTGAACCTGCTGCCGCCCAGCGAGCGCCACCAGCAGGCGGCAGCGGCGGCGGCGGCGGCCGCGATGCACCACATGGTCCTGGACGAGGACTGCAAGTCCGACCGCTCCAAGCAGTCGTCCTCGATGGACGAGGAGTTCGGCGGCGGGGTCGGCGGGGCGGCGTCGGCCGTGTCCGGGCTGCAGCCGCTCGCCCTCAGCCGGCTGGACGAGGCGCGCCGCGGCGACCTCCTGGCCGTGGGCGCCGGCGGCGGCGGCTGCGCCTCGGCGCTGGGGCAGGCGAACGGGGGGGCGCACGATTGAAACTTCTGGCGGGATTGGGCCGCCAACCCGATGTTTTTCCCGCCAATCGAGATGCGCGACGAGCAGCAGCAGCAGCAACATCAACAACAACAACTGGAGGAGGCTGCTCGAGAGCGGGAGGCTGCTCGAGAGCGGGAGGCGGCGGCGGCGACGGCGGCCCCGAATCCCTTCCGGGAGTTCAACCAGAGCCTCTACTTCGCCCGCCGCAAGCTGAAGCGCATGCAGCGGCAGCGCAGACGCCGTCACGGCGAGGGCGGCGTCGACGCCTCGACCTACGTCGGCGTGGACGTCGGCGTCGACGGGCTGCCTCTGCCCGGCGACCCGTTCCTGCAGCTGAACGTGGCCGCGCTGCCGCCCGCCGTGATTCGCACCTAGGACGACCCCCGACACGCCCCGCCAGCTCCGGCAAAATGCCCTTGTCGACCAGTCGGCGCCCGACTTGACTGGTTGCGATTGATTGAAATTGTGCAAATGATCGCGCAATCCACTAGTGTAGAGTTCAGTGAGGCAACGTAAAGTAATATAACGTAATGTAACGTAATGTATCGTAATGTAATTTAATGTAATGTAAAGAATGACGAATGCAAATTCAATTGAAATGATTACCGAAGTAATTTTCAAACCCATAACTGTGAATCGATGTAAATGTACATGCAATATTTTATTATTTTCCATTTTGAAACCCTTAATATAGTAGTTTTTCTTTAATTAAGTTTCATGTCATAAGTTAGGTTTATAAACAACACACACAAAGACAAATAATATATTTAAAGAACATATGAAAACAACGATTATTTACATTATATATATATTTTTTTCACTTTTGTTATTTTAAGAGAAACGTTTTATTTACATTCTTTGACTAACATTTAGTGTAAATTTGTGGTAAAACTTCGTGTAATTTCTACTTGTTGATTGACGTCGATGGAAGTCCACAATTATTTTCCTCGAAATGCAATTTCAATGTCAATTCAAAGTGTTTTAAATTGTTCGTGACTTCCTCGTACGATCAGGTAGAAATTCGCGGATTTTTAGTGTCAAGTTACACGACTGTTATTTTGGTGCTTTTAGTTCCTATTTTTTACTGAGAGTGCTTCACGCACACACCCACACGCACTCGCTGTAGTTGTAATTAGTTACGTTAAATAAGCGTTCGATTAAGTTTCTCCTCCATCTTAATAATCAAGTTTGAATAGAAAATCGCGTGGTTTTAACAATCCTTTTGTACATTGTTCCCATTATTCGTGCAGCTTTCAAAGCTTTCCATTCGCATTAAATCTCCAAAAATATTTTTAACTAAACGGTTTACATGTTTTTACTTTATTTAAATAGTTTCTAGAAAGCAAATATTTCGATTAAATGTAAATAATAACATTCAGTATTTGTTTCAATGGTAACGACAAAGTAACGACAATGTTTTTAGTGAATTGTGTTTGGAAAAAATTAGATTTAACGACACTTGCATAAATACTGGAAATATAGTTTTATGACTGTACCAAACTTTTAAATAAAACACAAACATTTTCTATATCCAATGAATGCATTAGGAATAAAGTAATTTATTTGTAAGTAGTAAGAATTTTTGTAAAATAAATATTTGACTAAAGAAAATAATTTATAAAATTTTTAAATAAATCAGAAATAATATATAAATCAAATGTAATAATTCAAAATTAATAGTTTATTAAACGTAATGAAAATTAAAAAAACAAAAAAACGAAAAAACGTAAAATCATTTAAAATTATTTTCCAATATTTATCCAAAATGAAATAATATCACTTTATATGAAAACAAAATTCATTGGAATTTTGAAAGAAAATTCTAATTAAAAAGAAGCAAAAAAAGAAAACAAACGATGCAATTATAAATGTAAAAATCTAGAAACTCACTCTATATGAAAGATTCATGCGATCGGCGTTTGAGGCAGATATTTGTTAAAAGCAACATTAGTTAAAGGAAAATAAAATTAATGTACAATTCACATTCAAATTCCTTTGTTTATTTATTCCGAGACGACTTTGCTTTTATTCACAAATTAAATTTTAAATTGCATTGACGTTTAAAATTTACGTGGGACACAAGAAACTCGCAACGATAAACGAAATGTAAGCTTATTTAGAAATGGCAGACCATAAAAAGAAGGCATTTTATAAACTTGCAAATACAAGGTGAATACAAATAGCACTAGACATTTTAACAGAGCATTTCTTTGTGAATAAAGTGTAAAAACAAGAAATAACTCATTTTTGATCACATGCAAACATCCTGTTTAGTGTTCCAGGATAGCTGGAACTTTCTCGAATACCTTCTGTTTTGTCGTATTAAATTTTCTGTCACGAAACTAATGTAAAAAATATTTTTTACGGAGGCTCTCGATTTCCCAGGCGTATGTCCAAAGCAGATGGGCCGAAGAATTTTCAAAAAACTCACAAATATATTGTATACGCTCAAATCTATTGAAAAATCCCTAGTGTACAAAGAACAGACTTTTTTTGATAAGAATTTAAGAAAAATCCTTGTAAACATGATATCGAACTTTTGTAAACACGCAAATAGAGATCGTAAAACATATAGAATTTATAGACAGATGAAGACAGGTCACTAGCGAATAATTAGACCCCTAACATTACGCAATATTTGGACGTAAACAAAAGGACAATTTTTACAAATTGAGAAATCAAAAACGGAAAGCATGAGGAAAACAACATTTAAATTGAAAACAGGGTAAAACGAACACAAATTACAGTTACATAGAAATCTATTACAAAGCATAAGAATCTATTACAAATACGATAAATAAATTTTATACACGTAGAGAATGTTAAGATGTAAACAATTAACAAGTAAAGTAACGCAAACACAACGTATTAGAAGTAACAAGAACTATGAATTTAAATAAAACAAGACAAGAAACAAAAAATAGAAAGAAATCAAGAAATAGCCAAAAAGTTGTAACGTTTTTACGATTCAAATTTCAAGTATTATTTTATATTGATTTACTTATGTTTACGTGAACTCTCAAGTGAAACGCTATATAAGTATCACTTGTGAGCTGTAATTAAAATATATTGTTATGTAGTTGAGGACAGAAAATAATTTGTATCGGTACGCAAGTAATTGGTAATTGGATTGTATTTAATTACTTATTGTACTAGGCTAAACATATACAAACACACACATGCGAGAGCACGGTGTTTAAGATAGACGTAAATAAATATAATATATTAGTATTTATCAACAATAGAAATTAAACAAGAAAAATAAGGAATAAATAAAACAGAAACTGAGAAAGAATTTAAATAAAATGAATGGAATTTCAAATGTGTGCAATTATTTGATTACGGACCATCTCAGCATATTAAATTCGAAATTCGATTTGGTTAAACATGAATTGATTCGTTTTCTATTAAGTGACGTCATGTTGCTGTTTACCATTACAATCGTCGCCAGCATTATTCACTCATGCCATGCACATCTGATGAGAGAAGGTTTATGGGTTGTGTACACGATAATAAATTACTGTATGAAAATAGTTTGTGCATTATCCACTGACGGCCGAAATGAACCACGAATTCTTTTTGTCTCTCGTGACATCTGTTGGAAATACGTTTCGGTGTTGCCTGATGTACCCAGGGTATAGTGGTTCGTATCTTCACTGAACCGATGCTGGTTTCCGTCTGAGCTATTTAATAACACAGAACTGCCAGAGGTGAAATTTTGGTAAAATACGAATTTATTCTGTAAAATTATAAGATATTATGATTTAACGAAATTGAAAAAATAAAAAAGAATTCTGCGTTCACAGATTGATTTGCCGACGTACGCTGCACTGCCGGCCGTCACTTCAATTTTGCTTGGTCATTGTTGTTATTGTTGTTTCCATGGTTCATTCTCTACAGATGTTGTTTTTGTTTTGTTCTTGCTGCTATTCTTACGTGTGTGATTTTTTTGGTTGTTTGTGCTTATTCGTAATTCCCGATCTTGATATCGTAAGTGGCTGGTCGCGCATGCGCATGATGAGTTCGCACCAATTCAAAGAGGAACGTCCGCGCATGCAGCGGCAACAAAAACACCAACTGCATCAATAACAAACCATAATGGGCGATAACAAGATCAGCAACGAGAGGAAGAAGAACAAGAGCAATAAAATCAACAGATTCTCGGTGTCCAGTTCGTGAACATGTGGCAGCGTTTGGTCGAGTGTGGCGATAAAATAAATAAATAAATAAATAAATGAGACCGCGTCTCGTCTGGATAATTAACCCGGCGACCCCGCTCCCCGGGGCTTCAGGAGTTCGATCGAGGGGTTCGGCGTTGCCACTCTATTTCGTTTTTACATTTTCAGTGAATGCGATCGAAGTTATGGGAAAAGGGGGAAAATGGCATCAGCGAGAAGCGACAACAGTAATGAAAACTCTAGCAAGAAGATCAATAAAACAGAAAAAGTATAGTAAAAAACAACAACAAGAATAAAATCAATTACAACAACAACAATAGCAATGCCATCGATCCTCGACCCGTCGCCGACGCGCTCCACGCAATTTGTCTTCGTCGCTGCAACCGGCCGCGATGGCGATGTGTTCGTGACTAGCCGTGAGCAAGTGTGGGTCGTGCCACTCCCAGTGCGCGTGTGTGTGTGTGCTGGAGTGCGTCGCCTGCATTCGACAGCGGCGTCCGTCAGTCAATATTGACGACCGGCAGCTCGAAACGAAACGAAACGAGGAGCGATAAATCCTTGAGGCGCCTCTCGATTTTTCAGCTGCAGCCGGGCGACGACGGCGAGTCGGGCCGTCGAGAGCCGGAGACGTCGGCCGCGGGGGGCGACGATCGCCGATTGAGCGGGGGAGCGGGGCAGCGGGGCAGCGGGAGTCGGCGCGAGCGAGATGCGGGCGGACCGCCGTCTGGTCCTGATGTGAGTGGCCGCCTGGCGAGGAGAGGCCGAGCGTCGACAGAGCGGGGGAGAGAGAGGAGTTGGGCGACGGAGAGAGCGGTGGTGCGAAGCCCTGGGAGAGGAGAGCGAGGCGGAGGTCGGGAGGAGCCAATGAAGGAATGACGAGAGCGGCGAAGCGGACAGACCGCCATGTGCTGGAGACGAGGCGAGAATCACGGCGAGTAGGGATGGCGTTGGATGGAGAGAGGATGGTGAGAGGGGCGGGAGTGGTGCGAGGGCATCGCGACGACAGGGACCCTGCGACTCCAACTCCGCCAGGAACCGCCTGGGGACCTCGATCGGGGTCACATGGGCGAGGACGAAGGTGCGGGTGCGGGTGCAGCTGGGACGGCAGCAGACGCTGGTTGAGGGCGAGGGCTGCAGATGAGTTTTTTTATTTCTACAAGCGCTGTTGGTTCGATTCTTATTTTCGGATCTCACTTACTGCGGTTTGTTGTCTTTTTCCAAAAATATTCCAATTAAAAAACAATACGACTGCGAAGAATGTTTTAGAATATTGTATGAAATTGGATTTTTCGAACAGAAAAACTAAATTTTCCTATTGATTTTTCTTTAGTTATTTCTTATTACTTTTTCTGAATTCCAATTCAAGAAGAATTTTTTCAAATGAAATTGTGCTGAAATTGAAGTCACAATTGTTTGGCTCACATTTTTTTCTTTCCTCTTTTGATATTTTTGGATTTATATTTATTTTGCTCAACCTCCGACCGCTTTTCGTCAAGTAGCGCTTTTTTTAATGGAATTATTTCTAAACCCAATGTGTATTTCCGAAAAATGTCCCCAAATACGCCAGTCAATTAATGGAGGATCCTCGGCCGACCCTCACGTCCGCCGCCCAACGACGACCGGCGACCGGCGACCGGCGACCGGCGCCCGTCGTCAGCGGCGCGCCCAACACGGCCGAATCCACGGCCGCCCCTCGGCTCCCTCCGTCGATCGGCGCCCCGTCCGTCCGTCCGCCTGCCAATCGCCTTCACCAGCCTTTGATGGCCCTGCGGGCGTCCACCGGCGCCGCGAGACCTCCCGGGCTCCTCCTCGGCGTCGGGGACCCACGAGGCGATGACAGAAGTCGCAACGAGGAACCGGCAACGACAACGGCAACAACGGCAACAACAACAACGACAACCACTCGTGACAACATCGAGCACCCAACACCGACGACGGCAGCAAGTTCAACGACATTGTTGTTGCTGCTGCTGCTGCTTCTGCTTCCAGCCCCCTGTGCCCTGACGTCGAACCGATGCGACCCGACTCAACCCGACCCGAACCGAACCGACCCGACCCCCTCCTCCTGCGGCCGCCGCCGCACCTCCTCTTGTCTTCTACGTCGACTTCTTCGACGCCTTCTTCGACGTCTTCTACAAATTGTTCATTGACTTCTTCCTCTTCTTCGCCTTCGACTTCCTCCTCCGCTCCTCCGCTCCCTCGAGCTCTCCCACTGCCGTGTGGCGTCTCGTGTCGTGTCTTCTTCTAATTCTTCTGCGAAAAATAAAATCGAATAAATTTGCTCGCGTTCGAGGCGGAATCTTAAAATCTCAGCCAGAAGTCCTAATGAAGTGCTTTGTAGTGCGACAGCAACAGCAACAACAACAGCAACAACGCCGCACTGACAAACAACAACAACCAATAAACAACAACAATAATGAACAACAACAACAACAACAGTCCGTAAACACATCACACGACGCACCCCCAGAGGAGAAGCCGAAGCCGAAGCGGAGGCCGAGGCCGAGTCCGCGGCCGAAGCGTTGAACCCAAGCAAGAAGAAGAGGAAGAGCTGGCTGGTGGCCTGGTGTGGGCCGAGGGAGTGGAGAGAGGGGGGGGGGGGGGCAGAAGGAGCGCCGCCGGTTGTGTGGATTGTCTCCAAATCGCTGCGTGAGTTCAAATTTTCAAAAATTTTCCAAATCGAGCAACGAGCAGGGCAATAACAAGAATTACAACAACAACAACAAGAAGAACAATTTAATCGAGTCGGTGCTGGAGAACAAGAGGAAGAGGAAGAGGACGACGAAGAAGAAGGAGAAGCAGCAGCAAAGGCCAAGGGGCCTCCAGCGTGGGCCCCGCCCGGGGAGCATCGGACCGAGCGACAGTGGACGAGGGCGACGGACGTGGTCAGGGGCCCAAGGAGGACTGAGGGAGGGGATCGAGGGAGAGTGAGAGAAGGAGAGAGAGAGAGAGCTGCAGGGGGAGGGGGAGGAAGAGAGTTCGGTCGGTCGGTCGGTCGGTCGGCCGCACCTGCCCTCGAGTAAAACATGCTTCACCGAGGCGTCACTGCGGCGATTGAGGAGCGGGAAGGACGGGGAAAAGACGGCCGAGGAGTGGGCGAGGGAACGGCGGGAACGAGTGCCAGAAGGAGAGGGAGAAGGAGACGAGGAAGAGGAAGAGAGGGAGATGGAGATGGAAAGGAGAAGGAGAATCAAAAAGAACTAGAAAAGTTTGAGCGCAGCCAGGACGAAGACCTTTCGGTGGCCGATGGAGCAAACGTTGACCTCGTCGACGTGGATACGTAAACGGCGCTGTTGTTGTTGGTGTCTTGTTGTTGTTGTTGTTGTTGTCATTGTTGTTTTTGTTATTTTCATTGTTGCCGTTTCCCTTGCTTTTGTTTTCCTTGGCGTCGTTGTCATTGTCGTCACTTTTCTCCTTTCTCCGCCCTCTTTGCCAATATTCTTATTTTCATTATTGTTCTTATTTCCCGTTGTTGTTGCTTGCACTCGTCCTCCCCATTGTTTCGAAAGCGATTTTCCCCGTGTCGATGAAAAAATCCGGCCGGATCCCATCACGACATGTCAGCAGTTGTTGTTTTTGTTGCCTCCGTCATTTCCTCATTGCAGAGCCGAATTCGAAATTCGTCGACTCCCAAAAAAACACACATTAATATTTTCCCCATTAATTGCTTTGAATATTGAGGGCCGTGTGGCCAGATCTTCGGGGATTGTGGTCGATTTTTAGGGGATTTTCATCATTTCTACTGACTTCAGTCGATTTTCAGCAGCGCTTTGTGTTTTTACCACGATCGTGGTAAATTTGCTACTTTTTTGAAATTCTTACTCTTGCTGATTTTTGCAAACTTTTTATTCTAATTTTTAAAATTTATTTGTAAATGTTTTTGTATGCCTTTATAGCATTAACATTTTTCCTATGTTTTTAATTATCATTTTTATGAATTTTTTCTTACGGCGTCTTTCAACAGCTTAGGGCCGATGATCCCTGGACCCATGAGGTTCCCCTGTCTATCTCCCACTGCCTCTGTTCCTGTTCTGTTCCTCCCTCTCCTCCTCCCTCCTTTCTCCAATTCTTCTCTTCGTTCCCCTCCTTGGTCTCTTCTTTGGCGTCGTTTTTGTCTCCCCAGAGTTCAACAGATTCCTCTCGAACACCTTCGACAGCCTTCGCTTCCGCCGAATCTTTGACCCCGATCTCTTCACCTCTCTCTCTCTCGCGCTCCATCGGACTCCCGTCAATCCTCCACCTCCTCTTCCCTCACTCACCTTCCCAGTCTCCGCCATCTCCTGCCATCGTCGTCGTCGGCGTCGGCGTCGGGGAGAAATTAATTACAAGCCAATCTCTTCCAATCTCTTCCAATCGCTGGATCCATCGATTGCGGGCCGTGTCTGACCGACGTCGGTCCGTCCGTTCGTCCGTCTGTCCGGCGACAGATGCCAGACCGCATGGTGTTGGCACGTCGCACGGGTTAACGGTAAAAATATCACCAATGCATGACTCACGTGACGACGGGGGAGAGGCGAGAGCGAGGCGAGGCGGGGAGATGAGGCGTGGAGCGCGGGAGAGCGAGGTGAGGAGAGCGAGGCGGTGGCGAAGGCGAAGGCGAGGCGACGAGCACGGAGAGCGAGGCGAGGCGGAGAGATGGAGCGAGAGCGAGAGCGAGAGGGCGCGGCTGACCAGACGTGGACGCGCATAAATATTTTTAAATCGTTCGCTGACCGCTCGATGTCCTGTCGACGACCACGGGCTGTCGATCCGCGGTCGTCTGGGCGATAAAACCGCGCAAAATTAATCGCTCATCGGTGGAAAATTTATAAAAAAATAACCGAAACAATCAAGCGTTGGAAATAAATAAATAAAATAAAATACTCAAAAAACCCAAACATATTGAGCAAATAAAAAATAAAAATGAATCGGTCAGCGGTGAAAAAATAAAGCAAAAAACAGAAGACAAAAAAGACAATAAAAACTAGCAAAAAAGACACAATACAAATATTTAAGAAATGCTACAATAAAATAATTGCCTAAAAAATAAGAATTCTATATTGTTAGATTAGATGAGAAGTCGATAAAAACATAAAAATATGTCAAAAAATAACTGAATAAAAATCGCTTTAATTCGCTAGCGAAATGCCAGGAGCGAAGGACGTCACGTGAGCGACGGCAATTAATAAAAACACACACCCAAGGCCCACTAATACCATCAAACAGTGGGATCAACGTGGCGCAATCGACAACAAAAAACATTATGAACTAAGAATAAACAGCAGAAAAACTAATAAATTCAGAAAATAAACAGCGGACAGATTAAAATTCAAAAGTAAAAAATCCATTTCCTGGCCTCCGGGTGGGGGAGGAGGCGGAGGGGAAATGGCGAGGAAAAGAAGGAGAGGGTGAGGAGGTGACAATGGAGAGAAGGTGGAACAGTCGGGAAGTTGAGGAGGTGCGAGAGAGAGGTGTGTGAGAGAGGGAGGGAGGCATTGAATGCAACGCATTTTCGAACACGCGACACGCGGCGGGTCACATGCAACAACAACAACAACAGCAACAGCAGCAACCACACAAAGCACAAGAACAAATGCCAATAAATTAGAAAAGTAGAAAATCCCAACAACAACCACACAGTGAGCGAGTGGCAGAGAGCGGTGGAGGGAGCGAGAGAGGGAGAGCGGGCAGCGGGACCGATTTCAAAATCCACGCACGCTCGAAACCGAAAGTTCAAAAGTCGAAACCCTCGCAGACCTCGCGACGGAACGTGCGGAAAAGCGTCATGAGGAGGAGGGGAAGAAGAGGAAGAAGAAGAAGGACAAAACAAGCCCCAGCAGGCAGAACCAAGAGGCGAAACGCAAAACAACGTTTTCAGAATCGAAATCGCAGACAAGAACTGAAAGAGAACAATCGCGAAAAGAGTGGGAAAAAATCGAAAAATCGCCTCCGGCGCACTCGACGGAAACTCCAACAGATCGGCTCCAGGCAGATCTCGACTCAATCGTCCTCAGCCTCCCCCCCAACCCCTTCTTCAACCTCTCCTCCAACCCCATTCGATTGCCGTCGACCCGCCCTCTTCGACCCTCCCGCGATTCACCTTTTCACACTCCCGAATTCAACATAAACATCACTTTCAACCCCAGGCAACTCGCCTTCAACTGGCAACGCTTCGACTTTCAACCTTTGCAACCTCTCCTTTGCAACCACTCCAATGGCCTTTATATTCTTTCATCAATTTTCTATTTATCAACTCCTTGCAACGACTTTCAAAATTCTATTTCAATTTTCAATTCCTTCAATTCCTCGCTATGGCTTTCCACCGGCCTTCTCTCGCGTTCAACCAGCCTTCTCCCGCATTCAACGTGCCTTCTCCCGCTTTCAACCTGCCTCGCTCGGCGGGCTTTCAATTCGCCCTCCTCCACCAACCGCCTTTCAAGCCATTCAACAACTTAACGCCATTTGAAATGTAATTTCATAAATTTTGTTATTTCGAACACATGTCGTGTTGTTTGTCAAAAGATCCTGAAACAATAAAACTATTTCCCCCACGCACTCGCTCGCTCTGGAGTCTTTCTCACGGAGTCTTGCGCTCGCTCTCTCCAACGACTGTTCTCTCCATTGTTCGGTCTCTCCATCGGCCGCTCTCTCCAATGCTCGCTCGCGCTCTCCCTTCGTCCGTTCCACACGGACTCGCCGCTTTCAACTCGCCCGTTTCCAACTCGCCCGCGTTGAACGCGACCGTCGAGACTGCGGTCGACCGCCACGCGAGCGTTCAACGAGCGCTCAGTTGCTTTCCGTGTCTGCAGCTGGTCGGTGTGTCTCGAGCGCGCACAGCCGCGTTGTGTCAGCCTCAAAAATCCAAACAAACGCAGCAGCGACACCAACAAAGCCAAACACAACACAACAGCCAGGAGCTCTCTCAAGCAGCGAAAGCAAAGTAGACGGAGAAGAAGAGGAAGAGGAGCGCCTTGGAACGAGTTTGATTTCGAGCCAAGTCTCGGATTTTGTTGAGTGGCGCGTGGAGTTTACGAGGCAAAAAAAGTTCGCCAAACTAAAGCAAAATCCATAAAATCCAGTGACAAATACAAATTCCAAAAAAACCGAAAAGCGAAAAAAGCAAACGAAAAATAAACGAAAAAAGCGAGAAAAGCGACGATCAAAAACGACGTTGAAAAGCGAGATAAATTTTGTCGATAAAAAGTATCTCGGCGCTTGAAAACTCGAGACGCGACCGCGGCGAGTTTTCAATTGTTTTTCGTTGTTGTTGCAGCGGACCCGCGGCTCGCGAACGCGCCGACAGATCGAAGAACAGTGGTCAAAACTTCTCGCTGGTCGCCGGCCTTCGATCGCCCGACCCGCCGTCGTCCTCGTCGTCGTGTTCGCCGCGTCTGGGGGATTCTGTTTATCTGCGGCCGGAGTCGCCGCGAGACGCGTGTTGAAACAGCTGCCAGAAACAAACAAAAACAAAAACAACAACAACAACAACAACCCCACCCCGACCCGAGCAACGCCCGCGCCCGCGCCCGCGCCCCCGCCCCGCCCCGTGGCTGCCCGTGGCTGCTGTGCTCGGTATCCGTGAGATCGAGCGAGAACGAGGAACTCGAAAACCGACAACTGAAAACCGTCGACCGAGGGCCGAAAACCCAAACATCCGAGGGAATTTCGCGGGTCCCACAGACCCGCGGACGTGTCTGCGTGTGCGTGCGTGTGTGTGTGCGAGTGTTGCAGTTGCCGCTGCAGGCAAAAGTATCTCGTGGATGCCGTGGAGATTTTGAACAAAATCGATAAGGTCGAAAACGACCGACGACTTCGTGCACGGTGAGTCCCGAGTCCTGCTCTTCCTCCTCTTCTTCCGCTTCTTCCTCTTCCTCCTCTTCTTCCTCTTTCTTCCTTCCTCGCTGTTGTTGCTGCCGTTGTTGTTGCTGGGCAGTTTATCTCGGTCAATTGTCGTACTGACAGATACTTTATCTAACGGAGCCATCGTCATCAGCAGCGGCAACAACACAACTACTACAACAACAACAACAACAGCAACAACAACCACGACAATATGGCAATGGCGGCGATTTATTTTCTGAGGTTTTCTGCATTTTCTCGCTGCAATCGAGTGACTGTCAGAGCATTGCAACAACAACAACAACGGTGATGGTGTTTTATTTTCAACAACAACAACAACAACAACAAGCAAGAACAACAACAAAACAGAGAAACAAGCTGTTGTTTTTGACAGAAAATCCCAACAACAATCACAAACAAACGCCAAATAGCAAGGAAAAAATCACGAAAATCGATCTGCGCAGGTCGCGCTCTCTGTTTTTATTTTTCAACATTTCCCCCTGCCTCCTCCCAACCCCCAACCCCCAACCACCGACCCCCGACCCCCGACCCCCCGCTGGGCGTCGGGTCTTGGCAGGCGCTCGAATTGTGTCGCTCGTGTGTATCTTTGGGATACATTCGCCGCTCTCTCTCTCTCTCCCTCTCCCTCTGCCTCTCCCGATCTCTCTCTCTCCCTGCGCCGATTTGTTGCCAACAAGAAAAATCACTCCCTCGCTCGCTCTCTCGCTCGCTCTCGCTCACTTTTCGGAAAGGTTGAAAACGCCACGGTTTCAACTCGACGCCCGCTGCATGTGGCTCGAACTGCAGTTGGTGATGGGTTGTTGTTGTTGTTGTTATTGTCAATTTATAATTTCTTGTTGTCACGTTGTTGTTGTAATTGGCGTTGCTCTTGTGTTTGTTGTAATAATTGTGTTGTTGCCGTCGCATGGAAGGTTGAATGAACCAAAGTTGCCGAGCAGGGCCAGGCAGGCAGGCAGGCGACAACGATCACAACAACAACAACGATCACAACAACAACAACAACCATAGCACCGCGTAGCAGGACCCGACCAGCTCCAGCACGCCCCCAACACGTATCGCTCGGATGCAGGCGCCGCTGTTGTGCATTTGCTCGCGGCTTGTGTTGTTGTCGCAGATGTTGGCGCTGTGGTTAATGGTCTCGTTTTTGTTGTTGTTGTTGTTGTTATTGTTGTTGTGAATGTGAAGTGCCGTCGCATCGACGCATCAATCATGATCCGCTGGAGCAACAACAAATCCGGGCGATTAAATACTTACAATGCACAGATAACAGATACTTAATTGCTCGAGCAGATACTTTTCGTCTCGCCTCGGAGGAGACAGAGCGACGGGAGGGGGGAGGGGGGAGGGGGGGAGGGGGGCTGTTAAGGAGGGTGCGAGGGAGAGGGCGAGAGAATGAGATACCGTGTTGCCAACGAGGATGGAAATTCATTAGTTAAAATTTTTTTTCTTTCATTTACGATTTTTTCACTTGCGATTTTTCACAATTTTTTACGATTTTCCCATACGTATGTGAAGCAATTTTCCAGCCGACAAATTCCCCTTATTAAATTCGCATTCGAATAATGGTGATTGCACAACAATTCGTTTGCCTAAATCTCAATCGGTCCCAGGCCAAGTCCAGGGTTTCCCTCGATCGTCACCTGGAACGGGTTCCCATTCAGTTCTCAATTTCAATTCAATTCAATTCCATTCGAATCAATTCGATTTCACTCAAGGCGCCTCCAAATGTGATTTTATTTCAGCGGTCTTGTTTATTATTAATTTGTCTTCTTATTTTTTCTATTTGCTTGTGTTTTTTGCGAGCCGGTCGTCGCCGGTTTAATTACAAATTGTTGTTGTTGTTGTTGTCATTGTTGTTGTCAAATGTGAGGCGACGGTGGTCACGACGTTGTTGTTGTTGTTGTTGTTGCCGGTGCTGTGGTTGTTGTTGTAATTTCGTGGCAATTCGAACTGCATTTGAAATGACTTCTTCTTCCTCTTCTTCTTTTTGTTGTTGTTGTTGTTGTAGTCGTCATCCTCACCGCTGTTCTTGTAGTTTTTGTTTTTGTTGTTGTAGTCACGACAGACGTGGGTTTTTTTATTATTGTTGTTTTTCTCTCTCTTTGTTTGTTTTTTTCTCTCTGCAACTATTACTCCCGCTGTTGTTGTAGTAGTTGTTGTTGTTGCCGTTGTTTTGCTGTTTGTAAATTAATTGATTAACAATCGTAAATAGTGCTCAATATTTATTATTCTCCCTGCCTCTCGCTCCCCCTCTGGATCTGTCTTTGTCGCTCTCCCGCTCTCGCTCGTTCTTCCTTCGGTCGTTCAACGTAATGCGAATTTGCCACTGTGGCTGTGGTTGTTGTTGTTGTTGCTGGGGCTCCTGTTGTTGTTGTGACTATCGTTATGTTGTTGTTGCTCTTATTAGTATTCTTTCTTGATATTTTTCTCTCGTTATTATTGTTGCTGTTTTTATTTTTGTTGCTGTAGTTGATGTTATTGTTGTTCCCGCCGCTGTTGTTGTTGTTCCCGCTGCTCGGGCTTGGGTCAGCGGCTGGGTTAATTAATTGCCGTCGTGCCGCTCGTAACGCGGTTCGTCTTGATTTGACCACGAATCGATCCCTTATCGGCTCCCGGCTTCCTCGCTCCGCGCCGGGCTTCGCGTCGTGCCTCGTGTGGTTTTCGATCTCCCGCCGTCTGCCTTCGGCCCGACTGCACGAGCCGAATATTCCCGAACTGATCTCGGGAATATTCGCATATTTTCCAAATGCTTGGTCAGCAACTTCTCTCCCGAATTGGTCGTGAATCAGGTCCATTTTTAATTTTTTTTTGTTAATTTTATTATACTTATTTTTTGGTTTCTTATTTTTTAATTTATTTATTTTTGATTTTACTTTTTAATGTTTCGATTTTTTATTTTATTTATTTTTAAATTTTAAATTTATTTTATTTTTATTTTTTCAAATAACTAGATTCTAAATTCTCAAATATAATCTTTATTTCTCCTCTTCCCCTCTCTCCTCCTTCATGGTTTTAGTTGTTCTTCTGTTTTCTTTTCTTCCTCGCCCCCAAGTCCTCCGCCGTCTCGACGATTCGATCGCTTCGGAGGCGCCTTGAAAATGATTTATCGCTCCTTCAAGTGCTCTCGTTTACGAGGAGTGGAATTAACCAAATCGCCTGGATCTGAATCTTCCCGCGGTCCCCGACGTCGTCGGTCGTCCCCGGTCCGTCCCCAGTCCGTCCCCCGGCCGTCCGCGGTCCGTCCCTCGTCCGCCTTCCGACGCTTCCTCGTTGACTTCCTCCGGTCTCTCACGGCCCTTCTCCGATCCCTCGTCGTCCCCTTCCCCCGATTCCTCTTCGTCATCTTCCGCCGCGCCTCCTCGGGCGTTTCCTTTTCAACTCCTTCCGAGCCCAATCGCGGCTTGAACGCATTTCCGCGCCGGCTCAATTAGCGACGTCTGCGTCGCCGTCGGCGTCGCCGTCTTAATGACTTCGTCGTTGACATCGACAGGACGTTGACGAAGACGACGACGACGACGACGACGACGACGACGAGGCCGACGAGGCCGACGAAGACTCGGCCAACAACAATTGCGACGCCGCCAACGCGGACCGCTGACGACTTCCCGACGACTTCCCGCGGCGGCGACCGTGAGTCACGTTCGTGCGTGGGTGTCGTTCGGGAGTCGGGCGTTCGTCGAGCGTCGGTCGCGCGTCGTTCGTCGGCCGCCTGGAGTCGCGAGCTCGTCATCGGTCGTCGGGCCTCGTTCGTCAGTCGTCAAGCGCCAGTCGTTGGGCGTCTTCGGGCGCGTTCGCGAAGCCGACGGCGATGACGCATGCGACGGGGTCCCTCGCGGGCTCGGCCGGCGCTGCATGCAACGAGCGACACCCGCCGGCGCCAGGGTTGCCGGCCGTTTCACGCTATGGTTGCCGCCCTTCGACAACTTCAAAGCAACTGCCAGAGACCGTTGTTTCATCGTCGCTGTTGTTCTGTGGCGAAAACAACAACAACAACAACAACAACGCAATCACACCTCTTCATTCCATTCCGTTCTATTCAATTCAATTGAACGCAACACCACCAACAACAACAACAACAACAACGGCAGCGGAGCCACCTTTGTTCGCGGCGATAAAAACCAAAAACAACAACAACACAATGTCGCAGAACAGCAAAGCGATACAGGAAAATAAGTACTGGTTATTGTTGTTGTTGTTGTTGTTGTTTTCATTATATCTGATGTGTTTTCATTGAAAACACACCAAGTTCCGTGTAGTGAAAAATTGCGAAACGGTTTTTGCGATTCGACTCGGTTCGCCGTCAACAGTTGTTCTTGTTGTTGTTGTCGCCTCCTACGCATCGTCGTCGTCGTCGTCGTCGTCTCCCCTCCCCGCCGAGCGTTGCCAGACTTCTGGCCTCACCTCCAGCTGCCGCGAAGCCCCGGGTGTCGCCTTTCGATCCGCTCTTTTGATTTCTTCGCCACGTTGCTTGGAAGCCCCGTCTCTATCTCTTTCTCTTTCGCTCCTCTTCCCGTTCTCCCCGTTCTCCCTCTGTTCCCCGAGGAAGCCCCGTCGAGTGTTGCCTTTTTCTGCTTCCTCCAGTGTTCCCCCTCGGCACCCCCGACTCCTGTTGCGCGCCTCGGGATGCCTCGGGTCGACTTTCAGGCTCGAGAGTTTCAACTTTTCGCCCTCCCCTCGCCTCTCTCCCTCCCTCACTGCCTCTGGCCCGTGGGATCCGCTCGAAGCGTCGACCCTTGCCTTGCCCAGGTCTTCCCTGCCCCACGACCCTGGGCCGACTCCTAGGACTGGTTCCGACACTTCCAAACTCGGCCTCCCCAAATTTTCCCTCCTTCAGCGTCCCGAGGGTCGCCGCCGTCTCGGGTATCGCGAGGGCCCCGTGAGGAGATCAAGAGGAGAACCGAGAGCGAGGTAGAGCGAGAGAGAGCGAGGGCGGGCGAGGGCGAGCGCGTCGAGAGTCGGCCCAAGTGTCGAACTCCTGAGGCCGGGCGGAAACTTCTGATTCTGTGATCTTTTAATTCCCTTCAACTCGCCTCAACGGGTTTTAATTATCTCACAGTTTTTTCCTCTGCCCCTTTTCACGCCCTTCCTCCTCTCCCTCTCCCTCTCCCTCGTCCTCGTTCTCTTTCTATATTTCTGTCCATCTCTCTCTCTCTCCGCAAGGGCCCGTTTTCGAACTCGATCGCCTCGATGCGGCTTCGGCGGCCGTCGTCGCTGTCGCGGCCCATGATGTCGTCATTTGTTGTTTTCTTCATCTTCTTGTTGTTGTTGTTGTTGTCACCAGATATACTGGTTGTTGTTGTTGTTGTTGCTACTGCCCCACTCTGCCCGCATCTCGTGGAAAATTGTGCAACTTTTCCCATTAATTGTTTATATTTATGCTTTTTTAATTTCATGCTGTTTACGTTTATGTTGTTGCTGTTGTTGTTGATTTTAAATTTATGTCTCGAGTTCGCGTTGTTGTTGTTGTTGTGCCAGTGTGCTTTTTTTATTGAGTTTTGATTGAGTGCCAACGTTTGCATTTGCATTTAATGACATTTTCATTGGGCTGCTGCAAGACAGAAACGAAAACACAACAACAACATTAAAAATAACAACAACCACGACTACAAAAACAACAACAATATCCACAACAACAAAAACTACAACAATAGAAACAACAACATCAACAACAACAACAAGAAAAACCACCACCAGCAACCACTGGATTCCGACCCCCCCCCGAGCCATCGACACGTTTCTGGTCGGGCCAGCGACCATGGCGGCTTCGCGGGCTCTGAAAACTAGATCCAGACCGCCTAGACTTCGACCTAGAGAGCTAGGGCTCAGCCTGACGACGACGACCTCAGGCCAGTCGACTTCCGGCCCATCGCCAGGCGACCGACGTCGAGATCGTTCAGTGGCGCCCTGAACGACTTCAACTCCGGCTAGGCGGGGACCCCAATTAGACGTGCGCCTGCCGTCTAAGTATAGACCTGTCGACAGCTATTAGAGACGCCTGTCGAGCAGGTCTGGGGCAAACCAAATGAAGTTATCGAGAAAATTGACTTCTGCGAACGAGTTGGACCGCGGATCGATAGTGGCCAGGGGCAGGTGGCGCGATCCGATCGATCTTGGAAAAATATGATTGAAAGGAAAAAATTCAAAATCTACATTGTCGAAAAATGCATTTCCGAAAAGCCATTTCGAAAAATCATTTCCAGAAAACACCCAAATCCCGAGCCCTCTTCGAGAGCGGAGAAAGTGTTTTGATGACGCCGCTTTTCTCTCATTGAAACCGCACTATTTACTGAAATCTGCTTAATTGCGTGCCAAAAACCCCAGCCCGAGCTCCCCGTCTGCCGCTCTTTGCGCCCCTCTGGCTGTCGTCTCCATCTTCGCCAACCTAATCGCTCTCTTCGAAGGCGGCTTTGGGCTCCAGAGCCGCCGTAATTATGCTGCAATTAAATTGATTATGATGTTGTATAAGAAACGTGCGATTTTATTGTCAGCCGGAGACGTCGGCGAATCGTGATGAGAGGCGGACAAGAAGCCGAGGAGGGTTCGTTTTCTTTCTCTTTCTATCGCATGCTCTTCGACATGCCTGCTAATGATGGAATTTGGCCAAAGACTTGAGGTTTCATGTCTGGATTAGGCTCGGCGGAGTCGTGGGCTTTTCTTCTCTGTCTCGATTCGACATTACGTACGGCGATTTGTGACTTGCAACCGCCATCTGGCAACGCCGGCACTCACCAGCAACTCCATAGTCGCGGCTTTTTCCAAACCCAGCCAAAGCAAAGCAAACGAAACGAAGGCGATTCGCCGCGTCTCGACCCACAAAACTCCAGTGGGTTTCATTTTAAGGCAGATCACGATTCGCCGGCCGAGTGGGAGGCAGACGGCGGTGGGAGGAAAACGGTTGAGAACGGTTGAAACCCGTTGAAAACGAGGCAAATGCACTGGGCAAAGTGGGTCAGCGGAGCAGGGACAAAGGCGAGGCCGGGAACGGGCGGAGAAATCGCCGATCCACAACCGACAGCGACAGCGACGCCAGCTTCAGCTTCAGCTTCCTCTCCAGAGGATCTCCTGGCCGATGTCGGGCTCGTGGCCACGACCATGAGTCATGCCGAAGGCCACGGGCGGCTGGAGCCCCGTTAAGAGGTTGTGCAAATCGAAATCGAAATCGAAAGTGATTTCTCGAACGAAAGCCAAAGTCAACCCACACCGAATGGGTCTGCCGTAATCTTTGCCGCTTTCCGTTCACCGTCGCGTTTACGGCCTTTCTCGGAGTTGCGCAAAAGCCCCGAAAACAACTCGACTCGTCAGGGTTTGCTCGTGCCTCTCGATTAGATCGCCGTAGAAAGCGCCGAATTCGCACCAGCCCGGCGACTCGTGTGCATCGATCGATCGATCGATCGATCGCACTATATTTAGAACGGAGATAATCAATTACTCGAGTTGGAGTTGGAAAACAGCACGGTCTGGATCTTTATGGCTCGGCGGCGCGGTCATAAATTCGGCCTCTCGACTTGACTGGGCCAAAATGGTGGTCGGAATGGTGGCCAACACCCTCCACGCCCCTGTCGCACGCCCCTGTCGCCAGATAAGCCGTCGTAAAGTCGTGCGATGAAATTTCGCGGAGCTTCCGGCAGTAAAATGATGAACCATTTTGACGCGCTTCCACCTCCACCTCCACCTCCAACTCCGTTCTCACCCACATACATAGAAAGCTAGGTGTAAGGTAGGTCGGCCCTGTGGAATGGATTCATGCACTGGTCCCACTGTCGCCGGCTGGGCATAATTTGCATGAATTACCCGAGAGTCGCGAGACTGCGAGATCAGGAAGCGATTCGAGCGATTCGGGCGACTCCTCGGAGCGGAATCCAGCGAAATTGGCCTTGCATACAAATGATGAGGTATTGAGTCAAAGCAACAACAAGAACACTAACAAGAACAACAACAATAGGCAATCAGCACTAATACGGCAACAATGAAACGACAACAACGTTCAAAGGCTATTAATTTACATACGACAATCGATAAATATTCTAAGCTTTCCGGCTTTTCGGATCGACTTGCTAATTCGTAATCACGCGCCGAAAATCAAATAATATTCAAAAAACAAAACCAAAACCAACAACAGCAACAACAACAACAACAACACCGTCTATAACTCTATGTAGAGCAGGCAGAAGGCGCTGACAGCGTGCTGGAGCCGGACAGACTGCGGAGCCTCAGCTGAGTTGTCGGCAATGATCGGCAGCGACTAATTGGTAAAAATCGCACGGCAATACGACAACAACAACAACAACAACAACAAAGCGAGGGGACACAAATGTAGTGACAACAACAACGACGCCAATGATGACGACAACAACCACGAGAGGCCCGGGCGAAACGTGCGAAGTTGGGAAAAAACCGATCACGTTTCGCCATCGCCATCGGCATCGGCACCGCTTCAGGGGCGTCGAGGGGGTCTGACGGGGCCGGCGTCGGGGGTCGCGTGTGAATTTGACGGGGCGACGTCAGCGGTGACAGCAACAACAACAACAACAACAACAACAACGACGGCAATAAACACAATTCCATTTGAATTCAAATTCGAGTACGTCTGAAGCCCTGAAAACGCGCGCCAACTGCCGAGGTCCGGTGTCGAAAACGCCTCGGGGCAGACGCCGAGGGTTTATTTTTGACTATTTTTTTTTATTTTATTACATATTTTTTATGGATTTTGTTGTAGATTCTGTTGTATGTTTATCATATAATTTATTGATAAAAGATGATTTTCCTCGGTCCCCAAGCACGAGCTTCAAAATGGACAATCGTGGAAAATCGTGCACTCGATTGCAATCGATCGACAGCCCGGGATCGACCCGGCCTGTTGTTTTCGGTTTTTGATACCTGGCGGCCGATACCGGCGCCGATAATCCGCCGTAATGCCCTTAACTCGCGATCGTGCGGTCGTGGAACTCACGTAATACGCAAATGGAGCCGATCGAAGTCCGCGACTGCTAATCACAAGCTTCAACAATGTTTCTCCTCTTGCTTTGAGATGATTTTGTTTTTCTTCTTATTTTTCGATTTGTTTCCATTTCCCCTCGCAAGGGAGCGAAAATATTTGCCATCGCTGTTTTCGCCCGATCGTTTCCTCAATATTTGCCCAGCCATTGATAATGCCTTGGTCTAATGGCGTGCTCTTGTTCTCGTTGCAGTTATATATATATATATATATATATATATATATAAAGGCCGACATCGACAGTGAGGCCGTGACTCGGAAGGTAAGCAGCAGGCACTTTAAAATAAATTCCCCGGGATCGGTTCGGGCCATTTGAGGCTCGCTGCGTGCCTTCATGAAAGCGAATCTAATTTCTGCGAAAACACAATTGGCCTCCATCATCCATCCATCAGGGGGCGAAGGAGGACTTTTAGAGGACGCAAAGCAGCCCCGTTGGCAACCCTGCGGCGGCCCAGGCCCCCTGGAAACCCCGGGAACGCTGGGGAGGGCGTTGAAAATGCAGCGAACGCTTTCAGACCAAGTAGTCGGGGACGACAAAGGAGCTGCAGCAACAACAAATGCCTTGTGTCTGAACCCAACCCCCCCCCCCCTCTCACACACACACAGGGGCGGAAAATCACATTTCAAGGGCTGCATAAAATGGCGGCGGCGACGTCAGCGGGTCGCGGCCTAAGTGAGTTTCCAGTCGCTTGTTAAGCGAATTACTTCAACTTTTGACCTTCTCCGGTAGACGGAGCGAGTGGGGGTGGGATTGGCAGGAGGAGAGGGAGAGGGGGATGATGGATGTGTGTGTGCGCTTGGGTCGATCCACACGAGTAGGTCTCAAGGTTCGGCATCTCTTGGCATTTGAATTGCCACCGTTGTTGTTGAGCGAATCCAGCGGCCCCCTGTCACGGCCCACTCCGGCCTCCCCCGACCTGCTCCGACCCCCCCAGTGGCTCCTTGGATGCCGCGCTGCATCGGATCGGGTTCCGAAACTTGGCCCTAATGTAAATATTTAATGCCATCGCCAGCCGATCAGGAGCAGAGAGAGACAGCAACAGCAACAGCAACAACAGCGACTTAGATGTCGGCCAAACATGACAAGGTGTCGTAAATGGACGACAGCCCTGCTGAAGGACGTCCGGCGGTGTCCATTCGTGCACACACAAACACACACACAGGCACACAGCCACACAGACAGACGGACAGACGGACTGCCCGAATCCATTTCATTCCATTCGTCATGCAAAGTTCGGTCGAAATTGTTGCGTGTGTGTGCGAGTTTATTTATGCAGTTATTTAGCCTCCAATGGACACTCACACACACACACACATCCAATACACATACCTATATACATGTGCTCCATATGACTGGGGCTGCAGCCGTGGCCGCAAGTGTTGGCCGAGAGCCAGGCGTGTAATAAACGCAAATTGGCCAAGTTTAACAGAGGGCCCAGGGGGACCGAGGTGGGTGGGAGGAAGAGAGGGAGATGGGAAGAGAGAGAGGGAGAGGGTGAGAGAGAGGGGGAGAGATGGGAAGAGAGAGGTAGAGAGGTAGAGAGAGGTGGAGAGGAGGAAGCCAAGATAAAGGCCGAGAAAGTCAATTCCAGGGCATAAACAAAGGCTGCCGAGAAGGTCCAGCGTCCGACGGTAGGTCAGCCGGAGAAGGACAGAGGGAGAGGGAGAGAAGGAGAGAGGGGGAGAGAGCGCAGGGTAGGGCGAGCGAGGAAGGAGGAGCCTTGAAAGACCTTCCGCAGTCGTAGACGGGGCCAAAAGTGTTCGCATCGCGAACGCCGTCGACAGCAGCCTCCGCATCAGCAGCAGTAACAACAAGAACAACAATCACAACAACAAGAACAACGACCACAACAACAAGAACAACGATCACAACAACAAGAACAACAAGAAGAACGACAGCGACTGAGTTTCCGAGCTTTCGAGACGGCGGAAGTGCTGCAAGAACTCTTTACATTTGATCGCGGCGAAAACAGCGCTGGCGACGGCGGGCCCGGAGGAGGAGGAGGCGATGAAGAGGAGGTGGAGAAGGCGTAGTTGGCGGAGGGGACGAAGAAGAAGAGACCAAGTGAAACACACTTCAATCACAAGTGGATCGCTGCAAGTGACGGAAATTCGAGCGAACCGAGAAAAGAATTCTTCCCGGAATCGGTCTCGGGTCGCCCCAGTCGCCGGCTCCATCCCCAGCTGGTCCCTCTCCCGACCCCCTGCAACCCCCTGTCTCCCTCTCCCGTCCCCCCCTGTATTCGGCCCTCCGACATTTTATCACGACCACGCAGTTCGCGCCTCAAGCCATTCCCCAGATTAATTGAGTTCGTTCCATTTCGGATTCCCACAGAGATCTGAACGGGGTCGAGCGACGTAGGGGGCGGCTGAAGGAGAGAGGGCAGAGAGAGAGAGGGAGAGAGAGGGACAGAAGTCGTTTGTCACAACAAACAGCGAGCAGCGAACGGCGAACGGCGGACGAGTCCCGAATTCAAAACGAGTAGGAATAGAATAATGTAAACAAACCCAAGAGCGCCCAGTGGCGGGAGAAGAAAAACAAATGTCGATTGACGACAACCACAATCAGACAGGGACGGGGACAGCGAGAAGAGAGATGGGACAATAGAGAGGGAGGGGATGAAACAACACAAAGACAGACAGAACAATTTAAAGACCGATAGAGCAACGCAAAGAGAGGTGAAGCAACACAGGGGGAGATGAAACAACACAAGTCGAGATGAAACAACATGAAGACAGATAAAATAATGTAAAGCCAGATCAAATAATGCCAGGATAGACAGCCCAATGTCAAGACAGACCACACAGTATAAAGGCGGATAGAGCAACAACAACAGCACAGGGAGGAATTGACGGAATTGACGGAATTCACTGAAGAATTTTTACCTAAAAATACCCGAGGGCGAGCCGAGTGCGCGGCAAGTGTTGGATTCACAATTCTTCCAATTTACTGCTCGGTCCCCCTCAGTCGCTCTCGGTCGCTCTCCCTCTTCCTCCTCTTCGCTGCCTTGCTCTGGCGAGGAACCCACGGCATCCCCGCCAGCTGGGCCGACATCGGCGACATCTGGCCGACCGAGAGTCGTGGGAGACGCGGCGACCCCCGCCCCTCGTCGTGGAACTCGTAATTAATTAGGAGCCAACAACAAAACAGCCACAGTCTCCGCGTCCGACACAAAACACGGGGGATCCTCCAACGGCTGGAGGACCGGGTGGGGAGGCGGGGACGAAGGCAGGTGTCTCAAGTGGATGAAACGGCGTGACTGAATGTGGGGAGCCGTAATTAGTGGCGGGTTTCGGTGTAATTGTAATTACAGATCCTTCTATTCACAGTCTATTTCGGGCCCTCCGGCAACTCACCGCGATTCACGAGAAATTTTCTCCCGAACTCTGGCTCTGGTTCTCAGCAGTTGCATTGCACGGGCTTCTGCGTGGGCAGCCACTCGCGGAGAGCTCCAGAGCCCCCTCCAGAGCCCCCTCCAACGCCCCCCTCAGCCGTCCTCGTCCTCGCTGCCCCCCACGGTCCGCCTCTTCTGAATTCCTGCGACGACTTTGGCCGTTTGGCGATCGACCGTCTGTCGCTCTTAATTGCTGATTGTTGTTCATTTTCGTTTATATTTTCGCTTTAATTCTATTTGCTCTCTTCCGCATGCCGCTGACATCGTTCGATCCCCCGCTCGGCGGTCCTTGGGGTCGAGTGGATGCGATGACAACACTGAAATCAGTTGAACAGGTGACAAATGGCACGCCCAGCTGCACAGATAGACCTGAACAGACAGACAGACAGACAGACCGACAGACAGACCGACAGAAATCGTCGTGATCCCCGTCGATTATGCAAATGATCAACTGTTGTTGTGGGGATCGTGGTGTTGTGCTTTTGTCTTGTTGTTGTTGTCTTGTTGTTGTTGTGTTGTTATGTTGTTGTTGTTGTGTTGTTGTTGTTCGACTAAAAATAGTCGCTGCCTCAGCCGGTTTCGCGTGTTCGTAAAGTGCGAACTCTTCGAGCTGTTGTTGTTGTTTTTACAACTTCTGTCGTCGTTATTATATCGAAAGATAGTAGACTAAAATGTGAGTTTTTTCTAATACTTGTTTTCGAGGGTATCCGACGTTGGTGTTGTAGTCGTTGTTGTTGTTGTTGTTGTGGATGGTATTGCGCCAGCTGCCACTCGAGCTCGAGTGATTCCTCTCGGTCTCGCTGCGGAAGAATCGCTTCGTCTTCTCTGTCAATCTTGTTGTTGTTGGCTCTTTTCTTCACTCACGCGCCAAAAGTCTCGGATCCCTCACCTCCCTCACCTCCCTCACCTCCCTCACCTCCCTCTCCTCGCCTCTCGCCTCTCTCTCTCTACTGTCTCCCCCTCTGTCTCCTCGACTCGCCGCAGATGTTGTTCACACTTCGCCGCCACGTTGCGAAGTAATTGATGGACACCGCGCCCGTGCCCAGCACCGTCTTCGCGGTTTTCGCTCCCTCTCTCTGACTTCCGCCTCCCACTCCCTCTCCCTCTCCGCTTCCCACTCCTTTCCCCGCCTTCCGCCTTCGGGCCGACTGCAACTTTTGTTTCCTCGTCGACGCTGCTCAGTGCAGACGTCGTCGCCGTCTGTCCGCGATTCTTTGCTTCCTGACCTTCTTTTTCGATTTACATTTTTTTAATTTACATTTTTTTCGAATTCAATTTTCTCTATTTGATTTCATTTTTTTCTACTTTATTTTTTTTTTCGATTTAGAGTCTTTTTCGATTTTTTTCAATTTACATTTTTTTCGATTGCAATATTTTTTAGATTTAAATTTTTTTTCGATAACTTTTTTTTTAATTTGAATTATTTTCGCTTTCAATTTTTTTTTCGATTAAATTTTTTCGTTTTTAATTGTTTTTCGATTTAAATTTTTTTTGATTTAAATTTTTTTTGATTTTAATTTTTCTTTTCGATTTTATTTTTCCGATTTACATTTTATCTTTTCTATTTCAATATTTTTTTCAATTTCCTATGTTCTGATTCCATTCATTCGGATTTTTTTTGTGATGAATTGTTTTCCGATTGTTTTTCTCGATTTCAAATACTTTTTTTACTTTTTTTATTTTTTTATTTCTTCATTGCACTCCTCTTCTTTCTCTCCCACTTTCGTGGTTTTCGAGATTCTGCTCTTTCTTTGCCAAATGTTACTAGGCCGGCCTTTTCCGGAAATCATTTTCTTCCCTTACTGGTTTTTCTATTGAATCGCCGGGCCCTGAAAAGACTGCAGCGTCAGCTTCGAGGAGGATTTTTTTATTTTTTGTATTTTTGGTATGTTCGTTTCATTTTTTTGATCATTTGCTCCGATGTGCTGGAGCCAGTTGGAGCTGGGGGCGACCCCGACGACTGGCGTCCGTCGACGCCTGCTTGGCCCGTCTCGCGCTGGCACCGAGTTCTTGGTCGGAGTCGCCCTGTGTGGCCCCCACTCCGGGAGATCCATCGACACACGAGTCGGGAACGAGCGATGGAGCGAGGGCGGATGGAACGATGGGAATCGAGTGCCGCTCGCCGGCGATCGATAAAGCCAATGAAGTGCGGGCGAGTGAAGTTCAATAAAGTTCAGGCCGCGAGATATCTGGCTATATAATCGTCCATAAACCCAGTGCCAGCGACTGGGGTGCAATCGATGTTCGGCCGGCGGCGGATTTAATTGAATTTTCACATTAATTCCCCGACACCAGGACGAGGAAGAGAACGGGAACCGCATTAGCAACAACAGAAACGCACTTACGACAAAAAAGAGCCCGCTAACAACAGCAACAGCGAGCCGGCTAACAACAACAACGAGCCCTCTAACAACACGAGCGCCCGCCACAAGCCATATGGAAGGCATTATTGGTTGGAAAACATCGGTTGCCGCAAATAGCCCGGAGCCCACACGGCCCGAACCTCGGAGGCTTGAATGACGTTGACGCCGACGCCGACGCCGACGCCACCAGGCCGCGGCACGTGAGCGAGAGGGGTGCGAAGAAGGGGCGGAGGGCTCCAAAAGCCCACAAAAGGCGCCGCCTCTGAAAAGCCTACGAAATGAGGCATAGTGAAAGAAAAAATAAGGACATAAAATAGAGAAAATTAAAACAGAAAAACAAACAAAAAATAAAAACAAAAATAAACACATACGACTCGTACGTCTTCGTGCATGTTCGACTCCCGCGAGGGCCCTAAACGTGCTCCTGAAAATAATCGATGGGGTTGCTGTTGCTGTTGTTGTTGCTGTTGCTGTTGTTGTTGGACATGGAAAAGAGCACTAGAGCAAATATTAAATTTAGCCACCTGCCACGGCGCCGGTCGACGCTGGGTTTTCGACATTCGGTTTCGAGGGCCCGAGCCGGACAAAAGCCCGTTCCACGAGACCCTCCACGTGCTCCCGCCGCGCGCCAGGCCGTTCTCTGACCAGCCCTTGGCAGTTGGCAGTGACCAGGGCACGGCCCCAAGCCGGGGAATCCGCCGCTTGCCTCTCCGTCCGGCCCGCCCCAGGCCCCTAGGAGTCGCTTCCACAGATCGCTCGCCCGATCCGGGATTGCGACCCCAGCCTCTGAACCGGGCCCTGCTGCATCCGCCTCTGGTTCGGGCCCTCAACACGCTCATGACTCCAGTAATTGCAGCACATCCGCTGCCCCAGCTTTGGTTCTATATCTGTCGTTACTGGGACCACTGACCAGTGATAATTCGCTCGCTCTCCCTACCTCCCTCCCTCCCCCACACTCGCTGTCCCGCTCTGCCTCCCGCGCCCACTCCGTCCGAATGGCATAATTTTCATGCTCTTTATTTGTTATTGTTAGGGTTTTTTGTGTTTTCCTCGTTTTGTAATTTCTCGTTTTCATTGTTGTTGCGGTTGCTGCAATAGTTCAGTTTATTGTTGTTGTATGGGGTCTGTTGTTGCCTCCACAGAAGCTCATGCTGTTGCTATATGAGGATATAACTAGTTCTTGTTGTTGTTGTTGTTGTTGTTGTTGCTGCCGCTATTATTACACCAGTCGATTTAATTGTTGTTACTGCCCATTGGCTCCATGGCGAGCGAGCACTCGAATGGTTTTCCCGCTGAATCGAATCGAAATCAAAACTAAAATCCGTTCTCGCATTGATAAACGCCATGGAAGACCAATAAAAACCGAGTGGAAGGCAAATAAATCAAGTGAAATGAAAACATGCCCCGGAACAGGCAACGGAAGCGGCGGCGAGGGGCCGACGAGGGCGGATGAGTGAGAGGGAGAGTGGGAGTGGGAGGGAGACAGCAAGTGCGGCGCGTCGATCCGTCGTCTGGCGAAGTGTGAAATTGTATGAAAGCCGAATTAATTTAAAGGAGAAATAGTTGGATTCGACCCGAACCGACGTATGGGAAGTGGAGAAGGAAATGGAGAAAATAGAAAAAAATTTAAAAAAAAACAAATGAAAAAATTGAAAAATACAAAAAACCGGTCATAATTTGCAATGCAGATGTGGATGTGATGGGTAAATTCCCATATATCGGGGGGAAGTTAATTGCGATCTTGCGACTCTCGGCGGCTCGATCGGTTCTTAATGGGAATTCGATGTAAACTGCCCATTATTCCCGTCCCGCTCTACGCTGGCGCCCTCGCCATCGCCCTCTTCTCGACCCCTGTCCGTCCTGTCCGTCGGGGGCGCCAATCGAGTCGCGACCGAGCCACCTGTCACGACTCCGTGGCGTCGTCAACTCGTGTTTCACGACCGACGCCCGGTGACGCGGCAGCAACACCAGTGGCGACAACAACAGCAACAGCAACAACAACACGTTGCACTGGCTGCCGCACTGACTGACTGGCTGCAGTCCAGTCGCCAATAACAATCCACATGCCCACAAACCATGTGGCCAAGAAGGAAGTTCGATACAGCAATCGACGGCAGCAGCAACGGCAACAACACGAAGAAAATCAACAGCGAACATTTAATCAACAACAATGATAATAGCAACAACACGAATAATAGCAACAACAACAACAACACCGATATCGTATCGATCGCCGGCGCAAATGTGGCATGGAAATTGAATTCCGAAGCCGGTCAAAATCTTTGCTCGCGCGTGCCACTGCAGCCGTTCGTCCACTTGTTGAGGGGGGGGGGGGGGGGGACGAACTATTTGTCCAGGGGAGGTGGGCCAACAACAACAACGACGACGACGACGACAACACAAAAGCAACCAGAGGAACAACAAATTAGAAGCCGATAAACGATTCGATTCGAAACGGAAGTCACGTTTCCCGCCTTCATCGACGGCCGCCCACGGTCCCGGCCGAGGGATCCGCCTGGAAAGGGTGAGGGGGGAGGGGGGTGCGGATTAGCAGAGGGAGAAGGAAGAGAGAGAGAGAGAGAGGGGGAGGGAGGATTGTCGGAAGAGTATGAAAGGTCCGAGCATGGTTTCCTCTTCGCGTTTTCCTTTTGCTGTCGATCGGCTTCCTCGACAAAGGAATGGAACGTGTTTCGGAATTTTCTCTCCCTCTTCCCCTCTGCCCCTCGTATTATTCAAGTTCTCATTGTTGTCGTTGTTGTCTTAGTTGTTGACATGGCTTAGTTGTTTTTGTCTCAGCTGTTGTTGCCATGCCGTAGTTGCTGCCATGTAACGTGACGACCACGCATGTGGAGGCGACGCCGGCGATGGACGGAGGGACGGGGGACGGGGGACGGATGGACGGAAGAAGCCCGTGGCTCGGGGTCCCCGGTCGAGTCGCTGGAGACCCCTCGGGAGACCCCCAGAAGTAAACATTGACTCATTCGCGAACTTGGGCTACTTGTGGAAAACTTTCAGTTCATTTCAATACCTTTTAGTTCAGTGTTTTTTTCGGTTATTGAATTTATTTTTATTCTTAGTATTTTTTACGCATTTTTGTTTTTGCGACTGTCGACGACACGACAATTTGTCGCCGGCAATTGAAGTCACTCGGCTAATCGTTGCATGCGCTGGAGTCGAACGACTTCACCTTTAACCCTTGCACGACCAGCCGGGCCGATTGAGTCGAGCTAACTCGAGTTGACTCGACTCGTCGCGTCCCGCCCCGCCCCGCGATGAGGGGCGGTGGAAAATCTTGAGAGGTTGTTTCTCCTTCATCGCCCTTGTGGTTGTTGTTGTTGTTGCTGCTGCCGTTTTCTTTATTGTTGTCGATTGTCGATCGTTGTTGTTGTTCTTGTTGTTGTTGTTGTTGTCGCTTGCATGGCTGGCAACTGCCGCGACATGCGACCGGCAGCCGTCGTCGACGATTTAACTCTTTATTAACCGTAATTTTCGGTAAGCAATCTTTATTAACGGCTGTTGCTGCTGCTGCTGCTGCGATTATTTTCAACGCCTGCCTCGGTCCCCACCCGGCACTTGGAGGAGTCTCGTCCCGCCCCCTCGGCGCCCGCGGCCCAGCTCGAGCCGCACGTGAGGCGCAGGGTCAACGATCGAGGCTTTTGAAGCCTTTTTGTTCATTTCACCGAGTTTTTGTGGATTTTCAAGGGAGCAAAAATCAAAACAAATAAAAATTAAAATTATTCAGAAAATAATTAAAAGAGAAAAAACAGAAAAAATGCAGTGTTAATAATAAAAGAATATTAATTAAACAGACAAAAAAAAAATGGCATAGAAAAACCCCAAAAGATGAAAAGAAAATAAAAAACCTTCATTGACAAAAATCAATAAAAAACTCCCGACTTTAAAAGTAATTCGATAACGAGATGCAAATAAGAAATAAAAATAAAAAACTTTAAACTTCGAAATTGAAACGAAAACTCGCGTTTTGTGCATTCCCAAAAAATACATATCGAATGAGTGGTCGGCAACAACAACGTGTCGGTGATTTTTTCCACAAAAAGTCACCATTTTCGATTCGAATTAAGGAAACTGGCTCTAGACGCCTCCTTTCAAAAAAAACACAAAAAAAAAAAAACACGTGCACTGCCAAACCAAAACGAAAACAATCAACATTACAATTCACTTTGCAAAGATTTGAATTTTTAATTAGCCGAATTTCGTGATCGTTTTGACCATTATTTCGGTCATTATTTTGGACACAACCGGTTCATTCGTTATTTAACCTCTTTCTCGGCGCTGTGAAAGTCGTCGTCATTAGAATTCGCAATCAGCGCTAAATATAGAAGTCGTCGATAAAGGCATGAGAGTGAAGAAAGGGCAGAAAACCAGCAAATAAATAACAGATATGATAAAGCAAAGAAAAAAATGATAAAGGTCAATAAAATTGATAGTTCGTCATGGAATTTATAATGCTAAATTAATTCATGTATCATAGTATTTTCCACAAAAATATTCTCCTGATTTGGCGGAAATATTATAAGAATACAATGCCTTGAATTCCTATTTGAATTCGACAAGTGAAAAATAAGGGAAATAGGGAAAATAGAAATAAATAGTAGAAATAAACAATTGATTCACGGCCACATTAAACATTCAGCACAGTCGTGTTTCAATCGACTTCTCTGAGTTCACAACGGACTTCTATGAGACAAATTAAAAACAAAAATATTTAAAAAAATGTAAAAACTGAAAAAGAAGAACAAAAACTTTTCATTCCTAATTTAATATTTCAAGCACGTTTAATGATTTTGTTGTTTTTTTTAACGATTTTTCGATAAAGCGCTCGCGTCTTCTTCCACCTTCTGCCTTCTCGCACCTGTGGTTTTCGGCTCAGTTTCCAAGCCGCCAATTTGGCAGCACTTGGGGGCGAGAACGGCCGAGCAACGGCCAGCGTGGATTCAGGCAGTTCCAACGAAACCGTCGCAAATTTGCATACGCCTATTCACCTATTCATCCATTATTTGCTGCCTTTATCGCCGCGAAACGCATCGAATGCCTAATTCGCACGTCGTCGCGGCGTTGCCGGCTTTTAATTGCGCAGTTGCCAAAGCTACGCGAGTGCGACCGACTATTTTAAGAAACCATAAAAATAAACGAGAGTTCGCCAGAACCCCAGCTGGCCGCCGTTTGCGACTCGGCTCTGCTGTTGCTTTTGGCTTTTTTCTTTGGTGCTTTTCCAACCCGAAACCTTAGCCCTAATCCAGCCCTCGGCGGGCTCAATCCGGCTGGAACCGACTGCATCGGATCGGGGCCCTCGGGAACGCCATCGTCATTCGGGGGCTCGATGAACGACGCCCCAACAGTCGGGATTGAACTGGAAAGGAATATCGGGAATGTGAGGGGAAAATCGCAAAAATATAAGAATGGCAAGAAAGTGAAAAATATGCAAAAGAAAGTATAAGTTCTTGAGTACAAAGGCCGAAGTCGAGATTAAAAATGTTAAAATATAAAAATGGCGAACATAAAAAACTGCTTTTTCGCCTTAGTCCGGAGCCAGGGGCAACGAGAAGGAGGCAGAGGCAGAGACAGCGACGGCGAGCCACGGCCGCACCCTGGCTTCGAGCGAGGAGGGTCGTTGAGCCCGACCCCGTCGCCACCCCCAGTCCCCAACTCCCTCCCCTCCCGCCACGTCGGGTTTTCTTTAATTGTTTTTTCGCAATACGACTTCGGAAACATCGACACACATCGAGGCAACGAAACATCGAAACAACGCGTCGAGAAATGCATCGATTCGCGGAGTCGGAGAAAATATATTTTTAACCTTCTGCCCGTTGTTGTGGCTGGCTTTAATGCAACGACCGCGTCTAATGGAAGCGGCTGCGACTCAGACGACCGGCTTTTGCAACACGTCGTCTGCGTCGTCGGCGTCGTCGTCGTTGTTGATGTTGTGAGTTGTTGTGACGAAGTTGTTGGGGTTCGTGGCTTCACTAGTCGTCGTCGCTCAATGTCGGCGCTCCAGTCGCAGTCGGCATGCATTTGGGACGTTGCCTGCAGCAGCAGCAACAACGGCCGATGACAACAACAGCAACAACTGGCGACGACAAATTGCAAAAACAGCGCCAGCAAACGAGAACGAGAACGAGAACAAGTGCAACAACTTGAAATCGATGTCAAAAATCACGAAAAAAAAACAACATTGCAAAAACATCGCCCGCCTTCTCTGACATTGAAAATCCTGTTGGAGCGCCGAAGCAGCAGCAGGTGTGAGGCAAATAATTGCAAAAAATTTAAAGAAAAAATGCAAATTTAAATAAAAATTCAGCTCGAAAATTTTCCGTATTTTTCTGCCCGGGCGAGTTGTTGTTGCTGTGGAATTGTTTTGTTTTCTATTTTCGCGAAACGGAGAATTTACGACGGAACGTAAATAAAAACAAAGCGTTCTTAATTTAAGCATAGAATTAATTAACACACACAAATGTGACTCATGCAACGCACTCCGCCTGGGAAAAACTTTAATATATTTGATATTTACTATGCGAAGTTCATCGGGCAAAAATGCACGACCTACAAAACAAAGACCAACCTAAGCCGAAAATAACTTGAAAACAATGTCGGAGTCGGGAGCCATCACAGATCGCGAAGAATGTGGCCAAGAGTTCGGACATGGCCAAGAGTTCGGAGCCTGGCGAGCGGTTGGGGAGGCCCGGCCAAGATCAATGACTCAAGGAATTTCCAATTTCCAATTCCCATCATCATCTGCGCATTCGCTCGCCGCCTTCGACGTCCGAATCGGAATCGGAATTTTTATTTTGTTTTCGGCATCTCGGGATAAGTTGGCCCAGGGCCAGCAGATTTCATGCGAATTGATTTTCATAAATCGTTCTAATTCTCGAGTGAATGTTCGATGACGGGATTCGTGTGACGACAGTGGGAAATCCGGGCGTGGCGCGTGGCCGCCGGCCATGTGGCGTTCGGACACATTTTTCGCCTTTGTCTTCCCACTCAGACACCTGACAGTTGTTCCTTTGTCTTTCCAGTTGAGGAGCCGCCGCTGCAGCCGCTGCCCAGACGAAGCTCCGAAGCCAACCGGGAGCTGCGACTTTAAGTCAGAGTTAACACGAGCGGCGACAGGCACCACCAGGCACACAGGGAGCGATTCAGAGAGGCCGAGAGCGTGGGAGAGAGCCTTCGAAGCCACTCCACCCAGCCGACTGACGACTGACGACCGCCGAGCATGGACCCCAAGGAGCTGCTGCTGCTCTTCGTGAGCCTCGGCCTACTGGGCGGCCTGCGGCTGACGTCGACCACCACGACGACGACGTTCGTCGCGGCGATGTCGATCGCCAACCAGGACCTCGAGCGCTACTTCCGGCCGACGAACAGCTCCCAGTCGCTGACGGCGATGACCGAGGAGCGGATCGCGATGGACCTCTACACGTACGCCTTCCTCAACTACTCGTACGTGAGCGCCCAGCACCCGGAGCCGGTTTTCTCCACCTACACCGAGGAGAAGGCGCGCTACGGCGAGGGCCGGCTGTTCAACGTGCGCGGCAAACTCGTGCACATCACGGACGACGGCCACGGCACCGACTACGCCTGCTCCGCCCGGATCTCGGGCACCCGCGGCGAGCCGACGCCGCCCGCCGGCGTGACCTGGATCGCGCTGGTGCGCCGTGGCAACTGCACGTTCGAGGAGAAGGTGAAGAACGTCCACGCGAAGGGCGCGGCCGGCGTGATCGTCTACAACGACAAGCAGGTGACGAACCTCGAGAAGATGCAGATCAAAGTCAAGAACCGTGAGTTCCGCTCTAGCCGCTGTCAATTTGGGCCCTCCAAGGGGGCCATTTCTGGTGATGGGCAATTGGTAAATGAATTTCGATCGTCTTGCAGGCAACATAACGGCGGTGATCACGTTCGACTACGTCGGCGAGGAGATGGCGCGCATCGTGGACCAGGGCAACGACATGACGGCGGCCATCATCGAGGGCCGCAGCGGCATGCGGCCCATCAACACGCTCAACAGGTGAGTGCCGCGCCCCCGGCCCAACCCCATCCCCAACCCCATCCCCACACCCCTCGGATGTCCGTTATTTATGATTTTGTTCGCATTAAAATCATGGCCAGGTTATTTATATTAAATTCATCAGTTAAGTTTTTCATTACTGTCGCTTATCAATAATTATTTATTCAAATTATGATGAGGTTTTTTGTTTTTCGTCACCGTCCGTTATTTGCAAGTATTAAAATTATGATCAGTTTTGTCACCGTCCGTTGTTTGTAATTTTATACATATTTATATAATTAATTAACTCGTTCAAAATCTACATCTATAAGTTTTTAATGTACTACTAGACGCTTACTAGTCATTTGTTTCGGATAATGGACAATGTTTAGTTCCTATCCAAGACACAAAATTGATTTAAACTCAATTTTTATTTGGTTTTTCTTCACTCGGAACAAAAATGGTCTGTATTACTGGAAAATCTATGCTGAAGCCACATGATGGCTTGGCAGTCGATTAAATGGAAATGAAAATGAAAATCTCCAATCGATACACAGAAACACAACAACTGCCCTGACTTGGGAATGAGAAAACGGAATTCCTTGTTGTAATTCACATGAGGTGCAATTGATTTTGCGTTTTAAATGCAAAAGATAAACTCGTATAATTTCTTCATTTATAATTGTGATTGCTCCGCAAATGAATTGCATTATTAATGCTGAGCGCGGGTTCGTTTTGCGCTTTAATATAAGTATTTTGTGCATATATTAGCGGTAGTAAAAAGTACGTTCACATTTTGCTCTGATTCTTAATCGCTCCCACATTCGCGGAAACATTTCGCGCAACATTTCATTAAAATGTGTTATACACACAGACGTATATGTGCATTTATATAAATCAATCTGAGTCTGGGCGATTATTTTTAAATTTTCATTTTAATTTAATTAAAGACGATGGCCGATGGAACCCATCCATATGTAAATGGGCACGCATCGCATCGCGAGCGCTGATACGCGGCCATAAACACCGAAAAGGCGAGGACGTCTGCAATGCCGGAGGGCGTTGCACTGGAATGGGAATGGGTTTATTGAAATTTCTGGAAAACGTTTCCTCCATTTGCACAGCGTGGGCGGATCTACTGAACCTCGTGTTCCTGGGAATTTCCGGCGATTTAATTCCTTCGCGCCGATTCCTCGAAGATCCCCCCGTACTAAGAACCCCAGTCTTCGTTTAAATTTCCGATTTGGGGCAGAATACAATTCAGGGAATCGAAAAGCGAGTGCCGGCAGTGGGGCGAGGGGTCGAGGGGTTGAGCGGCTTGTTTGATAAACGAACCCGCTGATAAGATAAAATCAAGTGCGCCGAGAGCGGGCGGGAGGAAAACTTGCCGAACAAACAGCGAAGCGGCGGACGAGGCGATAAGAGGACGCCGATTGCGAAAGAGACGAACGAGGCGAAGGCAGAGCAATCACTGACATGTTCTAGTAGCTTATCGGGCTGCGAAAACGCAAATGACGAGTGCAAACACCGGCGATTACAGAGACGACAAGGAAGTATTAAGGAAGTGGCTGCCTGTGCGGCTGCGAAGAGGAAGCGCCGGCTTCACCGGCTTTAAGTGATTTTCAAAATAAATTGGCCTATGCGGAAAAAGAAAGCAAAACAGCCAAAAATGAAATAAAAGAAAGTCGACCGCGACGGCTGGAGATGCCGGGGTTTGAACCCGGGACTTCTCACATGCGAAGCGAGCGCTCTACCACTGAGCTACATCCCCGCTTAGGGACGGCGTGTCCGACGCCCAACAAGTGGCCACAACCACAACAACAACACGGACAACGGCCGGGGCCAAAAATAGCCAACTGCGGTCAACGGTCTAACTGTTTACGTCGTTTGTAAACAAACCTTGGTTGCGATTTGTGGAGAATTTCTCGACTCTGCTGTTGCGATTTCTCCCAGTCTCACTCTTGGAGCCTCCTCTCCCAAGAATAGAGTAAAATTTAAGATTTAAACTTTCAGAAAATTAAAAAATCCAAAATATGTTCAAATTTTATTCAATATGTTTTATTTTTATTCATATTTTTCAAACGTTTAATTTTGTTTTTTTGAAATGTAAAATGTTTAAATTTGAAAATTCGAAAATAGGTATTTATATTTCCCATTTGTTCAGCTTATAATTTGAACAACTTTCACACACTTTCTAAAAGAAGAACATATTTTTTGCATAAAAAATAGTTGCTCTTAAATTTATGTAGTAGTTATATAATTATTGGGAAATTTTTGCAAGTTAGAATAATATTTTGTTGGGAAGTAGGTCATACAATTCTGTCATAAATTCAGAGATTTCATCCAAATAAATGATCTCTCCCTCCCTCATTCCAGAACCTCGGTGCTGTTCGTGTCGATCTCCTTCATCGTCCTGATGATCATCTCCCTGGTCTGGCTCATTTTCTACTACATACAGCGGTTCCGCTACCTCCAGACGAAGGACCAGCAGTCGGTGAGTCCGCCTCAGACACCTTGGTTTCATATCAATTAATGTCTCTCTCTCGCTCTCTCTCTCTTTCTGTCGATCACAGCGCCACCTGTGCTCGGTGACGAAGAAGGTGATCATGAAGATCCCGACCAAGACGGGCAAGATGAGCGACGAGAAGGACGCGGACAGCGACTGCTGCGCCATCTGCATCGAGGCCTACAAGCCGTCCGACTGCATACGCGTGTTGCCGTGCAAGTGAGTTTCCTTCCGCCCCCTCCCTCCCTCGCACTACTAACTAGTGGCTCTTGTCATTTCCCTCCTCTAGACACGAGTTCCACAAGAACTGCATCGACCCGTGGCTGATCGAGCACCGCACGTGCCCGATGTGCAAGCTGGACGTCCTCAAGTTCTACGGCTACGTGGTGGGTAACCAAATCATCTCCTCGCCGAACCCCGTCCACAACCCGCCGACGCCGAACCTTCCGACGCCCCCCGGACACGACGAGCTGGACGAGGTCCAAGTGGTGCCCGTGGCCGTGGTCGTGGCGGTCGCGACGGCCTCCTCGCAGACGCAGACGCCGACGCCACCCATGCAGCAGTCGCCAGAGCCGGCACCCGCATCAGGCATCAGCAGTAGTAGTAGTGGTAGCGATAGTAATAGTGGCAGCAGCAGCAGCAGCAGCAGTAGTAGTAGTAGCAATAGTAGTGGCAGCCATGCTGAGCGGACTGAGAATAGCAGTAGTAATAGTAGTGGCCATTGCAACGACACCAGCAGCAACCCCGGCAGTGGTGGTCCGAGTGCCGCGGGGGCCCGATCGCCCTCGGCGACGCACGTCGTGACCGCCAGCCGCCAAGTGACCGACGTCTAAAACCCCCCGACCACGTCTTCTGACACAGCACCCTCCGTGCCGGGAGCCACGGGGCCACTCGGCGCCCCTCCCGCAGTCTCCCAGCCCGCAACGTGGCCAAGTCAGTCAGTCAAATGTCCGAAAGATCTGCGGGTGACGCGGGCGGTGCCCAAGACTTGCAAAGAGTACTCTTTATATTTCTGCTAAATACTTAGAGGCCCAGGCCTGGCTGGACCCGACGAGAGGTCGGCGTCTTCTCGCTAGTCATTCACGATCGATCCACGGAGAAGTCGCTGCCCTGGTTGTAGAGTTGTGAGTTGAAAAGTCCCCTGAGTCTGAGGACATAGCACGAGTGATATCTGGACGGAAGAAATACTTTCCCCCGCCTGAATTCGTGAGATTTTACGGGATTCGGGGATTCTTCACGCACATTCAAAAGCGACAACACAAATAGTACTGTAATTAAAATACGAATTCCGTTTGCTTTCAAAAATGACCACACTCTCTGTACTTAAGGGTAGGTACTTAAAAACACCACAAGATCGTTGACTTTAATTCTTCAAACACTATAAAAGACTTAGATATGAAATTAACAACACGTAACTAAAATAAATCAATCAGTAAATGTTGTCTTAAAAACACGATTTCGTCACGGCAACAATAACAACAAAACAAGAGCACTCTATGCAAATCAATTTGCGTAAAAGTAATTTAATTAAGAAATTAAATAATAAAAGAAACAAAATCTGTGAAATTAAAGTTTAAGTCCATAGCGAACATATTTCAAAACACATAATTTCAAGTGAAATTTGAAACTTTTGAAACACTATAAATAATCTAAGCACTAGTGAGGGGAAGTAAAAACGAAACAAAACAAAAAAAAAATATATAAATAAAAGTTTAAAAGGTGCCAAAGTATATTTTTAGAGATAATGTAAATATCTGTAGTTGTTGTAAAAACCCATAGAACGCAAACATTTGAAGAGCTTTCATTAGTTAGTTTTCTTTTTACGAAAATTTCCTTAACGATAGAGCGATCATTATAGTTGGCTTTTGTCAGATTGCAAATTTGTATTAGTTTCTTATGTGTTCAGAAATAATTGAAATTATTGTAAATATTTGAAATTACTTGACTATTTGAGGAATTGTCATCGTCATAAGGAGATATTAGGCTAAGGAAGAAGAAGGGCGAGAAAGCTTGAAATGCACAACTGTAAAAACAAATACAACAACAACAACAACACATTGAACTGTATTACCGACAACTGTTGCTTGAGTAAAGCTTTTATTATCAAAGCTGTTACTTCTATTATTGTGACTATTATTACTATTATTATTATTATTTTAACTATTATTACAAATGTTGTTTATCGTAATTTTATATAAATCATTATTTTTATTTCCTGTTTATTGCGATTATCCTTTGCAGTTAAGTGCTATTTTGTAAATTGCAAATCGACTACAACTACAACAATTATTACCATATACATACATATACAAGCATACGTATTTATCGATATGAATGAACCAACATACATATACATATAAATATATATATCTGAACTCATGCATTAGGTCGATTTTTGAGTTATCAACTGTAATTGAAATCCACATCATTTTGTATGAAAAACCAAAAACAAAAACAAACAAAAAAATCAACCACCAACAACAACTCAATCAAACATTTTAAAATAAAAGAAATTGTATGTAATTTTATGCGAAGCTTCTTTTGATTTCCTTCCCATTTTAGTTAGTGCGAGATTTTCGCGTAGGATCCAAGCGCTTTCAGTTCCCATGCCAAGCTACTGTTCGTTGAAATTCCCTCACCTCCCTCGAGCCGACCACAGCCAGGATAATTAGAAAAATTGCCTCAAAGTAGTGGCCCGTACAAACGCTTTTAGAAACGCTCATAGAAGGATCAAAGGTCCCTGTTGGCAACCGGGAAGGCTTGCTGGAGCTTTCTCCGACCGACTGACCAGGCGCTTGACCGACCGACTGCAGGCCAGCCGACCCAACTCAGATCATCATTGCCAACCCCCTCCTCTCCATCGAAGTCCTTCTCGTGAAATTTCCCCGAACTAACCCCACTCTCCCCACTCCGCCAGTTCCTGGGCAGCGAGGAGAGCATCTTGGAGTACGAGCCGGACCGCGTGTCGACCACCTTTGGAGCCGGAGCCGGTGCCGGGCCTGCATCGGGCGCAGCTACCGTCGCCGAGGCCCCGCGACGGCCCAGCGCCCTCGGCGACCTCATCCGCAGCCGCGACTTCGTCCTCGACTTCCCCCGGATCTTCGTCCTCGACGCGGGCGCCGCGATGGGGACGCGCGACGACCTCTTCCCGCGCTCCCAGTCGTCCCACTCGCTGGCCCACGCCAAGGACTGGGTCTCGCAGATGTCCAACAAGCTGGAGGAGCAGCAGGTGCTGCGCCGCGCCCGCAAGAGCAGCGGCCACTACGAGATGCAGGAGGTGAGCGTCGTCATCAACAACAACAACAACAACCAAATGACCAACCACCTTTGGCTTCTTTAGAACCTGCTCCACGTCCGCAGCGAGTCCACGAAGCGGCTGCGCTCGCACTCGGCCGACGGTCGCTACTCGAACAGCGTCGCCGGCTGCCTCGCGCGCCAGTCGTCGCAGGACTCGTTCGGCGCGACTGAGGGTGAGGCGACGCCCCCGGCCGGCCATGGTGACGTCATCATCCAGTGCGACGGCGTCGGCGTCGGCGCCCGTCCGTCGCGGAGAAGGGGCAGCGGTAGCGGCAGCAGGCGGAACAGCTCGGCACTGCGCGTGCTCACGGACGCCTCGTACGCGCAGTCGATCCAGCGCCGCCACGAGGAGTTGCAGCAGCAGCTGCGCCGAACCCGCCGCGTGTCGCTGCGCAGGACCAGCGTCGGCGCCTCGTCGCGCCAGGCTCGCGGCCAGGAGTACGGCAACGGCGACGCGGCCATCGAGATTCAGGTCAACGGCGAGGGAATCAACTTCTGAAGCGCGACGAGCACGAGGGAAGAAGGGAAAGTGTGGAATCTGTTAGCGGCATATGTTAGATTATTGGCATCAATTGAGCTGACTTCCATTCGGCGTTGAAGGAATTCTTAGATAAAATAATGTAAATAAAAATGATATGAATTCGAATAAAAATCGCTTTGGCTTTGTTGAAAATTCCCTCTGTGGACTTTTTTTCAAATTTCCCAATTTACAAATTGCGGGGGAAATTCTCGTGAACTCGAAGATTAATGGTTCGTGTTCTTGCTAATTTCGTTCCGTATACCACATGCAAATATCGTATACTATGATTCGTGTCCCTGCTACTTTAAGATTATTGCTGCCTAGAAGTAGGCACTGCATTTGTCCGCATATGATACATATTTTCATGAATAGATCGAAATTTTATTGTAGTACTTTTTATATATCTCAAAACAATAAAATTGCAGACTTAAAAAAACACTGGAACAAAAAAGTGGAGGAAATGCAGGTGTAGAAAGTTGTTATTGAAACGAAATACGCAAACCTTTCATAAGATCACAGAAGCGTGAAATTCTTTTCATCAATGTTGGTCGTAGAATTACAAAGGTCTCTAATTAAATTTACTTTATTATTTTTTTAATGAGTAGACCATGGAAAAAGGTAATTTTGTTTCGTAAATTTTTCTTGATCCAATTCTTCAGTGCACCTTGAACAGAAAATAACGAAATTCTTCCGAATGTCTACGTTGAAAGCTCTAATTACGGCTTCATTTATTTCGCCAGACCTCTATCATTACTAGTTGTTGTTATTACCTGTGTGTTGTTGTATTATTTTCCAATTAAGTTGGCATAATTTTTCAGCAGACAATTCGTGGTCAAAAGAACAGACCACCAGGTACAACAAAGGTAACAACAACACTTGTTGAAAGAAAAAAAGGAAGTAGACGAGAACACAAAAAATACAATAATAAAATAATAATAAATAAATGGAAATAAGAAATAATAATATAATAATAGGAAACAATTGCGAACAATTGTCATTCCAGAAGAAATATTCATTGTCAGCAACAATTGCGGCGGCGAGGATCAAAGAGAACTTTGCCGGCAACAACAACAACAACAACAACAACAACAACAACAACAACAACGACAGCCACTAACAATGATAATGGCAACAATGACAACAACAACGACAACAACTACAACTACAACTACTACTACTACTACTATCATAAACAATACAACAAATTCATGCAAAATCAGCCAACAACAACGTCCACAAATCAGCCGAGGGAAGAGAAGAAAAATGGCGCAAGAGAGACAAGGCGGCACCATCGCGCCTGGGCGAGACAGAGACAGTCTCTGAGTAAGTGCGAGAAGAGGACAGAGCAAGGAGGACAATAAAAGCTAAGCAAAACAAAACCATAATGCAAAGAAACCGCCGCTGTCAGGCGAGCGTCAGAGGAGTGAGCGAGTGGAAGAGAGAGAGGGAGAGAGAGAGAGCGAGCGAGCGATGAGCGATGAGGTCGGGAGAGAAGAGGAGGAGAATCGTTTGGGGCGACAGAGCAAAAACCAACTGAGTCATTGCGCAAGCAGCAACAACAACAAGAACAATAACAACAACAACAATAATAACAACAATCATAATAACAATGACAAGATTGTGTAACAAAAACAACAACAAAGGGAAAACAACATAAAATATTACAATAACAAAAAATAGTAACATGAATTGCAATAAAAACAAAAACAAAAAGTAACAACAACACCAATTGCAACAAAAACAATGGCCACGTAAAATGATTCGAAAGCAAGGCAAAAACAACAAATACAAAATACAATAAAATAAAACGATATTATGTTATTGTGGCAGCGGCCGTGACTATTTATCCTGCCAGAACAACAGCAATGAATACAGCAACAAGAACAACAACAACAGCGCCAATCAAACAAACAACAGCAACAGCAACACCAACAACAACAACAAAGGAGCCCCACCGCCGACCGAGCGATCGCTTTGCGTAAAATCAGCGCGTTCCGCCGACCGCCACTCGTTGTCCCGATCTCGGCCGCGATGCCTCGGTTCCCGACCACCGCCCGCCCCAGAACCCCTCGGTCGCGTCGCTCGGATCCCGCACGTAGCCCGAAACCTCCCCAGGCCCCGCCCCCAGGGATCGTCCAGCACCCCTCGATCGCTGCAGCCGCTCACCTGCCTCGATCACGGCGATTCCCTCGGCCGACCGCCGACCGTCGACCACCGAACACTTCATCGCCCTCTCCCCCCCTGGGTCACCCCCCGCCCCCCTCGTCCCTCGCCGCCTGCTCCCCGATCTGGCGGCCTCCTGCACGCGGTTCCCTCGCGATCCTCTCGATCAAACAACCGTAAAATGATCAAAGAATCTTCGCGCGCCTCTCTCGGCGATGGCAGTGGCGATGGCGACGCGCGGCGCTGCCCATGCGCAAATGTCCAATCACAATAACAACAACAACAATAACAACAAAAATAACAACAACAATAACTGCAACAACTCTTAACAATAACAACAAGTGGAGGAAAAATAAGTACGTGCGCAGTTTGCAAAGCATTCAATCAATTTGTGATCCCTGATCAAGCAATCATTTCATCATTGAAACAAAAAAACACAACAACAACAAAAACAACATAACCAACAACAACAACAACAAAAGCCGAAGCCGAAACTATGAGGGAAAAAATGTAGCAAAAGCCAACAACACAAAATGAAATGAAATGCAGAGAGAGCAACAAAAACAAGAGGGAAAAAACAATAAAAGGAGGAAAAAAAAATAATTTTAATAAAAAGAAAACCGGAGGGAAACGTCGTCGTAATGATTTTCCTTATTGCGCACATTTTTCCGCTCTCTTAACTGGGCTCCGACAGACGACAGACCGCAGACCACAGACGATCGAGTCGACTCCACTCGACGCGATTCGTTTCGAGTCCGAACCCGACGAACCCCCGGCGATCGCGGCTGATCATGTAAAATATATTGTATGTATTGTTTCAGTTGTTGTTGCTGCTGCTGCTGCTGCTAAAAATGACTACATTTTATTCCGATCACGCTGACGACGGCGCTGGCGATGACCAACGTTGATGATCGCCTCCTTCCCCATTTGCATCGACCGTTCATGGCGATCTTCACGCGCACAGGATCATCCGACGATCGTCGATTTGGGCGCTTTCGGAATCCCTCCTAATGACATAATGTCCTCTTAATGGAGAGATTTCGGTGTACGGATCGTGGCCATCATTGTCTAAATCGTCTAATGTCATAATTCGGAGGATTTTATTTCTTCAGCCTCCTCGATGCAATCGCCCTAGTCCTTCGCCATCAACATGGCCATCAACAGGTCACGATCGTTCAACGAAATATTCTTCATGGCAACACCAACAGGCTCGAGATCATCTCCAGCACACTGTTTTCTATTTTTCCCTGTCCCCTGCTCTACCTCCACATCCACCTCCACCTGCACCTCAACATCGCCGTCGTCGTCCGCCGCCTCCCTCATCATGATCAGCATCAGCCTCGTCCTCGTCCGCCTCCTCGTCGGCAGCATGTGTTTTATTGAGTGGTTCCGCCGACATCGCCGCGATCGCTGATCAGCCGTACGGAGTAAAGAAGAAAAAAAAAATAATAATAATAACAAAAAAGTCCCGCCTCCCTCGAGCATCGCTCGTTGTTGTTTTTGCGGTGCCGAACTCGAGCTCGCCATTAGCCCCGAGAAATATGTATCAACAGTCGTCGGCTGATTCCATCGATCGATCGTCCAATCGATCAATCGAACGGGCGCCCGATCGATCGATCGATCTGGAACCCAATCCATCGACGGCTTCCTAGGATTTCACAGTGACGGGATTCGTTTCCACATTTTTGGAGATTTTTTTTGGGAATCATCAAAAGCTTCCTTCGTCGATAATTAGTCGAGTCGAGTTTTCGTCATGAAATCCTTTGCTTCCAATCAACTCAGAGGGGCCTCAGGAATCAATTTAACTTCTCACTTTGGCCACCCGTCACTGGCTGATCGTCGAACCGACCGACTGAGCGACCGACCGATCGATCGACCCTCCATCCATCCGTCTGTCCGTTCATCCATCGTTCCCCAGTCTCTCCGGTCGTCCTCCCCTCGCCATTTGTTCCGAGGCCGCAAATCAAAGCTCACATCGCGGAGATGATGCTGTACAGCAGGCGAGTAAATCGCCTAAACGGTATGCAGTAACAATAACAACAACTACAAAAACAAAAACAACAGCAACATGTACGACATCAACAACAAGTACAACATCATCAACAACTACATCAACAACAACTGCCTTTTGTAGTTTAGCCGACAAACCCGAGCCGAGCCGAGCCGGCCGAGCGATCGAACCATGTCCAGTTGTAATTTGCATAAAGTAGGAAAACCGAACCATGGACGGACGGGCAGACGGACTGATGGATGGATGCAGGACGGACGAATAGACATAGACCAGACCAGACCAGACGAAGCGATGGCCCTCCAGGTGACTCAGACCCAGTCCGGAGTCGAAGTCGCAGCCCACGAGGGCGATGGGGACGACGATAAGTGAGTCGGCGGCGCGCTGGCGAGTGTCGCCCGGAGGGATGGGAAGCAGCTCCCATCTTGCAGCGGGCTAATAGAATGCGGACCGGGCAGGGGGACGAGGCGGCCAGGAGGGGAGGACGAGGGTCCGGCGCAGGGCGAAGGTCCAGGCGAGCGGACGGCGGTGGCTCGTCGTTCCAGCTGCAGATCGAGATCGAGATTTAGTGATCAGGTGTGGGCGGTGGCAGAGACGGTGAGGACGAGGTGGACGACGACGATCGCTTAGAGAGTGATCGATCGACCGATCAATCGGAGGTCGAACCAGGCGAACAACAACAGGGACCGGAGCGGGCCAAACGAAAGGCTGAAAACTCTGGAGCCAATTTCCGAAAGAGGCCGGTCAGGAGGGGACCCCAAGAGGCGGCAGAAAAGACACCAACAACGACAAAAACAACAACAAGGGCAACAACATCTGTCCCGCGATCCAAATTATGCTGTAGCTCTGCGACGTGATCGCATGCCAACGATCGTTGCCAACAATTGCACAAATTGTTTCTCCTCCTCCTCCTGCCTTCGCGGCTTCCTCCAATCGACCGACCGCTGTTCTCTGTCTCGCTCTCGCCCTTCTCTGTGTCCCTTTCCTCTGTTTGTCTGTCCAACGGTCCACCCGTCCGTCCCTTTCGGCTGCTTCGCTCGCCGGCCTCCGAGGATCGGAGCGCGGTGTTGATGATGACAGCGCCAAGGCATAAATTATTATTGATGAACTCGCTGCCTCTCGCTCGCGCTCTCGTCCTCTCTCCCTCTCAGTGCTCGGTCGTCCTCCCGACTCCGGCGACTCCCGACACGTCCACCCGCTGCCACAGACGTCCGCGCTCGATTTGTCCAGAAATATTTATTCGCCTTAATAGACATCAACACGTCCCAAAAGGATATTTTTATTTCCATTCAATTTCGTGCTGCGGCGGCCGCGGTGGCTCTCGCTGAAGGAGTTCATGAGCAGCTGATGATGATTGCGATCATGATCATGCTGATGAGGGAGATGATGGTGGAGTGGCGGACGAGAGGAGGATCAGGGGGAGACCGAGGAGGTGGGGACCGGGGAAGGCGCGCTGAGCCCGGAACGCCCACCGAGCAACACCCCCCAGGAGCGATGGAGAGCCGGGACCTCTACCAGCGGCATCGCCATCGCCGTCGTCGTCGGTCGGCCGGTGCTGCGTGGTCCGGTCGTACGTGCCGCGGCCGATCGTGTGAATCGTCGCGGAACCCTCGTTCGTCGCGGTGTCTTCCCGACCTGGTCGTCGTCGTCGTCGTCGTCGTCCACCTCCTGCCCGGCCTGGCTCGGGCCGGGAGTCGGCGGCGGACGGACGGTTGGGTCGAGGCGACGCTGCCCGAGCCGGGGAGGATCCACCCGGACGTACGAGGATCGGCGGGCCGCTCGACGACGCCGCAACCAACAGACGGACCGGAGGCCCGACTGACGGATGAACGGACCGACGGACAGAAGGACGGACGGACCCACCGGCCGATCGTACGAGAGCGCGATCATCGCCGACCGCCTGTGGTTCGATTCGGCCAACGAGAGTGTCGGCATCACAGGTGATAACTAAAGGCTCTGATGCTAATGTGATTACAGCCTTTAAGTTTATAAACATCACTTGAGTATGCCTCCATTTCTTGTTCTTCTTCTACGTGCTTTTGTTGCCATTGCCATTGCTGTTGTTGTTGTTGTTGCTGCTGCTGCTGCTGCTGTTGTTGTCATCATTGTTGCTCTTGGTTTTGGTTTTATTATTATTGTGGTTACTACAGTTGGCAACCGATGCTGTTGTTGTTGCTGTTGCTGCTATTGATGCCCCCATAACCACGTTCATTCTCCCCAATTGTCCGCCCGGCTGCCTCTGCCACGGCAGCCTGCTCCCTATTTTCCTCTCTCTGTCGCCGTCTCCCTCTGTCGACCGCTTCACTCGATCTCTCGCTCTCCCGTCTGTCTCTGGGCTCCGCGCGGCAACATCAACTGTTTCGGATTCTTTTAATTTTTCGATTCCTGCTGCTGTTGTTGGACGCTGGGCATCCGGGGGTCGTCGGGGGTGGGGGCTCCGGGGCCCGAGGATTCTCGCCGGGCTCTGGTGTCGAACTGTCTTGTATAACAGGGATTTGTGTGCGCCGCGGACTTCGCGAAATGTGATTTAGTTGGACTTTTGATTTAGATTGGCATCGGACAGTGGTGGACCACGGCAATGGGGCCAAAGGAGAGGGACAAGGAGTCGCCGATGGACGGCGGGGAATGAGCATTAATTGAAAGGACGGGAGACGAGGGGACGAGCGTCGCCAGAATCGGAGCAGACCAAGTGCGTGTCGAGACAGAAGTTGTTTGGAACTTCTTCCTTGTATTCCGAAACGGTTTTCAAATGTTTAGTACGCTCTACCTCTATTCGAATTTAATTTTTTCATACAATTTGTTTTTATTTTTTTCCTAATGTTGAAATGTAAAAACACTGTAAATTTTCCGTAAATATTGCAAAATATCAGTAAATATTTTCAGATAAAATTTCAAATTATATTTCGTAGCATTTTTCAACGATTTTATTTCTTGTCTAAAGTGACTAATAATTTCATACACACAAAATCTTTAAGATTGTGGAAATTTCTGCGAATCAATCAATTGATCAATATTATATTCAAATCCTATTACTGTTTAATAACATCCAATTTCGTCCCACTGTCTCGATCCCAGCTTCGATCTATTGAAAATATATTTTGCTCTGGATTAACTTCTAACACCGATCAACAAAATCAACCGATGCAGCAGCAACAAGAGCAACAACAGCAACCATCACAACAACAGCAACCATCACGACAACAATAACAACCACAACAACAACTACAATAACAGGAGCAACATGATCAGGAACAACAACTCACAGAAACCCATCGCTCGCAACTCATTTGATCTCCACGGCGTGGAGCCCCGTCAGCATCCAGTTGATAATCCTTAATGGAATTCTTCCAAGCACAAACACACACACACACATATTCACATACTCACAGGCCGACACCTGAGCCCTCTCCTGCCCTCCCTGAATCCCTCTCTCTCCCTCCGATATTCCTGTTCTTTATCGCTCACCCGCACCTCGCTCGATCCACGCAAGCTTTTGTCCAGATGTGAAGATCGATTTGTCTCCCCGATCGTCCGACCACCGTCTGTCGGTCTGTCCGTCTGCCTCGGAGCCTGTCCTCTGTCTGTCTCCCTGTCGGTGCGATTGGCCTCGTGTCCGTCCGTCCGTCCGTCCGTCCGTCCGTCCGTGGACCCGGCGTTGCGTCGGCTCCCTTCGTCCTCCGGCCAGAGGACGATCCGCGGCTGTCTTCGAGCTGATTCTGAAATGGAAAGCTGCCACTCGTCATCGTCAGCCGGCCGGCCGCCGAGGCTGAGGCTGAGCCGCGATCAGGACCGCGCGGAGGGACCCGGCCGGCGATCGCTTGAGCTGTCGGCTGCGGCGGCAACTTTTCATATCGCCCGACGGCCGCGACCGACCCGGGAAGGACTGGGAGCAGGGTGCGGGAGGCACCAGGCCAAACGGACGGACAGACGGACAGGCGGACGGACGTGTGCAAAGTTATTTCCGGACGGACGGACTTGGACTTCATTCCCTCCAACTCCCTCACTCTCCACCCCTCGCTCTCTCGCTCCCTCTCAGCCGCTCGTCCTCCGACGCCCCGACTTTTGATCTTCATTATTTTTATTTTCGGGGTCGGGCCGTGTTGCAGGCGGATCCGGTTGAAATCCAATTTAGCTTCAGGACCCATGTTCCTCTCGTGGCTCCAACTCCGCCCCTCCTCCCCCCACCTCCTGTTCTTGTTCCTGATGTCCTGATCTTTGTCGCCGTCGTCGTCCTGCTCTTGTTGTTGTTGGCGTGTTTATTAATCGCTTCATATCTTTGTGTTCTTTTTCGTTCTTAACTGAATTAAATTTTCGGCGATTCGGGCAAGTTTTTCGTTGTTTTTGTTTTCTCCTCGCTCCTTCGTCGGTTGGCAAAGTGTGCCACCGGACGAGACTTGGCCAATCTGGGCCCATCCTCTGGGCTGGGAGGTGTTTTGCGTTCCTCTTAATTGATGTTTTTTCTCTCTTCCTGACCCCGGGTTTCTGGCATTCGTAATTGTTGTTTGTTGTTCGCGAAGATGGAGGAGTTGCGGTGAGGGAGAAGTGAGGACCATTAAATTTGCGTATCCTTAAATTAGGCTTAGAAAAACCTCCTTCGTGCCTTCCGCCGAAACTCGATCGAGTCGTGTGTCTTGCTAGGAATCGCCCTTGGTTGAAGAAATTCATGAGACGCCCAGATTGTAATTGAGTTGTGAATCATCGGTCGGTCATCGGGAAAGCGAAAGGCGAAACCCTTTCCGGCATCTGGCATCCATCGAACGAAAGGACGTCGGCAGGGGAATCAAAGTCCAGGCCAGGGCGACCCGAGGGCATCGGGCCGGTGTGACTTGTGGATGTCCTCATGTGAACCGGCACCAGCGGACATTTCCACGCCTCCCCCTCAGGCCATCACACGCTCTCTCACACACTCGCCGGCTCTCACTCACACTGCCTGATTTCCACACCAACTTTGCCTGTCTCTCTCGCTCGGTCCCGCCTTGGCTCGAGCGGGGTGCGGTCGAGGGGCGGCGAACAGGATGAATTGAAAAGCGACATCATTGACGCCTGGCGACACACCAACACACACACACGGTCACACACACAAGCAGCCAGGACTCCGCAGCACCGGGTTCCTGTCGCTCGCCCCGCCGCTGTGCCTGTCCCGGAGCCCGGCCCGGCCCGGCTCCCTGATAGCCGAGCAAATTGGCGTGAAGCGTGCAAAACTCGCTGCTGATGGCTCACAAAGGATCCCTCCAGCGGGATTCGGCAGCGATGGCAGCGATGGATGGAATGGATGGCGGAAGCCTTTCAGCGGTAGCGGCTCCCTGACATCGCCAGCAACAACGTCGGGAACAGCACGAAATTGTTTTTGACACATTTTGCAGCTGCCGCGACGACGCCACGACGACAACGACAACGACATCGACATCGCCTCCGACAATGGCGGCGGCGACGGATTCCCGGTTCCCAATGGCGACGAGGCCTTCGGTCGACCTTCGTCCTCGCGGCGTCGGGCGAAGATGGATCGCTGGGAGGGATGGAGCGAGAGAGAGAGAGAGAGCGAGGCAGGGACAGACGGACGTCCTCGCGTCACGCTTCGTCCTTTCGATCTGCTCGGTGGATGTTTGCTTTGGGAGGTTAGAGACGCCTGGTGTTGCGGCGGCAACGGCTCGGATTCCTGGATGCGGGGACGTTTTCGGAGGGCTGAGGGCAGAAGGGGGCAGTGGTGGCGCCAGGCGAAAGGTGTGGACAGGAGGACGAGGTGTGCGAAGGGAGTTTAGACGAGCAGGGCTTTCAGAGTGCGTGCTTTGATTTTATTTTAGCTGCATTTTATGTATTTTTAATTTATGGCTATTTTTGTGATTTTCCCCTCCGTTTCGTTAAAGTTGAATTCGCATTTCGCAGAATAAATGAAAATATATATTTCACGAGAATTCAGGAAACAAAAAATTATTCAGGAAACCGAAATTTCCCTAATCACTAAACTAATTTTATTTATTTCATTTATCCCATTTTTTCAAAGTATGCATGGAGGATTATTCTAAATTTAAATTTGTTGAAATTTACATTTTTTTAAATGTGCTTAATGTCTTTTGGGATCTTTATAAATATACGCAAAACGCCAAAAATCGCCAAAAATAGACATTTTCCTTCCGCCTGGCTGCCGAGGACTCTCTCGAGCACTCAATTAACGAACCCTCGTCCTTGGCAAATTCTCAATCCTATTACAGATTTGCCTTAATTAAAAATTCCACCAGATCCCAGTGCCTTGGCAAGTCCTTCGCGGATTTGAATGTGTGCGGAGGAAAACTTCCCATCTCTCAATAATCTCATCCGTCATAATCTAAAGGAAGCAGCAACAGCAACAACTACAACAACAACTAGGAAGAATCGAAAAAAAAAAAATCGTCTGCAATAGAAAAACACGGCCACGACAATCCTGACAACCGTGAAAATTCACCTTCAGAGCGACGACAAAGCGTTGCCATATCAGTGAATGCATTTGGACGAATGTGTACGAAAATGGAAATCACAGAGGAAGGGAGGGAGAAGGAGAGGGAGAAACAATGGAACGTTTTAGACGCGCCTCCCCCGGACCCCTCGAGCGACCGCCTGAGTCGGGGTCTGGCTCTGGCCTGGGTCGCGATTCCGGTGGTTCCCGGTGATTGCCGGAGATCGGAAGCGAGGGATTCGGATTCGGATGCGGATTCGCATGAAACCGGTTCCCACAAACGGCTTCCGCTCGAGGGGTTGAAATCGCGTCCAGCGATAAACCTCGACGACTTCCTCGCCCGCCGGCCCTGCATCCGTCCATTCATCCATACATCGGTCGTCTGGTCGTTTGGTCGTCTGGGGGTTGAACGGAGGTCGCTGCACGCTCCGGCCGCCATATTGCGATAAATAAATAAATGACGGCGGACGTCGTTGAGGCAGGCGGCCGCCATGTTGCGCTTCCCTGGGGTGGGCGGCCGTGAGCCGTGTGGTGGGGTGGGAGGAGGAGAAGAAGCGGCATCGAATTCCTCCCAAGGGACTCTCCATAGGCTTGAACTGAACTTCTTTTGATTTCCTTTGGTAAAATATTTCCATTCGGGTCACGGCATTGACTGCAGTCGACCCATTGATCGTTTTGCACTCATCGTCTCTCATCCTGAGCACAGATCGTGGCTAACGAGATCATCTCGAAATAGATCACTCTTCGGCTCTCTCTCCGTTTCTCCGTCTGGTCGAATTCTCCACGCTGATTTTGGAAAGCAATTAACGAAAATTTTCCAAAAATTATGACTCAATTTTGCATGGATCTCAGGCAAGGTCGATTGGTTAATCATCTGAGCCGTGCGATCACCCGACCTGGAACACATTCCGCCACCACGACAACGTCGGCGATGACGACGATGCGAGATCAACTAGGCGAGATTTGCATTAGATACGCCCACTGTAGGAGCCGGCCGAGAATAGCTTCCTTTGGGTGGTGCCTCCCGTGGTCCCAAGAGCTGATCTCCAGTCGAACCGAGGCGAGGCGACCCACGCCGGGTCGAGCCGAGCCGAACCCCTGCCTCCCTAAGCGGCAAATCCAATAAAACCAATAAATATTTCCAAACTGAAGTGTGCTGATCCCTTTGTCCGCACGAGGATCGGGCGAGATCAGACCGAAATCCAGACGAAGGCGACCAAAAAACGTAAAGACGAACACGAAAGACGAAGATGACGACGAAGATCGGAATCGAGAAGTCATCTCGAGGAAAGGAAGTTCGAACAAAGCCCGAAGAGGCAAAAAAGAAAAAATTGTAGCAAAGGAGAAAATGCTCAGAAAAGATTAAGAATTTCGCAAATTAAATCCTTAGGCACGACATGACTTTTGCCCGCAATATTGCAGGCCAGTCCAGCTCGATGTTGTTGTTGTAGTTCTGTTGCTACTGCTGCGGGCCGTTGTTGCCGCATCTCGGTGCAACATTCGCCATGTAGGCGTTTACGAGACTTACCAACGGATTTGGCTTGTAATCCAAATTAAATCGGATCACGTTCCCAAATCGGATGACAGCGGAGTCAGTCGACCGGTCGGTCGGTCGCTCGCTCGCTCGGTTGGTCGCCCGCGGCATGAGGCCAGTGACGGAAGGGACCGGGGACCGGGGCCCGTGACCTGCGGCTCACGATACACGCACTTCAAAGTGCTCTCGAAGACCTGCCTCGGGGTGTCAGCGGCAGCGTCATCGTCATCGTCATCTCAACGTCGCCGTCGCTCGGTTGATGGGTTAATATCTGCATGTGTGTGTGCGTGCGTGTGTCCGGCCTCCTGGTCGCCTCCTCGTCCTCCTCATCTTCGGCCGCCTTCAGCTCTGGCCATCTCTTGCCCTGTCTGTCCACGGCCAGCGAGCGCAAATTTTGTGATTTTTATCGCCCTCTTTGACACGCTTTCCGAGGACGCACTCCGTCGACCTCCGCCTCCTCCTCCGCCTCCTGCGGCACCTTCCTTTCTTCCACTTGTTCCTCAGCCCGACCTGCTTCCGTTCCGACCTCCTCGGGCACGTCGCTCGCAGGATCAGCGCTCGCCCTCGAGGGTCCTTGCGAAAGTGTAGCAAGTGTCGTCCCGCCACGTAATCCACTTGTCGTGTGTCGGTCGGGATCTCGGTCGCTACAAGGGATCCTCCTGATCCTCCTGCGCTGCGTGTGTGTCGGCCGAGGTCCTGGCAAGCCAAATAAACATGTCAGACCCGGCCGACTGTGGCAACGCCCACGACGTCCTCCTCGATTGCGGTCTCACGATCCCTCTTTTTCTCTTTCTGCCCCTGGTCGTTGTCACTGGGGCGATCTGAGGAAGGCAAAAGCTAAGCTTGGCTTACTGTAAGCCCTGGATCTCGCTGGCTTTAGAGGCGTTTTTATCGGCTCAGCTCCGGAATCCGATTGCGATGTTGATTTCGTGCGAAAAGCGGCCAGGATCACTCAGTGTCCGGCGTGTCGGCGACGATGACTACAACGACAACTACAGGTGATCGTGGGCTTAAAAAGTTGCGAAAATATTTTGATGGATCTGTGGGAAGTCAATCCGGGATTGCGGCGACTATCGGATTGGCTTTCAGTACCTCGGACTCGCGAGGAAGACTCGCCGAGAAGACTCCCTGAAGGCCACTCCATGATGAGAGGCACAAGTGTTTGCTCTGGGGATGTCTTTGGGGACCCCACCCAAAGGTCGTCCCTCCGCAGCCGCCCTTGTCACGCGCCTCGTCCGAGGGGCCCCTCGAGATTCTGCAGTGGAATTCCAAACGCCCGGCTGCCGACCTTCCCGACTCCTCGTCCTCTCCCTCCCCACACCCTGGACCGACTATTCATTAACTTTGTTTGCCATTTGCAGTTCCCCGTTGTTGTTGTTTCAGGGTTTCCTGCACTAACTGGCGATGACAAAATTTCTGTCATCACGAGCAAACGATGCTCGACGACCCCGATGCCCGATGTCCGATGCCCGGTGCTCGGTGCCCGGGTGCGACGACAGTCGTCAATCGTCGGCGAGAATAATAAAAACTTATATTTATGCCCCGGAACCAAATCGGAAATAATGAGAAACCGAGTTAGCCGTCGAGTGAGCGACGCCGAGAGAGCCGCAGATAGGGAGAGAGTCCGACTGCGAGCGAGATAGGGAGAGAGCGAGAGGGGTCGAGGCGTTTGTCGGGTGCCGCCGCAGGAGCCGCAGCCGGCGACGGGTCTCCAGAAGGAGTCGGAGTCGGAGTCCGAGTCGGGTCCGACACGACACGACCCAAACCGAGCCGAGTCCATCGAAAGGAAATCTGAATGCGGATCGAATCGCCATTTGCTCGCTGAGATTGATGTCCTTTGGCCGTGCCAGGCGAGCGATATTAATGTCGTTTGCGTAGGGAAGGCGAAGCAGGCGTAGGATGAGGAGTAGGAGGAGGGAAAAGTGACAAAATTGGAAAAATTCCGCTCGGCTACGACTCTTGAAATATTGGGAGGTTGCTATTTTTGTGTACACACACAAAAACAACACGAGGAGCAGTCAACAGTCGCTGCGATCTGTGGACGAGAGGTGGTAAAACGGAATTTCACGCCTCAGCCCCAGCCTCGCCCTCACCGTCGCCGTCACCATCAGCTTCACCGGCAACATCGACCCGAATGCGTCCGGGACTTCATTCAAATAGTTCATCTGGCAACTAGGGTGATGCCAGACTCATCAGCCGAATGCTCACACAATATTAATATTCAGTTAATCTGATTGAAAATACTACAAATTCTACAAAATACTGGAAATTCTGTTCAAAAGATATATCCGAATTCTATTAGCTTCTGTTTATTCTAAAAATTACACCGAATTTCTAAATTGAATATCAAAATTCTGGATAATGTTCATTTTATCTAAAAATCATGCAAGTTTTAAACGAACTGTCCTGCAATAAATCCAACTATATTTCACTAGCGCACTTTTTTGTTTATAAAAATATCATGCGAAATTGTTGGGAACTTTTCCAAAATCTCCCATCATGATTTTCAATTTTTATCTCCAAGAATGATCACGACATGATCCTCCCCCAGTTCAAATTTGAACCGAAGGCACATCGAAATAGTGTACACAAAACCCTCTTCCTGGCGAACCATGTGGCAACGCCGCGACTGCCATCGCTGCACACGACGTCTGTCGCCCGACGACGACGCCTGCCATTGCCACATGCGCTGCTGCTGGCTGCTAATAGAGTTCGATCCTTTTATTGTTCCCCCGATTGGTTCCGATCTGGATTTATACCCAGTCAGATCCTTGCGCTAATGCGTCGCGCAGATCCTGACGCAGACGCAGAGTTGTAGTTGTTGTGGTTTCTGGACCTGCGCTCGATGCTGGCGATCGTAACTCAAATGATCATCGCCAAAACGATCGTGCGGCCGTCCGTCCGGGGCTGGGTCGTCTATGTTTGGAAGAGATTATCGCCGGTGTGGCCAGCTGTAGCTGTTCCTGATTTGCTGCGGCTGACTGGCTGCGGCTGCGGCTGCGCCGATGGCGGCCGACCGCCCGATCCATTGGCTGGTCGGCCGGTCGCTCGATCAGGGGCGTCTGTGTGCGTGGCGCGGCACGTTTCGATGCGTCCATGGTTTCGGTGGACGTGGCTGGAATTTATCGTGCGACACGTTACGCACCTCGGAGCTAATCGATGACACTCGCCGGGCTCGGTGCTCAACCTCAACCTCAACCTCCTGCTCCTCGCTGCTCCTCTGTCATCCTGCGGAATGTGGGGAACTGAGCACGCCATTTGTGCCCTGATGGATCGCTTGTGGCTTGGGTGCTGAAGGGAACTCGACCGATCACTTCGATTCCATCAACTCCCACTGGGGCTGGGCTTTCGAGGAGGGCCAAAAGTCCTCCTTTGTTGCTTGCAATCCGCTGATCGGCTCCCTGAAATGCCTCCCACCGGAAGCTCCTTCGGCCACCTCTCCACAGCCGACCGGAAGTCGGCTCGTTCCAAGTATTCATCATCGCCTCGTTCAGGCGTCGTCCTCGCATATCGATCATTGTCGTGTTTGCCGATTCGTTCGACCTCATGCCCGAATTTCCGAGACTCGACGCATCGAGGCGCCGGATCGCCCCGAATTCGCATGACGTCATGGCCGTTAAAGCGTCTCTTATCAGATTGTTCCGATGCAGCACGAACTTCATTGTTGTTGCTGGTTATTGTTGTTATCATTTTATCATCGCCTCATTTGACTTCTCATCTCTCGCATCCATTGGCGCTGGGCTGGATTCTGTTGAGTGTTGCCGCTCTTTTGTTTTGTCGAAGTGAAACCCATTCCTTCGTCCTCTCCAGCTTCGGCGACTTCCACTTGATGGCCGATGTTGTTGGGCCCTGTCGTCATTGTTGTTGTTGTAGTCAACACATGTCTACGTGTTTAATGAACGTAAGAAATCAGCGTAAAATTTTATCAACTCGCCAAAGTCAACAGAACGAAGCGTTCCTTCAAGGATAATTAAGCGCGAATCGCGGACGCAATCACTCGTCGCTCTCCATGAGTGACTTCCTCACCTCGTGCCTTTGCGAGATCGTTTCGCTCTTTCTCCCTAATCGCTCCCTCAGCATCTCCATCTCTATCTCCCTCTCGCTCGCTCGTTCGTTCTATTTGCCGCTTTGAGATAATTTGTGGAAATTATTATCAAAAAACGCTCGCAATTAGTTTCGACCGTTTTCACGGCATTCGACCACGACTCGGGCACGGGTCGGGTCGGCGAAGGGGTTGCGGTTCCAGGGGGGTTGGGCTTTTATTGGCCGACACGTTTCGCGTTTCACGTTTCATTCCCACAAGTGTTTCCCCCACCTTTAGCCCATGGGAATTTCTCAATCACCATCGATCACCTCCGATCGTCGGCCTCAATCGCGACGGAAGCGATCCATTGCTACCGAAATGTGTCGAATGCCACACAGGAGGCAGGACCTGCCCGACTGGGGTCCTCACGTCCTCGCGTCGAATTTTGCATGTTCCCACCGAGTGACAGAAGCCGAGCCCACCACGAAGACCCAGCGGCTGAAAGACACGAGGGGACCAAGAGGAAGTCTTCAAAGTCGCATAAATCACTTGACATCCAACGACATTGGCCGATCGCCGACCTGTCAACACCCTCGTCCTCGCCGTCGCCCTCTTCGTCGTCCTGGCGATCGCACAAGTCGTCGCCCGGGCACGTCAATTGCTTCAAAATGTGTCCAAGTCGGTGGTCGGTCGGTTGGTCAGAGGATCGATCGAGCGATGAGGGGACCGGCCGTGCCGGTCTATGGCCCAGCTTGGGTCGGGGCTACTGTGTGTCCACGGCGCTTGCCGGGCCGGCCGGCAAAGTGTTAAAAGTGGAAGAGCCGGGGTCCCGGAACGTCCTGTGAGCGATAGGATGTGAAGGACTCCGACCAGAGGAAGGACGTCCCGCTCGCAGGCAGTGGAACGGAAGGAGAGCCGAGATGAAGACGAACAATGACGACAGAAAGGCGATCAATTACTATTGAGACAGTTGACATCTCGCCCTCTCGCCCTCGCACTCGACTCGAGGAGGAGCAAGACAGAGAGAGGGACGATAGTGAGCGATCCTGCGGGAGGCAGAGTCCCCGGGTCGTTTCGTCCCTCCGTCCGTCCGTCCGCCCGCCTGTCTTGGCTGCGGCAGAGGCTTCTAATTGATGTTTTATTTTACTCGATCGTCGCCGAGGTCCTGCTACTAGCGCTGGTGCTGTTGTTGTTGGTTTTGTTGTTGTTGCCGCCTAGGTGGCAAGTGCGACGCCCGCTGTGAACACATAATTGCCCGATTCGATCGTATTCCAGCCCAGTGACCTGTTCTTCTCATCGTCCTCGTCCTCATCGTCGTCGTCCTTTCTGCTCGTCGCCTGTGCCTGCCCTTTGTCCTGCCACGAAGGATCGCCCTCGGCTCGCCTCTCGGGCAGTCGCCCGGCACTCACGGCCGCTCGCCCTGTCCTCCTCCTCCGCCTCCGCCTCCCTCGGGTCTCGGCGACAGATAGTGCGAGGACGTGCTCGCCCAGTTTTGTCAATGGATGTCACACGGGCCCCTTTCAGGCGGCGAGATCAAGCGACGACATCGCGTTGGTGGTCGATCGGTCGGCCGTTTTTGCGCGTCCTCGGGACGATCGGAGGCCCGGAGTAATCTATTTGGGAAATTATTTTCGTATTATCAGCTCGCTCGGCCCTACTTACAATGACTTTGTTCTCCTCGCCCTCGTCCTCGTCCTCCGATCCGGCACTGTGACTGTGACTGGGTCCGGTGTGGTTTGGAGGGCCCTTTAGGGTGGTGACGATGACGTCGACATTCGGCATCTGGGCCGACAGTCGACAAACGTGTCCCGAACAAAGGCCGATTGTCCCTAATTGTCTCTAATTGTGTGCGACAAGTTGAGCTTTGTTTCGGCAGCGCGAGAGCCAGACATGGGAATGGGAAGCACATGGATCCCTGGATCTCGGGACCCAGGAACACACAAGTAGTCGGCCGGCCGTGCAAGGTGCGCGGCCGACATGGGTCGTGATTTACAACGGGTGACGCCTCGGTGACGTCGACGCGCCGATTCGCAAGGCATGGCCAACCGATATTAATTGCAGAAATGCGGCCTCAACCTGTCTCGATCTCTCTCACTCTGCGTCTACCTCTGTCTCCGCTGCTCTCCCTGTCTCGGCCGTCGTCGTGTGTGTGGTCTTCGACGTTTGGTCTGGGCTTGGGTTGGGTCCGGGCGGCAGGTCTGGGTTCGGTGTCAAGTTTGTGAAAAGTCGGCTCACTTTTGCAGTGTCATTTTCTGTAATGGTCGTCGCAGTCATGCGAAGGCTTCGGGAAATTGCACTTGAAACCTCGATGGTCCATGGGAAGGTGCAACTGATGCTAATTAAAAGCTACCCGTTGGTTTCTTCACAAGCTACAGCTCCAGTAGGTGTATGAAAGAGATGGAGTATTTATAGTAAATACCAGTAAATACCATTGAAGCATTTACTGGATTTTATGGAAAATATACATTTATGGAAAATATATTGAGGAAATGTTTTATATTGATATGTATATATTTTTCAAATTATTGTATTTTATTTTATCCTATATGAACTAGCTTTATTGAAAAGTAGTTTAAAAAGTAGTGGTCAAAATTCGGATGATATATTCACTAACCTTTTTTAAAAAGCAAAGAAACCATGTTCAGAAACCCAGAGAGATTTGAAATCATTGCCTGAAAGCCAGAAATCTTGAATTGAGAATCTTGTGTACGAAAATCTGAAATCAACTGGTTCCATAATGAGGAAAGAAACAATAATAAAAAAAATAAAAAATAATAAATAAATGAAAAATTATAAATTTTGAAAATACTGTCAGGCAGAGAAGAACACAATAATTCACATCCCTAGTTCGAAATTCAAAATCGCCAAATTCCACTCTAGAAATTTTTCAACTCTACTCAGCTTCCCAATAAATATATATATATAATATATAAATACTTTTTTCTTTTCCGAAAACTTGCGAAATTTTGTCCACTATGAAAACTATAAAAACAGTTGGTTTTCTAAATTCATATTTTCATTTTATTTTGTTTAAAATATCCAATAATATTGTGTATACATATATCTATCTATCAACTAGCCATATATTCATGTGATTTCTTCAACTTAGAACTAAAACAAACGATTGTACAATAAAAAACAGTCTTCTTCTCATGTCAAATGAATACAAGTCTTGCTGGGGCTTTAAATAAAATTAATAATAATAATAATAATAAGACTGAAGTTATGATGGAAAAAGATGAGTACAAGAGCAATAGCAAAAACAATAGAAATAGAGACATTTACAGGGATTTAAAAATCATTCTGAGACTAAGGGCGGGCAACCTTAGAAGCCGAAGTAGGGGTAGGCGGGGGCGGCCGAGGCCTTGGCGTCCATGTGGTGCGCCTGCTGGTGGTGGGGGTGCGGGTAGGCGGCGGCCATGTGGTTGCCGGCGCCGCTGCCGGGCGGGAAGAAGGAGCCCGCGAAGTTGTAGCCGTCCCAGGAGGAGACCGCGGGGTGGTGCGAGCCGGAGGCGGCCGCCGAGGCGAACTGCGAGCGCAGCTGCTCGGCCGAGGTGGCCGAGGCGCTGGAGAACGAGCTGGAGCCGGGCATGCCGTAGGCCGAGCTGGAGCCGGATCCGGAGCCGGAGTAGGCGTTGTTGTTGTCGGCGGCCGAGGACATTCCATAACCGATGTTGTTGTAGCTCTGCAGGGCCGAGTTGGAGGCGGTCGCCACGTTGTTGCCGCTGCCGTTGTTGCTGTGGGTGTTGGTGGCCGAGTTGGTGTGGACGGGGCTGAGGGAGGCGGAGCTGCTGGCGCTGGAGGGCGACATCGAGGCCACCGAGCCGCTGGAGTGGGCGTACGTGAGGTTCTGCTCGAAGCCGGCCGACTGCTGGACGGCTGCGGCGGCGGCCACGGCCGAGACGGCGGCGGGCCAGCCCTGGCCGGCCGAGCCGTAGAGGCCCATGTTGTGGGAGTGCGACATCGAGTGATGGGCGTGGTGGGCGCTGGCCGGGTACTGGGCGGACGAGGCGAAGCCACTGGCGGCAGCGGCGGCGGCGGCTGCGGCGCCCCCGAAGCCGGGCACCTGCTGCGTGTTCAGCTGCTTGCGGAGCCGGGCGCGCCGGTTGGAGAACCAGACCTGGACGCGGGCCTCCGTCAGGCCGGTGGACTGGGCCAGCTCCTCGCGCGTGTAAACGTCGGGGTACTGGGTGCGGGCGAAGATGCGCTCGAGGGCGTCGATCTGGTCGTTCGAGAAGGTGGTGCGCGAGCGGCGCTGCTTGCGCTTCAGCTGGACGCCGGGCTCGGACTCGTCCTCGTCGCTCTCGTCGCCGGAGCCGCCCGACATCGGGCCCAGGATGCCGTCGATCGAGTGCCCGTTGGGGCCATCGGAGCGGGAGCCGGCGCCGCCGTTGCCGCCGCGCAGCAGGCGACTGATCGAGCTGACCGAGGGCGCCGAGTTCTTGTCGCAGACGCCGGACTCGATCAGCTTGGCGCGAATCTCCCAGCTGAAGATGCCCGGGTTCTGCTGCTTCATCTCCTCGATCTTGGACTCGATGTCGGGCGTGGCCACGCGCGGCTTGCTGCCGCCGATCACGCCCGGCCGGATGGAGCCGGTCTCCTGGTAGCGGTTCAGGATCTTCGAGACGCAGCCGTGCGAGACGCGCAGCTGGCGCGAGATCACGCAGGGCCGGACGCCGGCGGCGGCCATCTCGACGATCTGGCGGCGGATGTGGTTCGGCAGCGGGCGCCCGTTGATGAAGACGCCGCCCAGTTGGTTGACGCGGCCTTGTCCTGGAAGAGCAACAAGAGAGAGGAACGAAATTAGCATCGCTTTGACTGGGAATGAGGGAGAAGATGGAGGTGGAATGAGGAGAGAGGAGGCGAGGAGAGCTCGATTAGTCTTGCGGACGCCCTCGACTCGGGCTCGCCACGATCATTAGCCGGCGATCATTACTTGCAAATATGTCAACAGCCGCCGACAGACGATGAGTGGACAAAACAAGGCCCAAGTGATCGCCGTCGAGATCAGCCGGGGCTCAGGGCGATCCGGCGATGCGATGAGATCGTGTGCGGGAACCCGGGCTTAGGACGGCAGCGATTGTTCACGGAATTGATCTCATTAAAATATTTCCAAATGAGCTGCGATCGCGGCGATCGCCCACTCCCTCGGACCCAGACCCGAACTCAAATGCAATTGGCCGCAAAGGACGAACGATCGCAAGAAGAAAGACCAAAGGGCCGACGAGGGATCGGATCACTTTGTCGAGGGCACGACAATGGGTCGGCGAGGTCTGATCTAGATCAGGCCCATTGAGCCCATTGTCTGTTGATTTGTTGTGAGGATCATTTGGCCATTGTTGACTGCGGGATCAGCCGCGATCGACGCCGGACGACGGCGTAGACACATATGAAGATCGTAGATCAGATCAGATCAGATCGGATCGGATCAGTTCGCACGATCATTGTCCGGAGTGTATGCAAATGATTCGAAGGATATTTAAATCCATATTTAAATCCCATGCAACGAAGGCCTGGCCCTCGATGCAATGTTTATGCAATTGCTTCGAGGACGCAATCGATCGTATGATCGCTGCTCAATTGAGTGGTCGGCTTTCGGTTTGGCAGAGATCTCGAGATCTCATCTCACAGGATATCCGAGGCTAGGCCTCGACCTCAAAGGGAATTCCAGCAGCCTGCCAGCCGGGTTCAAACTGGCCACGACCGGCTCGAGCTCCCCCTGCTGCGAGGTGGGGAGAAGCAGAGCAGCCATGATAATGACGGCGACGATGATCACGATGATGATGATGGGGGAAATAAAATCCCAATCAAACTAATAACCGAGCCCCCGACGAACGCTTTCCAGCTGTGCGAGCTAATGTAGTCCAGGCCGGGCCGAGTGCGAGCCACACTCGAGCGGCTTCTTCAAGATCGTCGCCCGCCAGAAGACGGGGCAGCCGACGAAGGAAAAGAATCAGAAGAAGAAGAAGAGGACGAGGGGGCCGGGGAGCAGAAGAAGAGGCAGCAGCGACGTGCTCATAACGTGCAGCCGAGATCAAAGACGAGGCCGACGCGCCAAAACGTCTGCCGGAGCTGGAGCTCAGCCGGCCGGGGGCCCAAGCGACGGTGGAGGAGGGAGAAGGAGAGGGAGCGGGAAAGAGAAGAGATTGCTTGGACTTGGCGGAGCGCAGGGGAGCGAGTGAGGGGAGAAAGGGAGCAGAGACCCGAGGGGGGAGAGAGAGCGACGAGAGAACGTGGTAGAAAATGAGGCAACAGATTGGAGGCAACTGCTCGATCACAATCAATGAGACTGGATCACCACAACAACAACAACAACAACTACAGCAAGTGGGAAAAGAACATGAAAATGGACAACAGCAACAACAATCGATCGATCGAACAACAAGAAGAAGGCGAAGAAGAACAAGACCAAGAAGCACACGATGACGACGACGTCGAAAAAGCGGATCATGACGTTTTGGAATTTCTAAAGGATCGGCTGAGGGGAGCGGGCGATGTTTTTAATGAAAGCAGGCGTTTTCTTCGACATGTTGTTACTTTTTTTTGTTGTTGTTGTTGCCCTTGTTGTTGTTGTTGCCCTTGTTGTTGTTGTTGCTGCTGTTCACGTTGCTGAAGGTGTTAAAAAAAACTTCTCCGCATGACTGGGTGGAAAAGTCGACCGAACGAGGTTCATTGGGACGACCTCGAAGCTGGGAGAAAAGTGTTTGGAAGATCTCGGAGAAATTTCGGTCTTTGTCGAGGAAATTTGTGAAATTTTCGGAGCGGTTCGTTTTGTTAGGTTTCCGAAGCCCTGAAGGTTCTTTGGGATTTTTGGCGCTTTTTCGAGAGACTTCGCGGTTCCTGGAGGCGGGTCTGGGGCAGGGTCTGGGGTCACTGGGAGCGGGATGCGGTCAGAGGCGCGTGTCGTGTGCTTACCTTGGAAGGGGTATCCGGCAAAGTAGGGCGTCATGTTGAGCGCTGAGACGGTCATGACGTCGCTGTTGCTTAATCCAAAGTTGTTCGGTGCGAAAGTGGTTCGAATACGACGAGTTCTCGCTTCAACACTTGTTCGTGCGGGACTCAAACACTTGTCTTTCTCTCGTACGAATTTTCACACAGAATACGAATAAGTTCGACGTTGAAGTTTCTCGATTTACTTTAACAGGTTTCGGGATTGTTGATTTTTTTTAACTTGGTTTGATTTCTTTCTCTCCCTCTCTCTCGATTCTCTTCGATTGCGTCCGTGCTCGTGTTGCTCGTGCGCTGGTCGGATCGAAACTGACTTCGAAGCGGTCCGCACGAGACCCAACACGGTTTCTTGAGATTCTTCGTCGCTCCGCTCGAGCCGCCCTGGCAGCAACAGCAGCAACAACAACACACAATGGCCAGCAACAACAACGACACGAAGTCGAGTCAGCGCACCACGCAGAGCTCGGCTCGGAGAGAACGTGCGAGAGAGAGAGAACCGAGCGCTGCCCGCAGCGATCGTGCGAGCGAAGAGCGCGGCGCCAGAGCAGGCGAGCCCGGTGCGCCCCGGACTCGTGACTCCGGTGCACGAGCGGGAGAGAGCGGGAGAGCAGGCACGACTGGTCGGCCTGTGCCGCCGCTCGTCGACGGGGCGCGAAAGGGACGGCAGTCGTCGCTCGTCTGCGATCCGACCGCTATGTGTGTGTGTTCGTCGTCGGGTGTCGCTCGAGGAATGGCTGCATTTTCCGCTCCGGCTTGCAGTTGTTGTTGCCGCTGACTCCTCCCACATCTCGGCTGCTGCTTCTTCCTCTTCAGTCGCTGCTGCTGCCACATTTTCCTCCTCGAGGCCTGTCTCGAGGCACCGAAGCCCCGACGTCTCGTTTGCGAAACGTTTTTCTCGATTTTTCACAGATATTTACGGTGTCTGATTGGTTTCCTGGGGATCAAGGACATGCTCGAGTCCTGCGGAAATTGTTAAGCCAATTTTATGGGATTAACGGATTACAAGAAAATAGTTTTTCTTAATAAAATACGTAATTCAATTGTAACTTTCCGCAACCATAAAAATCATGGCGTTGAAACTTTGAAAATAAAATTCATAAAATTAAAATTTGTTAAAGAAAATTAATTGAAATGACATTTTTAGAACAAATTTATTAAATTGGTAATTTGAGCGATTGAAAATTTGATTAACAAAATACTAAATGAAATGAAAAGAATATTGTTAGAATTCCAATTCAGAATTCGTAATTTCAAACTTAAATAGACAAATTTTTAAATGAAGATTAATATACAGAAGAACACAGCAAATTAAAAGAAATGATTGAAATTACTTTTTATTAAGTTTTATTCGTGAGAAAGGTGTCAAAACTAGGCATGAATTTAATTAATTTTAATTCCTGAATTTTTGGAAATTTCCTTCGAGATTTTCATACAACTCTCTTTATTCGATCGACTCTATTTCGATTTCCGAAATCCTTTTCAGCCTCGAACGCTGGTCCGAGTCCGCTCCCTCCCCTCAGCGCTCGACCGCACCCCCTCCACCAACGACTGCCACCAAAACAAACAACTGTCGAACGAAACAGCGGACAGTCGTCGTCGCTCGTGTCTGATTCCCTAAACCAACCCAACGCAACCCCTTCCCGGCCGCCGAATTTATCATATTTAATAGCAATAATTTTAATTAGACAGTGAGTTATGAGCGTTGCCACCTCGCCTGGTCCCGAGAGATCCCGGCCCCGGTCCAGGGCCAGGTCCAGGCCTTCGCCCGGGTCCGCCCAAGCCCGAGTGATTCTTGGATTTGATGAATCTCCCAAAGCGAATGCGCTTCGGGATGCATTTTAGCCATGCACAAACACACAGATACACAGATACTCCAGACAGATACTGTGTGTGTGTGTGTGTGTAGTGTTCGCTTAGGCAGGGGTGGAGGAGGAGAACAAATAAATTCTCGGCCAGGCTTACGGTCGGCTCGGGAGGAAAACCAGACCCTGCATCTTGAAGGGCTCTGGAGATCTCGAGATTCTCGGGCCACCTTCAGATACAGTATCTACGAGATGCTCGCGCTCCGACACAAACGGTGGGCTTTTGCATCTGGATCGAGTCCACGGCGATCGCCGATCGCCGACCGACCGATCGAGAACCGTTTCGTCTGACGACCGACCGCATCGCGTCCAATTAAAATCTGTGAGATAGTTTTCCCCATCGTGCTTCTTCTTCTTCTTCTTCTTCGTGTTGTAGTTGTTGTTGTTGTTGACTTAGCCGTCGATGCCGCCGTCGCTGTTGTTGTTGCATTTTCGCCGGAATATGCCAAGTAATCCTAACTGTTGATCGTTGTCAAACGCCCTTTCGGAGGGAAAATCAATTTGATACAATTTCATTTTTGTTGATTTATCCCACTGTCTCCAGCCCCTCCCCTCCTTCCTGTGGTTGTCGTGGTTGTTGTTGTTTTTGTTGTTGTTGATGCCTTGCCTGGCATCGATCTTGCAATCGGCCTCCGTCATTTCGCCGCAGCCACCGCTCCTCGCTTTGATCCGGCTCTTTGCGCGATCCGATTCGGCGGCACACGTCAAAGCCCGGCTCCCCAAGGGCCCCCAGGGAGGGAGGGCCGAGCGTCGGTGGGCCGGGGGGCTGGGGGTCTCGAGTCGCGTGCGCCCTTCGCTTGTCGGCCTTCGTCGTAATCACTTCCTGCTCCTCCGCAATTACGCCAGATTTCCCGAAGAAAGTCGCGGCCAGAGCGAGTTTTTCCGTTAAATCGGCTTTGCCTCTCTCTCTCTCTCTCTCTCTCTCTGTCTCTGCCTCGCCCTATTGGCCTCTCCGTCCCGCCAACCCTTTCCGACTCTAATTATTTCGTCAAATTTCGCCGCAAGCCGCTTGTTATTCCCGCTAAGCCTGTTACCGCTAACACGGATTTCCTGCAAACACAAATTCACCATCAATACATATGTATATCAATACATTTATAATTCGTGAGGAATTCGATCTGGTGCAGTTTTATGTTTTACGCTCGTCCACACCGGGCCCTGGTGGTGATTGGAAATTTTTCTAGAAAATCGCATCGAATTGAGCGCTCGATTGAGTTGTTTTCGGTTGGGAGAATTTTTATGGGAGTCGTTTCTTTATCCGCATTGTTTTCCACAGTCCCCCCCATTAGTGCGTTCTTAGTCATTGTCGATCGCAGCAGCAGGCCTGCGTTGTCTCGGCAAGGCCCTCTGATCAGGTGTGAGGGCCCCGAAAACGACTCGGGCTCCCTTCGCGGCCTGTGAAATCCAACGACCCCAGACGGCGCTTCCACACCTTCACGCACGAACGCCATTCGAATTGAAATCACCAACAAAAATGGCCATAAAAAGCGATCCTAACGCGACTGAGCAATAGAAATTAGAAATTCACGGAAAAATCAGGGAAAAAATATCCCAGAGAACAAGATCGAGGGAAGCAAATCGACGAAAGAAGACCCTGGGGAACAAAATCCATCGACATAAAAGATCGACAGAAGAGATCGACAGAGAAGATCGGCATAAATGATCCCTAGACAGTGAAGAGAGACCCGAAAAAGCGCGGCCTGTCACGAGAACCGATCCATCTGCGATCCGCCGATCGAAGGTGTTGCCACAACATGGGCCAAGGTGTTGAGCTGCGAAAGTGTTAATCGATAAAACAAACAACTGCCGCACCACCAACACCAGCCGACGAAACAAAGACCGGCCACCACAATAAATAAAACATCAGAAAGCCAGCAATTAGTCGTGTACGACTAAGAGCGAGCTCTTCAAGGGAAGCGATTGCGATAATGATCGAAACCGCCCGGGGCTGATCAAGCAGAGATCGACAGCAATCGACAGCAATCGACGGCCATTAAATGCTTAGGACTGCGATCGAGGAATGCGGTCGGCGACGTGTGCTGGGCCAACCAGAGCCGCCGAGGAATCCCTCCAACCACCGGAGGAACGAGAGCCGCGCGAAGGAGTCCCGAAGGACGAGGTGTCGAGAGCCCTGCGTCCGATGCCCCGATCTGCCACACACGCCGCCGCCTCGCCCCGGACTCCCTTTGAAGTCGCACGATGGCGGACGAACGGCCGCCGACTCCGACTCTGAATCCGAATCCGAATCCTTTGTGCGATCCGCGCTGGCCTCTCCAGAGACAACCAAGCGCTCGATCGATGAGCGGCCGATTGCGTTTCATCGTGAGCAGCCGAGCAGTCGACACCGAGGTGTCTGCGAGGATCACTCGAGGCGGGGTAGGGAAGGAGGGTGAGGGAGCGAGAACGAGGGCGAGCGGTTGAGGGTTAAAGTGAAAAACGGCAACGCCCCCGAGGATCCCTCGATTGAGGCATGGGCGAGCGAGACCCCGAATGACCAGGACCAGGACCGGGACCGGGCCATTGTGCCAGGGGCAGCTAATAAGCGTGCCCACAAAACGCCTGAGTCAGATCGGCCGAGGATCACCCAGGAGAGTCCTGCGAGCGGGACTTTAATCGCCCGAAGCGTGAAACCCTAGACCAACTGGCGTTCGACTGTCGGCGATCGGCGATCGGCGGCGAGATCACACTTGGCGAGGCCACGATTTGGCCTGGTTCGGCTTGGCTGCGATTCTCTCTCTCTCTCTCTCGCCCTGTCGCTGCCCCTGCCCCGGACCCGCGTCCCCATCGGACGGGATCAGTATTAATTTGTTCCCAAATGAACTCAAAGAGGAGTGATTTATTCGCCAGCATTTCTCTCGCCTTCCGCCTCCGCCTCCGCCTCCGATTCCGCGCTCCGACCTGACCTTCCCCCTTCCTGCTGGACGGCGGGAGAGGGCACGGCAAGGGCTGGCGACCGGGATGCGGATCCGACGACGATCCGGCAAGATCCATGGCGATCGATTAATCACCGCGGCTTCTGCCTCGGCTCATAAGCTGTTATTTAGTCGGCGGTCGCCTCCTGGCCGCCAGTTGTGGCTGACGGTGGCCTCGTTCTTGTTGTTGTTGGATCCCTCGGCTGTGGCTCGAGGCAAGAAGTGGGAGCCACGATCAGCTGACGCCGGCCGCTAAGTTGACACATGGGCGTTAGGTTTATTTACGTTATCGCTACGACTGCCCTGAGTCGCCCCAGCCCCGTCTCCGTCTCCTCCTCTTCCGTCTCCTTTTCTTCCCGTTGTTTTGTTAAATGTTGGGTCATTTTTCAGGCCGCCCGCTCCGCGATCGGATCGGATCGACTTTTAAGCGATCGCGTGGAATTTCCTCCGTTAAATTGTTGTAAATGACGGTGTTTAGGCCGGCTTGATCGATGGCTAGAGTGAGGGATGCCTGAAGGAGCTGGGGGGCAGCCGCGTCCTTCTTCCCGATCCTTCATGTCGATCCTTCGCGATCACTCGCGGGCGGGTGAAGAGGGCCGGAAGTGGGTCGAGAATCGAAAACCAGAGGATCCAGGAAGTTGCGGCCCGGACTCTCAGCCCCCGCCGCGGAAGAAGAAGAAGCTCGGCGGCAGCCGGTCACTTGACCGTTAAGAGCCGCATTTTCTCACCATGCCGGAGCACAAACACACACACACACACATCTCTCCCTCCCTGCCTTTGTATCTGTGTCGCTGTCCGTGGGGTCGCAACGAGATCAAAGAAGCCGGCGGCGGCACGAGTGGAAAACCAAAGGAAATCGATGAGCTGCGCCCCAACGGGTGTGGAGCTCGAGCCGGCGCTCATTCTCGCGAACGATGCAGATACAGAGACTGGCAGAAAGACAGATACAGGCGATAGATACATTCGAATGGATACATGTGAATTTCAAAGTATTTCCTTTTCAACATCCTACTTGTTGTTCATCTGCCATTGTCATTCTCATTATTGTTGTTGTTGGTGTTTTTTTTCTTGGTTTTTTTTTTTGTTTTATTGTTATCCCATCGGACCAACATGTTCGTTAACTGTATCCCATAGATACATGTAGCTACATAACTCGGTTAGCCTGAGCTGAGCCGAAAAACCTGTGGGTGTTCGACAGCACATCACATTGTTGTTATTTCTGTTACTGTTGTTGTTGTTGGCTTTGTTGTGATTTCAATTGTTGTTGTCGTCGTGGTTGTTTTCGTTGTTGTGATAATTGTTGTTGTTGTTGTTGTTGGCGGTCGCCTCCTCGAGCGGGTCCAAGGTAATCATTCAAATTTATGACAAGCTCGTTGCTACCGTGAGCCGGGCCCGCCGTGGGCCAGCGGGGGGAGGCGGCGACAGACCAGCAGTCGAGAGAGGGGGAGGGAGCGGGACGGGCGACGTCTTGGATGTCGGTCGAGCTCTCAATGGGACGATGGGTATCTTTAAATATTTTTGGCTCCCTTTTCTCTTCTCGCCATTGTTGTTATCATTCATATTTTGAGGTCTTCTGATTGTTGTTGTTGTTGTTGTTGTCGTTCCTATCATTCGCATTCGTACTGATTTGCATGTGTGCGTGCGTTCGTTCGTTGGGCTTCGGTATCGATCCGCTGCTTCGGCCACACGCACACAGGCCCACAACTGGCTTTCGAGTGAAGTGTTTTTGACTCTGGTCATTGTTGTTGTTGTTGTTGTTGTTGCTCTACCGCACTACCTCTTTTTGAATTGTTGTTGTGGTCGTCGCTGTTATTGTCATTATGGCTATTGGTTGTTGTTGCTGTTGTTGTTGTTGCTCGATGCCCACCTCTCGCGGTTGGCGGTCGTTTCCCAACCTCATGGGAAGTGGGATTTTTTCCCAATTTTTTTCCTCTCCCTCTCCCTCTCCTTCTTCCGCCAACTGATTGTTTTTTTCATCGCCACCTTCACTCGGATGGTGGGAATTTTTATTGTCCGCAAATTTTGACATGTTTCTCGTTGATGTATTTTGAATTTTTGTTTTTAATTTAAATATTTTTTTTATGTCCCAATCAGGTTGAGTTGCGGTTGTTTAAGGAGAAATTCACAAGTTTCCGAGGATTTTTCACTGTAGAAAATCCAAACCTGGAGCCAAAAATCCCTTTGACCCTTCAAATTCCTTTCTCGAGGACCTTTCCTTATTCAACCTCTTGGTTCAGCCTTCCAAAGCCCCTCGGCCGATGGTCATTTGCTTCTTGACCCGCTCCAGTGCATCGGCCTGGTGGCGGCAACCACGAAACGGGCCCCAGTGACACATTTCGGGGGATCTTTTGCAGTATTCGAGGGCGAGGCCGATTTTCCCTTCCCTCCCCCGCTGCCCTCAAGCACCCGAATCAACTACAACCGGCCCCATCAACTTCAAGCGTCCTCCTCGACTTCCACCGTCCACAGCAACCTCCACATTCCGCTACCTCGAGTCCCGCCACTCCTCCTGGTCTCCCACGACTCCTCCCCAGACCCCTCGCAACCCCTCTCCTGCTCCCTCTGCTCCCGCATAACTGTCAGCCAAGTGCTAAATTTTTCCACTCCACAACGGTCGAATGTTTGTCCCTCACTTTTCCCCCCCTTTTCTCTCCTTCTCCCTTTCACATTCTATTTGGTGTTGTTTTTTTTCCCCAACATCAGCGTGTTGTGAATTTTTTGCCACGCAACAGGAAAATCCATGCAAATGTCGTGGACTCCAGCACGGCGTCCGTGCGGCAGACGGCGACGGTGTCTGCGGTTTCGCCCCTTGTCCTATCATCACATCATCATCATGGCTAACGCCATAATCACCTTCCTAGTCCTTCCTCTTCCCCTATCGCAATCACCATCATCATCACCATCATCACCATCATCTCCATGTTCGCAAATGGCTTCATGGGCCCCATCAACCTCATCATCCCATCCACCTCATCATGCCGTCGCAATCATCGGCGTGGTCTCGAGTGGAGGAGGTTTTCGTTGTTGTTCCTCCTGTCTGTCTGTCCGTCTGTCCGGTCTCCTCGTTCGTCCTCGTGTGGGCGTTAAAATTCCAGCTACCAAATCGTTTACATCGCCAACTCCGGCAGTAACCAAAGCACAACAAAAGCATGTGGCCACGACCAAAATCAACAAAGTAGAAGAAAAATTAAACGAAAATAGAAACCTGGAGACAACAATCTCTGGCATGCGGGCCGGGACTCGCCGGCAAGGTGGAGAATATGGAGGAAGGGTAGCGGAGAGGTCGTGGAGAGGAGTCAAGGACTCCAGGGAACCTGGGACCGGAGACCAGGGATCCAAATCAGGGTCGACCGGGACGACTCGAATCAATAAAAAACCACCTTTCTTTTCAACTACAGATCACCGCCAGACCTCATCGAGCCTCACACGACCTGCGCCTCATCCCGCTCTCCTCCGTTCCCAGCGACCGCAAATTAGTCGGCAAATTTCCGAACCCGGCCCACATCGGAAGCCTCGTCTGTAGCATCATCGTCTGCGTCATTTGCAGCATCATCGGCATCGCCGTAACCAGCGTCATCATCATCAAGCAGGAGTGCCGAATGCATTGGTTCCCAATAATTACCATAATATGCGACTCCTCCCCTGACCACGACTGGGACCGATCGTCCGACCAACTCAGCGACGACTGGATCCACCCACCAACGGACGACGGAAGCCACCAAAAAACACAAACACACGAGTCTAATGGAGTCTCGTCGCATCAAAGGGCGAAATGCGAGACAAACAAATAAACATTGGGTTCAATAGTCAGAGAGAGACGTAGACAGAGGTGGCAAGTGGAGAGAGCCAGACAGGGAAGGTAGCAACCGAGGGAAGGAGGCAGGAGAGGAGGTGAGGAGATGAGGAGGTGAGGAGGGCAAAAGCACGGAGGTAATTAATTGGCAACGCCGCCCTATGAGTTCGTTGCGGATCGCGGCAGGACGTGTACAAGAACAACAGAGTGCGTAAAGAATCGATCATGCTCTCGCACTGACGACTTCATTCTTCTTCCCTCCGTCCACCGTCCACCGTTCACCGTCCTGCCGGCGGGACGAGCGGAGGGAGGCGACAACTCGACAATTGAGTCCCGATCGCCGCCGCCGCCGCCGCTCGCCGGGTCGGCCCACTAGGTGGCAAACAGAGTGATCGGCTTCCCGAGGGCCGACGCCCAGACAGACCGACGGACATCGGATGGGCCGAGACGGACATCGCTGGGACCACCGCCGGGGCCCGGCAGGTCGTCGGCTCGGCTTCCAGAGAGCGAGCGAGCGAGCGAGCGGGCGGGGGAGGAGGCTGGGAAAGAGCTGGCAAATGTGTGCGGAACAGCGCGATTCGAAACGGGCCTCCAGCGACAGAGCCGGGCGACCCCGGCCGAGAGACAGAGACAGAGGCAAAGACAATCGGTCGACTCAAATCGACCCGGCCCGACTTCCACCCGACCCGACCCGATCGATCGCCGATGGCCCACAGCGAAGGTCCTAAAACAAAGCGGGCTACGCTTATTAACGGACAACGGAGGCCGAGTGACCGGCGGTGGCGCAGGTAGGTCAGAGGGAGGGCGACCAGTGGCCGAGGGAAGCAGGGGGAAAGAGAGAGAGAGAGAGAGACGGCGGTCCTTTGGTCACGTTCGCCTACTACTGTGCTTGCGGTTCTGGTGTTAATTGCTTGTTTTCTTAGACGACGCTTAACTGAACTTGTTCCGCCCCGGCGACCCACCGAGGCCCGAAGGTCACGATCTGCAGGAAGTTTTGCGTCACCTGCTCCTGTGCCCGAAGGTACCTGTTGAGGACTCGAGGACATCGAGACATCCGTACATCGGGACATCGAAGGCGATGGCGGAGCGAGCGTCGGAGGCGGAAATAAGTCGCAATTTTACGCAGTTCCGTCGCTGTGGTTTTCATCCGACGGTTGCCGCCGATTCCGAGTCCGCGTTCAGGTCCAAATCCGAGTCTGAGTCCAGGTTTGAGTCCGGGTCCTCGTCCGTCTTCGCCTCATTTGGGAAAGAGCGGGCGGAAACAAGACGTCAATTGGTTGCGGACACGCTACGAGACCGCAATTATGAGACTCGGTTGACGATTTTGCGGTCATTCCACGATGATTGAAGCCAGCCAAAGGTGCTTGTGGTCCAGAGCACCGGGTGTGGTCGACGCGGGAGGGGGAAGGAAAAGCAAGCAGATGTTTCAATTTACCCAAGGGCAAAGGACACTGGCCAAAGCTGAGGTAGGGAAGAGGGAACTTACTCATGGGAAAGCTCCTGGAAGATTTTCCAGAATAGATCGAGGTGTTTCCATCACTAATGTCGGAAGAAACTTTCTATTCAATTGATTCAAAGGACAAAAATATTGTTCCATTGATCCACTGCCCACGACTGGACGATCCGGAAGGCCTCTGGGGCGACCCCCATCGGCCCGCCTCACGAGACCCAGTGCATAAATTACGACAATATTTCACGACGAGTGTAAAAGCGATCGCCACGAGACGATTTAAATGTAAAACCCCCATATAAAAGATTTAATTTTCACACTCACTCACCGCAAAACGATTGCGGCTCAGTCGGTCGGTCGATCGATCGATCGGTGGATGGATGGATGGATGGAGGATGGAGGATCGCGGTATACGATTGTTTTTCCACTGGAACACAATAAATAAAAGCTTTTTATTGTTATTGCCGGACATTAGGGTTAAATCATTTAAAAGACACCGAGCTCTGGAGGGAGAGAACAAGCGGCAGAGGCGGAGAAGGACGGGGAGAGGGAGAGGGAGCGGGAGTAAGAGAGACAGTGACATAAGGGAGACGGCGCGGATGCCCATGGAAGGACTGGGGAGGCCATTGAGAGATCATAAATTTGCTTTCAACTGACAGCATTCAATCATTTCATTTCAAAAGAAAGCCGATGGTACGCATTACTCATCACCAGATGAACTCCGAGGGACGCAGGATGGACGGATGGACGAGGGATGGGGATGGAGAGCTGGAGGGACGGACAAATTGACTGGCAGATAGAGAGTCGCTGGTAAGGATGCTGAAACTGAGAAGTATAAAGGAAGCCCTGCTGCAGCTCTGACAGACAGGCAGACGGACAGACGGTCAAGACCTGGACAAGGATGGCCAGGGATGCCTGGGCCGGTGGAGCTGGCCTACGAGGATGGCCAGGAGTCAAAGAAGAGGCAAAAAAGAGGAACGAAGCGACCGTCGTCGGAGCCCGGCCAGCATCCCGAATGGCAACATCAAATAAATTATAACGACTACGGGTGGAGAACGGAGGAACGAAGCCGAGCAGGAGCGGGTGAGGTCGGCGACGGGTGGCCGAAGGGAAGGATGGAGAAGAGGCGAAGTCGGGGAGAGGGAGAAACTCGAAATTGGTGCAAACAAATTGGCCTTGTCGTCGATGCGTCTGCCGATCCTGCCTGTCGATGCGACGCGAGACACTCTGTCTGCAGAGACCGAGGGACGGACGGACAGATTGAAGGAAGGACGGACGGAGGGCCGCATGTGTGGCTGGCGGCTGGTTGCGAAGCTCGGGGTATCCCGAAATGCGGCCTCGAGTTCGCGCTCAGAAGACAACAAGTCGTTTGGCCGGCGAGTTTATGGGCGCACCAACGGATCCCCGATCGCGGCTCATCATCGGCAACGTAATCACCGACGCCATCATCATGAACAGGGCCGTGATCATCGGCAGTATCGCGATGATCGTTGGGAACTCGGGCAGCCGACGGAAGGCAAGTGAAGGCAAGGCAAGGGAAGGCGAGGTGGGGCGAGGTAGGATGAGGCAAGGTAGGGTAAGCCAAGGTAAACGATCGCTGCGCGTGCTCCCTGACGCACTCCCGTGTGTCCACCGCTATCGCCATCGCCATCGCCATCGGGTCGCAGGCGGTGCGTGTGTGGGAAAAAGTTCGGCGTCCGCTCCTCGACGGCACGAAGGGAGGACGGTCGAGGCTCCAAAGACCGAACGGCGACGACGACGCTGACTTCGCTGGGCTTCGTTAGGCTGAGGGATTCTGGCTTTGCAGTCGTCTCTCGTTCGTTTTGTTTGCGATCTCTTCGGAACGACTCCAACACTTTTGCATACGAAATGAGTTACGGAATTGAAATTGGCCGGAATTGCCTGAGCATGGCATCTGCCGGCACCGCCTTGGATGCAGCGCCTCCGTCCTCTCCCCTCCCCTCCTCCGCCTCCTGGGCCTCCCTGGGGTTTGGTTTGGCGGCCCGACGCGACTCGACTCGCCTTGAGTCGGCTGGAGTCGAGGCTCGTAAAAACCTTTGCAAATACCTTCGGAGAGTGTCGAGCGGGCAATTAAAATTGAACTTTTATGTTACAATGACATATAGCCAAGTTGAAATGAGCTGTACAACAACAACAACAACAACAAGACCAACTACAACTGCCACAACAACAACAGTTCCTCGGAGATCTGGCCAAAGATCAAAAAGTCGCCGACAGCTGAAACCGTTGATGCTGGGCTGTGGAACCTTTTGAACCTGGCCTCGCTCCCTCCTCCCTCCCTGCTCCTCGAGCCTTTTGTCTTACAGACGCCCTCCGCCCCCCGCCCCCGGACCCGAGCCGATCGCCCGGTCGCTCGTTGGGGTCTTCGGGGAGCCGAGCGGCCGGCATGGAGTCGAGTACAGCGTGGAGCGTCCACAGCAAATCCAATGCCTTCGCGGCACACAATTTAATTGCAAATAAATTGAGTTTTTGGTACTTCATTTAGCGAAACGACCGCGAGTCGTCGCCGTCGCCATCGCCAGCTCCGGCTCCGGCTCCACCTCCGTCGCCCCTCGGCGCGGCCCTCGGTAGTCATCGGTGTTTGAGGGGGGGGAAAAAGCAAAGACAAAACTCAACTAAGACTAAGGCAGCAACAACAACAAGAACAACACTAGGCGGCTCTCTTGGCGGATCCATCAAAGTCACCGGTCGGTCACCGGTCGGTGGTGCGAGTGCGGTTTTCGTTAATGGTCAACAAAAAACTAAACGTAACGAAATTACAAATGAAATTGAAATTTTTTCGTTAAATCAGTCGGAGAAAAATTAAAACACAAAATTCTCACCAACTTTTTTCTCTCAAGTTGGTGTTTTTTTTTTTTTTGTTCAAATTCTCTAGATTTCTTTTTTATGTTTTTTTACTTCGTCTCTTCTATTTTTTCTTCAGCTTTTTGTTCCCAAAATTGTATACTTAGTTTTCGGTTTCTTCTCGGCTCTCATTCCAAAGATTTCCCAGCACTTGTTCGCTGAAGAAACTCGCGATCAGTCCATGTCAGTGGTTCGAAAACCCTCAACGAGATCTGACAAATTCTCCGCTTTCAATCAAGAATTTCCCAAATTTTTCTCTCTACTTTCTCTCCTCCTCGAAGTCCCGTTGCCGGACCCAACATTGTCCCATGCCAAGGACGCCCGCGGCCACTCCAAGAACCAACCCCTTGACACTCGTCGACAAGCGATCAATCAAGCCAACGGTGAGCTGTCAGAGGACAGCCAGGACCTGCCGCAACTGACCGGCAACTGACCGGGCGTCAAACAGTGGCCAGGACTAACTGTGTCCTGGCTTTGTGTGCCTTCGAGGCTCACTCCCAGGAGCCCATGCAAGTATCGCACAATCGACAGATAGAGAGATGGATGGAAGGATCGATCGACCAAAGACAGGGCGAGAGAGAGCCGGGGTCGTTCGGCAAATTAACAAGTGAATTGTCAAACTGCTTCCGCATAAATTTGCCTCGGGCGGGAGGCGGCATAAATCTCCCGGGACCGTCACCGAGCCAGGAGACGACAACGCTGGGCCGATCGCCCGCAGGGCACAGGCGACCGTGGTCAACACACGAGCCGGCTCGCCATTGACCATTCGGTAGTCCTTTGCCAATTGAACCATCGCCGATGGCTGCCGGCGGCTGACGACGGCCGGCAGCAGATGTTCGACCGGCATCTCGTCGCGGGGACCTCGTCAAGTGGTCGTCGTCGGGCCAACGTGTTCCTGGAACCATTTGAAAGTGTTAACAACACCGACAACAACGAGGACTGCGACATCGCCATCGCCATCGTCATCGCCTCCATGTGCCGAGCGAGCGCGACGTGGTTTTACGAGCTCGGCTCTTGTATAACTCCCACACTAAATGCTCGTAACGATCCGGTGACGATCGCTGCGAGATCGTTACGTGGACACAAGACACTTTATTTTATGGCTCCTTAGCTCCCATTGTTGTTGTTGCTGCCATTGTTGCCGGAATGTGTTTGAAATTTATCGCGCTTGTAAATCACCGAGCGGAGCCGCCACGATCCTTGCGCAACGCCCCAGCCCGCCCCTCCCAGCGATCGCCTTGCTCGGGGCAATCGAAATTGCGATTTTAACACTTCATTCATACTTCCAACGAGCACAAGGAGAGTGAGTGAGCGAGAGGACACTTCGGATGAAGACGTCCTCCGGCGGCGTCCGGTGGCGTCATAAAGCCATAAATACGAGGTGATCGTGTCGATGATCGGGCTCTTGTGGTTTTATTGGTCTCGCATAACGATCGGGCGAGATCCGCTTGTTCTCCTCTCGCCGCTCTTTTTATTGACTCAACTCCCTCAATTTGGAGTTTTGTTTACATTTTTAGCTGGAATTCACGGCTCGTCCTCGGCCGGATTGCAACGGGGCGAGCGGGTCTCGTCGCCCGGGATCTCGTTCTCGTTACCGGCGACAGTTTTATGTGCGGATTGTGAATTCGACACTCGGCAGGATCTCGAGCGGTGGCTTCTGGAAGGCGGCTTCTGGGGAACGAGAGTGGAAAAGGGGAAAGGGAAAAGGAAAGGAAAAAAGTAAAAGAGGGCCGGGTCGTTTTGGGGACATCATGGGGTTTCCTGTGGTCGGGGGAAGTCGGCGACTGTCCTCGAGTTTATGGTGATGGATGAGGTGTTCGGGGCGGAGACGAAACTGCGATCGAGTTCCAGATAAAGGCGGGGATTCCACGGAATTACGAACAAAAGTTTCCTCGAGGATGTCTGGAAGGAACTCAGAAAAATCCTCCTTAAAGTTGCCTCGAGTTTGCCTGTCCTTGACGAGGGTCCTGCCGCCCACTGGCCCCACAGCTGTGCGGGAAAACCGTCGTCATCCGGCCGTGGGACGCCTGAGTGGAGCCGATAATTGAAAAGCCGTCAATTCAAGCAGGCCATTCAAATTGGGTGCCCGAGTGTCGGGCGGGGTCAGCGAGGTCAGATCCCGGGACATCCACGATTGGCCTCGATTAGTGGCTTAGTTGGAGGGAAGGAAATGAAGTTGAAAGATTCCCTTCTTGCTGCCTCGTTAGCACAGGATTAGGTCCTGATTGCGCGGAACGCGGACGCAGCCGCCTCCACCGGGCCACTCGAGGAAATTCTCCAAACCCCAAACTCCAGTTTTCCGTATTCCAGAGGAAAGAAAAAACGCCCGCAATTAAAACGGTCGACTGTGACCGTTTCCAGGATCAGGAATAAATAATAAAAACTGAAAAACCAATTAAAAATTCCCAGCCAGCCGCCGGTCGTCCTGGCGATGGCCGAGCGGCTGCTGCTGCTCGCCAGGACACGCCGTTGTTGTTGCTGCTGTTGTGGTTCCTGGCCGCGTTCCATGTGCCGGCCTTAACATGCGTGAACTTCACGCTTAACACGCTCGCCTCCCGCTCCTCGCTCCGCGTTCGTCGCTCGCCCGGTCGTAGCTCGGGTGTCCTTTGAGTTCGATTCGAGAGTCGAAAAAATCGACGCATTTTCTCCGGTACCAGGTGTGAACAGGGCAGGGTCTGCGGGGTCCGGAACTGCGGGGCACGAGGGCTTCGGCTCAGGCTCCGGCTCCGGCTCCGACTCCTGGCACTCGGCATTCGATTTGGCATTCGCTCCGATCGTTTGTGGAATTTCAACGGGCTGTTTGTTTTAAAAGGACTTGGCGATCATTTTCGAAAATTCCGGAAGCGATCGTTTCCAGAAAGGTGTGTCGACAGGAAGGGCAGGGAGGGAGGGTTGATCGGAACGGCACGGTAATCGTTCGGATGTTGGAGATCGATGGTCGATCGATTTGGAATTCTCATTTTTAATGCTCATTTTTTAATTCTCGTATGAAGTATTTATTTTTATTTTTTCTTTTCGTACTTTCTAAAAATTTGTCATTACGAAGAGAAAATACATTTTAGAATGAAATAAATTCAGATATGGCCCGAATCGTGATAATTTTTGACTAAATCGATTTTCTGTAAACCATCATTGAAATTAATTGATCTATTTCGTTTGAAAAAATATTCAATATTCTCATTACACAAATTATCATGTATCAAATTTGTTAAATTTCAAAAATTTTGCTAACTATTTTAAACAATAATTGTAATAAGAAATTAAGTATTATGAAAGTAATATATTATATATTTCATAAAATATTCATAGTAAAAAATTTTCAAAAGTAAACAATTTCCATTGGATTTTTTTAAGATTAAGTCTTTAAGAATGTTCGTGAACATTTCAGTAATTGTCATGAAATTTCACAAATTTGATGAATTGTCTGAAATTTCCTTCATTCACAAAATTTGAGCATTTCGAAAACTTCCTGGCTAATTTAATTTTACAAGAACTTTAGCCTGATCTGATCTCCTCATGGACAGACATCTCCTGTCTTCTGAGCCATGTCCAGTTTTTTTTTTTTCTTTACCCCCTCCAGCAGGACCTCGACCCAGTTCAGAGCCGAGGGAAGAAGTCAAGAAAGGTCAGCAGATGGAGGGAATGGCAGGAACGAGCGATGGGAAAATGTTGACAAAAGCCGAGAGAGACGAGAAGCGAGAGCATGAGAGAGAGGGGAGATGGAGACGCGGAGCTTTCCGGGTCCATCGATCGAGGGCTTCCGTCCTGCAAGTGTCCACCGAGCATTTGTCAAAGCGAGCGGAAAGAAGGAACCTGGGATGGCCGGATGTGGTCAAGGGAGGGGTGGAGGGAGAAGGGAGGAGGGAGGAAAGGGACAGACACGGGATGGAGAGACACAACAACAGCCAGCCGGGGGCGGGGGTTGGCTGGAGGACAACAACAAGAACTACAACAACGAGAACGACGACGATGGCGACGACTAGGATGCAAAAACAACGACCTGCCTAAATAAATGTCAACGAGGGGCGCAACAACAACAACAACACAATAACACAATAACAACTCGAAAACAACAACCGTGCGGGCAACAACAACAAGCACACCAAGTGAAGAAAACCCACTTCCGTGGGTGCAGGAAACGGCGGCACGAGAGATCGCTGAAAAATTGATCCTGACAACAGCAACAACAACAACAACACAGGAACAATGAGAAAAGAGCGCAGAGCAACAACAACAAGAAGAAGAACAATGGCGACTTCGCAGCCTTCACGGTTTAATTGGCTGCCAACGACGAACGTCGTACATTTTCGCAAATGTCAAATGCACACAAAAAATGACAGTTCGCCATTCAGGCGCAGGGCTGTGACAATCAGAGAGAGAGAGAGAGAACAGTGGGAAAGAGTGAAAGAGAGGGAGCGAGTGGGGGAGAGGGAGTGCCAAAATGCGGTGTGAGAGCGAGAGGGAGACGGAGCGAATGCAGTAGCGAGGAAGCGAGCAGATGACAGCTGCCTTCGTTAGCGGTTGCATTGATCAAGGCGACAGGAAGGCAACAACAACACAACAGCAACGATGACAACAACAAGAACAACAACACCGCGAACCACACTAACAATAACACTAATAGCAGCCACACTAGCAACAACAACAGCAACAACATTCAATTCAACAGAAACCCAGAGATTACGAAAATAACACACAATTGCAACAACAACAACGCTATCAAAAATCCAAGGGGCCCGCGACGCCCATCCCAGCCAATCAGAGCCCGTCACACACACACCCGGACAGCCCGATAAGATCCTCCCGCTCACTCGCTCGCTCGCACTCTCTCACACGCTCGCTCGCTGCTCACGCTCTGCGTTAACCAGCCGTCGGCGCTTGCTCTCTATCTGTCTCCTTCGCACGCCCTCGCCGCTTAGCCACGTGCGCAGCCCGCCGACGGTTGAGCGCCGCGAGCGACAGAAAGAGAGAGCGCGCGAGAGCCGGGAACACGCACGAACAATGGGGAGAAAAACTCTCCCCGATTAAGCGCGATGCCGGAGCGCGAGAGGCGTGGTTTGATACGGAGCGGAATCTCGCGATATCACGCGCGCTCTCGCTCGCTCTCTCTCTCTCCCTCTCTCTCGTGATAAGCGGCTTCGTCGGAAGGGTCTCTCGCTGCCCCTCTCTCTCCGACAACCGCTACGACTTCACTCCATCGCCCGACCGTCATCCCCGGCCCGCTCCGACGAAGCTCCGGCGAGCGTCGCGGGTTGATCGTTGCCATTGTTCGCGAGGTAGAGCGATGTCGACTGCGACTCCCAGGGGCGGGGCCGCCGCCCATCGCCCATCGCCGGCGACCGACTTCAATCGAGTCGCGTTGAGTTTCGATTCAGCGATTGAGCGCGAAAGCCGCGATTGAGCGCCGCACCGATCAGAGTCAGCGTCAGAGCCCGAGCCCGAGCCCGACCCGAGACCGAGCCACAGACAGCGTCAGCATCAGCGTCAGAGTCGGAGGCGCAGCTGGAGCCAGAGCCAGAGCCAGCGACGGAACCAGTTTTTCTTGTGATCGTTCCGACCGGGCCCGGACCGCGGACGGCGCTCTCTTTAGTTGTGGACCAAGTGCCGTGCCGTCTGCTGTGTCGAGCCGAGTGCGCGCGATTCCCCGAATTCGATCTCGGTCTCGATCTCGATCTCGAACCCGATGTCGATGACGGGCTCCCCCGGTTGCCGCCATTGAGAAACTCGTCGCCGTGGAAACCCCGAAACCCGATTGTCGAGAACAGCAGCAGCAGCAGCAACAGCCAGAGTAGCAACAACAACAATAACAACAAGTATCCCCACTTCCGTCGGAAGTTCCATCGCGCGCGCCTCCCCGCAAATCAATTTCGTCGATCGTCGTTCATCGATCGCGGTCTGCGGATTGCAATTAGTGAAGTTTTTCTGGCAAACCCCAATTTACGGAAGTCCGAGTAGAAACGTTCCCGGTTCGGCCGCGCCGTGCCCTCGGGCCGCCCCACGCGATCGGCATCGAGTCCCCCCCGTAGGTCGATCGTGCGCTGTGATCGAGGAACTGCGGCGCCATGGACATGACCAGCGCCAACTCGCTGAACATGCGCCCGCTCTTCGCCGGATATCCTTTCCAAGGTAACAATAAATTAATATTAATAAACCCCAAAGCGAACTCGTTTGTGATGTCCGTCACCTCCAAACAGGGAGCCATGGAGCGATCGTGGGGTGTTGGAGTTCATTGTCTTAGATAAATATGTCCGGATTATGAATTTGAATGAAGAAATCAATTGAAGAAAAGTCAAAAAAATATCAAAGACACATTTTCATGTCGATTTCCCGACGGAAGCCAAAATCGGTGTCAGATTCTTCACCGAAATCTCTTTCTTGATGGGTTCCTCGAGAGTTTCAACAATTGGTTAATTGATGATATTCGTCATTATTTTGAACATCAATTTTTTCCGCAAGATCCCAACTTTTCACATTCGCCATTATAATGGAAATCAATTCCTTCATTAAGATTCGTCCAACAAGATCCCAAACTTCCATGTAAAACTCCGCAATTTCAATTGTTTTCAATCTAGCAAAATTTCGACCTCCTTCAAAATATCAGAACTGATTTTGGTTTTTTCTCCCGCCCCCAGGTCAAGGCCGGGTCAACCAACTGGGCGGCGTCTTCATCAACGGGCGCCCGCTGCCGAACCACATCCGGCTGAAAATCGTCGAAATGGCCGCCAACGGGATTCGTCCTTGCGTGATCTCCCGGCAGTTGCGCGTCTCGCACGGCTGCGTCTCGAAGATCCTGAACCGCTACCAGGAGACGGGCTCGATCCGGCCCGGCGTGATCGGCGGCAGCAAGCCGAAGGTCACGTCGCCGGAGATCGAGGCGCGCATCGACGAGATGCGCAAGGCGAACCCGAGCATCTTCAGCTGGGAGATCCGCGAGAAGCTGATCAAGGTAAGGAACCAACGACAGCCGACAGCCGACAAACGACAGCCGACGGGAAGTCGCCAGCCGGTGGCCTCTGGTGGCCTGCAGAGATCCGGGCCACGGTTCAAACGCAAGTTGCCGCTGGACATCTGCATAGGGAGCGCTTGGCGGTGTTGGCAAAACAAACCGATCGCCGACCGTCGACCGCCGCTCGCTTCAGGTGCTCCGGAAGCAATAAAAACAATAAAATTCGGCGAGAGCGGACCAGGCGAACAAAGAGTTGTCACGCGCTCCTTCGGCCTTCGTCCATCGTCCCTCGTCCGACGTCCTTCGACGGGCAACGACCAACGACGACCCCCGGGCCGCGTGACCCCCAAAGAAGGACGATCGCAATACGAGGGCCATTAAAGCTGAGACGAGCCGACTGAATGGGAGAACGAAAGGCCGAGCGAGGTGTGAATGGGCACAAAGGACCAGCGGTGGCCAACCGCACATGAGCCCCGAGGCCGACTGACTTCCGCCGGCACACGATCGCCATTGACGACGTCAACATCGCCGTCGATTGTCGATCGTCGATCGTAGGCCGTCGAGCCACGCGTCACGTGGCGGCCCTCGGCGACTTCCTACGCCTCCCGCTGGCTTTGTTTATGGCACGTTGCCGGCTTCCGCACTTCCTTCCGTCCCACATTCAGCCTGCTAAGGCCCTCTCTCTTCCTCCTCCATCTCCTTCTACCGCTGTCCTCCTCCATCTACCTCTTGTCCTCCTCCTCCTTCATGTTTTTGTTCTTCCCACTACCGTTTGCCGCCAAAGACTCGACACCGATCGAGGATCGACGTCGGCGACGCCCCGAGGTCTTGAAAGGTGCAACCGGTGGGCCGGACGGGACGAATTTGTCAACCTTCGAATTTGCGAACACGATCGAGGGAAGGCGACGACGACGACGACGACGACGTTGGCGGCGTTGCCACCCAGGCCGGTTGACGAATCGATTCGGGCAGATCGAGCGTCAAACAAGGTGCAAGTCGTGCACTTCCGGCCGCAGACATGTCATTAGCCGCCGAGCACGCACGCCGGCGACACCTACGAGATCGCCCGCTCACTCTCTCCCTCTCTCTCCCTCTTCCTCTCTCTTCCCCCATCCACCTCTCGGTTGTCACGATCGCACGTTGTCCTTTTTTACGCAACGGCCTCCAGGCGGTGGCGGTGGCGACGGCGGCGCTCGATGAATGGAGATTTTTCGCCAGATCGGGGGAAGGAGTTAGGGAGAGAAAAGAAGAAAAGAAAAGAGTGAGTGTGAGTGTGAGTGTGAGAGAGAAGGATAGGGAGAGAGGGGTGAGCGAAGCTTGGGAGGGAGCGCGCCAAGAGCCGGGTGCCGCCCTTTTGTCTAAGCAAATAAGCGTAACTTTGTCTTTAGGTCATGTCGTTCGTCCCTCCCCAGGGCTCGTCCCTCGTTCCAGGCGCTCCACGAGAGGCGGAAGATGCGCCACAGCAACAACAAGACCGAGAGCAACATCAGCAACAAAAACAGAAAAGAACAACGAGAACAACATCAGGCGAATCGACGTCACTCATGGCATCGATCGTGCCGACTTCTGCCCGCGACCCGACCGGATCAGACCAGGCCGGCCGGCCGGGCCGGGCCAGACCAACTGTCTCGTCGGGCTTTGTATTTCATCTTTGTTGTTGTTGTAGTTGTAGTTGTTGCTGTTGTTACTTTTACTTTGGGCCGCAATTAGCCACACTTTATGTGCGCTCCCTCCCCTCTCCCAGCCGATCGCCGCCATCGATCTCGCAGCGATACCAGATCCGTCCGCACGTTGCGATCCATCCGTCCAGCCATCCAGCCTTCCGTCCATCCATCGATCGTGCGCCCGATCGCGGTTCGCTCCGTGCTCTTCGCTTCAGTCGGTTCGGTTCGGTGTGGCTTCGTTTGGCTCGGTTCGGTTCGCGAGTTCGATCGATGCCGGCGAGAAGTGCGCAAAGATAAGACCGAAAGGGAGAGAGGAACGCCTGAGAGTGAGCCGCAGTGAGCTGAGAGAGAGAGAGGGAGAGCGGCGACAGTGTCGGCGGAAGGGAGATGGAGCGATAGAGACAGCGACAGCTCGATAGGAGTTGAAACAGCCTCCAGGTGCGCTTCACGCTTAATTAGAATATGAGCAGTAGGTTGAGCCGAGCCGAGCCGCGTCCGTCCCAGGGTCTCCCAGATGTACAACCGAGTCCCTTCAGCCGTCCGTCCGTCTGTCGGTCCGCCTGTTCCCTCGTACGATCGATGGATCGATCTGTCGCTCGATCGTACGCTTATTAGCAGGGTGTCCCTAGATCGCATATGGCTTGCTCTCCGTTGTCTTTTTCTTCTTTCTTCTTTCTTTCTTTCTTTTCTTTTAATTTCCCTCTCCCTGCGACTCTACTGAGTCCGATTTCGCGCCTGACTTTGTTGCCGCTCGGCCTGTGTCGCCCGGCCAGAGCCCACTGGCCCGGGTTTGTGCGAACGGTTTGGCGCCAAGATCTCCCTTTTCTTCCTTAATAAATCTCCCGCTCCAACCTCCCCACTCCAGGTCCGCTGATTCATTCCACCGCCTCACCTTTCGCCCCATTTCATCCTCGTGCAAACTCCAGCCCATCCCATCCCCTCCCCTCCATTCGTCCTCCCACGAACGCCTCCCGGCTCTTCGTCCCACATGCTACGCCGCTGATCTCTTTATCAACTTATCGCGCGATCGATCGTCGGATCGACGGATCGCCGGATCGTTGCCGTTGCCGATCGTCGTGATGGTGGACGCCCCCTGGGGACGCCCCCTTCATGGCGATCACCTTTACACGCGCATTTGGCTGCAGGTTGCACGCGGCGGAAACGCCGAATGCTCGGTTCGAGTCCAATAAAAATCAATTGAACCGAAGGCAGACTCCTTAGACATGCAGATCGCAGATCGCATATCGGAGATCGGTGATGGTGGGGGAAGGAGCAGGGGGGCGCAGGCGCTCCAGGGCCGACCGCTTCGTCTTCGTTCCAAATAGATTTCGACAAATCCTGGATTCTCTTGGTTGGCTCAAAGTCGTCCCCTGAAACCTCTCGATAGGAAATTTGTATACAATTTTTTTTTTTGTATTTTTTCAAAACCATTTTTGCTCCGTATTCAATTTCAATATTCTCGATATTTCCATAAAATTCGGTTCAGCCGACATACCTTTCCACTGCTCGCCCTCTCCCCCGCAGCCTTGGGCAACGAAATTCCTTCGCCTCGCTGTGTAAGACTTCCAGGAATGAACCATGAGTTCTTTCCACCGGCCCGTGGTCCGACCCACACCATGGAAGGACCACACCTGTTTTTTTTTCTGACGCCGTGTCCCGCGACCACGCGACCTCCTCAAATGAAGAAAATATTCCACGAAAATCCGTCCGTCCGTCCCTCCGTCCGTCCCGCGTGCGTCAATCGCTTCCCCTCTCCCCATCGGCCTCCCGGGCTCCGGCCCTCTGGGTCGTTTCTCTCACCCTCTCTCAGTCTCTCGCGGCCCCCAGCTGTCTGTCCGAGCGGCTGGGCATCCATCGAGCTGTCGTCTAATTAATTAAAATTCAATTGAGTCCATGCTGGAGATTGAAATGCGGTTGTCAGTGGACAAGATAAGCTGTCACACACTGACACCAGAGACGGCAGCAACAAAATCTATGACCACAACAACAACAACAGCAACAACGACAGAGGAGATGCCAACAAAAGCAGCAACAACAACAGCAATACACCATACAGCCGACAACACCAAGAGACAGAGCCGGACCACAAGAGGTACCAACAAGACACGAAATCAAAGAAATCAACTACTGTGCGAGAAGTCCACGGCTCCAGTCCAGCCAGCTGAGTGTTGTCTGTCCGGCTGTCTCTCGGTCAGTCCGTCCGTTTATCTGACTATCTGTCTGCCTCTCGGTCCGTCCGTCTGTCTGTCTGTCTGTTTCTATCTTCGGGTTGGGAGCTCGTGCTGCCCGTCTGTCTGGCCGTGCGGTCTCTCGATCCATGGCCCATGGGCCGATCGGCCGGCGGTTGCTGGGTCGGGGTCTGGCTGGCTGTCGGTAGCGATGTCTGTCTGTCCGGCTGTCTGTCTGTCTTTCTATTCGCGTCCCGCCTTCTTCTGACTGATCGAATTCAAATGCGCGGGGGCTGCGGGTCGGGCGGCAGCCGCTCTTTTCGAGTAACACGAGCAACAACAAGAACAACAACAACAACATGATCAACGACAAGAGCAACACCAAAAACAACAACAGGAGCAACAAATCCAAATCAAATCATTTCCCGACACATTCAATAAAAATGCCCGCAAGGGTGCGATCGCTACTCGTTCAGTCGGTCGATCGCTTGGCAGCCCTGCTTAACACCGGCTCCCCCGGACGGGGCCCGGCTCAAACGTCGGCTGACAGTCGGACGGATGGATGGCTGGACGGACGGATTGACCGGCGGTCGGTCGTCAGGCCCAAGCCTGGCGAAAGGGTCTTAGATGGTTAGGACGGACAGCCGGACGGACGGACGGACGACGGCGGGCGCGCCGGACGGTGTCTGTGGTGGCACCTCTGGACACCAACAACCAACAACAACAACCTATCGCTCTCTCGCACCCTCTGTCAACCATGCCATGCTCCATCTCCATCTCCCTCCCGCTCACGCCGACTCTCACATTTTTCTATTTCAAATTTTAATCGTAAAAAATGGTCAGCGCGCGAGGACACAACAGCAACAAAAGCAACAACAAGCGGCCGACACTGGGCCTTACAACAAATGATAAAGTGAATAAAATGTTGAGAAGAAAAAAAATAGTGAAAATAAAAACAGAAGCACAACAACAACAACAAAAATGAAGCGCATGCGCACACGCCACTCACTCCGGATTACACGGGACGAGCGACCGGCGATCGGGGCGGGGTCTCGGGGTGTCGGGGAGGCGGCAGGAGAATTCGAGAAAACCCACACAGGGTGCCGCAAACTGGGGGCGAGCCGGGAAAATTCGCCAGGGAAGTCGCCAGGGGAGTCGTCCAAGGACCGAAGTCGAGCGAAGTCGCGAGAATTGGACTTGAGTCGAAACCGGCCGAGGGGGCCGCCCAGTTTGAGAGCCCCTGGCTCGGGCGTCGGCTGACAAACTGTCGGCGAACAGATTTCCGTCACTCAGATGTGGAGAGAAACGCAGGCAACAACAACAACAACAAGAACAAGAGCGATTGATCGGTGCGAGGCGCGACGCGGACGCCAACAACGTCAGCCAAGTGCGAGGAGATGCGTGAAGGCAACAACAAAGTGATGAGCAACAACAACAAAATGAGTGGCGACAAAAGCAAGATGAAGAAAAACAACAATAAAACGAGTGGCAACAACAATGAAGTGAATAAAAACAACAACAACACGCAACAAGTGACAACAATATGAGGAAAAGGAAAAACAATCACAAATAAGACCACGACAACAACAACGTACAAGTGTCAGACATTCAAATGATGTCCAAGCGACAGACGAACAGACGACAGACACGCACGCGGACAGACGGACAGACAGACAGGCGACACGCACACAGAAACGCACACAGACAGGCGGACAGACGAAAAAACTCGAACTCAGTCAGGCAAAGAGAAAAACGAGCAGAGGCAGACAGAGCGTCGGCCGAGAGGCAGACAGGGACAACCAGAGACAGAGAGAGGTAGACAGAGTGAAACGGAGAGACAGAGAGAGCGGGAGACAGCGTGCATGCGCCGTCACCTGCGGAGACATCTTTGCAATCGCGCCGTCGCCCGTCTTCGACTCGAAGTCGCTTTTTTAATTGGATTAAACGATCCATCAAAATTGTTGAGCATTATGCGAGAGCCACAAAAAATTCAAAATAAAAAAAACACGCACCGAGAAACGGAAAGGGGGGGGAGAATTGTGAGTAAAGGAAATTGAAAAAATTGAAAATTTCGAAAAATTAAATTGCAATTGAAAAGGACTGAAGATGATAAAAGTAGTTCAAATCCATGAATACGGGTCACTTTTCAATGCTTTCGAGACATTGGGAAATTTTTCACAATTGCATACGAATATTTCGGTTTAATTTACAATGTTTTTTTTTTTTGTGTAAAAAAAATATCGAGGTTGCCCTCTTTAAGTGGCGGGTTGTTGTTGTGATGCAACGGTGACTAATAAAATTTTTGATATCACAATTAAATGAATTCGTGAATATTGGGCAGAAAAATATCAAAAAATATCACTAAAAAAATAAGAGCCCTAATTAAATGCAATTAACACTTTGCAAGATTTTCCAATTCTTAATTTCTTCCCTTAATTTCACCAAATCGTCTCACTTGCATAAGCGATTCATTATCGTTAACTCCATGAATTAATTTTACAAATCGTCGATCGCTTCGTTATGAAATCGAACGGCGGACGATTAAAGTCGAAGCTGTGATAACTTATTTTCGCCGACATTTAAAACGCTCGAACATAAATTAGGAACTCGTAAAATTTAGGAAACAACAACGAAACAACATCGACGGAGCCTCGGACGCTTATCTTAATGGGATTTACGAATGATTTATTGCGATTTCCACTTTTGAATTTTGACTTTGAATTTCCATATGAATATCGCGATATGAAAACGCTTTAATTGTTGTTGTTTCTTTCGCTTCCAGGAGGGCTTCACGGATCCGCCGTCGACGTCGTCCATCAGCCGGCTGCTGCGCGGCAGCGACCGGACCAGCGACGACGGCCGCAAGGACTACAGCATCCACGGGATCCTCGGCGGTAAGTGATCGATGGGGAATTTTAGGAATCTCAAGTCTTTTCCCTCTCCCTGAGCCGATCGACACATTTTCCCCATGGTCTCGTTCTTGAAATCTCCGCCCAACTCCCCGGAGAAGCTTTCAAGTCTCTTTGAACTCGCGACACGTGAATCCCGTGGCAGCAGAAGCCAACCCGCAGCCGACCCGACGACCGGGGCCCCCGGACATCAAAAACTAATCAGTTTAAAATGTTAACAGATTTTCCAAACACACAACAAATTAGTTGCCACTACGCGTCCTCTTCTGACCCTCTTTTATCCGGGCGAGAAAAGCCGCTAAACTTGTAACACTTGTTCCACGATCACAACACTTTCTTCCCTCTCGCTCTCTCTCGGTTCTCTCACTTGTGGTGGCTCGTCTCGACCCGTCCCGTCCCGTCCGCCGGGGTTTTCTCAATTCCACTGCATCACGTTGTTATTGTTCCCTTAATAGTTGGGAGAAAATTACTTGATCATTTATCTGATGATTTGAGAATCATCATCAAATCATTTGCCGACCGAATCAACCGACGATCGATCGATCGCAGCGAACGGCCCGATCGGCTCTTGGTCTGCCGATCGGTCCGAGTTCGAGTCCGAGTCCGAGTCGGTGTCGGCCAGTCGGCGGCCGTCTTTGATCGTCTTAGTCGATCGCCGTCGTCTCGATCTCACATCAAAGACACTGAATTGTAACTAACGATCTAACCGAAACGTCTGTCTGTCCATCCGTCTGTCCGTTCACACATCTGGCCGGCCGGTCGTGTGGCCCTCCTGCCCTCCTCCAGTCGTCCCGCGATCGCCCGATAGTGTTATCGATCGCACTATTTGACGCTTCAATCCGAGACGAGGCGTCGGTGACGGCGACGATGACACCTGAGAAACTCGTACGCTTTTAAAATACTATTTTCCCCTCTTCCTCTGCGTCGCCTCCTCCATCGCCGGCACCTCCCTCTGCCCCGCCTCCTAAGGCTAATAAGCCTTCGTCCGATGTTGGCCCGATGTGGGACCAGGGGCCGAGTCCGAGTCCGAGTTTCTTCTAAGCTGCTGGGAATGCGTTGCTGTCTTTTTGTTGTTGTGCTAGTGGTCGTTGGTGCTGTTGTTGGCAAAGGCTAATAATTTAAAATGCAAAGTCATCTGAACGAAACACAACCACAACAAGAACAAGAACAAGAAGAGGAACAGCAAACAGAACAAGAACATGAAAAACAGCAACAACGAGTCGGCAGCATTCATTAAAGTTGGCGAGAATTTGAACGACTAACACGAAAATCATGAGTTTTTGGGAAAAGAGGAGGACACGAGATTGATCGCAGGAAAATCGCTAAAAAATTGGGAGTCGAAATCGATGCTCACCGTCCGACTCCTGAGGGCCGAAAAACGAGAATCACGGAACGATCATCAAGAGGACGAAGGACGGCCTGTCATTCGGCAGATCAAGGACGCCGTCGGCCTGGGCGGCGTCTCAGAGGACCACGAAACGGAACCTGTTCAGCAGCGTCGACATCGACATCAGGAGGAATTCGCAAGACGGCATTAGACAGAGACAGGCGTGGGTTTCATTCACCATTCACCATTTGCCAAGGGGGCCCCGCAACCTGCGTGTTGTCGGCTGCCACGTCCTTGGCCAAGGACAATTCATTGACATTTGCAGGCTTGCGCAAACCCGCCCTCGCCCTCTCCTCCCTCATCACACCTCAGTCAATCGGCCATTCATTCATTCATGAATCGGTCGGTCGGCCTCTGTGTTTTGGTGACATCCTTCGTCTGCTCTGTGTCTCGGTTCTATTGCACAAGGACAACACAACACGGGCCATTGTCGACCTCATTGTCCCGGTTGTCCTTGTTCTGCGCCTCGTCTTTCTCCTTGTTCGATGCTTGATTTTCTCTCCCTGTTTTCTTCTTGTCCTACGCCTTGTTCTACGCCTTGTCCTGCATCTCGTCCTCCTCCTTGTCCTACGCCCCGTCCTTGTTGACGACAATGTCCCTGTTGTGACCGTCGTCCGCCGATCTCCGCCTTTGATTCTTCTTTTTTTTGCAACAACGCCGATACACTTGCACCACGATCCCGTCCCTCGATCGTGCGTTGTTTGCAATCGTCCGGCGTTTGTTTACCGCAAAGACGTCCTCGGCAGATCGCCTCAAAGAGGATCAAAGGCGAGGGATCCTCACGGATTCTTAAGCGGATTTTGAGGATTTTTGACACGTTTCACGCATCTCATCTCGCATTCCACACCGCGGTCGGGGGCAGGGAAAGAGGTTGCCGAAAGATCGTCAAATCGGGACGAGGAGGAGGCGGAGGCGGAGAAGGGGCGACTGTTTGAAAACCAGGCATCCTCCCTCTCGCCATCGATCGTTTCGACAAGCGAGAGTGGACGCAACGGCCGTCGTCGACCGTCTTCGATCTCCCGCCAACTGTACACCAATTACGATCAGCTCCCGCACCTCCGACTACATGTCAAGTCTTTACCAGATCACCATCGTCGCCCCGTCGGATCCGCCGTTGGAGCGGACGATCGGTTGGTGGATCGAGCGATCGCCGGCCATTAACAAAAGCTTACAAGACAATAATACAATTTTAATTGTTGCTCGGCGACCGACCGAACGACCGACGGACCGACCGATTGGGCACCGATCGATTGCGGCATTTTTGCTTTCAACATTTTTTGGTGAAAATCTACAAAAACAACAATGAACTAAATATCACAATAAAAAAAAAATAATGAAAAATAACTAATAATAACAATAAGAATTGGAGACGAGACAGGGAGAGAAAATGGGGCTTCTCTCGCTCTGGCAATGATCGATCTCTTGGCCAGCGCTTGGATCGCCTCAGTCGTTAAACATTTGTACGCATTTCTGATTGTTGTTGTTGTTGTTGGTGTAATTTCTATCGGACTTTTGTCGTGTCATCTGACGAACTCCCGCCCCTCGCCGTCGCCCCCGCCCGGGGGTCACCGGCGTTGCCAGACAACAAGTAGCCTCACAATCGCCTCGGCCGTCGTCGTCGCCGTCGCCTTCGTCTTCTTTATCGTCGTCGGCGGCGGATTGGCTTTTCTGGTGGTTGTGTTGTAAGTTGGTGTTGTTTTTGTAGTTTTTGGACATCACCCTAGTGTACTACAACAACAACAATAACAGCAACACCATCACCAATAGCGACAACAACAGCAAATGCGTTCAAGATCAAAGCGAGCCGCGAGACGAAAAATAATACAAATCAAACGAAATTATATGAGGAAATAAAAGAAATCGGGGAAAAAGAGCAGAATAAAAGATCATCATCGAGGGGAGCACTGTATGGGTATTATTCTTCTTCTTCTTATTCTTGTTGTTGTTGTTGTTGTAGGTATTTTTGTTGTTGCTGGGGCGCTGCTGCTGCTGATGACGCTTATTATGCGGCCTGAATGATCGCGTTCGGCCGATCGGCAGTAAGGAGAAAAAAATGAAATAAAATAAAATAAAATAAAATGATACAAATACAATTCCGACTGCAAATCGGCGGCGAAGGGAGTGAGGGGGGAGGGGGGGAGAGGGAGAGAGGGAGACACAAAAACTGAAATAAAATGAAAATAAAAATTGGCGAAAAATCACAGAAAGCTGTCTCTCGTATAATGGTTGCTGCCATGATGAAACCTCGCCAGCTCTTGCGAATAAAACCCGCAAAAAAATCATAGAAAAAACTGAAAAAATTAAAAAAATAGAATTTAAAAAATAAAAATAAGAAAATTCAAACAGTTTCTTATATGAAAAGGGCACAAAAATTGAGGTGAAATAAAGCGAACAATGCGAGTCAAGTGGAATTGTGACCAAAATAGAACTAGACGACTTTTTTTAGACCAGACACCATTGTCCGGAGACTCCATTGCCGGCAGCGGTCGATTTAATTATGAGAAACTTTTATGAAATCCCATTAAAACGGTTCCATTCTCCAGGAGACTTTCAATAAAAGTCTTTTATTAAATGCCTTTTATCCAGCATGGCCTTTCTATTGAACGTTTAAAAATACTTAGAGCTGACTGAAATAATTGTCAGATCAATGGAAAATAACATAATATAATAAAATAATATTTTATATGGTTTTCTTGGGTCATTCTTGAAAACGTTTAAAAATACTTGAAATACTTATCAATTTTGAAATAATTGAGATTTTTCGGGACATCTTTTTTTATGAACTTAATTCTTTTTGAGATCTAAAATTCTGATTTTCTCTGAGTTCAAAAGTTGGAGTCTCCGAACTTCGTCCATGCCAGACGATCTTGTTCTGCTCCAGTGGATGGATGGATCGATCGTTTCCTTATGGCAGGTCAAGACTTCATTCCACGTCTGCCCATTTCTGCCTCTCCCTCTCCCTCCGGCTTCTCGTCTGGTCGATCGCGCCTCCAGCTTGACAGTTGGACGTGAAGGGGAGAGAAATCCCTTACCGAGAATTCGGGAGCCACCGGATCGAGCCAAGCGGAGCCGAACCTCGCTCAACTCGACTCGCGACACATGCCACGAAATTCTCAAATTCTTCAAGTTTTTTTACTATTTTTTTTTTATATTTTTTTTATTGTTGTTTCAAAACACATGTAACCGAAATTCAAACGAAAACACGAACAACAACAACAACAGCAGCAGCAGCAGCGATCGCCTAGAAGCAGAAACAAAAGCATGAAAACAACAAAGTCGACTGCACCAGTTTCAATTGAATGGTAATTGAAAAACACCGAAAAAGATTACGTTGATTGATGACAATTTCGGTTGCCCCCACGATTTATTTAACAGCAACATTACAACAACAACGGCAATAGCAGATTGATCGATTTCTTGCTCTCCCTTTCCCTACCACAAAAGTACATGCTAAGCTGCCCGACTCCGACTCCGGCTCCCCGACCGTCCGTCCATCGGCCGCTGGGCCCGTCAATAACCATTGGGGAAAGGTCGAATCCAGTCGGTGAGTCAGGACGTGTGTGTGTGCGTGTGCGTGCGCCGCCTCCTGTTTGACAGCTACACAAGCAGAACAAGAGCCGGTCGGCGGTTTTCTGGAAGAATTTCAGAAGCCGTTCAGAGAACAAGAGCCGAGCCTGGGCCAGAACTGAGACAAGTCCCAGACCTAGACCGAGACCCAGCAAGAGCGGCGCCGAAAATCCGAAAATCCTTAAATCGACAACGAGCAATGTTGTAAATCATCGTCTAATCATGAACTCGTCGCCCGACTCGCCTTGATCAAGTGTCAAGTGTTTGGCCAAACGCTGACATTCCCCAGACACGACGACGACGACGAGTCTTGTCTCGTTCCGAATTTATTCCCGGAAATTCGTTTTGCAACAGGAGACGCCGCCAGCTCTCAAACGCACGGCGTTTAATCGCTTTCAACGGCTTTTCCTCGCCCTCGAAAATGTCTACTGTTTCAGACGAATTATTAATCATCACCATCGTTTCATCGCCCCTCGTCTGTAGCCTTCATCGTCTCAGGTTTCAATTTTCTGGGCAACGAAAAAAGACATTCTCTCGTTTAATGGCCAGCATATTAACTTGGCTAATTAGACAGTTATTAAGAGGAGGAGCCTCAAACTGTGCCGACGACTCCCGATCCAACCGTCCATCGGTCCATCCATCCATCCGTCGTCCAACGGACACCAACAATATAAATATGATCGATGCTTTGGACGTCGTTCATTTATCAAAAACCGGGCCAACAACAACGGCACACACACGCTCACACGATTGCGATCGCACCAAAACACACTGAATTTCCTCACCAAGCTCGGACTGCGACCATTTAAGGCCGCAACAGCTCGACGAAGAGGGGAGGGAGGGGAAGAAGGCGGTGAAGATGGAGCCGGAGCCAGAGTCAAGGGAGAGGCAGAAGATAATAAAACATCGGTGGTCGGTGGGTCGACTTCGGGGCAATGGGCAACGGCTACTGTTGACGGCTGCGCCTCCGGGATCGGGGTTTTTAATGGCAAACTAATAACTAATTTATTTATTGTTTAATTTTAAACGATTAATTGATTTTTTCCCTCCCTTGTGTTTCGTGTTTTTCTCTCTTTCTATACACATATTTTTTTGATATTTTGGCTCGGGTCTTTTTGGATGCCTTCGCACGGTTTTCGGACTCCTCGGGCTGTGGCTCCTTTGGGTGTGTTCGACGGTGTCAATATTTTAATTAAGTTTTATTGTGTCGGTCGATCGATCGCGCGATCAATGGCGATGGCTCCTCGCATGGCTCCGAGGCGTGCTTCCGTTTGACAGGCGACGATTTGTCAAGATCGGCGGGTCGGCGGATCGGCGGATCGGTTTTCAACGACCCAAAGCCCCGGCCTGGCCGACAGGTGACAACATTTACGGGCTGGGTCGTGTCGCCTCTGGTCTGGCGATCGCTAAAGACTCGAAGACCCTCGCTAAATAGTCTTAACTAACAAGTAGGATTATTAAAATAATACTCGATGAAATGTCGGTGGCTCGCTCGTGAAACTGGTTGCTCTCGTCAAGTGTATCGAAATACTAATTAATATCTAAATTAATGTGGTGTTAATAAGTGGGCAGAGTTTGGTCTGCCACAAGTTGCAGATGGAGAGTGGAATTTTCGATCACGTCGTGTCGACGGAAGCCAATCATCAGTGTCCGTTTATAGTTGGTCTTGTTTTGGCTTTCGTAGGAAATCCTTGAACCCACCCCGCCGCACTAAACTGACGGCCCATTAATTAGATCGAGGCGACCTTCGCGATGGCAACATCTGTCGAACAAATTATTAAACTGGAACAGCGAACGGATCTTCCTCCAGCGCCCGAAGACCTGCGATCACTTCAAAGCCTCGCGACCGCCTTTGAGCCGCTTCCGCCGCCACAACCGACGCCGCCGCAGGCTCGCACGCCTCCTTCAGCACAAAGGACGAGGTGTCTAAATGCTGATAAATACCCGAGTAATTTGTAAGATTTCGTCCTGCGCCTGCGCCCACGACAAGGACGAGGACACACGGCGGCGAGGAGTCTGCTCAAAGGACGAGAGGCACCGAAGTCAAAAATCACTTGAGCCAATTAATAATTGTAACAAAGAAGACAAGACCTCGAGGCGACGGGAGGACAGTACAACAACAGCAATAACAACAACACGGCCACACCAAGGCAAGGCACGCTCGATCCCGTGGGAATCGATCGGATCGGCCTGAATCGGATCGGGTGCTGTTTACAAAACAACCTCGGCTCGGCCCAGACAAAATGGCACGACTTCGCAGGCGAGGATCCGAGCAAGTGAACGCTCGTCTCTGTCCGTCTCTCGCTCTCTTGCCTTCTGATGGTGCCGAAAATTTGCGATGTCGCAAGTTCACCTCCTAGATGCCCGAAAACGAGCCCACTCGAACAACGAACCCGACCTCCTCGATCTCTCATTTGCGGTGAATTCAAACAGGTTCGGTTTTTTACTCTCGCCGAAACAAAAGCCCAGCCCAGCAGAGCCCCGAAAGAGAGGGAGAATGGCTTCTAAAGACCCGCTGACGCCTCCTGCGCTCGACTTCTGAGGGAAGGACCGGACTCGGGAGGGTCCGGGGTTCGGGGTCTGGATCCATTGTGCGATCCCATTGACGACGGCCGCATTCACACCTCCCGAGCACGAGGTGCAAGCGGGACAGGGCACCGAGGAGTAGCCGAGCTCATTAATTTCCCGCACCCTCCGCAGGTACCGCGGCTGTCGCGCCAATGCGCCGGTCCCAAGACAAATGACCCCTTAAAAGCCCGTGATTGCGCAAATTTTCACTCCCTACCCCCGACGCCCGACGGCCGACCCTCGACGCCGGCCCCTCGGGTCCTCCGCCCAGACCGGCCGGGGCTCTCCTTGATTAGCGTATCCCTTGCGTATCGCCTGCCGTCCTTTGTCCGCGCCCGTTGGTGTGCGGTCCCGAGACGCATGTGTCATGTGTGGTAGGTTGGCCGCCGGCATGGTCGGCTTCCAGGCTGACTGGCTGGAGTTGACGACGACGACGACGACGAGTGGCTTCTTGGTTGGCTGGTTCCCTGCGATGCCCGAAATTCCACTCCCCCCACTCCACTCCACTTCACTGCCGGATCGCCTCGTGTGGTGTCGCCCTCTCCTGGTGGTGCTGGTGCCTGACATGAAAATCGTTCATGCCCGAAAAAAGTGTCAACGCAAACAAAGGAGCCGCTCGCCGTTCAAACGAGCCGATCGTGGTCGGCATCTTTAATTCACACCAGGGTGTCCTGGTCGGCGGGTTTCATCTTTTGTGCTCGGCTGCTGTTGATGATGAGTTACAAAATATTTTATTAATGTATTATCACACTTTGTGTCCCACTGTGCTCGGTTCGCTCACTGCTTCACTGATGATCTCTCTCTGATCACACGGTCGTTGGGCTCTTCTTCATCTTCGTCTACTTCATCGTCAGGGTTTGCGTTTGTTCGAGGCTTTTGCCGGAGTTCAGTCGAGTCGAGTCGGGTCGGGTCGGGTTGAATTGGGTTGGGGGCGGGGGCAGGAGTAGGAGTAGCCGAGAGGGACCGACTTGACTCGGTCTGGGGCTCGACTCGGACTTGTTGTGATCAAGCGTGTGTGCGTGCGCCCGGGTTTGTTTGTATTGTTATTCAAAATGCCCGGAATTAATTTTCTGATTAAGAGTCGACAACGGTTTGGGTTATGAAAATGCGGATCGCAGTGAAAAGACCCAGTGATCGGGGCCGGGGAAACTCTTCGGCGGCTGGCAACGCGGAGGTGGTGAAAACATTAATAATAATTATGCTAATGCCCGGTGTTCAAATACGACCGACAGGTTGAAATGTTAACTGAAAATTAGTCGAACGCTCGATCCGAATGGGTGGCAACCGAGTGATTAAAATCCTTAAATCCTAAATTTCTTCTCGACCTCTCGATGATTGATATATAAATTAAGTCGGCAACCTTTCGATTTTTGGGAACATATGACAGGAACATGTGGATCGCCTCAGGATTGTGGTGATTGGAAGGGGGAAAGCGAAGAACCCCAAATTCGGATTCGTTTCCTCTCACATCCTGGCCACGTCCGAGTCCATGACGTCTGAGTCGAATCCCACAGCATTAGCGCGATGGTCGTGAAATCCTTCCAGAGCCGAGACCTCCACTTTCACATGCCTGGCCTTCCTCTCGCACCGTGGAGAACCTCGCATTCGAGACGCCTCGTAAAAATCTATGAATTCTATTATTGAAATCACATGATTTACAGAGAGCCGGGGTAGGGCCGGGGCCAACCCGAAACCGTAACCAGAACAGAATCCAAGGGGCCCAAAACGGGAACGAAGACTCCATTAACGATGACGACGCAGACGTCGAGTAGGACTGAACCGAATGACCACCAGAAAGGAACGATTGTGAAGCGCTAAAAGGCGTGCGACATCCGAGATATAGTGCAATAATAACTTCATTATGAGAAAATCCATGCAGCGCGGTTCTCGCCGGGCCCCCCAAATGGCGATCGCCCTCGACGCCGACGCCGACACCGACGCCGATGGGCAGAAACGACAAGTCATAGACGATGATTCGTGGGAGGACTAGAGGAGTGCGGGGAAGGGAAGGGAGTCGACACACTTTGGGGGCACCCACAACGCATGAGCGCAAGTTAATTCAGACGCTAAGGACCGCGTCAAATCACTCAAAAGCACGCCGCCGACACCTACACAGACGGGGAGGAGTCGATTCTGCTGTCCCATTTTTGGGCGGTCTGGTGAATATTTAAATGTGATTAGGAAGATCAAGAGATCAACCGATGGCGGTGGCGGAGGCGAGAGCGGGCCTTTGGAGAGGTCCTCAAGTGGTGGCAGCTCAAGTGGTTTGGCCGAACTCGCGTCACAAATCGAGGGCCACTCGGACAGGAGTCGGCAATTGACAGCCGACAGTTCACACAAGATCGCATTACAAGTGGCGCGCTGTGGGAATGGGAAGGGATGGAGTAGGGGCCGGGGTGGTGGGAGGCCGAGGAGCGAGGAGCGAGAGACAGTCGGTCACCGCACGCAACTTAATTGGGTGTCGCCTTGCCGTCTCTCCCTCGCCGCCGGCCCTCGTTTGCCTCGCATGCAAAGTGGTTCCCTTCAAAGGCGCCGCCGTCGCCCTCCAATCGCGCGTGAAGCGTGTGTCGCTGGGTGTCCCGAGGGACGGGCCTCGAGGAGCATCTGAGGCGAGAGGCCGTCGAGCGCCGTGTGCGAGTTGGGGGCGTGGCCAGCAGTTTTGTCATGCCGCAGCGCCGAGCCAAATTATTTAGAGCGCTCATTACAAAATACTGTCAAGAGCCACACACAAGGAGGGACATCAACGGGGCAGCAACGGCTGAGGGGCGGATGAGAGGAAAGTGGAAAAAACCGCCGCCGCCGGAGGATTTTTCAACACTCTAACAAGATCATTTTTCAAAATTTCCCTCAAATGTCATGGAAGAAGACGCCGCAGCAGCCACAAACGCGGCCGTCCGTCCGTGGGCGATGAGAACGAGGAACCCAGGAGGGGAGGGTGTAGGACGGTAGCTGTCATGTTTGCGGCAGGTTGACGATTGTCATCCTCAGCCGGGGTGGCCTGCGGCACGTCGTCGAGCGGGGTCGGGCGAGGTCAGCACCGTCGTCCGTCCGTCGAGCATCGCCTTTGAACCCAACTCATCTCGAGAACGGAAGGAAATCACGTTTAATTTGTTGTCTTATCCTTGGTAATCCTTTCAAATGATGCCACCGGAATCTGCTGCGCGCAATGGACCGGAAGTGACGGTGCGGATGAGGGGACGGATCGGGTCGGTCACTCGCCACGGTGCGATTGTGTGACCAAGCGACGGGCCGATTGTCGTCGTCGTCGGCCGCAAATCTTTCCGGCTTCGAGGCGCGCTTCGGGACGCTTCATTGGCTGTCGGGGTCGAGGTCATCGGCGGGTCTGAGGGTCAGCGGCGAGGCCGAGGCCGAGGGTCATCGGTCTGTTGGTCTGCCGGCCCCCGAGCGTTTGTCGCAAAGTCAACTGAAAGGCTGCTGATTCGGAACTCCTTTGAGTCCTTTGTTTGTCGTCCTTCCCTTCGCCTCAAATCGCCCCGGAAGTCGAATCGTCGGCCGAGCCCTCGAGGACCTTCTCCCAGATCAATCTTTTAATCGTGTTTCAACTTGTCTCCCTCTCTCCCCAGGACGCGACTCCGACATCAGCGACACCGAGTCCGAGCCCGGCATCCCGCTGAAGCGGAAGCAGCGCCGGTCGCGCACCACCTTCACGGCCGAGCAACTGGAGGCCCTCGAGCGGGCCTTCAGTCGCACCCAGTACCCGGATGTCTACACGCGCGAGGAGCTGGCGCAGACGACCAGCCTGACGGAGGCGCGCATCCAGGTCTGGTTCTCCAACCGGCGAGCCCGCCTCCGCAAGCACTCGGGCGGCTCCGGCTCCGGCCTGTCGCCCGGCATGAGCGGCGCCTCGGCCGTCGGGCCCGGCGGCGGCGTCGGGGGCGGGGGCGGCGGCGGGATGGCGGGCGCAACGGCCCCGCTCGGCTTCGGCAGCCTGGCCGTCGGCTCGATGGCCGGCTACAGCCCGGCGGCCGGCACCACGGCCAGCGCCAGCGGCCTGAACGAGCACCACGCGCACCACGCCCAGGCGGCGGCCGCGGCGGCTGCGGCCCACCATCCGCACCACCAGATGAGCGGCTACGACCTGGTGGCCGCCCAGTCGGCCCAGCACGGCTTCCCCGGCGGCTTCCAGCACGGCCACTTCGGCGGCCAGAACTACTACCATCAAGGTGAGGACCCCGTCTGTCCATTGGTGGATTTCATTTGTCTTGACTTCATTTGATTCGTGTCCTTTCAGACTACTCGAAGCTGAGCATCGACGACTTCTCGAAGGCCCTGGCCGTCGAGGGCGTCTCGAAGATCTCGCCCTCGCTGCACCTCACCGAGAACTACTCGAAGCTGGAGACGCCGAGCAACTGGTCGCAGGCCGCCTACCACCTCAACCAGTCGGCGGCGGCCGCGGCCAACTACAACGCGGCCGCGGCGACGGCGGCGGCGGCCCACCACCACGTCCACGCGGCCGCCGCCCAGCACTCGCTGAACGACTACTCGAGCGCGGCCGCCGTTCACGGCAACCAGCTGAACTCGGCCGCGGCGGCTGCGGCGGCCTACAACCATCCGCTGCCGGCCCAGGGCCAGGCCAAGTACTGGTCGTGAGCCGGTCGCCGGTCGCCGGACAGTGGAGTGGCTTCAGTTGCAATTTTAATGGCACCCTTCACGACAATCGAGGCGAATGCACAAGCACACAGACACCAATTTATTATGTGGAATTTTCATTTTCAGTCTCCTGAGTTTATTGCGATTTCCCAATTGAGTGTTCGATGAATTTGCATTTGAATCTGAATTTGAATTTGAATTTTATCGCTCTTCAACTCCATTCGTATTCGACTTAGCAATTATTATAGGTTCCCCTAGTTTTACGGCTCGCACGATGCAACCATCCTAGTGTTAGTTAAATTATTTTATTAAGAACCCCGTAATTAAGTCTAGAGTTAATTATTCAAGTTTTATGCGAGTGCGAAACTTTCCGATCTTCACTGAATACTTTAGTTTAGCTAGTTGGAATATTTAAGTACTTCCATGCAAAATAAACAATAAATTTATAAAACGAAAACAAAAACACAAAAACCCATTTCATTTTTACTATCGGGTAAAAAAGGTGCTGGAACTCGATCTCTAATTTGTTGGCGGCGTTTAATTGAAAAATAATTTCGATCCGCTTCGGTTGTGGGTGGTTTTGGAAAAAAAAATTCAATTTCCTTACTGTGTTTTCAGTAATTAATTTTTCCCAGCAAGATCCAAATAAAAGACGTGTTGTAGATCTTTGAAGAAAACCATTCAGAATTTTATTAATATTACATTATTTAATCGGATACAGATTTATTGACTGTTTCTATATTCCTTTGCTTCAGTTTTAGGATCGGTCTTGAATATTGAAATATTGATTTTTTTCAAATAATACATCCAGGAAGTAAATTTCATAAAATGAAAATTAGAAGTGTAATCTATAAAATGTTTTTTTCTCCTTTTGCAATAGTTATTGACAACATCAGACTTACAATTACGTAATACTTTTTATAAACCTTTTGATCAGATTTGTGTATATTTCCTGTGTTTTTGTTTTATTTATTTGTTTTCTGTTGAGTTTTTGTTACATATTCCCAATATATATAAGAGTAAACTAATGCTAGCAAATTTGAAATACACTTGAAATCTTTGCACATAAATTACAATTAATAATGATTTCAATATATAAAGATTTCGTAACTTTTGGGGATTTTTCCGTTTTATTTAAATATTTATTGTCTTTAATCACTAGAGTAATTATTTGGAACTCTAGACTTTATTGTCGTGCTTTCATTTGTGTTTTGGTTTTTGCGCTCTTCTCATCCCAACCTTCCTTCCTATAACGATTAATTATTGTCCTCGACGCAGTTTTTTCGCCTCAGAAGTTTTTCTACATTACATAATTGTCAGTAATAAAGTGTATATTTTTCATATCCAAAAGGAAGCAAAAACAATTAATATATATTTTGTTCAAATTTCTCCGGGGTTCGCCATAATTCTAAAAACCGACTTAATTGAAGGTTTATCTAAAGTACATTTAAATTAATAGTAATATTTTTTTGTCATATGGAATATTTTTGTATTTCTTACATTTGCAAGTCTTGTATATTTAGTAAATGTGTATATATATTTAATATTTTTTTGTTTGTTTTCTCTATATGTATATTATTGTCGTTTGTCAGTGGAATAAATCATTTTTAAGTTCTCAACATTATATACTTAAAATATTCTATGATGGTTTGGTATTCATTAGAATTCAGAGTAATAACTGTAGGGCATAATTGAGAAATATATTGGAAGAAGAAGTTGGATATAGGACAAGGAAAAAACTTCAAAATATATCTTGAAAAATACAGTAGTTTAAAAGAATTACGAAATATATGGTTATAAATCAATGGTCATAAATCCCATTCTATCGGCAATTCCTTCCATACTTCTTCACATATTTTCACACTTCTTCCAATATTTTATAATCGTTTTATTACAGTTGTCATCTTTGATATGGGATTTCCTTTGATATGCAGTTAATGAAGCTTTCTCATGATATGGCCCGTTGCAAGCTGATATTTTCGTGATTTATCGACGCGTTCTGATAGTGAATATTGTTAGTGATATGGGGGAAGTGATCGATTACGGGGCACCCAATAAACACACACACATATATGTGTATATATATATATATAAATCTCTGATATACGTAGTTTTCTAGTTATGAATTTATTGTCATTACTTATTCAAGGCGGAGCAACTGCAGTCTCAGCCCTGAGCCGTGGTCCGTCGCTAAAACGACTTATTGTCCTCGAAATGATGGAATTTCCTGCTGCTTTTTCTGTTTGCCACTGTCGTCGCAGTTGCTCCACTTTATTGTCGGTCGTCGTCGATATCGTCATTGTCCATCTACTGCTAGGTGTGGTTTATTGTCTCCGGTCTTGACTATTTGTGTGTGTACCACGACTACTGCTGCTGTCACTAAAACTACTACTGCTACTGGTACTAGTGCTATGTGCAAGGAGGCTGCATAGATACTTTAAATATAGCTTAATATTGATAACTCTCGATAGCGTTGGGTCGGCGAAAACTCCTCCGATGCAGGGCGGTGATGCGCGGCGGGGTCCCCCAGGATGTCGAGACCGCCGCCAGCGGGGGGCGGCGCTCGTAGGCGGGCAGGGCGTTGCTCATGATGCCCATGCTCTGCGCCTCGACGATGCTCGGCAGCCGACGGACGCCGCCCCAGACCACCGTCGGCCGGTTGGGCAGGAAGCAGCGCTTACAAGCGGCCGCGATGGGTTGTCGCAGTCGCTCGCGTTGGGGGTAGAACTCGCCCTTCAGGATCCACCGACATAAACGTAGACATAGACATAGACAGAACGAAACAATTTATTATTATTTTCCCCACATCCAGCAGTAATGTTTCTAAACATTTCGTGCTCTTCGCACAACTAAGGAGAGGTAAAAACATTCAAGAGAAAACATCTAGTTAAGCGCTTGCACCAAGGACATGAACGTGGACATGGACATCATCTAGTTACGGGAAATCCTCTGACATGCGGCTCAAGTCCATTCAAGGCGAAAACGGAGGTGGAAATAAAGTGTCTACGAGAGAAAGAGGCGAAAGAGGACTGGCCAACGACTACGCGGGCTCTCGAGGATGCGGCTACAGGGCACACAACTCAAGCACAATGCGACACTGGGGCAAATGGACTCGGTTTCTCCTACTTATTACTACTGCCAGTTAATTAAGCGTCTAACTTAAGTCTAACAGATCATGCCAATCGGATACAACAATCAGAAAATAAAAAATATCCAATTATGACTTAACTAAACCACACTTGATGAGGATGTTTTACGTCAGAAGGACAGAAATGCAGTGAAAAAACTAAGAAAAATGAAATTTTGAAAATTTATGTAAAGTAATTTCGTGAAGAGGTTGAAATTGTAAAAGATCTCCTCGAGCGGTTTGTGTCTGTGCTAGTTATTGATCAGGGAACGATCATTCGTAATGGTGTCTGCACTATAAATTAAAGCCCAAAAGTATGCCGCATTTTCTGAAACCCAGAGTCAGGAGAATGAAGATAATTGAATTCTCAATAAAAACTTCGGTAAATCTAATAAAGGAATTTACCAAAGAAAGGATGCGAGTTGTAATTTTTGAAACAAATGCTTGTCTTTTAAACTTTTTCATTCGCCCAGGCGTGGAGAGGAAAAAGTTTGGATTTATTTGCCCATGCTCTACATAGACAAAAGTTCTTGAGGTTGCGGAAATTATTTACTGGGAGAACTTTTCGCAAGACAATGGAAACCGCAAAAATATAAACAGAGAACGGAGGACAGACTACTTCCGGCAGTTGGCCTCAAATGTTAACAACCAAATGCACACATGTAGGCGGACGGACGTACGGACAAACGGAAACTGAACTGCGAGATTCACATATTGCTGCTGAGTACCGACTTCTCTATTGCGATGATTTCCCTGAATGTTCGTTGGTACTCATTGGAAGAGCAGCAACAACACCGACTTCCATCAATAGGAAGAAGAACAAGACGGCGACGAGTCAAATATCCGGTTGTTGTGAAATGAAATTAAACGACGAACGATCGAATTCAATGCACATAAATAAAGCGTAGGGAAATTTTCAATAACGGTTAAATTTGAAAAAGTCAATGATTTTAAAATATCTATAAAGACAAACATCAATGGAGAAATCATAATAAATTTCGCAAATGAAAAACATGTAATCGAATCATAAATTTCAGCACTAATTGAAAGTTACTATGATTGAGCGCGTGCCATAAGTTGTTTTACTGCTCATGCAGATGACAACAAGAACAAAAGAGCAAAGGACCAAAAGGAAAAATAACAAAAAAGAAGAAACCCAAAATTAGTGACTTGTAAATTCAGTTCAATTCAATTCAATTTCGAAACAAACACAAATTTCGTTATTTGACAGCTAATTGACAGCGATGTGACGAAGAAGTGACGCTGCCTCATGCTCTTGTTGTTGCATATGTTTTTGTACGTCCATCAGTTGCTGGTACGATGCCAAACAGGGAGCCGACATCAATTGCATTCCACTTGCGACAAAAATAGAAATTCATTCGCATGCATCTCATTCCTGCGACAGTGGAAAATTTCCCATAAATTCCAATAAATTCTCTAGAAGTTCTAAAAAGCTCTGTGTACCATTCCACTAACAACAACAACCAGAATAACAAACGACTAAAACGAAAACGACGCCATCAACGCTATCGAAATCGGCATCCAGAAGAACACGAAAACAGTCAACACTAGACAAGGACTCGGACGACCAAGGATAACAAGTTGCTCCATGTACCACGGCCGAGTGCGCTGAGTTCACATGGAGTTTTTAAAACCACTTTATTCGGATTGGCAGTGGGACAACTGAATTGCCAAAACCCATCGAATCGGCCCGGAAATAAATCCGTAACCGCATCATAACTTGTTCTCTCTCTCTCTCTCTGCGATTGCCATAAACAGGTGGATGCAGCGGACGGCGAACACACGGAACTCAGGGACACGACACGTGGGCCAAGGACGGGGTTGGAGAACGGGAGAAGGTCGGTGTGGGGGAAGCGAAAGGAACGGGATGCAATAGAAGAGAATAAGTAGAGGCAGACAGCGGGGGAGGGCTTTAATCATCACATTAAACAACGCCATTTACTCATACAAATTGCCTCGCATCGCGTCCCGAGCGACTGAATCCTCCTCGCAGGCCGCCGCCGCCGGACCCGAAGGTGCCGCGGAAGGCGCTGTACGAGGGCAGGAAGCCGGAGCGTGCGATCGAGCCGATGTGGCGCTTCTGCGGATGCGGCACCCTCTCGCCCCAGGCCGGCTCGCCGAGGTCGTCGCCGTCGCCGTCGTCGTCGTCATCGCCATCAGCGCCATCGTCATCGTAGGGCGCGGTCTCGTGCAGGGACCTGGGGGCGTTCAGAATGCCGAACAGCTCGGGGTCCTTCGAGGTGTCTTCACGAGGGCGAATACACAGAGACACGATAGACAGAGATTAGAAAGGGATCCGCGCCACAAGGGGTCGCCCACAGACCCCCCAGCAAAATGTATTCAAATTCGGATAACATTGTTTTTGTACAGTGAATTCACTGGCCGTTCTTTCAGGCCCACTGTATATCGTGCGAGAATTTTCTCTACCGCGATTCTTGAACTCGCCCACCCGACTTACCCAGGAAGCGCTTCTGCTGCTCGCGCAGGACCTCCCAGTCGCCGAGGTCGCCGTAGCTCGGGTACAGCCACTGGCCGGGCGCCATCTCGACGTAGTCCAGGTCGCCGGGCAGCAGCAGGGCGGCCTCCTCGGCGGCCCGCTTCTGCTGCAGCTGCCCGCCGTGCACCGGCGACCCCTTCAGCGCGCCCAGGTTGCGCTTCTCGGCGGCGGCCGCGGTCGACGACGAGGCGGTGGCGTCGCTCATGCGGTTCGAGTTGTAGCGCGCGACCGCGGCGACGTTGCGCTTGGGGCTGAGGAGCCCCAGGCGGGCCAGGGTGGCCACGTTGCGTTTGCCGTTCTGCGGCAGCTGGAAGTCGCGGGCCAGGGTCCCGATGTTGCGCTTGCCGTACGACATCAGCGCGCCCGACCGGGCCAGCGAGCCGAGGTAGCGCTTCTCGTATCGTGGGTCGGCGAAGGAGTCGACGTCGTCGCCGGGCTCGCTGGTGGCCGGCAGCTGGCCGTTCTTAGCCAGGATGCCGAGGCCGCGCTTCGGCGGCGCCGTGCGCAGGTAGCCGTGGGAGGCGAGCGAGGCCAGCGAGCGCTTGTCCTCCTCGGGATAGTCGTAGTCGCCGCTGAGCGACTGCTCCTCGCCGACGGCCAGCTGGCGCTCACGCAGGATGTTCTTCAGCTGGTTGCGCAAAGCGGTGGCCTGTGGGGCGAGAGGAGAAGATCGAGGTCAGTTTCTTTTCCACACCGGTGTCCGAAGGAGTCCCCACAACCCGTCCACTGTCCCACGTCGGTCCGACCCGTTTCTTCTCCCATCTGTCGCCCCTCTGTTTGCCAAGGCATCAGCCACTAATTGGCACGGAAATCCCCCGAGCTCCGTCGCCTGTCTCCTGTCCGTAGTCCTGTCCGGGTCGCGACTCGGAGCCCCCTTGGTCCACTCACGTGCAGCTGGTACTGGGCGTTCGGATTCACCAGCTGATTGATTATCGATTCCAACTCGCAGGGCGAGATGTTGGCCACGTCCTCGGTGGCCCGGACCAGGCCCGGCAGCTGCATCTGCAAGTAGTGGAAAGAGGAGGAGAAGGATGTCGAATGAAATAGGAGAATCAAAGAGAGGGCTTCGTAAAAGGGGGTGGGAAGTGCGAAAATAGGGTGAGGGAGAAAAGCCTGCTCAGTGGATCGTAAAACAATCATAACCATTCGGTCGCCCATCGAAGGATATCGGGCGAACGACAAGTGTCCGTGGCCGTGGCCGTGTCCTGGACACAAAGGACTCGGGCACGTCCCACTCGGACTTTGTTTTAATGGACGGGTTCATTTGCATGAAGCCCTAAATCCCCGACTCAAATGCAAATTTTCAATCAGACAAGTGGGCATCACGAGGAATAGAGACGTAGACAGTGAAGCAGGGCGGGAGAGGCAGAGGGAAGGACGGAGGAGTTTCAGAGCAGATGGGTAGCAGTGGTGAATGTCCTTTGATTTTCGCACACATCTCGCCCACTTGCCGCAGGTCTCAGAGAACATTTTTATATTCTGTCAATTTTTTCTTTCTAAGCGGATTCCGTGGAATTAAAATAAAGCAATTTCGCCATGCTATTCTCAGTCTTTTAAGCGAAATTTCGTTATAAAACTAACAGAAGTTCTTCAGTTTTTTCGCTCCAGCCAGCCGCGAGACAAAGTGCCAGGAGCCCAGACGCCCAGATGTCCTGCCAGCCCGCCTGGTGGGCGAAACTTTGGGAAATTAATTTCCCGGAAAACTAGAAGTTCGTGCTGTGTAAGAGGCTCAAAGGATTTCATTTACCGGAGCAAACAAGCGGGAGGAGGAGGGGGATGAGGAAAAGGATTCTTAGCGGGGGAAACTACGGAATGCCACGCCCCACGCCCCTGGCGCCTCTCCAATGAAGGTGAAATAAAATAAACTGTTGACAGCCGCGTCTTGTGTGGAATTTCGCCAACAGTGTTGTTGCTGTTGCTGTTTGTGCCTGTTGCCGAACCGAGGACACCAACAACGGCCACCGGAATGACAATAAGAACACGAACAACAAGTGACAAGGAGAAGGAGAAGGAGCAGGTTTCGGCTCACAAGTAGAAACACAAATTCCTGCTGTTATCCTGCGAAATCCTTAGAGTACGTGAAGCAACAGCAGAGCCCGAGGAGGAGCAGAACGAGGACGAGGATGGGACGGACAGGCCACGAGGGGGGAGACAACCGGAAGCTCCGAAACGGCGTCCTCAGCCCAGGGGGATCCGTCGTAAAAGCGAGGAATTGCCGGCGAGGCAACGACAACAACGGGACCGACAACGGTATCGGTTCAGGTTGACAACTATTTTCACGGGCCTGGGCCCTGCTCAGGCACACATGTCGGTGTCTGTGTGTCTCGGTGTCATTGCGTGTGTGCCTGATACCCTTTGAACGGGCTGCTTTGATGCGCTCGTTCGTCACGCTCCCCACCACACGCCCCATCATCCCCGCCATCCGACCTGGTTGCTTCTGTCCTGCCTTTCGCTCCCGCACCTCAGGCAAAACCTTTCCAAATATCCAGGGACCGCCATGCCTTTTGTCATTCCGAGATTCGGTTCCTTCGACCTTTGCCCTTTGTTTCAACCCTTGCACTGGGCCGGAATCGTCGCCTGCCTCCTGCTTCCGTGAGTAAATTATGTTTTTCTTCGGGGATTTTTCCCCCGTTGCCTTCTAGACGTCCTGATCCGTTTATCCTGCAATCCCCTTAACCAGTGCCCTTTGCCAATTGCCGTCGATTTGATCTGCAGTTCAGTCTTCTGTAAAAAGCCTCTCAATATTATATTGTAATCCTCTAATATCCGCAATTCATCAGATTTTCGGAAAATCTTTCGAAAAATTCCATCCTTTGACCTTTCGAGCAAAATTTGTTACTTCTTCAACTCAATTGAATTTTTCTCAATTTCAAAATTATTTTTTTTTTCAATTTTTCTTTCCTTCTTCTCCAATTTCCCAACCTTTTGTTGCTGCTTTGGTTGCGATTTTGCAAGTTTCGAACTCTCAAATTCATCCGACCGCGGTTTGGAGCGATTTTTACACTTCAGAGCCTGCGAAATTCTTTCCAACTGCAATCAATAAACTTTTCTCTCTCTCTCTCTCTCTCTAGTTGCTTCTTCTCTCCCTTCTCCCAATGCCAGGAATGTTTGCATTTCCGCATCTCCTCCCCGGCATCTCAGCAATTCCGACCTTCTTGACGGATTCTGACGGATTCCCCGGTGGCTGCCGGGGCCGACGAGCGAACAAGTTGCAGCCTTCAAGGACCTTTCGCCTTGACACGACGGCGACGGCTGCTGCGGGGCAACAACACGAATTTCCGGCTCAATCAGGCAGCCCAGGATCCCCGCCCAAAGGATGCAACGACGACCTGCGAAGGTAGTGGGAAAAAGGATTCCTTTGGCATTTCAGCGCACATCCTAATGATGGCGAATGATGAATTGCAAGTACCGACCATTGTCGTTGTTGTTGCTAGTGCTTTTTTGTTGTTGTTGCCACAGTTATTGATGGGCTCGAGGGTTTTATGACGACACCAAGAGCAATGAATATCAAATGCGGAGATGAAAAACACCCAAACAACTAGGCAACAACAACTAAAGCCTGGTGGCACCAACCACACCACCACCGACACAACAACACAAACACCAACAAAAACAAAAGCAGCAACAACCGCAACACAAGAATCACAACAACAACGACAGGGACATCGACAAATTTCAACATCGATAAACGAAACCATGGAGGAAAAACCTCAAGAATGAAAAAAAATCCAACATAAACATGAAACGACAAAAGCGTCTCTGATGGAAAAGGATAACAAACGAGAGACAACAAGCGGCAAGGGGCGAGCAGAGGACGGCGGGGTGCGGGAGGTAGCGAGAGAGAAATAGCGAGCGTCGACTGGTGACGGGGGCAAAAATATTGGCAAAATATGCGCAGTCATGAGTCGATTATTTATTGCAGTGATTTTGAAAATCGCGCCATTTTCCCTCTCCTTTCCACACACTCTTTTCTTTCGGTCTTCCTCTTACAAGATCGATTGTAACGAAATCTGAAGCAAACTAAAAATAAGTTCGATGCCAAAATTTCAGGAATTTCAATTTGCGCTCCATCGGTTTAAAGTGCATGACATTTAGGTAAAACCGAGCAATTATTCTAAATGTATTTACTGGCGAAATATTCATCCCCCTTTCTATTTCTATCCTTTTCACATGCACATCTCACATTTCTCTTGCTCTTTCTTATCAATCTCTGCATTTTTCGAACTGCAAATAAAGGCCAAAATCAGAGGCAATCAAAGCAATTAAAGCAATTAAAGCAATTACTCGGCGTTATTTGAGGGGTTTCCTGATAAATAAGTAATTTGATTTTCCCTCTTTATTGTTTCATTGGAATCCACATTTCATCGGAATCCACATATATTGGAATTGCAAGTGCCATAAATGCTTAATTTTCATGGGTCGAATTTAACAAGGTCTTTGTTTAGAGAACAAGAAATTAATTTCACATTTTTCAGTCCTCTTTTTCTGCTGCTGCCCTCTAATTCGATCCCAAGGTCTTAATTAATGAAGTGACAACCGCTCTCAATTTGGGACAAAATCCCGGGATTAACGATTTAGTGTCGCTCAAATCGAGTCACAGCTGGAATTTTTCTTCTCGACCATTTTTCGCTCACTTCGCGAGCTCGGTCGCCTTATTGTGTTCTACCTTTTATATTTTCTTCTAACAATTTTTCACATTCTCCTTTCCTCTCTTTTGTATTATATTATTTATCTTCCATCGTCCTTCGGCGTTGGTGGAATTTTCTCAGTGTGAAGAGAACTCTCGAGAACCCTTGAATACCTGTCCATGACGTTAAATCAATTGCAATCGCGGCGTAGAAATTAATTGGGATTTATTCCAGCACTACTTGACTTCACAATTTCCTCCATTTTCTCTCATTTTCCTCTCTGGCTCTCTGAAAATCATTCCTCAGCACGGACTTTATTTCCAATTCCTGTGAATTCTCTGCGATTCATTTAAAACTGAGAACGAATCCTTTTGCTGAAGAGTTCAATCAGAATTCAAATTGAAGGCAGAACAGCTTCAATTAAACATTAAAAAATCTTCGTGCATCATTTCAATTTGTTTCTCGCATTTCACATTTTTAATGAATAACGAAATCTTTTCCTCAAACGACGCCAGGCAGAAGGGGAAAAATCAAGGAACAGGAAATGTCAATTAGGAGTCCGACAAGGACGAAGGAAGATCCCTTGAGTACATTTTTGGACTTCCGTCGGCAAATCCTCTTAAAATATTTAAGCCAATACATGGAAGTTAATTATTTTCAATTTAAATGCCAAATATTTATTTGACCTATTGCCGAAGGAAGGAATTGAAAGCAAAAAAATAAATATTTATTTGGCATTTCAATTTATGAAAGACGTAAATGTAATCCAAACCTTGTCTTGGTTTTCTTCTGGGGCTCCTAAACAGGAAAAATTTGAACAATCATTTGGTTGGCTCTTGTGTTCTGAAGGTACAAATTCTGCTTAGGTCATTTATTGAAATGCCTTGAAATTTTTGTCTCTAGTGATTTTCTCCCAGACAGCTTTTTCCTTTATAGATTTCCTCCACCATTCCGTTCCTACCTTTTTCACTACCTTTCCTTCCCCTTTCCTTCGCTTTCCAATCAAACCTCCTGCCCTTTCCTTTCTGTTTCCCAGGAACTCGTCCGCTAATTGTTTACAATTAGGCGGAAGTCGTCGCTAAAAGCCCGTCGGCAGTGGACGCCGGATGTCCGTCGATGGCATCACGCAGAACAAGAACAACAAAAACAGACCGACAACAGCAACAAAAGCAACGCACACACACACACGTGACCTTTAGCGAATGAAGCGGGGAACGTGGAGGAGCAACGGACAAAATCGAACAATAAAACGTTGATTTTAAGGTCAACCAGTTCCATGTCATTAATTTATGACGCACAAACACGCCTGTTTGTGTGTTGAAATCCGAAATGGAATTCATTAAAACTGAATGCAGCCGAAGTCGAAGTCGATGTCGATGTCCACGAGGAATAAATTGCAAAAAACAACAACAATAGGTTTTCACGCCCAATTTAAGCGGGAGTTTCGACTGAATTCTTCTTTACTGCCCACAGGACGTGGCCACCATGCACAGAATCCTTCCACCTCGTCCTCCGCTTCCTCCTCCTCGTCCTCCTGCCCCAGGGCCGCGGCAGCCGTTGATCTGTTAATTTCCTCGGCCTGCGGTCAGTGAGCCAAATGAAGGGATTTCGCCGGCTCCACGTGTCCGGGTTCACGTTCGATTCTCCTTTATTTACGTTGCGGCTTAATTAGGTAAATCGTCCGGCTTCCCACACGTCCGCCCCCTGTGCCTCCGCCTCCTCCTCTCCTCTCCTGCTTCGCCTCCACCTCCCCACGACTCCTCCACGCCCTCCACGAGCGGACTTCGCCAGGACGAATTGAGCAGGAGTTCGACAGGCGACGGCCAGCAGGCAACAGGCCGTCGCAATTAAACCAATGCGTATTCGTTCCCTTCGCTTTCCCCGTTTGCCTTTGTCGTTGCCTTGGTCCTTGCCTCTGTCCTCGTCTTTCCGCCTTCGTCCTTTGGCCTCCGAAATCAATGGCCCGCAATTGTTTTAATTTTTATTGCCGTTCGAATTCGTTCGTTTTTACGATCGCACGAATTCCATTCCAATAAGCCATGAAATTTTATGCGATAAGTCCTTGTGATTTATACGCGTGCTCTCAGCCAATTCCAATTGCGTTTAAATACGTTTTCAAATTTTACTTTATTAATTCAATTTGCTGTCTTTAATGAAGGCTTTTTTTTCTGAGTGGGTTTCAGGAAGGAATGTGTTTCGGTAAAGTTTAACATTTAATTCGATGGGGATTTCGAGAGACTTTCGAGTAGTTTTTCAGCTGCGAATTGTTTTAATTAAATTCTGGCAATAATTTATATTTACATAAAGGACGTCCTACACGTTCGGCGAAGGAAAATTATAAAATAAAAAACCGGTAAATTAATTATGCGTGAATTTATCGTTTCAGTAGCATTCACAACTCTATGCATAGATATTTTACGCAGCCTCGAGCCATACAATTCAGAAATATTCTCCATTCCTTGTGGCGAAATGGGGTTTTAAATATTTACCGAGACTCGTGCTCTATTAGAAAAACAACAGCAACAACAACAACGAGCTCATACCCACAACAGCAGCTCAACCCACGAGAAGAGGACCCAATTTTTCTCCTCACGGCGCCCGAAGGCTCTTCACCGACACACACACACACACACATACACACACACACACTCTGCCTAGACGTCCTCGTTCGGTACGATTTGAGAGCAACGAAGACATCAGCGATTGTTGCTCCTGATGGCCCATCAGTTGTTGCTGCTGCTGCTGGGGATGCCCAACAAATGGTTGTTGTTGTTGTTGTTATCGCTGTTGCTTCATCTCGCTGGGCTGCTGTTGCTGGTGTTTCATTTTTGAGTTATGGGCATCGTCGACATTTCAATTTGTTTGCTCAGTGGCGCGACAGAAGACAGGAGCAGGGTGAGGAGAACAAAGGGAAGGAGGAGGAGTGGGAGTAGGACAAGGTGGGCGTGGGAAGCCGTGGGAGGCGGACGTGGGAAGCCGTGGGAGGCGGACGTGGGACGAGGCCGCGGATCCCGGCCCTGTGCTGGCGACCACGAGTGTGCGATGGCGATGAAAATTAAATGCTGCAATAGCGATTTTTCTAATACGAAGCGAACGTGGCTCGAGGCGACGAAACGGCCTTAAGTGGGAAGGAGGCAGTGGAGAAGAGAGTGAAGGAGAAACCCAAAGCAAAGGAAAAGAGCAGAGGAAGAAGTGAAAACCCAGAACGATATCCGGAAGAACTCGATTCGATGAAAGAGCAACATTTTTTCGACTGTATACAGTTGAGGAAGAATGAGGGAAAACATGAAGAGAATTTCAATGGCAGACGTGGAGGACAAACCAGAACAAGGAAGCGATAGAGAGGAATGGAAAAAACGAGCACGAAGTTGATTTCAAAAAGTGGCCAAACTGGGCCAAACTGGGCCAGCGGTCGCAGGGAGTCGAAGGCGGTCGAGGAGGACAGAAAAATGCGATGGATTCGGGCAACCAGCGAAGGAATTTTATTCTGGCTACAGTTGGCCACATATTGAAAATTCCCGAGCGAGAGTGTTGAACGAACGAGCATGTCCTGGTACACGCCCACAATCTCACACCGAGGTGCGTGGGTGTGCGTGTGGGTGTGAAGGTATTTGTGTGCTCTCGTCTGTCGCCCGTGACGAATCCTGGGCAAACGCAACACCGCATTCGAACCCAAAAATACCAGCCAAGAGTCTGGCGTGCTTTCCGCTCCTCCTTCTCTTCCTCTCCCTTTCCCTCTATCTTTCCTCTTCCTCCCCCGTTCAGCCCTTTCCAAGAAAATCCACCTTCTTTCCTCGACCCGTTTATTGTCGTCTCGTTGTTCGCGCGGCTCCTCGGGCGCCTATTTATTTACCTTGTTCATTTTCACTCATGACCGATGCTCGAGATCCTTGTGATGTCCTCCTGCTGAAATTGGGTTTCGGCGGCGAGGTTGTTGTTGTTATTCTTGAGGTCTTTGTTGTTGTTGTTGTTTCTTGACGTATGACTTTGGACGGAGAAAAAACGACAACAGGATTTTATGAGTTTTCGTTCTGGTCCGCGCTCGAAGGTAGGGGAGGAGCGAGAAACAGGCCGTTGTTGTTTTTGCTGTTTTTTGTTATTGTGCTCTGTGCCTGTGGGCGTAATTGAGTTGTTGTCGTTGTTGTCTTTGTTCTTGTTCTTGTTGTCCTTGCTGTGGTTTTGCCTTGGCTCTCACTCTTCCCCCTCAGCCTCAGCTCAGCCGCTTGCTGTTGCTGGCCTGGTCGAGCAGCGGCCGACAATTGATTGCCGCTTGGCCCTGCCGAAAATGCCACAAATTCTCCTTTTTATTTTCCTCGCTCTCTCTCTCTCACTCTCCCTCATTCTCTCCCACTTTCGCCTTCGCTGTTGCTTCTTTTCCCAGCAGCGCCTCGATTAATAACTCATTTAATGTTCTTGCTTTTCCCACGTTACTTTTTCTCTCCCTCGCCTCGTTCCGTCTCCTGATCTCGTCCAATTCAGCCAGATTTCGGCGCCCACGCAGTCCCTCCTTCTTAACCTCGGCCAGACAAGGCCAAAACAACACTTAATTAAGCGCAGGGATGCCAGATGGTCGTCCCCAAGCCTTCCAATTGCCCTCCTTCCGCTCACCCGATGGAACCCACTTCATCCTAGACCAAACGAATGCCTCGCATCAATCATGGGAATCAGCGAGTATTGCGTTATTTTTGGCCAAAATTCCCGTGATATCTGGATCAGAAACGTCGGCTCATCCCTCGGCGGCATCGTAATTTTCTGCTAATGACGTTTTACTCTTGATTGTCCTAATCTAATCGACCTCTCAGCCCGTTTCTCTTCAGACGAAATCGAATTCTCGGCGACGATTGCGTCATTTGTCGGGTTTCTCGACTCGACTTTTGCGAAACGATCGGTTGAGTTGTTGATTTATTTGTTTTTTCGAATCGATTTCGAAGTAATTTCGGTCTCGAATTCGAGTTCTCAATTCACAGGAATCCTCTGGGTGCGAAAGATTCGGCCGATTCGATTAGTTAAATGTCGCTCATACGCCCCGAACTTCGTCCCTGTTGGGCGGAGCTGACTCGAGTTTGTGTCCATTTGAGCCGATCGTCCGCCGAAACTGCTCCCGATGTTCTCCTGCCTCCGTCCCTCCCCTCCGCCGATTCCTCTTGAGCCCACTGCTCACGCCTCTAATGCAATCGTAATAATCTGGCTTTGACGCTCGCATTAAAGTCGCGCCTTGCTCAAAATCAATTAGCCCAGACTGACAGAATGGGCACGGAGGGAGGGGGAGAGGGGAGAGAATGGCGGCGGAAAGAGATAGGGCGACGGCATTCACTTAGAAACGCGCCCCATGTGCAAGGCCTGACATCCCCATATCACGGGCATTTCGCGCGAATCACGTCGCTTCCACTCGCTGCACATTCACTCGGATTCCGCTCGCTCGCACCGGTTGCTCCGCCTTCCCTCTCACGCCCCCACCCTCCTCGGCCGCCTCCGCCATCAGTGCGCGGCACCGACTGAGGCCGTGTAATTAAACAAGCTACGAATTTCCCTCCAGCATTCATTCGCCGATGTCGGCTGTTGCTCCTGATGCGCTCCGTGGCTCTGGTCTTGTGATTAAAATGCGAAAACCATGACTCGACTCGTGTTTGTCCGGGCTTCCCTTGGGCACATGTGGAAGAAAAATCCCTTCGAGCTCAGCCCAAGCAACTGTCATGCAAATATGTCGACAATGAATTACAGCAGCCCACCGACGATGGAGGGCTGCCGGTTGCAGTGGCAGAAGCAGCAACAATATCGTCATCAATAACATCATCATCAATATTCATGTCAGTTCGCCGATGACCTTTCGCAGGAAGTCAAGGTGAATTTCAGCCTTCCTCGAGCCTCCTTGTGGGTGTTGTGGGAACAAGGATTTTCGCAACCAGTCAATCCTTATGATCGACAATTGAAGTTGAATGGAAAATAAAGTTGTGGCGAAAAGTTGCGAAATTTAATTTTAATTTTGTGGCCAGATTTATTGCTGCGAAAATTTGCGAGGCAAAGTTCGGAGCAAGGAATTTAATTTCAAAGCGTTTCATGGGCTGACAAACGTGAATTAATATTGAAAAAATGAATCCTGAAGTTTTCGCCGTGCGAAAGAATTTTCTTCGAACTTCGCCGACTTGATGGGTTTCTTATAAGTTTCATCCAGCGCCCACTTAATTCTATATCCGAAACAATTTGCAAACGCCAACAATTTCCATTTAAGGCGTCCCCCCGGCATTCGAGATTAAAATGAAACCCCGAAGAGTGGAAGAAAAATTGGCTTTCGCAACAATTTCTCAAGTACGCAGCTGAAGCTGACCCTGAGTTCTCGCTTCCTTCCATGAATGGACGGTGTTGCGCCCTCGTCCTTCTCTCCGCTGCCCTCGTGTCCGCTCAGTCGAGTGCTACAGGCGCGGCGAGGGCTCAAAAGGAATCAACAGGAGCTGGAGCTGGTGCTGGCGCACCAATTGTGCGAATTGTCAATTGTTCGGCGTTTAGCTGGAGCCATTGTTGTCGCCTTTGTCGCTGCCATTGTTGTTGCTGTTGTGGGTGTTTTTGTTGCCGTTGACCCGGTCGAATTCCCTGCATCCGTGCGCTCATCCCATCCCGATGAGCCGTCAACGACACCTTCTCGCCTACTGTGCCTTGTGCCATGACGTCTTCTAGCCGGAAGCGGAAGGGCCGACCTCCGCCGTCCCTCGCTTCCGTCGTTGTTGTCGCCGTTACCGTTGACTGCGGAATGTTTGTTGCTTCGCCATCCATTCGATTGCAGTTTCTGTTGCGTTTTCCGCTGGAAGGGCACGGGCTTTTGGTGATGTTGTTGTTGCTTTGCTAATCAGCCACTCGGTTCCACTCGCTTTCACCCACCACTCTCCCCGTCTCTCCTTCGCCCCACATCGTTCTCCCTCGCCCACTAAGCGTGAGCGCCATTTATCACTTCCGGTTGAACGTGTTTTGCCTGCTTTAAATAATCAGCCTTTCTGCCCTTCACTACAGCAGTCGTCACTCGTTCGCCCACCTCTGGACCACGCCCTGCCCCATCCTGCACCCCAGCCTACTGCCTTCTGCATGCTGCTGCTCCTACTGCATCATCCCACATCCCAGTTCTCTCTGTTCGCTCTTCCTGCCTGCACTTAATGAAGTTGCTCGTAATGCTCAGAACACGAGATTATCCTCGAGCACTAGGAGGACGAGGGATCTGTTCTTTTGCGGATTATTTCAAATGCGAAAAACACTTCAGCATAACTATAAGGGCGAGAGAATATGGCGGCTCTCCAGCTAAGTGGAACTAATTACCTCTTTAGAAAATGATTTACCATTTCTTGAGGCTGAAAGTTTCGGCTGCAACTGGGAGTTTAAGCCTTGGGCCTTGGCTGGAGACGGGAGAGGCTTTTCGAGAGTGCTTTTTACAACATCAGTTGAAGTGCAACTGTTCCCTAATATCGGTTCAAAGTAATGTGTTCTATATTTGACTAAATAATAGAATGAAATCCACAAAAACGAATCCACAACTACTAAATTCTTAATTTTCAAAACTAACATGTTATTAAATTGAATATTCCAAATGTATTATATGAAATTCACAACTCCCAATAAGCAGGATTTTCTTCAAAATGTCAACCCTCCCTCAAAAGTTTTCAATGAATTTCAGGAACTAATTCTATTAAATTGAATATTCCAATAATCAGGTATATAAAATGAATTATTAACAATCAATTAAACCAAATTCGAAACTCCACAAACAGGACTCTCAGGGAAAGTCGACCTGAAACTACTTTAGCCGGAGGCATCGTCGGAAACTTTCTCCGAAGCTTGTCGTGGGACAAAGCCAGACAGGCAGACAGATGGAGCTGGGCGACGGGACGGGATGATGTCAATTTGAAATCCGATTTCAGGCGCATCCGTTGCCACGGCACGTCTGACTGACACTCATCCAAATGGAGTTGCGGGAGCAACAGAAACCAGTGCGGCAGGAAGCAGGTGAACGGGACAAGGACAAGGAGGAGGAGAGGAGGGGAGGGGAGGAAAAAAAGCAAATCACTTACCGCATTCAGGAGCAGGCACAGGATCGCGCCGAGGCGGACCAGAGCCAGGCAGCCCTTGTGGGCCGCCCCGACCGAGTTGAGCGTGGCGAACATGGCGAGCGAACGAGTCCGAATCCTTTGGCACTCCGAGCAGATCCCTTCGGCAGATTTAACACTCAATTGACACGCCGTTCAAGCGAGACGAGACGAGACCAAATCGAAGGACCTGTTGTGAATCAGCCTGTTCCAATCACCTCAGTTTCACTCGACTTCAACTTGAAAGCGAAAACAAATCGCGTTTTCTCCGTGTGTTGCCGGGGTTCGCGTGTTCGACACGAGGACTCGCTTCGAACTGGTTGCCGTGGCCAGGACACGTTCGTTTTTATACGAGTCGCCCGTTCGCCGTCGCACCCTCACTCCCTCACTCTCTCTCTCTGTCTCTCTCTCTCTCCCTGCTGCTGGCTCTCTTGCCGGGCGAGTCACTCGGGAGCGCTGGGGCTCGAGTGACGCCTCGCAACCGGAGCCAGACGGCGCCAAACTGTTGCTCGACCGAATGCCGAGTGTCCTGTTCGCCTTCGCTCTCTCTCTCTCGCCTTCTCTCGACTCGGCTGGGACGCGTCCTGTTGCTCGCGCTCCGGCAATGACGTCATGACGGCTTCGGATATCCATTTACAGCGGGAGGAAATGAGCCAGGCACAGTGGGACCGAAAGTGGCGGAGCTCGAATTTCATTTCATATTTCTTCAGTTCAATCATGGACCAATTCATCCGCCTCTTTGCCCCACTGTCATCGCGCACCCGACTCCACGACCCCTCCCTGGCAACTCAAGAGCCCTTCCACATGAATCACTCGACTCTCTTGAGTCCGGCGACGCGACCGGACTCCAGAGAGCGCCAGCGCCAGCGCCGCCTCGGGCCTCGCGCCTGGGACCCTCGGCGCCGACCGCGACACGCTGGTGAAACCCAAGCCTCGCTCCAGTTGGCAGCGCGGCGGCTCCGCAGGACGTTGGCCGTCCGGCGCTTGGCCGCAAGTCGGTGGTCGGTGGACGCTCCGGAGCTGGTCCAGGCCATCTGCAAGCAACGCGGCCTGCAGCGACCACCAGCACAACCCGAGCACGAGCACGAGCAGCAACAACAATAGAGGCAGCAACGACTGCGATGGCGATGACGATGGCGACACATGGAGCGGAGGATCCGGTGGCGAGGACTCTCGAGAGGCGTCGCAGGGACGGCGGCGCGCACCACAATTTATGGAATATGGAATCTGAAAATGATTTCTATTCAGATTCCCGAGCACTTGGGAGCGATTCGAGTGCGGCGAAAGTTGATCCACGGCCTCCAGGCGCCGGCCCCGTCCAGCCGTCCGTCCGTCCGTCCGTCGGTCGGTGGCCGGAATGAGATTCAATTATATTTAATTTTCTTTACGTTCTCTTTCGCTGCAGGATCTCGTAACTTCTGCCTACATGTGGGTGTGAGTGTGAGTGTATTTGTATGTGTGTTTAATGTTGTAAGCGATGTGCGTTTTTGTTGCAAGTGCTTGAAGGAAGAAATTTAGAACGCAGATGAATTTCGAATTTATTTTTATTGTGGAAACTTGTTTTTTGCTCCCTCACATTTTGAGTTGAATTTAAGGATTTTTGGAAAAAATATTTCTCAAGTAGTCAATGATGGTCAACAGTCATTATAGAAAAAAATGTCAGAAAATATTCTTTGTAATATTGGAAAATTTTCATTGTTATTTAAGTAAAGAAAAATATTTTTTGAATGATAATTGTATTATAGAAAAAAATATTTGTTGTTTTTTTTTTATTTTTCATTTATTATTATCCTCACAGTTCAACATTACAATTCACGTCCTTACAACTAAACTTTTCCAATGCAATTGAAAGTTCGAAATAATGTAAATCAATTCAATAAATGCTTCTCCCGCCACTATTCTGGAATGCATTAAGCTTGGTCAAAACAAGTATAAAAACTCCACATGAATTCGTTAAGGAAAGCTCAGAAACTCAGGAAGCGTTCTCGATACACATACAAAATCTATCTACATACGAAATTTACAAACTCTGCCTCCAACCCGATCGCCCTCCTCGTCCCTGGACTGATTCCAGCTAAACCCCTAAACATATTTCATATCTTCTATTTATCAAATATATACTGTATATATATTGGTATAGCGCTCGGAAATCGGCGTAGACGGTAATAAGTTCCATATATATATATATAGATCTATATATATTTACGTGTAAAGTTAATAACTTTCAAAATTTTGATTTCGTTATTAGCTTTTGTCGACAGTTGAAAAAATGTTGTCTCTCTTTTTATTTCAATTTCTATCAACCTTTTCTTCAACCTTCTCTACTCACATTTCTTTATTAAATTTCTTTATTCACCCTTCCTTATTCAAATTTATTTCGGGAAACAGTTCTGGGATTTTGTTTTATTTAAAAAGACATTCCAAAAGTTAATTCATTAAATATCGTGTATTATTTTCATATTATTGTTGTTTTGTTCTGGATGTTGTTGGCATATTTTTATATATATATATGTATATTTCATAGATTTATAAAGTTTGCTTGTAAATATCCTGCCCAACGTCCTGCCCTCCAGCTGTATATATATATATATATATATTCGTTCTCCTCCTATACTCTGACTAGGGTTTCGAAAAGCTGTATATGAAAAGTCTCGATAGAAGTGTGCGTAAAAAGCTTTCGTTTGCGGTCAAAATATCACTTGTTGCAAAACAAATACACATCTGGCATACATGCAAACTATATGAATGTGCAATGTTATTTGTTAAAATCAAAAGCGCTTAAAAAAACTTGTACGTGGTCAAAAAAGCTCGTCGAGTGCATGCGAAAAGTCTTCATAGGCATCAAGCTTTGTATTTAGGCAGAAATCTTTCACTTTCACAATTAATCATTTTTTCCAATTAAGTCTTCTCGTAGGATTTCCATTGCTTTCTGTTAGGCTTTCAGTATTGATTTAATAGAGTATTTATGGATTAGTTTTATTCTACAAATTATCTAAGTTTTGGAAGCGGAGATCGAGAGTCATCAGTGGATTTTAGAGAGGGAAACTGAGTCAAGCGATGGACAGATTTTAATGATGATTTGATTGTCATTCGGATGCCAATTCGTTTTGCAGTAACTTTTCATTCAAAACGTAAATAGCAACAACGAAAAAATGTTGAAAAACGCGAGAGTTTCATCCGGAAGAAATCACTTAATTAGGTGCAAATAAAATGCGTTTCAGACGGAGGGGAAAATCCGACCGGATTAAATGCCTGCCGGTGAAATGCAAATCAAATGTAATTAAAACGATGTTTAAACTCAAAAATACTAAAAAACAAAAAATTCCGAACAAGCCGAGGGATCGAGCGGAGCGATTGAATGAGACAAAAAACGCATGCCCACAGATAAGCGATAAATTGTGAAGAATCAGCGAGTGGAACCTCATTAGAAATGCACAAAACACCGCACGAGTGCACTTTGGCGGGCGATACAATCGACAATCCGGCAACGCCGACAGCCGACAGCCAACAGCCGACGATAAAATGCAAATTTTTCCCTGTTTCTCGCTTTTCGCTCTCTGCAACAGACATTGTTTCAAGTCACTGAGGCGTTTAATTTTTCCGCCAGTGGGTGGAGGAGGCCCCGAGACGAGGGGAAGAAACAGACCTCAGAGATATCGGCTTGAAATCTCTTCGATTTACGGCGAATCCATAGTACAAAATCAATGTTCAATTTTTTTGAAATTTTGAAAAATTTTCGTTTCTGTCTCCTCCATCTGAGGTGATCTGGGATGATCGAGATGGGTCAAATGGCGAGCTGTGAGAACCTCATAGCAACAACAATTGCGGTTGGCGATCGTTTGTTGTTATTGTTCGACTCTCCCTTTATTCCCATTTGTCTCGACGAGTGTGTCTTTCATACTTTTATCAACACCATCGAACCGCAGCCACAATCGCGCCCACCGTCCGTCCCACTGTACACGCTTTGCATAACAATCGCAGACAGACCACGGACAGCCGGGCAGATCGGCGGACGGCCGGCCGGCCTGACGGATCCCCCAACCCGGGCTAAATAAATAACTCTGAGCCGTACGTGAACGGCGGCAGCCCTGTAATTAAGTAATAAACAATTTTATTGTTGTCGTTGTACTGCTGTACTGGTATGTTGTTGTTGTTGTTGGGGGCGAAAACGAGGGCTACCAGCAGACGGCTTTTATGGCCGTCTAATTCAGGTGTTTATTTCCCCGTCGCCATATTTTGTTCTCTTTTCGGATTTAATTGTGTGTAATTTCGTGTTTTGAATTTTTCGAATTCTTTTCAATGCTTGTTTATATATTTTTTTTAAAGCGACTTTTTGAAAATAAGCCATCATCTGCGAGGTGATTGTGTTTCGTCTGCCATTGGAAACGGTTCAAGGTTTCGGTCTCGGTAGGACGAACTTCGAAAGTCTGGACCTGACCTCAAGTGACAGCAATTAAACTTTTACAACGGGCTCAAACTCCATTGGAATTCCAATTTCTTTTTTCTTCACTTCCAGACTGAAAAACTGAAATCTTCAGCTAAAATTTCTCTCATTTTGATCTTCAATTAATTTTCGCCAATCTTTCTTCGATTCTCATGAAACTCGATCGCTTACTCATTCAAACCTTCTCGTGAAATCAATGAAAATCGCATATTTAATCTCTCAATTAACAAAAATTGCAAAATTAACAAAAATTGCAACATAAACAAAAATTGCAAAATTAATTAAAATCGCACAATTAAAAAGTGGGCAAAACTAAAAAATTGCAAATAAAAATCAAATGCTGGAAGTTATTTTTGTTTTTGAAAAATATAATTCTTATTTCGATTTCAATTTTAGTTATTTCGTATTGGTTTTTATAAACTAAAGCAAAATTTACATTTCTTATCGTTTTTGTGTTTTTGTTTTTGTTCATCATTTCGTTTTTGGAATGTGGCTTAAATATTTAACTTAAATCAATGTCATTATATTAGTAATAATCGTAATTGGTATTATGTTAGTTTAGCTTTAAACATTTTACAAACACTCACTAAGAACTAAAAATGTTTAAGAGAAAATCGCAAAACAAATGCTGCATAAATTTAGGAGAGTTTTCTTAGAAATAAAACATAAACATAATCTTAAACGATAATTAACTGTGAGAAATCGTTACGAAAAGGAATGAAATTGAAATTATATATTTTAGCATGGAAAATACTAAACTAAAGTAGAGAAAAAAAGTAGGGAAAAACCAAATGTTGAGAAAGAGAGAAAAGTTAAATGCAGGGATTTCAGGAAAATCAACAAAATTCAGGGATTTCAAAAATACATAAATTGTAACTCTTTCAAACGATTAATTTTTTGGAAATATTATTTATATTTCCTCATTTCTTTGCATGTTTCGAAAATTCAACACCATTCGCATGGTCTTGTAAAATCAGCTCATTTTGGCAAATAATTAAAAGTTGTGGAAAACTGAAACTGAAAATATTCTACACATTATTTGTTTCCTACTCTGCGCGCTTCTCCTCTCGCTCTTGCTCCTGTCGGCACCGCTCCGCCCGCCCGCTCGCTCGTCGGTACAACAGGTACAACAACAACTAATTGCTACACTAACGAAAATTCCTCTCACGCTCCCTCTCCCGCTCTCGGTACCCATGTGGTTCCCGATCCCTCCATCGGTTCCCTCTCGGCCTGTCTACGTTTCGCTCTCAAACAATGCATCGCTCTGTGCTCTTGATTCTGCCCTCCTGTTCCTCTGTCCGCCTCCCGCCTTGCCTCGCCTCGTCACTCCGCTCCGTCTTCGACCAGCTGCGTCTCCGCGTCGCCTCTCCGTCGACCCGGCTTCCTCTAGACTCGTGGCGCCATCGACATCGACATCGCCATCGCGATCGCCGACGCCAGCAGCGCGAGGACGGCGCCGTCTGGACGCGAGGCTCCGCCGCCTCCGGTCCCGGTCCCGACGCCGGCCATCGCCGGCTTCGTCTGGTGCTTCTCGGCGTAGTTCTCGGGCACCTCGTCGGGGATCTCGTTCTCGTTGGCGTTCGTGGGCGCGTCGTGCAGCGACTTCTCGAGCGAGTCGGGCCCCGAGTGGGTGACGCCGAAGTCCTTCATGTGGACCACCGGCGGCTCGTGCATCGGCGTCGGCTCGCCGGTGCTCGTGGTGGTCGCGTGCGTGGTCGTCGACGTCGTCGAGGTCGTGGTGGTCGTCGGCACGAACGTCCCGTTCTCGATCCAGTACACGGGGCTGAACTCGAGCTTCACGTCCTTCAGGTAGCTCTTGCGGACCTACGGAGCGAAAGGTTTGATTGGGAACAAAACACAAAGGTCGACGGACGAAGGTCGGACTCACCTCGGAGGAGATCGAGCGCGAGACGCTCTCCTCGCTGCCGTAGTAGAAGGCGAAGAGCTTGGCCTTGTAGGGCGCCTCCAACGTGACGTAGTTGCCCTTGAGGGTCACGTTCAGGGCGGTGCCCGGGTGGAGCTGCGTGTGGACGGACTTCGTCTCGAAGCGCTTCTCGGTCGACTTCAGGCCCCACTTGATCTCGGCCGGCGTCGCGACGTCCTTCTCGAAGATCTTGGTGGGCAGGCCGCGCGCCACGCCCTCGTGCGTGCCCCAGTACTGCATGTAGTCGAACTCGTACGACATCACCGTCTCCACCAGGCTGTGCTTGTCGCCCCGGTTCACCAGGATCCCGGAGGCTGGCGAATACAACATGACAATGAAAAGTGATAAATTTTCCCAAGGGCCCAGCTCGGCCTCGCTCTCGCTCGCTTACCCAGCTCGGTGACGTTGTCGCGGATGTCGAGTCGGATCTGGTCCAGCTTGATGTGGCGCAGCTCGTACCGGAAGGGCTCGGTCTCGACCAGGACCTCGCCCTCGTCGTAGTCCTTCTCGCGCTGGTCCTCGACCACCTTGATCTTGCCCAGCCCGACCGGGTCCAGGCGGCCCAGGTTGAAGTCGGCGCCTCGCTGCTCCTCGCCCTCCTTCTCCGGTGTCTGCTCCTGCTTCTGCTCCTGCTCGTGCTGCTGGTGGTGGTGATGGTGCGGTACGCGGTGGCGGGCGATGTAGGCGTCGTCGCCGATCCGAATCGCGCCCACGGGGACGCCGACGTTGAACTTGCGCCAGGGCTTCCAGGCGATCTTGCCCAGGTGGCCGCGGTTCACGAGCACGTCGAAGTTGCTGTGCTTGTCGTGCTTGTAGTGGGCGGCCACGCAGACGTGCGCCTGCAGGATCTTCTCGGTGTGGCCGCTGGTGGGGACGCCGTCGATCGTGACGCGGCAGACGTAGATCGGGTAGTGCTCGTCCTCGGTGATGTACTTGCCGCCCTCCACCGCGTACTGCAGCTGCTTGGGGTCCTTGTGGTCGTACGTCTCCCACACGAGCGTGCTCGAGGTCAGCAGCTGCCCGAGCAGCGTCGAGCCGTTCTTGTAGGTGAAGACCGGATGGACGGCGGCCTCCCCGCCGGGCAGTCGCTGCAGCACCACCGCCAGCAGCACCAGCAGCAGCGCCGCCGTCGTCGTCGTCCTCCTGGTCCTGGAGCCGATCAGTTCGTGGCCTGCTGGAAACCGCCGCTGGGTCCCGGCCGTGAGCGGGGGTCGTCGGCTGTCGTCGGGTCGGGTCATCGTCGGCTCGTCTGCTCTATGGCGATTGTCGGAGTCGGGGTTGGCCTGAAAGTGAGGGGGAAAAAATTGATTAAAATATGGGAGTTTCAAGAATTGCACCAAAAGCGTGTGAAAATTTGAAGTTGTGGAGTGGGAAAAAATGCAAAAATGCACTTGTTGCAGGATCCAAAGGGAAAAATGCACTTGCAGAGACCTGTCAGAGGACGCTTCAAAGGACGAGTAAGTCAGGAGCATGAAATCCCCTGACCAACCTGGCGCCATCAGTTCAGGCTCCAGGTACCGCGGCGCTTCGACTAATGGATTTTGCAATCGACCTGACGCCGTCGGGGGAGGTTCCCTGGAAGCGAAACCGCCTGGGACCTGGGCACGACAACAGCGAGGACCAACAACGATAACAGCCCAACAACACAACAACAACAGGCCCTGAACAACATGCAACCGGCGTCGGTGCGCGGTAAATAAACCCATTTTTCTGGCCCGAACGAAGCGCTATCGATTCATTTCCGCATTAGACGTAATTGAGTTTGCCCAGCGAGACATGCGGCGATCCGATAGACCGAGGAGGATGGACGAATGGAGGGACAGAGAAGGGAAACCAACCCAGAGAGGGCGACAGTTGGGAGAATCAAAGGACGGACATCGGCGAGGAGTCGGCGCCGAGTGGGAGGAACACAAGGACAGGAGGACTTCGAGCGAGACGTGAGTGAAGTGCGACAGGATGAAGGACGTCAGTGGCAGGGGACGGGAGAAAGGGATAGAAAAGGATTGGAAAGGAAAGGGGGGAAAGAAAGCGGCGACGAGAGTTGGGACGGGCCGAGCCCGGAAAGGCCAGCAGCGGCCGGAAGCGAGGACGATCAGTTGTCGAGGACAATGGACGGTAATGAACGGTTTGCATCGCACGATGTGACGACGTCTGTCGCTGGCATGGTGTCTGTGTGCACGTGCATGTGCCAGTGCTTGTGTGTGTCACTTCCGGTCGGAAAATTAAGTTATCCTCTTTGTCCTCGGCAAGCGACGCAAATGTTGCCGTTGCTGCCTCGCCTGCTGATGTTGCGAAGGCAGAAAGGAAGCCCGACAAGACTCGAACTAATGACCGGAGTGCAGGCAGCAACAACGGGAGGGCGGGCAACGACAGCAACAGAAACATCAGCAAATAGAGAGAGCCGGGACGCCGTCGCCTGTCCAACTGTCGCACTTGCTTCATTAACTCGAGGCTCGGAGGCGACCGGCGAGTTCCCGGCGAGAGCCAACGAAGTCCCGGCCCAGACCGGCTCGGGGACCTGTGACAACTGACAAGTGGGGTGTGGAGTGTGGGGTGCAGGACGTGGCACACGCCGGACAGAAGCTTCCACAACCGACGCGAGCAACACGACAAGCAAGTCCTTGAAATTCATTCCCCGGCGCAGACAATTCCTTGTCGATGCATCCAACCGCAAGGATCTCCCCATTGCAGTCGACCAAGAGGCCAACGAGAAAAGAGGAAAAACAACAAGGATCGGGCGAAGTTTCTCGAGAGGACAAACAATTTAATGAACTATTGTCGAACAGTTCCTCAGGACGATCACCTGGCTGGGGAGCGGGGCTCGTCCTGGCCACGAGGGAATTCGATTTGAAATTATTTCGCAATTGAATTCGAATAGTCTGAACTTTCCGCAATCCACTTGGCGGAGTCGGGAAGGAGTTGGCAAAACTTCGGTTATCCCCAGATGTCGATGGGCGGAGGCGACGAACTTCTGAAGTTGCTCCGAGATGTCTGCGTAAACATGAAGACGAGCTCTTAAGACGAGCCATAAACAGGGAGTTCATCGGCCGACCGGAGGCTGTGGTTTTGGGAACCAAAGCCGAAAACCAAAACTTTATTACAGCACTTTATTCAGTTTATTAATTTTCCCTCCCACCTCCAGCCACCGGGCACGATTCAAATCGCGCCCGCCCCCATCGAAATTCCTCACGAAATTCCTGAGCTTCCACCAAACGCGGAAGTGGGCGATTTTCAAATGTTGCTGCACCGACTAACGAAAGCTTCGAAAGCAACAACAGCAACATAAGAGCAACAGCAAAATCCAGCTCGGTTGAGCTCGAGCGCTCTCATAACTCAAGAATCGACCCTTGCCGGCGTCAGCTAAAAATAAAGTCCACGAAAAATTCCACTAAATTAAGAGCATCGGATGCTTAATTAAATAAAATTGACCAAAAAGAGCAGCAGCAGCAGCAGCAGCAGACCAGCTACAACAAGAACACCAGCAACATAGCAGGCAGTGCCAGCAGCGATGAGAACAACAACAATGACGACAACAACATGTTGTGACCCACAAGTGAATTATTTAAAATTTTATGACCGGGTTAATTTGAACCCAAAGACGACGGCAACGGCGACTGCGACGACGACGACGACAGATGAAGGCGAGGGGAATGAGAGAAAGAGGGAAGGGCAGGGAGAGAAGGAGAGAGGGAGGGTGAATGGGACAAAGAGAGAGAGAGAGGGAGCGAGGCGACGCCATGCAACGGCCGAAAATGGCAAATGTCGAGGTCCAGGGAAGATTTATTCGAAGGCGAGAATCTGCTGGCACCAGGGAGGGGTGGAAACGGCGACGATCTATTCTCAGTCACTATGGTGTTGTTCTTGTTGTTGTTGTCGTCGTTTCTGTTGTTGTTGTCGTTGTTGTTGTTGTTGTTGTTGTTGTTGTTGTTGTTGTTGTTGTTGTTGTTCCTTTGGAGGCATGGTATTGGAACGCGTTGCACGTTTGGCATTTTAATTGGCATCCATTGAACTCTGACCCTCATGCGTGGCTCGGGGCTGGCTGCAACAACAGAACTACATACAACAACAACAACAACAACTAATACTACATATACAACAACAACAGCAACGCCCTGCATTCACCACGATGCAGCGACGCCCATTGTGAGGGCAATCAACAGCAACAACAAGAGCAACAGCAACAGCAATAACACTGTACATAAATGCAGCAACAATGGCGACTACAGCAGGGAGAGAGGCAACAACAACAACACGGGGAGTGTCCCAGCGACAGCCAGGAAGGCAACCAGCAACACCGAGACGGAAATATAAAATCGTTTCATCACATCATCGCGATCGCGATCCCCACATCGTCCACATGATGTTCGTGTGGGCAACGATGATGAGGGCCATAGAAATATAATTTTTGACTTTGACACATGGGATTAAATGGTCAAGTGGTCGGTTCTCCTGCTCCTCGCACATGGTCGCGATCCCCAGTCGATTCCCAGCCACGACGTAGGAGCTGCCTCCCTCTCTTTCCTCTCGATTTCCTCAATTGACGTCGCGAATGTGATTTTTGATACATTTTTTTCGTCCCTCCTTCGGGTTCATTGAACCGACCCCTCGAGAAGCTTGAGTTATTGGGGTTTTTAGGGCCGGGATCGCGTCTGGCAGCTCCCTCGTTGTTTTTGTCATTATAGTTCTCGTCATTATGACGTTTCCCTTGGTTTCCACATTGTTTACACGGCCTTTTGACGGCACTTGTTTACATTGTTCCGAAACATGAGTTCATTTGTAAATATTTTGGAGTGTCTGAATTTTATTTTGCGGGAATTTTTCGGGCTTTCTTTTCTCACTGATATGCCATCAGAACTATTGGAATTTTGACATACAGATTTTTTTAGATTTTTATGTAAAATTTTTATTTTCAGACTCGGATTTTATTCTTTATAATCGGACATCCCCACATTTCCTTAATTTTTCATTTATTTCCATATTCTTTCATTTTTTCCTCCTCCATGAAAATGCATCATCTCCCTTTTCCGTCTCCCCACAAACCCATAATTCACGAACTTTCCGTGCGATGTCCTTGTTAGCTCGTTCACAGGATAATGACAAAAACTTCTGCCAGCGATTTGTAAAACAATTTTCATAATTATCCACAGTGTGGACGAACTCAAATAACTACGGGCGGAATGAATTAGAATTACTAAGGGCGAGAGAGAGACGGGAAAAAGGATGGCGGTCGAGAGAAAAAGTCATTAAAACTATCCTGGGAATCGAGATGAACAGGCACAGGGCGAAGGGCGACGGACGACGGAGGGAGAGGAAGGGATTTCACAAGAGGCGGTGAAGGAGGGGAGGAGGAGAGGCAGGAGAGTGGAAAAAGGAGACCCGCGAGAACAATAGACAGAAAGAGTGTGGAATAAGTTCCATCATAATTGACATAATTTCGTGTGAAAACGCGAAAGGCAAATAAACGAGATGGCCAGAGAGGACGAGGAGGGGACGAAGAGGGACCAATGGATGGATGCAATTTAAATCGGAGTGAAAAAATCTGGAGCTGGAGCTGGATCGGGAGCTCGCGCAGAGGATGGCGAAGGCACGTTAAGTGAATAAGTGGGAAGGGACTCGGGCGACGTCGGTTCTCCAAAGGGTTTCCGCTCCATTAGGTCGCCTCCACTCCTGTCGCCCTCTCCCTCTGTCGCCCTCTCCCTCTGTCGCTCTCTGCCTCTGTCGCCCTGTCTCTGTCTCCCTCTCTGTCCCCTCCTGCACTCGATCCGCCGGCCGCATTTTTAATGTCATCGCAAATTTATGTTAAACGCTGACGCAGATGTTATTTTTAAGGCAATGCAAAGGATGCAAAAAATCATGTCCGATCATAAAAAACAGAGCATATAAGAGACAAATGAGAGCATGAAAAAATAGGAGAAAATACAAAGAGGAGAAAATAAAAATAAGATTAAATACATGTAAGGGGAAAATTATGAAAAATACGAAAAGGACAAAATTCAATAAGGGGAAAAAACCAAGAACGAGAGCGTGAAAATATGAGGAAATACAAAGAAGAAAAAATCGTATAAGGTAAAAAAGAAGAGAAGATATAAAAGGAAGAAAAGACAAATATGAGAGAACGAGATTAAAAGGAATATATTAAAAAATGACCCAGAGAGATTCAAATGCGACCGCATTAAATCGTGACTGCGGCTTCAATTGACGGAAAGTCGAGTTGACGATGATGAGAAGATGATGATGACGATGATGATGGCGATGATGAGACCATGACGAGACGATGATTATGACAACGATGGTGTAAAGGAAAGGAGAAGGAGCAGGACAAGGAGACGAAGCCGAGGAAGAGGATGAGCTGAGGACGATGGAGTGAAAACTACTTTGTGATGGAGAGTATTATTAGGATAATATTATAAAGAGAATATTGTATAGAGAATGTTATTGAGAAAATCTTTTTTTAAGAATATTACAAAGAGAATATTTTAAAAAGGAATAACTTGAGAGGAAACACGTCAAGAAAACGATTTTGATTGAAGTGACAACAAGTAATTGAATGCAGATCTTTCTTGGGAAGGAAGAAGACGGATGTGCTCAGGAACTAAACTGTATTTTTATCAATTGCAGCATAATTTCATTACTTGCCATGTCAAAGAGGATGAGGATCAAAAATAATTGCGAGTTCGATGAGAGTTTGATGAGACTCCTGATGATTCAATTGAAGCCGACTGCGGAATCGCTTCGATGCCCGGGGGGTTCAAACAAGGGTGTCTGGCGGTCGGCTCGAATTTCCTCCATCGCACGGGCGGGCGGCAACTCTTTCGCAGGGTTGCCATGTGCCACCAATCGCCCGCACAAGGCGCTCATGGCCAATTAATTAAATTAACAAACAAAATCGCTGCGATGTCGGTGCAGCAGCAACAGCAACAACAACAACAACAAGGGTGAATGAGCAACAGGCCAGAACAAACGAAGGCTCGGATGCGATGCAGGCGACATTTTCGAGCAACAACAACGACCTTTTGGAGTAACCAAATCGACAACAACAAAGGCCAATCGATAAACGCCGTTGACAGCGACCGGCGTCCGGACGGACAGCAATCAATTAGAGCCCAATTGCAGCATCAACGTCGGCACGAGGCGGCAACCCTGGCGTCGAGGCCTGGCTCGCCCGAGGTCGAGGCGGCCCTCATGTCGTTGGCAACCCCTGGCGACCACTGCAAGGACCACATGTCGCTGTCGCTGTCGCTGTCGCCGTTGTTGCTGTCGTTGCCCCGACAGGCGATCGACGTGTCGTTGACGGGCGCCGGCCGTCACCACTGGTGACTGACGGCCTTTTCGAACGACTTCGACTCTGCGATGACGGAATCGAAGCCAATCGAAGCCTATCGAGACCATCTCGCGATTCTCGGGCCGCCGTCACCGAGTGAATTCGATTGGCAACGATGGGAGTTGGCAGCGATTCCCACGTGGCCCCGTCCTGCGGGGGAGCGGGATCGAGCGGAATCCACTGGGGGCGAGTTCGGAGTTAATTATTCAGAAAACGAACGCCGCAGGTGGCGACAAATCGATCGATCGGTCGATCGACTCGAGCTGATGTTTCGAAACGAAAGGGAAGCAGCCATGAATCGACAACTACTGAAGGAACAACAACAACAGTCGCAACGACGACAGACAAACAACAACAGTAAGAAAAACAGTGAACCCAACAACATTGGCAACAACAACAACCTCCCCTGGACACGTTCCATCAACGCCGTCCCGGCCTGTTCCACACCCAGTCGCCCCCGTCCACCCGCTCGAGGGGCCGCCGCACCTCGCCCCGTCCCGTCCCCGTCGCCCGCGACCCTCTCCCTGACCCCCGCCTCTGGCCGCCCGACTCGTTAATTGACTCTCATTTGCTTCCGACTCGACTTCGACCGCGTCGCGTCGAACCCGATCCGAGCCGATCGAACCGATGCCAGGCCTCGTCACGTGCGCCCGACACTCATTTGTCTCGGGCGCCCGAGGTGGGGGCGCGGAGTCCAGTAGCGGCGAGTTCTCCATGCGGCCCCGCGTTGCCAACGCATTGATGGGGGCAGAGGCAGCGAAAAAAGCCATTCGAAATTCGGGCCGGGCGGCTGTCGGAGGCTGTCAGAGAGAGGCCTGTGAGAACCAAGATCGGCGTCGACCCAAGGCCGGGGAGCCGGAGGTGGGTCCAAGCGGTGCTGGCGTTGCCAACCGCGTGCAGAGCCTCGAGCTCAGGGCGACTGTGGCGATCGGATCTGTTTCAAGGAGGTCGAGAAATTCAATTAAATCTCCCTTGTGGACAAGATCGACGTTAAAAAAATTTTAGCAGTGAAAATTGCTTGAAAACACAAACTAATTTTTAAAAATGCTAACAAAAATCAACACAAAAATAAAAATGTCGTTCTTTATTCACAAAAAAATGTTCTATGAACATTTGGAATTTTGGAAATATTGGGCAAGTGAAAATTAATTTAAAAAAATGATGTAAAAAATCGAAAAAATAAAATAAAACTAAAACTAAATTTACAAAAACTCAAAACATAACAAAAAAAATAAAAACTTCGCTCTTCATGACAAGAAAAGTTGTATGAAAAATTACAAAAGTGAGAAATGTTTGAAAATACTCCAAAATTTAGGATAAAATATCAATTGAAAAAAAACAAAGAACCCAAACATTTTGCAATAAAAAACTTAAACTTAAGAAAGAAAACGAATTTCTGAAAAATTAAAAACAAGACTACAAATTAAAAACTCGTTTTTTCCGACTACTTTTTGCTCTCATTGCTGCCAACCTGCCGTCGAGAAATGGAATTCCGAAAATTTACCCGAAACCCATGTTTTATTCAACGGCGCGGCGTTGCCAATCGAGCGCGAAAATCCGAAGCCTTTCCGTCGAAAGCCAGGTTCAATTTCACATCGAATGCGAAGGAAATTCCACTGAAATTTTCGTCGCAGGTCGACGAATCTCGACCGCCGACCGCCCGCGGAATTCTCTGGATCGTTTTGCAATCAACAAATAATTGTTGACAATTAAAATGTTGCACTGCAGCGGGAGACGGCGAAGGCACATTTAATAATCGCCGATGGAGAGCGAGAGAAAAACAAACCAAACAACAAAAAAACGAGTAAAAAATGCAATAATTAATAAGTTGTTGGCGTTGTTATTGTCGTGGGTTTGTTGTTATTGCCTTTATTTTGTTGCTGTTATGTTGGCACTGCTGTCGTTTGTTGTTGCCGATGTCGCTGTCGCTCTGGCTACGGCTGCTGCTGCTGCTGCTGCTGTTTTCGTGTTTCATTCCAACAACCCGCGGGCTGTGGCGGGAAAACGAAATTTTCCAGCGAGTTTCACTTTCGGCATCGGCTCCGATGGCAATCGACATCGCCCGGAGGCCGGGCCGATAACTCTGTTATCGACTCACCGAACAATTTCCATATTTTGCAAAAATGGCGAAAACTCGTTAAGGCGCTGCCACCTAATAAAATGCAGAAATTTATTTCCAGCACGTTGCGGGTCGGCGCGAGCAAATGCTTTTGCCCCAAAACGAGAGAAATCCTCCTTTGCCACAAGGGGGGATTTTTTGCAAAAGCACCCAATAAATTCAACAATAAATGTTGGCATCCCGAACACAACAATGGATTTATTTTCTGTTTTTTTTTTTTTTTTTTGTCGACAAAGCACCATTCGAAAAATGTTTGTATTCCGAAAGCATCCGCAAACAGATAAATTAAATATCAATTATTGCAGTGTATTTCGGAGGGAAAAAAGTGAGAAATAAATAAGATAATAAATTTGGGGGATTTTTATTTACCATTTAAAGCTCCCGCCAAATGTCAGCGCTTTGGGAAACTTATTCAATGTCAGTGGAAAAAATTCCCAGCCGTCAACGCGCTGTCGGCCAACGAGAGTTCGCTGGGAGCCGCAAAGAGGAATGGGATAAATATTTAACAATTTAATTTTCATGTCTTGGCCGCATTAACAAGTTCCAACCGACTCCCTCGCCCTCTCTCTCTCTCTCTCTCTCTCTCTCTCTCCCGCCGGCCGCCGATGCCAAAAACAATTTCAATTCACATTTTATTTCAATTCAACTCGAGTCTTTGCGCGACGCCAGCGTCGTCATGTTAATGGCCACGATTTGCCCCACCGTCCCCTCTCCATCTCCCTCCCTCGCTTGGCACTGCATTGCGGCGAGAGAAGACGCGCTTGGCGCGTTGCCAACTCGATCCGTCCGACTTGTTGGCTGTCATGGGTGGATTTTCCGATGGCATCGAGCGGATTTATTCAAAACAACCCATCCATCCTTCGGCTTCTAATGCTGGACTTCCATCTAAATAATGCCTTTCATTACAGCCATTAACATATTATTTGTTCATCACTGTTCTTAATGGCATTTGGTTGAAATAAACTAGTGAACTTTAACAAAATATGAAAAATTTAAATCGCTTTTAAATGTCTTTAAATCGCTAGAATTTATGGCCGATCGGTTACAAAGCAGAGCAGCTCGAAATCCGATCCCAGTGAGGGGAGCGAAATTTATGGATTTGGAAATTAATAATAAGAAATTAACATTCGCTCCCCCAACCTCTTGGCCAAGTCAGGCCTCGATTCTCGACGCCACACGAAACTCAAGGCCAAAAACAGATTCCAAATCAAACCGGAAATTCTCGAACCAAAAACCGAGTTATTTACGAAAATTTACAGAAATAACGCAATCATTAGGGGAGAATAAAAAATCAGAATAATGCAAAATCGAAGAGAAACATTTTTGAATACGAATGAAACAAGTTCGTAATTCGATATAGTAAATAAAAAGGGAGATAAACTGGAAAGACAATAAAGACGACAGCTGATAATGAATTTGAAAATTAGTCTCGAGATAAATTAAAATACTTGCCGTTTACATATTTATAAGCGACGTTGTAAATAATGCAGCGATTGGCAAGAGTTGAAGCTAAAGCTACAGCTAAATCCAATGCCAGATGTCCCGATTATATAGTATAGGTACGTAATTATGTATGCGACAATTTGTAATGCTTTCAACAGACAATTAAGTGTTTTGTTTTTTTATTCCAAACCCTTTGTTTGAAGCCCTCGACAATTGGTCGAATATTAATGCAACAAAGAATACACAAAAAATATATATTCATGATATTTTGATCGTTTAAATGATGTAATTAATTGCCGAACAATTGGTTTCCGAATATTCAAGTGATTTTCGAATATTTAAGTGAGTTTTGAATACTTAATTGATTTTTGAATATGCCCAATATATGTATTTGGGCGGTTTTCTTTCCTAATTTTTGACTCGCTTCATAATTTGTACACAATTATAAAGCCATAAGTCTTTGTCGCCGTTGCCTTTTGTTGTCTTTGTCGGCGTTTTCGGCGGTGTTTTTGTTGTTCTCACTTCTGTCGCGCCTCGCTAAATACCTCGGTTAATTAATTATTTCTATTAAATGCGCAGCTCCGAGCGATGAACGTGGGCGTGGGCGTGGCCGACGGACGGGGTACGCGTGGGCGATTTGTTTGTTTTTCACCTCTCCCGCTCTCGTTTTCACCACACTCTGGGACGACAACTGTAGTTGCAACAAGAACAACAACAACAGCACTGGCCACGCAAATGATGGGCATTTTGGGAATTTCCAAATTCCCAAATGACGCAACATTTAATTCGATATTCGGAGATTTCCAGACCATTAAAGACCCATAAATCATCGGTTCTTCTAGGGAACGAGAATCCTCACCAGAACAACAACGATCACCAGAACAAGTGAGGGAACAAGCGGAAGAGCCCTGAACATGCTGATGACGTATGATGTTCCATCCTCGGCTGATTCATCTGGGGCGCTAGAATTGGAGTCGGGTCGTTTGTCGCGGCCCCGGCGACCCCCGGCGTGCTGGTGGTGCCCGAGTCCGAGAAATTCCATGACTCACGCGAGCATCCCAAGACGGGGGTACTGAAAACATGGTAAATCAAAACCAATTACAAATTACAAGGCCTAAGAGAAGTTTCAGAGGCATGGTAAGTGATTCCGATGCTCGGGCAGCGGGAATTAGCAGGTTGGAACAAGAAGAACGTTTCGAGATTTAGTGGAAGCTTTGGAGACATGGTAAACGAGTTCCGAGGCTTAGAAGAAGCCCCAAAGGCTTAGTATAAGGCTACGGGATTTAGTAGAATGCTATCGTTTTCGTAAAAGGTCAATTCCTAACAGGCGCTTTCCAGACGGCTTAGTAGCAAGTTCTAGTTGCAGATTCCGAGTTTTAGTAAAGGATTCACAGTTTTAGCAGACGGTTCCGGGACCTAGACGAATGTTCCGAGGCTTAGTAGAAGGTTCGGAGTTTAGAAGAAGAATGCGAGTTTTAGTAGAAACTACCGAAGCTTAGTACAATGTTGCGATATTTAGTAGAAGGTCACGAGGCTTAGCACCCAAGCCAACTGGGAGGCCTCCAGAACCCTCGGTGGCTCTGGCGATCGGATCTCGAGGTCGGTGTGGATTACCGAGAGCTCGAAGTGCTCGAAGGGAGCTCGGAACGCGTGGCGAGCGTGAGCTGCGACTTCGATGGTCGTGCGAGGCGTGACGTCGAGCTCGACGAGGGGTCTCCAAGCACGGAGGAACCTCTCGATGTCTGACGAAGAGCTCGGGAGACGGCATGGATCGTGTTGCGTTTCGACGGACGGGCGGACGGACGAGCGAGCAGAAGGTTTCGAAAACGCCGGGGGACGGCGAAACCCCTCGGGAGCCGGGGGAGCAGGGAGCGGGTTCTCGAAAGAACGACGCGCGGTCGCCGGGCTCCGTAGCCGAGCTCCGTAGCCGAGCTACCGAGTCGGCCAGTCTCGGCTTTCGATCTTGGTCGTGGCGTCGCGGTCTTGTTTTTGTTTTTGTTTTTGTTTCTGCTTTCGTGGCCGCTGCGAATTTCAGACCTCTTGTTGTTGTGTTCTAACTTTGTTTCTACCACCGTCTCTATCTCTTTCCGTATTGTTGTTGTTGTTGTTATTTTTCATCTTTTTGTTGTGATTTCGTTTGTGCTGAGCTTTGAAGAAAGAAAAAACGTTCGAAATGGAAAACAGGAATTTGAAATGCGACCGAAGGAACTGGTTCGTGCGATCAGCAGATATTCTATATATATATATATACACATATATATATGTATAGACATTTCGACACTCTGTGAAAAATATTCGTGAACATTGTTCGTGGACAAATTGTATTTTATGACTTCGTTTTTCACAATCACGACTTAAGCCGATTTAGTTCGTCGCGTGCGTCGCCAAATCACGCGATTTCCGAAATTAAGTCATAAAATGCTGTGGACTTTTCTGAAATAACTCGATTTGTCTTAATTTGGCAATTTTTTAATTCGTTGATTTACCTTAATTTGACAATTCATATTAATTTGTTGATTTTCCGTAATATGACGTATTTTTTAATTCGTTGCTTTACTTTGTTTGACAATTTTTTAGATTCGCGTTCAACAAACTGTTGATTTTTTAATTTGTTGCGTTTTCATTGGATTTTTTTCTTTAAATTTTTTTACTTGTCGAGTTTTAATTTAAGTGAATAAATTGGCATTTTGTGACAAATAATATGTGGATAATTTCTAGAGATCTTTTAATGACTGATGAAAATTTGTCAACCAAAAAACCACGATTTTTATTCAATTTAATTTAACAAAAATAAATTTGTTTTGACGAATGAATTGGTGGGAAAAAATTTAAAAAATACGAAAATTTATTAAATACTGGCTTTCACTAATAAAGTCGATAGAATCGAAAAACCAATTTAATTGCATTTGAAAAATCAACTTTAAGTTCTGAACTCCACTTGATCGAGAACAGCAATTTAATTTATAAAATAAATGCTCTTTGAAAGATCAACAAAAACCCAATGCTGGAGCTGGGAATTCAATTAAAATCTCGCTGCCCCCGAAGCGTGCGGCGCTGCCTCCGATCGATGACATCACAGCCGAACCCCCGCCTCCCCCGCCGCTCCACGGCCCTGACCCGCGAGCGCGCTCGGGCAGCGGATCAGGCGCTGCCTTCGGAAATGATGAATGGCCGCGATTAATATCGAGAGGCTCCATGGCGTCGGACCGAGCGACAGACAGGCCGAGCGACGGACAGAAGACACAGACGGGCGTGTGGGGACGAACAGATCGACCTATGGACGGACGGACGGACGGACGGACGGACACCTTGAGCGTCAAGTGAACACATTTCCAATGGGAATGGAAGACGAATTTCAGCGCTCCAGTTCATTTGAAAAATCGCACTTGCTCCAATCTCAGAAGTCCATTCCATGGCGAGAAGGGCGGGAGACAGAGACAACAACAGCAGAGCAACAGGGAGCCATCAAAACATATGAAGGAAGGATAAATAAATAAAGGCAAATAAAGAAAATATAAACAAAAAATATAAAAAATAGAGCAAAAATATATCAAAAAAGGTTTAATGAAGAAACGATATGTAAAAATAAGTAAATAATTAATTATAAATAAAGAAATTAAAATGGTACAAATAAAAAGAAATAAAAAATAATGAATACTAGAAAATATAAATAAAAAGAAATAACAAGAATAATAGAAAATATAAACAAAGCGATGTAAAAATGAGAATAGAAAATATAAATAAAGAGAATAAAAAATAGAAAAATCTGAAAGAGTAAATAAAAAACATATAAACGAATTGAAAATAACACAAAATACAAAAGAGATTTAAAAACGATACATAATAATATAAATGTGGTTAAATAAATATAAAAAGAAATAAGCGAAACAAGTTGAGAAAACACCAAAACAAAAGCAATAAATCCCTATAGATAGAAATAATAAAAAGCCAAAAGCCTCCACCATAAGCCAACATCAAAGCCATGAAAAACGAACTCCCACAAAAAAAACAACAAAAAACAAAAACAAAAACAAAGCCATTCGCGGAGCGGACGAAGGTGCGCATGAGCAGCGCGTTTTTTTCGGCCGGTCGGCGCGCGCTCCCGACCGGTTTCGACGCAGCCCCGACCTCGCGCTCTTCCCGCTCTCTCCCGCTCTCGCGGGCGGAGCACGTGGTGCGGCCTCGCGGCCGCGTTCCGTTTCCACGGCGTCCCAGCGCCGCCGTTGACGTCGATAACGACGTCGACGCCGACGCCGACTTCGTTTTAAGCGGGTTTCGACGTTTTTGGATCGCGCTCAGCTGTTGGATAGGTCGTTGAATCCGCCAACGACACCAATAACAATAACAACAAAAACAATAGCAACAACCAAAATGCATGGAGAAAAAAAGCTTGATGTAGTTGTTGTTGTTGCCGCCGCTTGTTCATTAGGCGGAAGCTTTTACAACGATTTTTCGAATAATTTTTTCCTTCCCCCCCTCCCACACTAGGAGATTTTAATTGAATGTCGGCGTCTTTTGTTGTTGCCCGATGTTGTTGTTTTTCGTCACGCAACGGATTTTTGTAAATGTTTTTCTACAATTTACAATATCGTGGTTGGCGGCAGTTGTTTCGAATACGGTTTTGCTCGATCAATTAACGTTGGCAACGAGGAGCTGCGAGCGATCTCGAGGTTCCAAGTCCAAGGCAGCGGGGGAGAGTGAGAGGGCGATAACATCGGTGGAGAGGGGGGAGAGGGGGAAAGGGGGAGAGATCAGTAGATGGAAGAGATGTTAGAGATGGGAAGAAACTGGTGAAAATCAGCAAGAATTTTCTGTCCACAGGAAAGAGTCCGGGGCCAAGTCGGAGTTCGAGGCGATGAGGAAAATGGCAGAAATAGAGATTTTCGCGACGGCGGCCTGGGGAGCCTTCAATTAAGTTTTATCACCTGCCGGCGGGCCATAAAAGCTCACTGACAGATGGCTTTCGGTGCCCCGACGACGGCCGCCGTCTTGACGGACATTTCATTACACGTTTTAGCCGTTCTGGCCGCCTTAACCGCCTTAACCGCCAAGTGACGGAAGTTCGACTCACCTGTGTTGTTGGTGGAGAGGAAGATCTGCAATGGGAGAAGAAAGAAAGGAAGGAGAGAGGGTTATTGAAAGCATTAATTAGAAGGGAGTTTTAGTGGAAGGCATTTTAATGGAGAGAATTATAATGGAAAGAGTTTTAATGGAAAGAGTTTTAATGTAAAGAGTTTGGTGGAAAGAATTTTAATTTCAAGAATTATAATGGAGAGAACTCTAATGGAAAGAAATCTAATGGAAAGAATTCTAATAGAAAGCATTTAAGTGTATAGAAGAATCTAAGTAGAATTTTAATTCAAACCGTTTCAATGGAACGAACCTTAATGAAAGGCATTTACAAAAATAAATAAAAATATATTATTTTAGTAATATATTTTTTTGTGTTAAAAATTGACCAAAATCGAACACTAGCACTTGGTCGTCGTTGAGGGTTTAAACTTCCTTTGCCTCCCCTTAAAAACTGAAAACATGGAAATAATTTCAAAAAATTTTAACGACCTCTAAAAGACGGCGTGAAATTCCACAACGAGCGAATGCAATGGAATGACAGACCTTTCAAATATAACAACAATAATCGTTATGAAACGAAAATATGTGAGTACTTAAAAAATGCGGCAATAATAAAAAATAATAAGAAAAAAAAAACTAAAACAAAAGCATAAATAAGAACGATGAAACAAGAGGAGCAGCAAGAATATTAAAACAATAGTTGCGAGTGCAGCAGGAACAACAACAACAACAACAACAACAACAAGAAGAGGAGGAACAACAGTAATGATTATAATAAAAACAACAACAACTACAACAACAAATGCACAAGTGTAACCCAATGCTGCATTTAATGACCTTCATTAAAAAAGAGTCCACCGTGGAGCGGAGGAAGTGGAGGCAGAAGCAAACGAAGTGGATGACGATTTGGTTTCTGTTGTTGCTGTTGTTGTTGGTCTTATTGTTGTTACTGTTGTTGTTGTTACTGTTGTTGTTGTTGTTGTTGTTGTTGCTGTTGTTGTCGATGACAAATGGCAGGAGTTCGCCAGAGAGGGCGCCATGTGCGAAGCCCTAGCGGAACCGTTTAGCAAGGGGAAGAAACCCTTGAGAAATAAGAGTTGGAAGAGCGTTGAAAGGAGCCGCACAAGGAGGAGGGGGCGGGGGATGGATAGAAGAAGACGGAGAGAAGAAGAGGAAGACTGGCCGACGCAAGAGGGGGGGGGGGGGGGGGGGAAGACAGGCAAACAAAACGCGAGCAATTTTACCAGAGTGGACTGAGAAAAAGAGGTGCGCTTGGGTGCACCACAACAACAACAACAACAACAACAATGACCAACAACAACAAGGCCGATAAATTACTCTGAGCAATAACAAACCCGTGGGGCAACAACAACAACAACAACCACAATCGTTTAAAAAACACAAAAAAGAGAACGGAAAATTAACAAACAGTAAACAACAATTAGTTGCCAAAGAGCATAAGGATCAAATAACGGAATTCTCGAGAAACGCCATAAATTCGAAAGGAAACATGAAGAAACCAAAAAAACAACAAAAACCCGAAGAAAATCAAGAAGAAGGAAGGAAAAATGAAGCAAAAGGAGTGAATGGAAAGCACAAAATACACGAAAAGCTAATAAGAAAAGACATTAAAAATTGAAATAAGAGAAAAAGTGAAAAAACCCACAGCGTTGACAAAGTGTCAAAATGACGTTTGTGACAGGGCGGAGGGAGGAAAGAGAGGGAAGAGGAAGATAAAGATACAGGGAACGACCTCGGCCTGGGACAAGAATCGAGATCGCGATCATTGAAACGCACCCGAGGAAGGGAGAGGCATGGGGAGAGGGAGAGCTGGAGAAAGGAGAAGAGAAAGAGAGAGAGAGGAGGAGTCGGGGAGATGGAAATCGCTGAAACATCGCATAAATGTTTACGCTAACGAGTCGAGTCGGGACAAGACAGAGGCGGCGAGCCTTAACCCTTGCACGACGGAGCCGCCCGCGGCCCGGCGTTGCAGCCAAAGTCCTTTTCGGGCCGCACGAAGCCGCACGAAGGCGAGAAAACGCGTCGCCGGTCCAGGGTTAAGGGCGACGACTCCGAGTTGACGCCGGCCGACAGAGTCAGCGCCGTGCGACGGGCGAAGGAAGGGCGGCGACCAATTGCTTATGAAGTGATCAGCAAATAAACTGAGGCCCCTCCGTCCCAGGGCCCTGCGGCCGAGTCCAAAGTTCGCAGTGGGCAGCCGTGGAGACAAGGGGGCAAATGACGGCAGGATGGAGTAAAATTAACCGCAAACATCGGCAGCAGCAAGCGAACAAACAACAAAAACGACCGACGACATGGAAAAAGTCACCAACAGGCGGCGAAGTTCGCAATTTGCGAAAAGTCGACGGAAAAAACCGCCAAGTGTCAGCCGGAGTCAGCGAAGGAAGGAGGGAGCGAAGGCCTGAGGTCGAGGTCTGAGAGGGACGGAGATGCCTGCCATTAATTTGGTATACAAAAATTGATATTAAAAACATTCTAAAAAACGTTGTAGAAAACAAAAGCCCAAGAAGAAAATACAAACATTGAATATATTGAATTAAATTATTTGAAATTATGGTCAGATTTGCATGAACTGAAGAAGAGAAAAATATAGAAAAAAAATAAAAGATCCAGAAAATAGTATTAAAAAAAATCCAATTTAAATAAAATAGTAAAAAACAAGTGTTAAAAACATAACAATAATAATAGAAAAATTAAAGAAATATATTAGTTAAAATAGTATTTATCAAATCTTCATACAATAGAAATATATAGAAAAAAACAAAAATATACAGTGCGAAATTTTTGAAAATCGACGAACTAATTTGTGTAAAAAAAATCAGAAACAGGAGTGAATGAATAATTTACTGAAAAATAAATCGATTTTTATTTAAATCACAAATAGTTTTAAGAGTAAAAATCACTTTATAGTTATTTGCATATATATTTATTTCATTTTTCTTTTCCTCATATATCATTTCAATTTTCCTGTTTTCCTGTAATTATTGTTTAAAAACTCGTTGCAATAAAAACTGAAATAAATCACAAACTTCACGACCTCACAATTGAATACAAATTGCTTCGTACTGTTGTTAACTGTTGCTGTTGCTATTGTTGTTGTTGTTGTTGTTGTGGATAACTTAAAGAAGGCATAAACTCGCCAATTACGGCAGCCATAAGAACTCAATTACAGCAACAAAGACTTTGTGAAACAGGTATCGGACTCGACTCGAGAACCTTTGGATCTCCAGCCACGATCACAACAACAATTCAGTGACTTCACAAAAACCCAAACGTTTTTACAACAATGCATTGTAACAACAACACAGATATCTCAGCAAAATCAAAGACATCTTTACAGCAACAACAACAGGAAGTAATTCGAACCTCTGGCAAACCACATTTCTTGCCATTACAATAGCGACAAGAACAAACAGAAATTCCAACAAAGACAGAAAATTTCCAACAACAATTAGCAAAACCAGCAACAATGAGAAATTGCAAACTAAGTTAATAAAAAGAAGAAAACCGAAAAAGAGATCGGAAATAGGTAGAAACAACAACAGCAACTGCTTTATAATAACAACAACGAGAGTCATTTATTACAACAACCAGAAGAACTTCTAACAAAAAAAAAAAAAAATAATATAAAAATTTAAAAAAAAAAAACAACCACAATGGCTGAAAAACACGTTCCCCACAATCGCAATCCAGAGATTTCGATTTCGTGCCCAGCTCGATCTGCACCGATCTGAGCTTCGTCCGACCGCGACCAGTGCTGCCAACTCAGTCGCACCCAGTCACCCGACTCCCTCCCCCTCCCCCTCTGCCTCTCTCTCGTCGGACGAGGTGTTAAATGCCAAAGTGACATTCGATTAACGTCGATCGTCGAAGAAGAAGAAGGAGAAGGAGAAGCGGAAGACGAAGCAGATCGCGGTGCGTTCTCGATCGGGCCATGGACGTGGATCGTGCCGCGGATCAGGCCGGGTTGTCACAGGCTTCTTCTCCTTCTTCTTCTTCTTCTGATGCGCCTCCTCCTCCTCCTTGTCTAAACGTCGTCGAGGCTGAAGTGGAAGAAGATGCATGCGATGTCATTTATTACCATATTATGGTTCGGTGTTGATCATGATCTTCCATACAATTCTTGTTGTTGTAATGCACTATTTTGTTGTTGTAATTAGCTACCTTTCTTGCTACCTTTAATGCAATATTTTTTACCACAATGATCAGTTCGTGGTCGTAATGATCGGTTTCTTCATTGTAATGATCGGTTTCTTTATTATAATGATAGGTTTTCCATCGTTGTAATGATCATTTCTTCTTTGTTGAAATTACATTTTCTTCATCGTTGGAATGATCGTTTCATCGTCTTTATAGTCATCATTTCTCCTTATTGTACTGATCATCTACTTTTTGTAATCTATTCATGTTGTCGTTATTAAAACCACATTTCTCTATCGACAGAAATCCGATATACCTCGCATTAAACTGCCATCCTGCTCCTCTGTTTAAGGGTCTTTGGAAAGGCTTCCAAGTGGTGTTCGCGCCCTGGCCTGGCTCGGTGGTCGGAGGAGCGAAGAAACTGACACTGGCCAGTTTGCCTAACCAAGGCTAAGGCTGTCGAATGTCAATAGAATCAACTTCTTAATGAATTACACACATATTTTTTGTAACCGGCGATCACTTACAGGGACAGGCATTAGAGACATTAGATAGATGTTGCTAATTGAGCGAGTGGAGAGGACCGGGGGGCCTTGGATGGGCCGGGCCGGGGGTCTTCACAGGTCTGAAGGTCGGCGGAGACCAGAATCGTGATCCAGGGACCATGGGGAAGTCAAGGATTTTACAATATTTTCGATTTCAAGATCAACTTTTGGTAGTTGGTCGTGTTTATTTGGATTCAGAGACTCTTTGAATCACATCGAGAGAACAAATTTAGAAGATGAGGAGAGTTGAAATTAAGTAGAATCGTTGTTGTAAGATAGAAAGATAATTTTAAGTTGAATTTTTCCATACAAAAATTAATAAACTATTATTAACAATCTAGAAATACAAATGAGTTTGTTTTGCCCCTGATTCCCGGCCTCCTGACCCGACTTCGTGAGAATGTCAGAAAATCTCGGAGTCGCCGTGAATCAATCCGAGCGCCAACAACTTCATCAATCGCCACGACACGCGACGACCGCGAGCAGACGGCGACATCCCTGGCTTTCTGTGATCTCACCAGATTCCCGGCCAGTGGGTGGAGCAGCGGAGGCAGCGGAGGCAGCGGAGGCTGGCAGCGAATCCAGAAACAACCCACGGAACTGGGGCAAATTCCGAAAATTCCGGCACGACTCGGAAATTTCGCTCCCTCTCCTCGCCCCACTCCACCCCGGCCTTGGCGGCCTTGAGTTGGCTGCCGTAAAATTCCTCAAAAATTACGCAAATTCTCTGGATCCACGGAGATGATCTCAGGCATGTGCGCATAATTGGGGGAGGTCGGGACCGGAGAAATTTACGATCTATCAGCGGGATGGCGGGCAAGTGCAAGCGGACTTTTTGAATTTCGGACTGAGTTTTGAACTTTCTTCCCAGAAGTCCGGGAAAAAATCATAATTCTACGTTCCGCTACATCTTCGACGCCCCTTTCGCCCACTGCGAGGGAGAAAAATCCACTCAGATAATTATCACAGCACTCGTTGCAATCATTTCCACGCCCCACGTCCTGCTCCGCGTCCACCACGCGTTGGCGGCGCCGCTGGTCAGTCGGTCGGTCACCAACGAGCGCTCGCCCACAACCACCCACACCCTTCCAGTCAATTGTTGCCTATGCATTGTTGTTGTTGTTGCTTCGGCATTCGTAGCCCCCGAAATGGGGTCAACTATTGTTCCAACGCCTCGCATGTATTCCATCATGACGTGGTCTGCGTGCGGAATCTCGTTCATCTCGGCGCACAACTTGTTGGTGTCGTTGTTGGTGTCACTCGGTGTTGTTGGCGTCACTTGGCGTTGTCGGTGTCACTCGGCGTCACTTGTTGTTGCCCGTGAGTGCGCGGTTTCGTTGCCACGACCGCCCTCGAGTCGCCCCAACCGAGAGACCGCAGTCTTCCAGGTCACCGGATGGCACAGGGTGTCGCCGCCACATCGAAACGAAGTGTCACGAGGAGAAACTCCAGGGAAAGGACGTGAAAGTCCCGAGCTCCCAGAAACCCACAACAAGAGTCGCAAAAGTCAGCGACATTTCCTGGCGTATGTTCGGAAAGTTCCACCTGTCTCGACCTCCGCCACTCGACTTGGTCGGGCTTCGTGGTCAGTTCTGTCGTTGCAGTGGACAATAAAAAGCTGTCCGTGCACGCTTCGAGCGATTGGCATCCGTTGCAGATCCATTCGATTCCATTCCGCGGCCCGTGGCTCGGTAGCCGTGAAACCTGGTCACCCGTCACCGCAGCTCGCTGTGGATGGAGAGAGGAAGCGACCGATGGTCGGGAGGATGGCGATGACGATCATGACGATGCCGATGACGATGGCGGTGGCGCTGGCGATGACATCGAGGCGGGGACCACGTTGTCTAACGATGTCATCAGCAGTTGTCGTCGTCGTCGTCGTCGGTCTGTCGTCCGCAGCAATTTATATTTAACAACATTTTCCCCATTGTTGCGCTGTAGTCGTTGTAATTGTTGTTGTGATGAGCGTTGTTGCCGACATTTTCGTTGTTGTTGTTCCGCTGCATTTCAACCCACATTTTAAAGCGTGTCCAACGTCGGCCTCTCTCTCTCTCCCTCTCTATCCCTTCCTCCTTCCGCGTCCTCCTTCCACTCACTTTAAAATGTCACCGGCGATCTGTGTCATCGACACAATTATGTAATTATCACCGAGATAAGTGATTAAATTTTGTTCTTTGTTTTTCTTTTTTGTTCCCTCTACTGCTGTTGGACGCATTTTGACCGTGGTTTCCGTCCCTCGTTTTCCTGCCTCATTAAATGTCTATCCTTCTATCTGGGCACATTTTCCTCGGCCTCTCTCCGCCTCATCACCCTGTCCATGCTCCATCTCTGTCTCTAATGTGGCCTGCATTTCTAATGTCGTTCATCCGGCGTTTATGTTCGTTCCATTCCATTCCCTCCGCCTCCTTTCTCCCTCTTCGCCTCCCATCACTGGGCCGGCTCCATCACTCCACCACTCCATCACTCCCTCAGTCCATCAGTCCATCAGTCTCTCCTTCTGTCCCTCTTCTTGCTCTGTTTAATTTCCTAATTGTCATCACTTCATGGTTTCATGGTGTTCTCTTTTGTTCTCTTTTCTGTGTCAAGCACTTCAGTTGTAAAATTACATCAATTATTCCGATGGTTTACATGCAAATGACATGCAACAATTACGCGAATTAAATTCATCAGAGTATTTGCATTTTCATCTTTTTTCCATATTCAATTGTTCATTGAATTCATTAAATTCCAATTCCAACGACAATGAAAACAATTTTAAAAAGTAACTTTTCCTAGGACTTAATTTTTTACCCTCAGCGTTCGTGGTACTAATTTTTATGTAATTTAATTATAATCCAACTACTTTTTTAACTTCAAATTTTCCCCATTGTACATCACATTTGCCCCATTTTATGAGTCGCTTTAATTACGTTTTTACACCATCACTTACTTACTAATCGCTTTCGATGTTTAGCTCCCATGTTGATGTTGGATTCGTCGCTCTTGACCTTCCGGCTTAATGCATTATGTCAATCGATCAATGGCAAAAACCTCCATGAAACACAGACAAAAAATCGACAAAATCCCATATTAGTGGATGGAGCAAAAAGCAATTAACATGACATCAATAGCATTAATATAAAAAATATCATGCCGTGGACATCGACCAGGATTCACAGTGAATTCCCATTGACATGAGCCAATCGCAATACTGACAAACTATTGCAATTAGAGGCAAAATACAACACGAAAGGTCGACGGTATCGACAAAACATCCACATTATAAAAGTTATTTTTTTGGAATAATTCAACAATTGTGTGAGAAAAAAATAAATATGTCAACTTTATATGAGATATGAAAAATTGAATTATTTGTCTATGAGAATTTTTTCAACGAATTTCAATATAAAGAAGACTCAAAAATGTAACTCTTTTTAATTAATTTTCTATGATAATATTTATTACGAATTGTTATGGTTTTTCCAAAGTATTGCGAATGACTGTTGAAAAATGTGGAAGAATCCGTTCAAAGTGAAGGGGAAAAAGTACAAATAAATAAAATAAACAGTAAATCGAATTCATTTGCCAGATTTGCATGGATGCAAAAACCCCACAGAGGCAAACAGAGGGGAAAATACGTAAATAGAGGGTCCTTTGGATGGAGACTGGGCCATCAAATCCGAGCCCCAACCCCGATCCCCAGTCAAGGCTGCCGCCGAAGCCGCCTCCGGGATTTCCGGAGATTTTTTCGCCGTTGCCTCCCCTCGGCCTCCGCGTGGCCGCCCTGGAGCCGCCACCCAACCGTGGCCCCATTCGCAATGACTCAATTTTGCATCGCTCGAGGAGACTCTCGAGGCGAGGCGAGGCGGACGAGGGTCGAAGGTGGGGTGGCGCGCCCTTTGACTTTGGTGGCCATCTCAACGTAGCGGCTTCTCTGCCAATGCCAACAACAACAACGTTAAAAACAACAACAACAACATCTACTACTAGCAACATCCATGAAAAAGCGACAGTCGTAAAACAACTACAGCAACAACGCGGCATCATTTGCGATTCATTTATGCAAAAGTGGAGCAAAAACTGTGGAGCAGAGGATGCGGCTCTTCAGGGGGTGGTCGGGAGGCAGGGGAGGAGTCCAGAAATGGGGCTACCTAGGCTGCGGGCCACTCGTCGTTGCGCCCTCGTTTCAAGGTGCCCCGCTTTAGCGATTTAGCAATGGATTTGTTGTCGTAGTCGCCTCAATTGCTGTGCCTGCTGTCCCATCAACAACAACAACAAGTATGACATTTTAAATTTTCGTTTGTTTCAATTGCTGCTGATGATGACAACGAACGAACAACAAACGGATCATTTGCATAATTTCGTGCCTTTGATTCGACTACGTTTCAATTTTGCGGAATTGCTTTGTTGTTGCCTCAAAAGAAGGTTCCCCTACAGTTCCAAGAGAGAGAAAAAGGAACTTCAAAAAAATTAGAAGGGGGAAGGAAGAAGAAGAAGCAGCATAAGACGACTGAAGTCATCGCATCCGAGGCTCTGCCCTGGTCATTCACTCAATGCGAATTCAATTAAAATTGATTGAGTCGCCGGTCGACCAAAGCGATGATTGGGAACGTCATCAACACGACGGTAATGATCTTGATCGTATCGAGACTGGGAAGCAGGCGACCATGATGATGCTCTCGACGACGATGATCATGATGATGATGATGGCTTTGTTGATGGATCTGCCTGCGATGATGAAACCGAAGACATTTGTTTGCCTCTCGACACCGCTGACTCGTGAATAGTTTGCATTGTGATTCATCACGAGTTCGATTATTGTTATTATTCCACATTTCACACCCATAAAGAGACCTACATACACATACAAATTCGCAGACACATGCAGAGAAATCGATCGACATCTCGGCACTTGAGTTGTTTACATACCTTCTAGGGTGCAGATTGGTGCGAAATGGTCAGTGGAAACCTGGAAAGAGAAACTCGGATTAGTGACAAGTGGCAAATGGAAATCCCTAAATTGAGAGCTTCCTTTAATTCCTGTTTCCCCACCGTGAGAAGCGGAAGTGACTGTGGACAGACGGACGGACGGACAGACAGACATCGGAGGAACAGATCGTGAACGTAATGAATTGCTTTATTAAATCCACACCATTTGTCGCGCTGACAATCGACGATCGCGATGCCAATTATTTTTGCAAACAAGATCCTCAGCAAAAACCTGGCAATAAAAACCGAAATCCAGTGAAAAAGCATGATGATGATCGAGGCTTATGAGAAGCCCGGCGAATGCAATAAACAAACACGATTAAAGGCGGCACTAAAGAGCACGATAGATGGCGATGCAATCGGAGAAGGCGATGGATGGCAGTGGAGGAGAAGAGGCGATGGCATCTATGGAAAGGCAGACGATCGCGGTAGATGGTAGAGAGAGGAAGAAAGCACAGGAGGCGGAGTGAAAGACAGGGGAGAAACATGTAGGAAAGTGCCGAGAAGACCGAATGGACTGATCGGAAACAGGTTTCCACATCCATTTCCACATCCAAATCCAGGTCCACATCCACGACCACGACTCGTCCCGAGGTGTGCGCTCGAGCTAATCCGCGATTAAGGCCGCGAGCACGAGCGATTGTCAGCCAAATCAAGAAATCAAATCAAATCAAATCAACTGAAATGAAAAAGTTCCTTTTTCGGTCAGAAATCCCCGAAGATCTCTGAAGAGACACAGCATAATGGGATTCATGTCCGGCCCATGACAACCATAAATAGATTAGATTTCTTTCTTGCCTGCAGCGAATAGAAAAAGAGCTCCAGATTTCCTTTGTTAAAGGTCCAGATCGAACAATGCCAAAGTCTGCTCTTCCAGCCACTGTCCATTGGGCCAACCCAAGCCCAAGAAGACCCCAATGAACGATGGACAGGTGTCAAAGGCCTACGGCGGAAATCGAAGACCAACGGCTTGCGTGTCAGAAACTCATGTCGGGAAAGTCAGAAGTCGAGGACTTAAAGACGACTAAGCCTTCAGCGAAAAGCCATAAGCGTCAAATCCCGAAAACTCGGACGTCGACCAGATGACAGGTGCAAGAGGCTGACAGAGAGAGAGAAAGATGCAGAGTGAGGGGGAGGAGATGGAGAGATGGAATGGAAACTCGGCTAATGACATGACTAGACGGTAGCCCGATGTAATCCGAAGATATGGCCAATGGATAGATGCGATTTGTCAAAATACAAATCGAGATATCAGAAGCAGAATTTCCAGCGTAAATCAAGGCAGTAACTGCTGGCTATGTCCCTCTACCTCACTCCTTCGGGCGTCTCTTTCCCACAAGATCAGGCTCGCAGTCAACGATGACCAAGTGCCGGAGAATTAATCATGGGGAAAATAATGGAATAGAGGCAGCGATCGAGTGACGGGGGAACAAATGGTAAGTTATTGTTGAGTTGCTGGAGGAAAGAGAGAGGGACGAGGGAGGGGAGGGCGATGGGCCAAAGAAAGCGGCCTGGGGTCGGCGCGAGTCGTTGCCTGCAATTGGTAACGAGTACAAATTGAGATTTATGAAAAGTTCAGCGGTCGAGAGGTTCGGCTTGAGAAATGTTTTCTGGCAAACCAGTTTTTCAGTTTTCGAGAGAACAATAAATACAAATCACAAACACTCACGATCTACTGAAGAACCTCGACCAACAAACAACAACAACAACACCAATGGCAACTGTAACATACCATAAACACCAGAACAATGTACGGAGCTCGACAACAATAATAATGATAGCAACAACTTTGGGCTGCCACCGAGGCCCGGAGAGAGAAATGGCAAATAGACGAATAGAGGAAGTAAAAGTTTAGAGAGCGCTCGCGGCATCTGGGGAGCAGAAGAGTGATGGGGGAATATATGGAAACGACAAAGGAAAGAACACAAAACAATACAAAAAGAAAAGAAACAACAAGTACAGCAATAACAACGTGTATAGCAACAAAAAGTTCAACGACAAGAACAACCACAAGTACAACTGCAAGCACAACAACAAGAACCACAAGTAGAACAAGAAGAAAAACAACAACAAGATCAACAACAACGGCAACAAAATTACACGATTGTGAAAAGAGTTAAAAGCAATGAACCGAACGGCTCCGAGCCACGACTTGCACGAGTCGACTCCGTCACCGTGGCCTGGCGCGAAGGAAGAGGGGAAGGCGGAAGAGATGAGGAGGAGGTGGAGGAGGAGGGGAAGAACGAGAAAACGGAGCGATCGACCATCAGGCTGGGGCGCTGTTATGGCCATGGCTAAAACGGTGAAACGAATTTCCTTTGCCTCTCCTTCTTTTATTTTGAATTTTTGTTTTGGTCTATAGAAATTGAACTTCTACTGCCTGCCCTGGTGGACCCAAAAGCAACCTCTTCTTCCTCTAGTTTCGCGATCTCCGAAATTTGTCTTTTGCTCAACAGCTTCTTTGGCTCTGCTAAGGAAACCACCTGTCTTTGCTTTTGCTTTTCATCTCTTTTCCAGAGAACCAGGTTTCGTCTCTTCTTTTCCCCAAACTTAGCGACACGAAGAGGTCGTTGAATCGGTGGTAGGGAAGGGTAGGGAAGGATGGGCAGGGAGGGAGCTGGCGTTGTCAAACAACGGTAACGCCAACAACTACAACGACCGACCCATGCTGCACCGGCTCGAAAATCCCCCGACCGTGGCCTCGCGTGCTCTCGAGCCCGAGTCGGTGAATCTAATCTTGGTCCGTGGCTCTTGGCTCTTGATCGTGGTCCGTCAACCCCCGCTACCCCCACAGTCGCCTCACCCCGCTGCATTGCAACCGCATCAAAGCGTAGCATATAAAATTATCATTATCTAGATTTCCCCTGCCTGCCCTCGACGCCCTTCTCACCCACTCCATCGTTCTTTGGTTCGTTCGCTCGTTCGCTCGGTCGGTCGACCCCAGGCTCGGTTTCGTTTCCTGCATTGGCGGACTCAGTCAGTCATTCGACGACCTCCCCGCATGGCCGCCATTTCCAGGTACCTTCGGATCTCTCCTACCCACCGCCCCCCCACCTGGCTACTACGCTGTTTGCTACTTTCTGTGAATTTCGGAGGTTCCTTGTGGTCTGCCTCTGTTCCCTTCTCACTCGATTGTGAAGTTTCTTCATCGGTATTTTAGGAGACAAAACCATTTCCATTCTTCGCCCTCTTTACGGTCGTGGCGAAAACTTTCCCCAGCACTCGCCGCCCTTTCGTCGTTCGCCTTTCACGCTGCAGCCCAGCCTCTGGCCGTTGCAGCGCCGGACGCAGTTGGCCAGAACTTGGCTAATGCACGAATGCTTTCAGCATAATTTGCCGTCCAGCCCGCCTCGCTCCCATCACCATCACCGCCAACGTCATCGCCAGAGTCATCGCCATCGCCTCGGCTGGGTCCGGACTCCGTGCTTCGTGCCGACGGCGCTCGAGTGGATGCAACGTGACGCCCAGGCTCGGGTCGCAGCCGGTGTGGGCTCCTGGGCCAATTAAGCGCATGACGAAATATGAATTTCAATTGAATCTTCCGCTCGTGGAGTGGAGAAAGGGCCGAGCTGGCCCCATGCCATCCTAGGTGGCCAGCGTCGACAGGTTTCAACTGGCAAGTTGTGCGAGGTGGGAGGTGGAAAAGCGTCCGAGGTCCGACTTTCTAAACCCGAGCGACGAACGCTCGAGTGGCGAGAGGAGGAAGTGGTGGAAAGTCATTCGAGCCGTTCGAGCCGTCTGACCTTTCACTGGCCAACCGATGCGACTCCGCTCCCAACCTTTGCTTCTTTCCCCCCTACCTTCCCTCCTTCTGCGCCCCGACATCCACATGATCGACGGCTTCCATCCATCGGACCCCGTGGATCTCCCGCCGCCGCCGTTTCCTGCTGCTCTTCCCACAAGTGCCCTCCAGACCCCTTCGACAGCCCCACTTCGACTTCCCGATAACACGCTGCTCGATGACATTCATTCATTCATTCTGATGTCATTCCACAACAACAATAACAACAACAACAAAAAGTCTGGCCCTTCAAGCCCTCCACGACTCCCTTCGGCCTCCTGGTTGTGAGAAGCGAAAAAAGCGAGAACATTTTGATATCCGTTTCCATTCGTTTGACGTCTGTTCGTGGAGTCGACAGAGTGGTGATGGTGATGGTGATGGTGATGATGAAGGTGAGATGGTGTTGATGATGAGGATCATGAGGATGTTGACGATGATGACGACGGTGGCTACGTCGATGGTTATGACGATTACTAGGAACATCAAGACAAGAACCAGGACCACGACGACTAGAAAAGGCATGACGAAGATTCGGAAAATCAAGATGATTACTATGAATATCACGACAGTTAAAAATAATGATGATTACCATCATGATGATTAGTAGGGCTTATGATTGTTTTCTATAAAATTCCTGACAAACGTAAGGAAACTCATGATGATTACCAGGAAAATCAATACACTAATTAGGATAATGGAAACACATCGACAGTATCGGTGAAAGGAAATGAAGGTAGGACGACAATGGGGAAGATGGGGCGCAGATGGAGAAAGAGACGGCAACTAGGACAAGGACCATGATGGTTTATGTTTATGATGGATTATGATTATGATTGAGATTATGAAAGGAAGCAGCGCGGTCAGTGGAGAGTCCTTGAGAAGCCAATCATCGACGTCTCCAACCCCACCCCATCGACCCACTCGGGAAATGAGGAGCCCATTCACGATGATTAAGGAGAAAATATTTTTCCTATTGATTTTTTCCCGCTGCTCTCGATTCGTGCTCGCTGGCGACGGCGATAGTTAATGGCGAGATTGTTATTGGGGGTTTTTTGTTGTTGCCTGTTGACTCTTGCGTCAAGTGTGGCAACATCAGGGCCCGAAGGAGGCTTCGCTCGCCCACCCACGGCACGTCGACACATTGGCTCGGTGTGGTCGAAAATTATTTCGATACCTCACAGTCATCCTCACATTCGGGCTCGTCGATGGCCCTGAGCCAGGTTTCGAGTGGCTTCCAAATCCTTCTCAAGGTGGTGGAAGGGGGGTGGGGGAGGGGGGGAGGTTTGGTCTCAATTGGGGGGTCGATGGTCGTTCGGTCGGTACCTCCATCCATCGTCGACTGGGTCCGAAACATGTTTTCAAATACACGAATTCACTCGAGTGTTCGTTGCCCTTGTAACAAGCCCCAGTTGTTGTTGTATTGTTGTTGCTGCTGCACTTGACATGAACACAGTTGTAGTTCGTGTTGTCGTTGTTGTTGCTATCGTCAATGTTGTTGCAATCGTTGTTGTTTATCCTCCTCAGGCCCATTGTTCAGTCAATTGTCGGCCGTCCCCTGGGGTCGAATTTTTTCATGCCGTCGACTCCACGACGCAATTCACTTAAATCACTCGATACAGCGAGGGACAAGGAAGCGAGAGATGGATGGAGAGTGAGAGAGAGATGGATGGATAAGGGGGCCGAAGCAGGTTGAGTGGTTCATGAGGCTGCATTTGATAAATCTATTATTTTATTACAGTTCCATAAGAAATTAATAGACAGCAATTTTTCCGTTTTCTCCTCACAGTCGACGATCGTGGCAAATTTCAGTCGATCATGATCAAAAATTAACATTAAATACAAATAAAATAGAAAAAATTAAAACTAAAATAAAATACAAAAGTAAAAATATAAATATAAATAATATAAATAAAACAAAATAAAAAAAAAATGAAAAACCAATGAAAATAACACAAAAATAAAACAAAACTAAAAATAAAACAAAACTAAAATAAAATAAAACTAAAAATAATATAAAACTAAAAATAAAATTAAAATAAAAGTCAATTAAAAATAAAATAAGAAACAAACAGAGGGAGACAGAGAAATTGAGCAGAATTCTACGACTTCTTTTTGAATAGGTAAATTAAATTACAAAAAGGTACATTTTCAATTTTAAATAAATCGTAAATGTTTAAAGCAAAATGTAAAATTTGCAAGGAAATTCTCGGAAGTGTTGTTCATGTTCATTTTTATTGGATGATCGCGAATTCGAATCTCCAAACAACGATAAATTAGGTGTATCGTGTGACCACAGGAAGCGCGAGATCGCTGTCGATTCAGAGCCACTGGGTGGGCAACAACAACAGAACAACAACAACAACAGGGACATTTGAACATTTTTGAATATCAGCACCATAGCCAGAGCAATTGCGATATTAACCATAGCAACATTAGCCGGCGAAACCAATCGGCAGGGGGGAGACCAGGGAACAAAAACAACCGGGTGACGCAAACAAAACAAAACAGTGGCGAAATTACCATGGACAACAACAACAAAAACAACAACAATGAGAACAAACATTCGCAACATTTCAAAACGCATGCAGTCGCAAGACCAGAGCGGGAGAGAGCGAGAGAGAACGCAATAAAATGCAGCAATTTCTTGCTTAATTGTTCGCGAACCCAGCGCCGGGCCGGGTTGGGCCGGGCAATTGTCAGGGTTGTCGCGTGCGAAAACCACCCTACTCCACCCGCCACCAACCCCGTCCTCCGCGGCCTCCCTCGGCATCCTCGGCATCCTCGTACCTGCAGTGCAAAGGGAAGCTAATGAAGCCGATCGGAAGCGCCGAAGGCCAAGGGACGCGGACGGGGACGGGGACGAGGACGAGGCAAAAACAAAGGACGACGACATCGGGGTTGCAAAAATAATCCAAATCCAACCGGCGTCTCTCGACCTACAACAACGACGAGCCGGGCGACGAGGACAAATGCCGGGCTCATCGAAGGGCACGTCGATCAAGGGAGCGGGAGAGAGAGAGAGACTGAGAGAGGGAGAGCGCGCATGGAACACGCGCCGATTTCCAATTTCAATTAAAATTCCACTCGTTGTTGTTTGCGAAATTTCTTCATCGTTCTGGCCAAACAACGTTGATGGCCTCAAGTGTCGGCCGCTCTTAGCGGGAGGCGACTGTGCCGAGGGCTTCACGTGACGCGGTGCGCCCAGAGTGTGTGTGAGTGTGTGAATTAAAGTGAAGCTTGATTTTCAGGATTTGTCAACGGGGTCGCTCCCTCCTCAGTCTCCGCTGTCATCTCGAGGTCCGCGTTGTCAACTCGTCGTCTCCGTCGTCGTCTCGTCGTCCCTGTCGTCACCCCCTGGTCCATCCTGTGCCATCCCTTCCGCTCCCGGTCTGCCGCCTGTCGTCTGAAACTCGGCAAATGAACTTTTAATTTGACTTCCTTGATTTCGCGAAGTCCTCTCGACGCCAGACGCCGCCAACCGCGACCGGGCACGAACGACTGTCACGAGGAGGACCCGGAGGCCGAGCTGGCAGTCACGACCCCGGATAACGACCCGCGGATAACGCGGATAACTCGACGCGCCGCGACTCGCGGAAGCGCCAACTGACAACTCGCTCACTTCACTTCAGCCCGACGCCATCAACGTGGCAACGCCTTGAGGGCTTCCGGCGTCTCGGTCTCGGGCTCGGGCTCGGCTCTCGGGTCGGTCGTCCTGGCGTCGTTCGTCCTGGCGACGCATGGCGAATTCTTCCACACGTCCGCGGTCACGCCTCAAGTTTGTTTCCTTCTCCCCACTCGCTCACACATTTATTTGTATGTTTTTTATTTATTCATCGTCGTGTGTGGCGAGCGTTCGGCGACACAGTGGTGGCCACAGTCGTTGTGTAGGAAGTGGGAAAAAACCGGAGATTTCTTCATTTTCCAAATGAACCCCAAATTAACTTCTAAATTAATGCAGAGAATTGATCAAAACACATCAAAAATCATCGATATATTTCGATTTTTTCCACAACTCATTTACGAGATGCTTTAAGAAGACTCTATTAATTATCAAGATTTTTCAAAATTTGTCCCTGAACCTCTGCAAACTCTTCCCTGCTGCATACTGCAACTATTTTTCTATTGCCTTCCTTGTCGTTTCGCCATCCCGTAAATTCTCCCACAGTCCCTCTGAAGTTTCCACTGCACTCCAGGCATTTCCACAAAATACTGTACTTGCATTTTCGCCACCACTGTGGCTGGGCACCACGACCAGAGGACGACAAAGCAAGAGCCGGACCGAACAATGGGTGAAAAATCGACCAACCCTGTACGGGGTTCGTAGTATTTTCCTCTTCTTGTTGTTGCAATTTTATTCGTCGTGGTTTTTATTGTTGTTGTTGTGCGAGGCTACGAATGAATAAAATTTGAAAAAATTTCGAGCAACCACCCTGAAGCGCCAGCAGCTGCTGCGGCTGCGGCTGCGACGGCGACCTCTTCTGCCGTCTCTGCCCGGGACGACGTCGGCAGCAGACGAACTCATTCCAGCACAAGCGACGTTGCAGCGACCGCCAGGCAGCAGAAGCAGCGGCAGCGGCAGAGAGGACGGAACAGGAGGAGGGAACAGAGAGGAGGTGCAGAGAGTAAGGAACCGTGGTAGGAACAGAGAGAACTGGAGAGATACGACGGAACATTGAGGAAGGAACAGAGAGGAGGGAGTAGCTAGGTAGGAATAGAAACGAAGAGAGAGGAGAGAGAACGACCAAGGGCAGTAGCAGGGGATGAGCTCGATCGAAGGGTGTGCGGGTCGACGCAGGGCGCTGAGAGCGCGTTTTCGCACATTTAATTTTTGGATTTTCGTTTGGTGGACGACTCGCCGCTGTCCTTGTTGTTGTTGTTCTTGTAGTAGTGGTTATCGTTCTACTTCTCGTTCTCGTTGCAGCGGCACCCACTGTTTTCGTTCCACTTCCGCAGGTTCCGCTGCATCAGCAACAGCAGTTTGCGGATTTTTCACGCAGGGTTCGACGGAGTGTCAGAACTCGATGGAGAGAGGGGGGCTCAAGAAAGAGTTTCCTCAAATGCGAACAAAGAAGAAGAGGCGGAGAACGAGAAGGAGCGAACTCGGGATTTCCACGAGAACGAGACCGGGAACTCGAGCTCGTCCTTTGCATGCCGGCGGAAGCGAGATGGAGGATCGGACGGAAGACGTCGAGCGTCGCGAATATGAAGGAAGTGAATGTCGAAAAATGTTGACAAAAACAACAACAACAATTGTGAGAGTTTCCCCCACCTCGCCACTTAATTAAATAGAAAGAGGAAGAGCAGAGATAAAAGCAATAAAAGTTTTAGGATTTTTTCGTGGCGAAAGCAGCAAAAATTGCAGAATTTTTTATTTCTTTTATCTCCCGTCGTGAGGTCATCCTTCGCGCTCTTCGGCTGGAGTGACTCACATTTCATTGGTCTCTCTCTCCCTATCCCTCTCGCTCTCCTTCGACTCCTACGAAGCGGGTGCCAACCGCTCTCGGTCCGCTCGGACGCTTTGATTGAGGAGATCGCGGCATGAGAAGGTAGTGAGAGGGAAGGGAGAGAGAGGGAGGGAGGGAGGTAGGAATGCAATGAGAGATGGACGAGGAGGTCGGGTCGGGTCGGTTCCGTCCGTCCGTCCGTCCCTCCCTCGGCCATTGGGCGAGATGTCGCTGGACGCCTTTCATTTCAATTCGGTTTGGCGTTTTATTTAATTTGTCCCGCGTTGCGTGTGAAAAATGCAAATTGAGACGTCTTCGGAGATGATCAAAGGGAGCCGACGAGGAGAACGAAGAGGTTCACGGAAATACGAACAAAGAAACGACGTGCGGAGCAAACACCGAGGGAAATGAGCATTTAAAAAGCCATACAGGAAATGAACACGGGATCACGGAAATAGCAAGAGCAATAAAAAAACAACAACAAAAATATTAAAAAAAGTTACACAATATTTTATTTTGAACTTTAGTGAATTGTAATTGTATTATTAATTTCCGAAAAAAATATAAAAAACTAAAAATTCAACAAGGAATTTGTATAAATCGCAGAATAATAGAAATATAAAAAATGTATAATTAATTTTAAAATAAAAAAATAAAAATTCCACAAAGAGTAAAAATAAAAATAAATATAATTGATTTCAGAATTAATTCCAAAGAATGAAAAAATAAAAAAAAATTAAAAAATGCACTAAAAATAATGAAATAATTAAATGATGACACAATAAAGGAGAAAACAAATCCCAAGAACTGAGACTGAATCCAAAAAGCAATCGGAATTAGGACGAGAAATAAAATCGATTTCCAGAAGAGGATGCGATGAAAATCGTTTCGATATCGCCTCGTGTTTGGGTCTTCGTGACCGCCGGTTGGCAACAGCTTCGGGCCTGCCCCCGCCAGGCGAAGCCACTCCACGGAGTCCTCACACACACACAGACGCACACATGCCCGAGCACGCGGAAGTCGCCGTGGCTGCGACCCGACGGAAGTCGTTAACGTGGCGCCTCCTGGGGGCGGCGGCCGGGCCGGGCCGGGCCCGCGACCGCCCACCAGACGCCACTCGAACAACAACAACAATAACGATTACAACAACAACAGCAGAAACTATGAAAATGACAACAACAACCAACCGACCGACCCCGCGACAAGGATCGAGCAGTAAAAACGAGAAACAAAAGCAAACAGAATTTGACAATTGTCGGGAAAAGAACAAAGAAAAGAAAGTAAAAACAAGAATACAACAACAAGAGCACAGTAGAAACAAATATAAAAAACAGCAACGTAAAAACACAACAACAAAGAGAACAAGAGAGGAAGAGGAGCCCGGACAACAACAAGCAAATGAACAACTGTCGAAAGGAGCGCGAGCTCGAACTGGGCGATTTTTTGCTGTTGGTGGAGTTGGAGTCGTTGGTGTTGTTGTTGTTGTTGTTGTTGCCCTTGTTGACAAGGCAAGGCTGTGAAATATCTTCGCATCCCAGCAAAAAGTCCTTCGAAGGACGAACGCGAGCAAATGCTCGGTTCGTCTTCCTCGTCCTGGGCGGCTCCGGGGCCAACGACTCGGGCTCTCGGACGAGTTCTCGAGGACTCATTTCGACTTCTTGCGGTTCGTGTTGTTGTTACCATTGTTGTTGTTGTTACCATTGTTATTGTGGTTGAACATGAGTCATCGGCCGAAGGACATTCGCGCCATCAGGATATTAGTCGAGTTGTTGACGTTGTTCGAATGGATGCCATTTTGTTGTCAAATTGTTGTTGTGTTGTTATTGCGCCAGCAGTTCTTGTTGTTGTTGTTTTGGCGTTTGTTTTTGTTGCCATAGTCCTGGCTTCCATCGTCCTTGTTGCCTTCTCTAATGGCTTTTGTTGCCTCCCGTCGCGGCTCCTCGTTGGAGCCGAACAAGTCGTAAATTTTCCCGCTCCGCCCGATAAAAGCCAAATTCAAATGTTTTCACGCACGTTGTTTTAATTTCCCAGTGCTCATTGTTGTTGTTGCTGTTGTTGCCGCTGCCTTCCCGAGGGTTCGCCTCGACGTGGGCTTCCTCTTCTTCCCTCTCCATCCACCCGCACGCCCTGGCGAAGGCCGCAAAGTCGGAGCCCGGCCTGGGCACTTTGGGATAGGTTTGGGTTCGCGTTGATCGGCCCGGCCACGAAATGTCGAAACCACACGCAGACCAAACTCGAAGAGGGCGAGGGTTGCGACGTCGTCTGCTAATATTGACCTTACTGGGGGAAGCGGGAGGCGGGGGGCGCTGGCTCCGGTCGGGTTTCGCGATTCTAGGTCAATTAATCAATGAGCTCATAATCGAATAAACGACTTCCGCGAGGTCGGAGGCGGTCGGAGGGGGCGAAGGCGGTGAATGAAATCAAAGGAACGGCGACCGGGTTCAGTAGAGCGAAGCTAGTGCAGGATTTTCGCTCCTCTCTCCCGCTCGTCGTGTGTCCCTCTCCCTCTCCCTCTGTCGCTCTCTAACTCACAGTCTTCACCCTTCGAGAGCCTCGGCTGATCTGATCATTTAAAATCAGAAGCAACCCCAGCACCTTATGAATAAAATATCGTTATCGATTTGGGGAATTTCTAAATTTAAATCAGCAGTTAAAAAAATGGCAAAAAGTAAGTGGAAACTGAAAACAAATAAGAGAAACAGATAAAACATGATGAGTCAATGATGAGTCAAGATAGTATTTTATAATAATGGAAAATACTAGAAATGTAAATTAAGAATTATAATGAATTTTGAATTTAGAAATGAAAATAATAGCAATGAAAAAGTAATGGATAAAAAGAATGTGATGGAAAACAAAAAAAAAACAAAGAAAAAAATAAAAAAAATCGGAGAAAAAAACCTACAAAATATTCGACGATGTCTTGAAACAAAAGCCTCTTATCGCACGCTCCTCGAGAGCTTTGGTCTGCTCGGCTCTCGAACGCGGCTCATTAAAACTTAATCGATCGCAAAGAAGCTGACGAAACAACAACAACAACTACAAAAACACACCAGTTGACGGACGGCATTCGCTTGGGTTCGACTTCGACAGAAAAACACAAAACTAAGAAACCAAAGACCGAGAGACGCCAGGCGAATGTCAACATCATAATCATCGTCATCATCACCAACTTCGTCATTATGGCCATCTCTGATCCGCCAGTTGTCTCCTCAAGTCCCTCATTTATTATTTATCGCCTCATCCGCTGTCCGCATCTTCCACGGCTCCTCATTATTCATTCTATTCTTGAGCCAGAGCCGTCTTCAATGATTCATCGAAATGGCTTCCATATCAGGCTAAAATCTGAACCTAATCTGGCCCTTTCAGCTTTTGCTACCTTCTTCTCTTCTCCATCGAAATACTCTTTGAAGTATTCTTTTGTTCTTAAAATTTTATCTCCCTTCTCTGACATTTTGTCCCCGATTTATGTCGATTTCTTATTGAGTTGAATTCGTTCTCTTTAATTCTTCTCCTTTTCTTCCTTCCTTCCTCACCCATTCGTTCGTCCACTGCTCTCGTTAACCTTTCTTCATCACCTCCGGCACTACCCGGATACAGCTGTCTCGCTCTCCCGCCCCCTCTGTTTACCCACACACTCAGGCAAATTTCGTCTCGCCAAAATTCGTCGTCGACAAAATTCTCGAGGCGTTTGCGAATTTCAAATTGAATTAGTTTTTTTTTTTCTTGTTTCCTTTTGAATTCATTGAAAGTTTTTTTTCGTCTTCTCCTCGCCGAAAATACCAAAACAAGAACAAGAACAAGCAACATACAAATATTTGATGTCATCCACCGATATTTGCGGAGCACCGAAAGAGGAGGGAGATCGAAAAACACATAGAAACATATAAAATAATACAAAAAAAAAAAACTACCAACTGACGGTGGCAGAAAAACAAAATCGAGAAAGGAAAAAAAGAAAAAGAAACAAAAAATAAACAAAAAATGATGGCAAAAATACCTCAACTGGCTGGTGCTGGTGCTGGTGGGAAAAAAAAAACTGTCGACTGAAACTTTTGCCCAACTTTATTTACTCAGCGAACGCTTCATCGGATTCCAACTAAGCCTGGGTTTCCAGACGGCTTCCAAAACGTTCCGGCTTCGGGTCCGTTTTTTGTCGCCGATCGACTGCAGCTGGGGCCCCGAAAGTTTCCTCACCCGTCCCTCTCTTTTTTCTACTCCTCGATTGCTCTTCGACGTCTCCTTTTTTCCTCCCTTCTCCTCGCCCACTCCTCGAATTAGAGTTTGCTTTTTTCGCCGTCTGATCCTTATTTACTTCGGAGCTGCGACGGACTTTGTCTGCATTAGCTTTTCGTCCTCCCCGCCTCCTCCCCTGTTCCCTGTCTCCCCCCATCATTCCGTCGTCACCTCTTTCGCACAGCAAACAGGAAGTCAGTCCTTTCTTTGGGTCAATCGATTTGCCGAAGAGAAGTTTGTCTCCTGTGGAATTCCTTTTATATCTGATGAGGGGTTTTCGTCCCGTTCTCACGTGCTTCCATTCGACCTCTTCCCTTCCCTCTGGGCTTCGGCGTCGAGGTCTCAGGAAATAAAACTGAGGCCAGTGGCTTCCTCGGGGGTCGCCTCGGTTTTATGCGAAAATCGATGGGGTTTCCACAAACGTCCCCATCGCCATCGCCGCAGCTTCTCATTTTATCGCCCTCTCTACTGCCCCACAACTCCACCGCTTCTCAGTTCCCTCCCATTCTCCTCCTTCCAGCCACTCCTCGACATCTGCCTCTCGCTCTTGAGATTTTTTAGGTCGAACGTGCCTCGTTTCGCTCACGTTAGCGTCACGTTACGCCACCAGCAGACAGGCTGACGACCGGCGGACGTCCCCAGGCGGCCTCCAGGCCAGGCAGTGGGAGGTCGGTAGTGGCGGAAGCTGCGATGGGGGGTGGGGTGTGGCGGGCGAATGGCGGATGGTGGATGGTGCGCGTTTCTGTTACCGATATCGACGCAATGCTTCCTGTCCTTCCTCGCCCCTTCTTTTTTCCTTCCTTCCTTCCTTCTTCAGGCTGCTGCTCCTTCCTGCCTTCATCCTGGTTCTCCTTCCTTCCTCCGTACATCTTATTCTTCCTTCGCATATCTTCATATTCTGCCTTCAAGCTTCTTCTCTTCCCTCTCCTTGAAGCATCTTCTCCTTCCGTTAAGCATCTTTTCCTTCCCTCAAACTTCTTCTCTCATTCCCACCCACTTCTTCCGCCCACCTCGCTGGGAGCTGGGAGCCAGTTTGGTTGTTGTTCCTTATTCTATTGATGTTGTTGGAGTTCTCGTGGTTGTTGTCATCGTCGTGTTCCCGTGCGGGAGGTTTTGATTAGGTTGTCGAGCCGACCGGCCGACGCCTTGGCGCTTCCCCGCCCCTGGCCAGTCGTCCTGGCAACGTCCGTCCTTCATCTGAGCCTCTGTCTCTCCACTGTCTAGTTCGATGTCTACGTCTCTGTCTCCCCACTGTCTTCATCTCCGTCTGCCTTCAGCTCTGTCTGCCCTCTGTCTACCTTCGGTCTTCCCTCCGCCCACCTCTTCGACTCTCCTCCGGCTGCCGAACTTCTTCGAACTCTCATTTCGCATCTTGGCCGAAGGGTTCTTTTCTATTTTTGGCCTCGCCAACGGATTCCCATCCCAGGCTCCTCTGCCGCTGAGTCATGTTACTTCATCCTTCGTCCTTCTGCTCCCTGTTTTCCTGTTCTGCTGTTCTCTCCACCTGTTTACTTCTTGCCATCAACGACCTCGGCTCTCTCCTAACCTCTCTCTCTCTACTGACTTCATCCCTACGCTTTCTCGCCACCGACTTCGTTCCTCCGTCTTCTTCCTCCGTCTTCTTTCCTTCGACTTCTTTCCTTCGGCTTCTCCCCTTCGCCTTCTTCCCCCTCATTCCTTCTTCTCTCCGCTCATCTTCCTCACCCGCATTTGCTCCCTGCTCGCCTTCTTCGACGCCCTCGTCTTCGAGTGATGAAAAGACAACCTCGTCTGCTCTGTCATTAACTAGTTCCACGATCTGAGCTCGACCCAACCTCCTTCACCCACCTGTCTACCCCTCTCTCTCTCTCTCTCTCTCTCTCTCTCTCTCTCTCTCTCCCTCTCAGTCCCTCCTTCCTTCACGGAGGCCTTCGTCGAACACGCTTCCGTGGCGTCCGCCTGACGTTCTTGCTGTTGTTATGACGGAAGATAAGAGAGGTGGAGGAAAACTTCTGGAGCAATTAATTAGGTTTCCGGCGTGTCGTTCGGCGTTTGTTGTTGGGGTTTTCGTACACTTTTCCCCAATTGGATTTCCTTCACCCCCATCCGCCCGTTCGGCGAGGTGCAAATCGTGGATTTACGCGTTCAACTTTCCGCAAAGATTTCATTCTCTTTTAATTGTTGTTTTATTGTCATTGGTCCGAGGGGGAGTTCGTCCCGTTTCTTGTTGTAGTGGTTTTCATTGTTGTTGTTGTTGTTTTTCGTTGTTATTGTCTTTGTTTTTGCCCTTGTCGTTGTCGTCATTGTTGTTCTTCTCATTGTTGTTGTGTTAATAAACCTGTCGCCATCAGCGGAGTTCATTTTAATTGCATATTTTTGTTTTGGCCCCAGAAAGGTTTCGACGGTTATCGTTTTTTCTAAGCTTCAAATGAGGTTTTACGAGAGTCGTCGAGTTTTTACGGGGTTTCCTTCGGGTTTCTTTGGGCCATTGCGAGCTACTAAAGTGTTCAAAGTGGATTAAGTGGGACTTAATGGGGTTTTACAATGAATTATGGAGTTTTAAAATGAATCATCGAAGTTTATAATGAGTTTCCGAGGGATGACCAGGGGATTATAAGGGGATTTTGGTTAATATTATACGACTCTATTGAGGTCCTGCATCCTTCGAGAGGTGATTTCTATATATATTTCACGAGTTTCCCCTCGTCGTTTTCGAGCCTGGGGCCAAGTTCAGGCCAAGTTAGACCCAAACGACCCGCAACGCAAATTCCCCCGCCACAAAAAGTCAATAAAGTCGGGAAAACTCACCTGCAACTGCGTTGAAAGGACGCAGCAATAGAATCCTTCCCTGGCTAAAGTTGCTACTATTGCGAGAATATCCTTTGGCTTCTTTGTTTACTTTTTTATTTGTTTCTTTTTGTTATTCTTTACTTGTTTTTCGATATTTGTGGCTTGTTTATTCGCTCGAATTTCAAATTGAATTCACTTTATGTTTCACTGAAAGGATACGAACAAATAACACTTTAAAACCAGCCACGAAATGGGACAGAGGGAGAGGGAGAGAAAACGAGGTTCCGAGTTTCGAAGAATTCGGAGAGCAAGGGAGAGAGAGGGAGAGAGAGTGAGTTCGATTCGGCGGTGAGAGCAGGAGACGAGAAGACGAAGGACGTCGGCGGGGCGACGGAACGGAGGGGCCGAAGACAATCGGCACGATACAAGGATAACAACAACAACTACAACAACAGCAGCAGGAAGGGCTCTGTTTGTCCCGAGTGGTCGGTGGAGTCGGTCGGCTGGAGGTCGGTCAATAATTGATGAAGACTCTTGGCGACGACCACGCACGAAGGCGACGGCGGCGATGTCGGGTGAACAACAACAACAACAACAACAGCAGCAGTACAACAACATCTTCCAGGAAACAGTGTTGCACGAGTCGTGGCCCCAGGGCGCCGCATCGACGGGGGCGGCCGAGGGGGCCCGACGCACACGACGAGGCCACGTTAGAAGGATACGAATCCAATTAAACGCAGCCGGGCGAGCGTGTGTATCGAACGGGCGAGAGCGAGAGGGCGAGCGAGCGCGACGAGAGAGCGATTGAAGTGCGAGCGAATTTCAATGGACGACGCTGGCGATGGCGATGGCGATGGCGGTGACGTCATGCAGTCGAAGGCAAATGAGTGGACGGAAAGTGAGTCAAGGATTCCGGAATCGCAGGGAATAAATTGTGGCATTAGTTATTGGAATTGTTTTTCGGACACTGGTTTTGGAAATTATTCTTTCAAATTGAAATTATTCTTTCAAATTGAAATTGTTCTTGAAAATTTAAATTATTCTTTAAAATAATTTTTTTAATATTTTCGTTTTGAAATATTTTTTTTTTTTGAATATTTTACTTTTGCAGTTTTTTTTTTTTTTTGAAAACAATTATTTTAAAGAGAAATACGACCAAGAAAAATTTAACATGAACAAATTTAAGATGACCAGAAAGCTTTAAAATGTTGAAATAAATATGATTTTCTTGTTTTCCTTTCGGGAAGAAAATGAAAGAGAGAAAAAATCACTTCCAGCGAGTCCTGCTCACAATGCACGGATGTCCTTGGGGACCGCTCAGTCGTCGGGCGGTCGCGCCAACCCCCTTTGCTGGCGAAATTGCCTCTCTTTCAACCGAACCGAGCCCCCAGCCCCCCCGCTCTTCGCCCTTTTTCGCCCGCAGAGGAAGAAGAACAAGAAGTTCGAATGTCAAGCGCGTAGGAAGCGAAATTGCAGCCGAGTCCTTTGAACTTGGGCCTTTGTTACATTGCGCTGTTGTCGTTCTTGTTCTTCTTCCTCTTGTTGCTGTTGTTGTTCTTCCTTCCACTCGCTTGAATATTCCGCATGGAAACGCCAACAACAACAACAACAACAACGCAATCTCGACGGATTTTCCAAGCGAGTTGAATGTCTGGGTTATTTTTTGCTCCTTTTTCTTCCTTACTTCGAGCTCCGGGCTTTATTTGTTGTTGCTGTTGTTGTTGTTGTTGTAAGGTTCAAAACTGCGCACTTGGTTTTGTTTTCTTTCACTTTCGGACTTTGTTTTTTTCTTGGTTTTTTTTTGTTTGGTTTTTGTTCTTGTTTTGTGTTTGAAAATATTAATTTTGCACTTGATTTGGTTTTGTTTGGACACGTTTGTTGGGTTTTTTTTTTTTAATTAAATCGGAAGCAAGGAGTCGCACCAGGACCGCGCCGATGTAAACAATTTGCGAAGCCCGAAACCACACGAATGAAATGCCGGGACTCTTCGCGAATTCTTGCTGAATTTTTCACAACTCTCCTGGTAGGGCGAGGGTGAGGGGCTGGCTGGAGGAAGCGACACGCAGGGTTTCCTGCGCTGGGAACCTTTCAACGTACAGATTGGTTGGTTGAGTCTCTGGTCGGTCGGTCGAAGCCGCTTCGGTTCTCGCTGCGACACGTTCGCGTCCGGTTCACTTTGCCGTCGAATCGTTTCTGCCAGCCTCGAGCTCGGAATCGCGCTGCCAGACTCAGACTCGGGCGCACCAACACCAGCAGCAGCTCCCGCACACCGACAGCAGCCGCAACGAGTCGGCGAGAGAGAGCGAGCGAGGAGCGGAGAACGCCGGGAACGGAACACGGCGAGCGCGCATGTGAGAGCGAGGATGGGACAAATCGTAAACAAAGCCCGAACCCGCTGGAACCCGAAACACTCGCTGTCATTCGCTCGCTCGCTCGCAAGCGGCGCCGCAGTTTGCCTTGCGAGCGGCGTCGCTCCGCGCTGTGTTCAGCGGGCGTGTGTTCAGTGCGCGTGTTGCCAACTGCCCACATCAGTGCTGCCATCTTCGCCGGTCGCCGGAGATTTTTGGAATTTTAATTTTTATCGTCTGTTCGAGGTGTCCTTTTGGCGGTCGTCGGCAATTTCACGGTGGTTGGTTTTAATGACGCCGCTGTGTTTTGTGGTGGATTTTCGTGTTTTTGTCACACCCTCTCTCTCTCTCTCTCGCTCTCTCGTTTGCTCTTTAAATATCGCTCGTTCCCGCTGACAGATGGCTCGACAGTAGTTCTCGGTGTTTTTGTTTTCCCCAATTTGTTTCGTCGATGATAATGATAAGCCGATTAGCAATTCATTCATTTTCCTTGTTGCTCTCGGGGTTTCGGGCCCTCCCTCGCACTCCACCCCCTCCCCGTCGTCCTTATTTTGATATATGCCCATTTTAACGCGAGTCGACAGGGGTCGGAAGCGTGCCTTTTGCCTGGGTGAATGATCTGGGCCCCAAACATATAATCATATATCAATTATAAGGACGAAATATGCATTTCGAGAAAGTAACAATTTTTTTTGAGAATTTTCCGACGCACAGCTGTCTCGAATCTCGCCAAGAGAGTTTTTTTTTCACCATACAGACACTTGTTTTTTTTTTCTAGATTTGTTTTTTTCCACCTCAGATTATGTCGCTTTATCAGAAAAAACTTTCCACTTCCCCAACTTTTATTATTAAGTTTTCTGAATTAAATTAATTTTTTAAACTTTCATACCTTCCGCAATCTCTATCAAACTTTATTCATTCCAATGGTCTCTTCCTCTCTCTCGCTCTCTCCCGCACGTTTCCTTCCGCCATTCGTCATGACATGACTTCGCGCTCACCTCATCGCACCTCTGTTCCTTTCACCTCTCTCACCTCCCGCTCCGCACTTCACCACCCTCTCCTAACCTCACAATTCATGAACTTTTATTTTTTACGACAACTTTCCGAGCTTCTTCTTTAATTATAACCTCCTAAATACCTCTTTTTCACACCATCCATCCATCCATCCACCCAGCCGTCCGTCCGTCCGTCCGTCCGTCGGCTCGTAAACATGCCGCTATCTCGCTCGCGCCGGCCTCCGTAAATTATCACACAAATTGCGGCGGAGCCGAGTGAAAATTCGACTGTAAATGCAAATTACGATTATCATCTGACAGAGTTCCAGCGGCAGGAAAAGACAAAAACGAAGCAAGAAAAGAAGCACCAAAACAAGACGAGGAGGAACAAAAACAACAGGGGCAAGAAGACCAACAACAACCAGCGCTGCCAATAAACCGGGCCTCGAAGGAGAAGCCAAAAGGGCCGAAAAAGGCGAACCTTCGCGAGAACATGCTTCATTGTCACGCCATCTTTGTTATTATCTCCATAAGGCCGTGGTTTATTTGCACCGCAGGAAGCCGCAGCCGATTATTGACACCGCGTCCTCCCACCGTCCGCGCACCAGCTGGCAACACCTTCGGGGTCCGCGCCGGAGCCGTCGGAGGCACCGGGCGGGCTCCTGCGATGGCCTCGATGTTCAGAGGTCCTTCCAACCTCCTCTGAGGCCACCCAACTTCTCCCAGATCCTCCCTCCAGGGCTTCCTCAGACCCTGCCAACCTCCGCCAGGTCCTCCCGACGTCCTCTGAATCCATCCAATGACCTCTAGGACCACCCAACGTCCCACAGATCCTGCCTCCAGAACTTCGCCCAGTGCTCCCACCTCCTCCTTCTCTCAACCTTCGCCAAGTCCTCCCAACTTCTCCTGGACCTCCCAACTTCTCCCAGATCCTCCCCCCAGGGCTTCCTCTGATCCTCGCAACCTTCGCCAGGTCCTCCCAACCTCATCCAGGTCCTCCCAACGTCCACTGCATCCACCCAACTGGCTTCAGTTGCGCCTCCAGATCCCCGCACGTCCCTCTGAATCCACCTTTCCTGTCCATCCTAAGGACTTCCTCCAGTCTCGTGCCGTCCCGTCTCGGCCGGCCTCGCGTGTCGGGCTGTCTGTCGGCGTCCTCGGCATTGCCAACAAAATGTTTATCGCTGGCATCGGAGCCTCCTGCCAGTCCCGCCTGCCCCGCCCTCCAGGGCCGGCACGGCCTGCCCTCACATGGCAAGCTTCCAATGACGTTTTCGCGCAACCTCGTCCTGCGACCCCCAGCTCCTTCGATGCACTGCAATCGCGATGGTTCGGTCCCTTCATTCGCTCATTCAGAAGCCGCTTCCGCTAGCCTTGCGCTCGTTACCGAGCTCGGTCTATTTTCGCCCTGCCTCCATGTCCTCGCCCTCGCCCTCAACCCCCACCCCTTGAGGCTTATCCTTGCATTATTTTAATCACAGCCTAACTGTAGTTCATTTAAATCGTGTTCCTTCCGCCCACCTACCTCCCACCTCCCACCTTCCTGCCGCTCTTCGTTCAAGGTCGCCGAACGTTCTCGCTCTAGCATTGGTCGCTTGCGGGAGAGTTGGAGGGAGACAGGCACATGAAGCAATGCAAGGGCAGTGAATACTTCGATTGATGTCATTCCGATAAACCGATTCCGAAGTTCGAAGAAAAAATTATCAGATTCTAATTGAATCTTTAACCAACATTTTAATCGACAAATTAATTTTTTTTATTTTATGCTCTTTCATTGTATTTTTATTTTTATATTTTCCTCGACTTGTTTCTAAAATGCTGATTTATGAATTCTTTTTTATTGTACTATTTTGTTTACTATTTTACTATTTATTATTTAACTACAGTTCTAGAAAGCTTCAGTCTTGCTAAGAACATTGGTTTTTTTTATTTCTATTTTTTTGTCTTCGCCTCGCCTGTCTGTCAATCAATGTGGTGATTTTCGTTTTCTTTCTCTGTCCTCAAGGGTCGAGGAGCACAACTTTAATTACGCTTTCCTTCCTCCTGCATCTCTCGGCCTTCGTGCTTCATCAATCGCTCCTCGTGCTTCGCCCTGCGCCCCCCGCTTCCTCCATTCGCCCCTCTGCCACCTCTTTCAGCCCGCCCACCTCGCCTGCCCAGCTCAGCGGGTTCTCCTCGCTCTCCGCCTCCCTCTTTCTCCGACTCTCGCTCCTCCCCGAGTCCACACATCGATTCACCTCCCACGCCCCTCCACGCCCCGATTCGCTTAATTATCAAAGGGATTTATTAACGTGGCTCGCCGGATATAAAAACTCGCTGAATACTAGTTTAGACCGCAATTATTGTCGTGTTGTGGGAGGAATTATTGTTGTTGGCGGTTCCAGTAGTATTGTTGGTGTGCTGGTGATGGTAGTGGTGGTTCTTGTTGTTGTTGTTGTTGTTGTTAGTATGACGGTTATTCTTGTCGTCGCGAAGTTTTGTTCCTCCGCTCATCGCTAATTGCTTCATTAATACTTGAACGAGCGCACGCGAGCCGTGGCCGGAGACAACATGAAATATTTATTTCTTAATTTGAATCCTTTCTCCGACTTCTCCCACTCTCGCGAATCAGGGCTAACGAGTGAGTGACGTGGGTGCTCAAGGTTCCCGGTCGAAGCAGGGCCAAGTCCGGGCCGGGCCGGGATGATCAACTGATCGATAGATCGATTTGAAGTTGGAGTAGCGATTAGCTAGTGGGGAATTAGCGAGGCAATAAGTTGATCACGTGGTGGTTTCCCAGGCCACAGGGCAGCCAATGGACCACATGACGATCAAGTGAATGAAGGCGTCCCATCCCCTGTTGTCCTGACCTTTGCATCCACTTTGAAGCCACGTTTGCAGCCCAAACCCCTCGCCATTGCCGTTCAAACTCCTTGCCCTTCGACCGTTTAATCCTTTTACCGCTCGGTCCTCTCAGCCACCCCCTCACCCCTCGGCCCTGCCACTGGCATTAGCTGGCATGGCATGGCGTGCATGGGAGCCATGCGAGCGAGTTTCTATTGCATCCCATACGAAATCCATCAAAGTAAATGGCAGAGAAATTTGTCAAACTTTTTCGATTACATATGATTTACGAGCATTCAATCAACCAACAAAACACCAGCAACAACGACAACAACCACAACAACTATGAACCCTCACTTATCCCCAGTACATACCTACAGCAGTAGCAACAACAACAACAACAATGTGGACCCCTCTGTGAAGTGCCGAATCGAAAATCGAGCACTTGCCTGGAAACCTCTTCACCCACGACTCCATCGACCCATCGACCGCCCTGCCCCTGACATATGACTTCCTGACGTAGTCCGGCAAGGGGCTGGATGGAAGGTTGGCTGGATGGAAGGTTGGCTGGTTAGCTGGTAGGGTGGATGGGTGGATGGGTGGAGCATGGAGGGAGTCCCGAGCCGAAGGAGGCCACAAGCCGGAGCTTCCTCCGGGCGCGGAAGTGCGCCAAATAACGTGCACTTAGGAGCTCGGTGCGCGCACGCACACATGGGGAAATATTAACAACAACGACGGGTAGTACCAGCATTACAACAACAACAACAATAACAAGAACTTGTCCCACTAGCACTACAACAACTTGTCCGGAACAGGAACTACGAAAGTACCAAGACTTGGCTCCCACTCGCATATGCAGCCATTGTTTCGTTAACTTCATCGGCGACGGCGGCGTTGTCGTCATTGTTGTTGCTCTATTTGTTGTTCTTGTTCCATTTGTTGTCGTCACTGTTGTTGCCCTGGTCGTATTGTTGGGTTTTTTTCGTTTTTTCCCTTCCTTCCTTCCTTGCCCTGGGCCATGGTGCAATGTCGTTGCCTTCACTGTCGAGCTCTGAAGTTCTTGTCCTCCAAGCGGGGAGAGAGAGAGTTAATAAGTGAGAGACGGAGAGAGAGAGAGCGAAAGAGAGTTGGGCCTGGGGGTGTCGGCGGGTCGGACGCCCATTTAAATGACCTTCGCGTGTTGTTTTCATTTCACAGTTCGTTGCTGGTGCCCCCAGCAGCGAGTCAAACACGGCCACAGCGAGACAGAGGGGGCGGGAGGGAGAGAAAGAGACACGGAGAGAAACAGAGAGAGAGCACACACATGGACGTGGACATGAACATGTGCCAAGCCTGTGCAACCTCGGTCGGTCTGCAGCTGGCTCGAACAACTAGATCAACACGAGCTGATAGAGAGACAAACGGGCTGCTGAGGCAGGGAGGAGGAGGGGCGGTGAGAGAGGGAGTCAGAGAGCGCGAAATGGAGGAGCCGAAGTGGGAGTTGGTCGAAAGGAAGGGACGGCAAAGGATTGGAGGATTGGTCAAAGGAAGCGAAACAACGGCAGAGCCAGAGACAGAGCCAGAGACACGAGAAGTTCGAGTTCGAGTTCGAGAGCAGCTTGTGGTGGGCTCCTGCTTCTTCTTCTTCGTCCTAGGGCTTAATTGGCGATGGAAAAAAGTTGTGGCGACTCGAAGGACTTCGTGGTTTGGACCGTCGTCAGGGCGAGAGAGATGGGAATTTAATTGCTGACCGAGTAAACGAGGACTGGGCCTGGAACTCGGAGATCATGCTGAATATTCTGTAAATTCTTGAACTTTTCTTTCATCCTTCCTAGGTTTTCTTTTGTCTTCCTTTCTCCCTGAGGTTTCTTGTACAGGTTTCTTTTATGTTATACGGAAAATTACGTCGACTTTAGCGAAATTTATTACGGCCCAGGATGTTTTCCACACGAAAGTCTCTTCGATTACCCGCTGTCATTAACGAGGATAACCGTCGACCTCATATAACGACTACTGCTAGTTCCGGCCCAGTTCGCCGCCAGCGATGGCCAGGATAACGAACCAATCATGCAGGGACCACGTCGTGCGAACAACACCAGCAGCAACAGCCCAGCCCGCAACAACAACACACAACCACCGAGCCAGCGATAGGCAGCGACGACGACGATGGCGATGGCGCAGTTGGCGACGTGGCCGCTGGCCGTTGTCATCTGGGACTCTTCCCACCCCTTCGCCCCCAGAGACAGGAGCAGAACCAGACCCTGCCAAAGGATACGCCGTCGCCTGCCGGCCTCACGTGACGACGGCGGCTCGCCAACATCCATTCATGATTGCTCTTGGCCTAATATGAAACAATATATTGTGCCCACAAACAGCCGGACGGACGTCGGCGGGCTGGGGACGGTTGAAGCCAAATTTATGCCAGCCATTAGACGCCGCCCCCAGACGCCCCCGCCCACGCCCCCGTTGGAGCCCCCTGGAGTTGTCACTTTTTGTCACATGCTGGCGATGAATGAACAACACGGCGACAAAAGGCAGGACGAAAATAACAACGGCCGACCGGGCAAAAACAAAGGCAAAACAAAGCGAAGCGAAGCGAAGCGAAACGAACGGAACGACACGAGGCGAGCCATAAAGAATGCAAGGATATATCATGCTGAAGGGGAGGACGCGTAGGACGAGGAGGCGGCGGTTGGTTGGAGGAAACAAGTGAACAAATTATTAAATTGTGTTTGTTGTAGAGCGATGTTTACCGTGTTTTTTTACGCTCCACATACGCGCCTTGGCGGCAACAAAGGCGGCACAACAACAATGACAATAACAGTGACAACAACAACAGTGACGACGACAGCGACGACGACGACGACGACGATCCAGACGGAAGGGACGGCGCTGTCGCCCAGTTCACAAATACACACATCCGACCCCCGACCCCCGTCGCCACTGGCTGCGAGCGAGGAGCGTTGCATACTGTTGGGCGCCCTCACCTGCCGTTCGCCGGCACGACGGCGGCCAGCGCCAGTGCTTCATCGGCGCTGCCACGGAGCGGAGCGGCTGGAGCGACCGGGAAAGGGCGACAGAGGGAAATAGTGAGTGAAAGAGTGACGAAGAGGGAGATTGGGAGTGGGAAATAGTGAGCGAGGGCGTGACAGAGAGCGAGGGAGTGAGGGAGGGAGGGAAATGGCGAGAGTTCCTTCCACCTGCAGGCCGCGGTCTCGGCCCTAATCGCGCCTCGCGTCCTCCGCCCCGACTCGCTCGAGTCAGCCGCGGCGTCTCCTCGCGCCTCATCCCGGTCGTCGTCCCTTCGCGCCTCGTCCTCGTGCTCACCTCCTGCTAGTCCTCGTCGTCCTCCCTCTTCCCCAACCCCTGCGTCCGCCCCATCGACCTCCACACGTCGTCGTCCGCTTTATCGCGGCGTGTGGTCTTCGCGGCTTTCGGCCGCCGTCTTAGTCGTGTTCGAAAGTCGTGCTCGCGCGGTTCGCCCTACGAGCGCCCTCGTCGTCGTCCTGTCGGGATCCCTGGGAGCGCATTTCGAGTCCTCGCCCGCGTTCTTCCTGCAGTTGGTCAGCTCAGGTCGGTTTCAGTTACTTTTATAGATCCTTATACTGTTGAGAATTCGCAAAAATTTTACAAAACATAATATATATTAATATAGACTCAAAAAATATATGCCTAATATTACGAATCAAAAAGTTATATATACAAATAAAAATCAAAATAAGGTAATATGTAAAAAATCAAAAAAGTTCTATATAAATGTAGAAATCAGAAAAATAATGTCAAATAATGAAAATCAAACAAATAATATAAAGAATGAAATAAAAAAATGTTCGTTTAAATAAAAGAAAAAAATGCTTTTTGAATGAAATAAAAAATTTTTTTTGAATGAAATGTTGAAAAAAATGTTTTTTTGAATGAAATAAAAAAAATTTTTTTGAAAGAAATAAAAAATGTTTTTTCAACAATAAAAACCAACAAATAACAAGTATTAATAGAATCAAAAAAATATATTTAATAATTGAAAATCAAAAGAACATCACACAGAAATAGAAATCAAAGAAATTACATAAATTAACAAAAATTAAAAAAACACCATACAGAAATATAAATCAAAAGCCTAACATCAAATAATAAAAATCCACAAAATAATATATGATAACAAATTCAAGAAATTATACATAATTATAGAAAACAACAAAAAAAAATATATATTTATTTACCTAAATCCTTTTCAAGAACTTCTTCAACCTTCCTGCATGCTTCGGCAAAAGCCTTTCGTGCTGTTTGCCTCGTGCCTCGTTGAGATTCCGCCCGTTGGCATCTCGTACCGGAAGTGACGAAACACTTCCGCTGTTCCTGCCGCCTCACGTGCCACGTTCCATTGCAGAACTAAACAAAATACTGCAGCAAATAATTTAATTGCACGAGCATGAGCAAAGCAAAAAAAAAAACAAAAAACAATAGAAACGATGACAATAGAAATAAAGCGAAGCCCTGAAGAAATCGGAAAAACCATTCTTGACGTGTTGCGCAAACAAAACATTTTGAGTGTTTGCCGTAATTACTTTAAATACTATCGATTTTCTTTCGGCTCGTTTCAACAGTTTTAAATTTTAATTCACCATGACGAAGTCTGTCGTTGTTGTTTTTGTTGTTCTAGTGGCTTCTGTTCACTCTGGCCTGGCTCCGGCTCGGCCCCGGCTCCGACTTCGGTGAATAGTTTAGCTCGCATTATATCATCATCATCGTCATAATTGCGGTCGTCATCCCACGAGGGCCATTAGTTGCCCAACGCAGGCTCGCCAGCCCCCGCCCAAGGGGGGCGCGGGACGTTTGAATGAATGCCTGTAATTTAATCACATGTGAGGGCCGAAGTCCGAGCTCCGAGGCGTGTTCAAATAAATAAAAATTAGCCTCCTGTGCCGAGAATTTCCACAAACCGCACTTGTTGTACATGTCCATGTCCATGTCCATGTCCTTGCCTTGGCTTGGCTCGAGGCTCTGCTGGTGATTCATTCATAATCAGCCCACTTGGGCCCGTTCAATTACTGGGGGCTTTCGTGAACGCCCAGGCCAACATCAGCATCGGCAGCAACGCAATTCCATTACGTTACATTAACTCAAATTCGCCATTGGCCGTCGTCTTCGAGCCCAGTTCCCTCATGCAGAACCCATAAAACCCAGTCTCCACTTTGCCTTTCCGCCTCTCTGATGCACTGCCATCAATTACATTCCCCCAAATTATGCATAGTCCAATAAAAAACACGTTAATAGCTCCCCCCAACTATATATCCTTTATTACATTCTCCTCCACAATGTCCCTTAGTTTCATGGCGTCAATTTCGCCGAACTTGATTTCATCACTCGTCCATCGTTCTTCGCCGCGATCCACGATCCTTTCCAGTGGCTCTCCGACTATTTGATATCTCGTTCATAAATTAATCCCTCCCATTATCCTTCCCATTCTCCCATTCTCGAGTTTAATGAATATTTCCGTGATTATTTACGATGTCCCATAAATTTTTGCAGCAATTGGATTATGTCCTTCCTCTCGCCCTCGCTCAAGTTGGAGAATCTCTCGACGAAGCCGATTATGAATCTCGATTACTTGCCGGAAGAGAGCCGTTACAACAAGGCCAACATCGTGGCCAAATGGTGTGTGCCGATTAATGGCAAAATGTACCGCATCGAGCTGGAGCACGGCACGACCAGTGGACGCCGCATGATCTGGGTCAATGGCAGGGTACCGAACAACAACAACAACAACTACAATCACAGGGCCCCCGATAATTTGGCTCGACTATTTGCAGGAGGTCCTGCGGCGCGACTGGATGTTCAAGCTGGTCGGCGAGGACACGTTCCACATCGAGGAGGCGCGCTGCATCATCCGCGTGGATCCGGCGCCCGGCTTCAAGTACGACTACCTGCTCTTCATCGACGGCAAGCCGTACGATCAGTACACGGACGAGCAGACCAAGGCCTACCGGCTGTGGGTGGCCAAGCTGGACGGCATCGAGTACCGCGTGGTGCTCGAGCTGGACTCGCTCAACCTGTCGCTGAACGACCAGGTGCGCGCGGAGACGCCCGCCTTCGTCGACGGCGGCACCGACACGCGCTTCAGCGACAACGGCGTCGAGTTCGTCCTGCAGGCCCGCTCGAGCGGCAACAAGCGCGACGGCATCGTCCACACGCTACTGGCCAACGGCGTCCTGGTGCCGGAGGCGAAGCTGCACGAGATCATGCAGGAGCACACGTCCGTCCTGTCCGGCTGAGCACTCGGCCATTGCGATTTTAAAAAAAATCATTTTAACCACGACGAATTTCAGAGAATTTTAAGAGCAAGGCCCATGAGAAAAAATGTTGCATCTCCAGAAACCTCCCGACGAGACCCATGAAATTTGCGACACTTGTTTAGAATTTGTTTTTGATAATTTTATTAGTAATAATTTGTTTAAATTTAATTACAATCAATTCGTAATTGATTTCATTTTATTCATATAATATAATAATTATAATATTTATATTAAATATAATAAAACGCGTTTTATAATTATCAAAATTATCAAAAAATTGTTGTGTAAAAATAATGTAAACAAATGTTAGATGTTAAGAAGAAAAAAAAATACAAAATAAAATACAACTATGAAATTAAAATAATACAATCAAGTGCAACACAGCGTTGCCATATGTTTATTTATGAGGACAATTGATACGGACGAAATACACAGTAAAATTATAATGGAACAGCTAAAATGCTGAATAAATAAAACGTAGTTACCTTTCTCTTTCACTTCACTTAAACTACAATATTTGTTTATCGATATATATATATATATTATAAGTTGGTTTTTTTTTTGGATTTTTGTCTTTGAATTTTTAAAAATTTTGCATCTACATTTTTGCATTTTGTTTTTTGTTGTTGTTGAGTGTAAGTATTTTCATAATGTTTATTTTTCTTGAGTTCTTCCTATTTAATTTTCATAATTAGAAATCATACAAATTCAAACAAAAATTTCGGTTTTTCCTCCATTGGTTTTACAAACAATAAACGATTTGTGTTCTTGCCTTTTTAAATATTTCAATAAATTGTTAACTACTTTAATATTCTCATTACTTTAGTTTAATATTAAAAATATGTGTGTTTAGCATTTTCTTCTTGTTGTTGTTGTTCTTGTTCTTGTTGTTGTTTCTACGTCAGTATTACTATTATTTAGATCTTAGCTACAAGTTAGTAGTAAATATTTTGTATTTTGAGTGAGAGTCAAAGTAAGTTTTCTAAGACACGAGAAGAAGTCCGCAAGGAAGTCGAGGTAATACAAACAAGAGAATAATTTATTTTCAGTTTCTCGAAATATGTAACAAACCAATATTTTTTTGGTGTAGATTTAACAACGCAATTAGCGAGTATCCTTGTAGGAAGGACAAATAGCTATTTGTAAAATATATGAAATATTTTTCAGAAATTTCGTGAACAAATCATAATTGCGGTTCAATTTTGAAGGTAATTGCAAAAGTCATTAATAATATTATACATGTATATTTTTTAATTAATATTTTTGATCAATTAACTACTGTTTACGCTATTTTTCCTTTACGCTTTTTCTTTTTACTCAAAGTTTCTTTCTCAATATGTATGTGAAATTTAAATCTTGTGCTTACAATAATAAGATTTCATCTGGAATTCAGTAAGTATACTATAATTTCTCTTCTCATCGTCTTCTGTATTATGTTTGTTGTTATTGTAAGTGCATAAAAATTTGTCACAACGTTGTATAACGTTACAATACGCTAACATATATATATGCATGATTTAATATATATATATATATATACCTAGATGTATGTAAATAGCCTTCTATTCACTTAGAGACTTCACATAATTCTGCTAATTTCGTGTGTGTGTATAAAAAACAGTTATTCTTATATATTTCCCTCATCAAAATATTTCGAAACAATTAAAAACTTGTCTAAAAAACACATTTTAAATTCTAACAACAAACAACTTCGAGTACGAAAAACCAATTTTTCACCTTTACTGTGCTCAGAGACATCAACAAAATACAAACACATGCGCACGATACAAATACAACAACAAATTCAAATTTAAACATACGATTAATATAGCTGCAACACTGTTTTTCTATATTATATTTAATATATTTTTTAAGAAAGTTCTGAGTTTTTGTCTTTTTTGTTTCGATTTATATAATTGAATATTTTTTATATGCAATAATTTAATAATTAATTTAACTTTAAATACAACATTTTGCATTCGTCAGTAATAATTATTTCTCATTTACTCAATCAATCTTTTAGGTTCGTTTAATTTTACTTTAGAATTTCAAGTTTTGCTTCATTTCTTCGCTTAAGTCTACTCAATTACATAGTGTTTTAATTTTAATATATATAATTTAGTTTTAGGGCGTGTAACATAATGTGTGTGTGTTTTTTTTTAGTGTTGATGATTTTTCCTCTTCCTTAAGTACATGGAATGTGGGATTTCTTCGATAAAAATCGAAATCGGTTTTATCAATTAAATATGCTACACTTCGTTGAGACAATAATACATTTCTTTTCTAAGACGGATTCAAATGAAATACTTTTGTTTGTTTCTCCCCAAATGTGAACAAATCAAGTAACGAACTAGTAAGTGTTTGGTAAAAAAAATGCATGCAGTGGATCGATTTGAACTCGGTAAAAGTATGTAATTTTTAATTTTAATAATTTATGTTTTCCTAGATTTCTGGTCTCTAAGCCGACCTTCTTAGGAATTGCAATGGTACACTGGACTTTTATATATACTCAATATACTATGGACTCTTGTCGAAACCATTTTTCTCATGACCATTAGTGATGGACATTATAAATGCCCATTCGGCCTGGTTATGCTTAGTATATTATCTAACCCAAAGGTGAGTGTGTGTGTGTGTGTGTAATTTAAATCTCGCCACTACATGCAAAAGTCAAACTTACCGCAAGGCTTTTAAATGAAGAGCTCTTTGCTTGAAATGTTGTCAATTATTTCTCTCACGAATGTCCAACTTAACTCTAGTGAGTCATGCAAATGTGTATGTATATGTGTGGGTATGTTGGTGTTTGCGGGCGCTGAAACTTGTACGTGTGACTACATTTAACTTATTTAAAACCATTAAGAGTAATAGTTATTGTTGTTAATGTTGATGGTGTTGATATCAATTGCAAAAGTACTTAATTGCAAATAATTTAATTTGTCACATAATTTTAGATACCATTTAATTTAACATTAATTTTTACAATTTTTAAAATTTATACTATTTCAAAAATAAAACAAAACTACGTTTTTCTTTTGCGAAAACTTTTCAGCTGCACGGAAATACTTTAACGTGTGTTTTTTGTTATTTTTTCAAGTCAAGTTAAAATACTTTGTGGATAATTTAAAAATATTATTTCGTTCTTGTTCACTTTTTCCTCAAGGGCTTCTTTCTGGCTGCTCTCAATTTGGATATTAAAAAATTTCGCACCATTCCTGATTTTAGAAATATAGGTTGGTTTTGGTTTAGCTTGTTTTATCTTGAAGAATTAGTAGCGAATTGTGATCAGTTTGGAGTTTTTTCATTCTCACTTCGTCAGTGTCATTTTTTAAGATTATTTTTTTTTTGGTATTTTTTATTTTTTTATTTAAAGTTTTTGTTTGTTCGCTTGATTTTTGAAATCTTACTTAATTTAATGGAAGGCAAAACATGTGCTGAAGTAGACTTTTATTGTTGTTGTTAGTGTGATTATTGTTGTTACCATTATGATGATTATTATTACTACTAGCTAGATTATTATTTGCAGTTGGAGGAGGCAATTGCAGAATACTCAAATCATCAGCAACCGAATCGTAGTCACTGGAATCCTCTCCATAAAGCTGAAAACACCATAGGAAAATCAATTAAAATCAATGTCTATGCAGTTGTAGGCACGTGTATAAGAATTATAAAATAAATTATATTTAAATAACACTTACACGCATGTTATAGGGATGCAACTCACATGACTCGTGGTGTCAAACGCAGTCTTCCAAAGACATTAGCAACGGGTTCACGTACTCGAAGCCCTCGAATTCCGACTGATCGATTTTGTCAATAACACGACTGCGAAGAGAGAGTCGAAGAGAAGTTTTTACAACCAATTATTTTTGGTACTCAGTAATTTGGATAATTAAATAACATACGAAAACTTTAAAACATAGAAGCAAACATTGAGAGCTTAAACATGTCACGATATTTCAAAAATATGATTAGGTAACGTTTCAACTAATACATGGTATATATTTACAGAACAAAAGAAGATAATATTAAGATATAATGAATTGAAGCTAAAGAAGCATGTTGAGTAAATAAAATATACACAAATCATATAGAAACAACTACCATAGCAAAAGTCTTTTACCACACTTCGTATAAATCTCTCAGCATGATTTTCTCATAAAACACACTTGTCGATTAAGTTTTTTATGGATTAATTTGAACAGTAAAAGTACGAAACAAAACGAAATTATGACTTTATACTTACTCGTCGTCGGGTGTCAACTGTACAGCTTCTTCTGTAAATTCGGGTGGGAAATTGGCCAAGTCCCTGTCTGAGTCTAAACGTGGTTTGAATGGTGGTGAAACTTGTTTGCGCTCAAGCTAAGAACCAATTATCAATGAGATTCGCAGGAGACCAGGTATGTCGAGGAGTGGAGAGAGGATTGGGAACGGAAGAAAGAGATTGAGATGAAAAACAAACATAAAATATTGAAACAAATATCAAAGTAACACGATAAAATTCGATGCAAATGTGAATCGTGATGGATTTTAGTTATTTCTGTTAATTTTTATTTAATATTCAAACAAATCTTTCAGATCAAAAAATATAAAAGTACATATGTTACAAATTTTAATTCCATTTAGGTTTTTCGTTACATAGAGGAAGTTATCATAGTTAAGTTTTGGATTTATGTTGAGAATTTCATGACGAGACGCATGTTTGTTGAAATGTCTAGTGATGATGTTTTCCTTACAAACCCATACCGAGCTTACGATTGTTACCTTTTGGTGTCTGTAAATTCATTTTTAAGGAGCAAGTTGCAAACTCAGGGAAATAATATATGTCTGACAAAGAATAAGGCTCTAAAATGCGAATTTTTGACCTTTTCCTGAGAGGAGAAAAAGTAGAAAGAACAATTTTGGCTGGAAGATGTTCAAGGAGAAATAAAGTTATCCGAAGAAAACTCAAAGGAAATCATAGAGAATGCAATACAAGATATTTAACTGAATATCATTAGTCTATATTATTTGGGAAATAGTTAGAGTGGGAATCGGAGGCAGCTATAAGAACAAAATGCACAGTAAGAAGTGTTTATAAAATTAGAACAAAATGTAAACGAAATAAACGCAGTTGCTTCAGCATAAATTCAGTCAGAAAAAATAAATAGAAATAGAAACAAGACACTAAACATAACTCATCGCACTTACGGATCCTCTGGCGTCAATTCAGCCGGTTCTCTGGTAAATTGAGCGTCAAAATTTGAGATTAAGTCAGGATCGCCAGGATCGAAGGTTGGTATAAAAGGCGGTTGAACTTCCTTTTGTGCAATCTTAATACGCGTTTAAATTAAAAAGTGAAATTGTTTGTTGTTTATTTTAAATCTAGAGTAAACTACTACGAAAACCTCCAACATCTCGACTATGAACATTTGTGACCAACAAAAAACAAAAATGAGAATGAGACTCGATTCGGCGATGAGACTCCTCAGAAGTTTGGGAAACTAAATGCTACTAGGTTTCAACTATATGCTTTACGGTTTTCGAACCTTTCATCACCATCGGTTCTTTTCACACGTGCAGAGAAGATCGAATTTTGGTTTTCAAATGACTTTAAGTTCATTAAGATGGAGAGAGAAAACGAATTTCACTCTCGTTTGGGTGTAAACCATGCTTACCATTTCCCAGTCGATGCTCTTGAAGAACGGATGATTCACAATCTCCATGAAAGCGGACTCGCGATGGCAGCCCAGGCGATCGGCCGGGTTTTTGTTGAGGAAACCTTTGAGTACGGAGGCGGCCTTGACGCTGAGCGAGCGTGGTATACGAATCGTCTTCTCCAAAATAACTTGGAACAGATAATCTTCCGTGTTCTGAAATCATTTAAACTCAATCATGTCACCTTGGCACAGATATAGAAATGCATGTCGCTCACCTGATCGGGATTCTCCGAAGCGCCCGCAATGTCGAACGGACTGCGGCCGGCGAGCATCTCGTAGAGCAGGACGCCCAACGCCCACCAATCCACCGAGAAACCGTAGTCTTCGCCGCGCAAAATCTCCGGCGCAATGTAGTTGGGCGTTCCGCAGAAGGTGGACGTGGTGTCGCCGGGCCGGATGCCCTCCTTGCACATGCCATAGTCGGTCAGCTTGATGTGGCCCTCGTGATCGAGCAGCACGTTGTCCAGCTTCAGATCACGGTAAATGATGCCCTTCTCGTGCAGGAAATTGAGCGCCAAACTGATCTCCGCGGCGTAGAAGCGTGCGTGCTCCTCGGGCAGGCGACGTTGGCGCTGCATGTGGAACATCAAGTCGCCGCCGCGGACAAACTCAATCACGAAGAAGAGACGCGACGGCGTCTGGAAGCACGAGTGCAGCCCCACCAGGAAGGGGTGGTTCGAGGCCGTCTCGAAGACGTGCTTCTCCGTTTGCACCCAGTCGATGTCCTCGTCGTCGGTGACGAGGGCCTTCTTGATCACCTTCATGGCGTAGATGCGGCGCGTCTTCTTCAGCTCGACCATCAGGACCTGCGAGAAAATCGCACCACCAGTTAGTGTGAGACCAAAGCAGGGGGACGGAAACGGCCCTTACCTTGGCGTAGCTGCCACGCCCGATGACACGTATCAACTCGAAGTCGTTGAGCGAGTATTGCCGCTGGGTGCCCGGCTCCAGTTGCTCCTCGATGTTCTGCTGCAATTGCTGCTCGTGCAGATGCATGTGCTGCTGCTGATGCTGCTGCTGGCCGCCGCCCCCCTCGATGGCAATCGAGTCGCACGGCTCGCCGCTGCCGGTCATCTGGGGCGGATAATCGGGTATGGGCGGGAGCACCTCGGGCAGCTGCTCGGCGAACGCGTCGTCACGCTCCTTGACCAGAGGCTCCACATGCTCGTTGGTGCAGTGCTTCTGCACGAGCTTGTGACACTTTTTGTGCACCAGCAGCTTGCATTGGATGCACTTGAAACCTTGTCGTCCCAGGCCCCAGATTCGATCCTGACAATAAGCGCAGAATGCGCGCTACACGAACCACAGAGACAGAGTGAACGAGAGCGTGGGAGAGGGGGAGGGAAATGGATGCGTTTAGTGGATGTCCCGCTGGGGCAAAGTCACGTTACTCACTCTGTTGAAACGTTTCGCTTGGAAAATGTGTCCATTGATGCGATAGAGCTTGCGCCATCTACGTGCTCCTCGTCTGTAGATGCTGCCTGCAAGTGGTTTAAATTCGGGATTTCAATTCTCAATGCAATTAAGGTCGGGCCATTGGTGATTGCAAATACTTACGATCTTCGCCATCGCACGACATGCCGGGGGCTGCGGGAACATTTGGGAAAACTGCACAAAAACATCTCATTAGTAAAAATCATTAATAAAAAAGTCGTGTGAATCACTTCAGTCAAACACATTTTCCGTCTTCAAAAGCGTCTTCAAAAACAATATAGCAATAAATCATATTGAACAAAATAAGTGAGACAAAACTGAACACTATAATTTGCATCTAATCAGCGATTTGATACAAGATACATCAATAACGGCGCACTTCAGCAATTCTTCGAAGAACATTTAGCTTTAGTATCTATTGAAGACTTTTTTCGAATTCTAAATATATTATTTCAGTAGAACTAAACCAAAGTAATCGCCACAGTAACGAAAGAATTGCGTTGAAGGCAACGAACCATGTTCCACAACTCTGATAAATAATCTCCTCCCAAACGAAGACATTATGCAAAAATTATATAAAAGCGATAAATAATAATCTATTCATTTACCAAATTAAAGCGTTACCGAATTTGGTAATTTATCTCGATTGAAAATAAAATCTTTTGGCCACCTTTTGTCTTCTTTTTTGTATTTTGTTTGTGGATTCCTTTGGTTTCGTGATAAGTTTGAGTAAACAATTGATAATCGAACAATAAAAACAATGTGGAGCACTTCATATTAGGGTGATTCAGTGGGAACCCAGAGTTGAGAATAAAATATTTTCTTTGCGAGAATGCGAGAATTCGGGAAAATATTGCGAATTACTTTACCTAAGTGAGGATTTTTCCCAAGCCACATAAGTTGCAGAAATCAATTTCGTATTAACTTGTGATAGATTCAAACTCTGTAAAGCTTTTAATCCGTTGATCCTTTTAAGAGCTTTTGATGGAGAAAGAGAGGTCCGAGCTAGACGTAAAATTAAATGTCTCCGGTCTTGCGGCTCCTCGTAGCGCGTTGTTGTAACTGAAAAGGCCGTTGTCAAATTAACCACGATTGCTTTGGCCCGTCTTTTGACAAAACGACTTTTTTCCTATTTCGTTCCATTCTTGTACTTTATCTTTATCTGGTGTTAATAGCATCAAAATGGAGGCGAAGAGATCGCGATTTAATCGATTTGAAGAGGAGAAACATAAGCGAGAACATTTTTGCTCCGGTCCAAGTTCTGTTCTGTAATATCTGCGCAATTAGGAAATTTCTAAATGGATTTTAATCCCAAGAAATAGAAAAAACCACTAAAAGAACACTTTTGAAAGAAAGAAAAACATTGGAAAAAGTAGAACAAATAGAGAAGGAAAACATTCGGAGAGAATAGATCGAACAGCAAATGGGGAGTGAGTGAGGAAAAAGAAATATCAATCGAAGAGCAAGGGGAGAAAAAATGTTAAATTGGAATAGAGAATCGGATTGATTGAGTAAATGGAGGAGAGAGATGAAATGGGAGAAGTAGGAATCAAATCATACTAACTGCCAGCTCCGCCGCTCATGAAGAACGACGAAGTTTGAACGCCATAGATTGAGGCCGCCTCACAGATGCCACTCCAGATGATCATCTCTCCGACGGGTGGAGGCCCAGACTGGACGACAGAGGCAGGAGACGCGACGACGGCGAGTGCAGATGAGCTGATGATGATTAAGACGAATGCAGGCCGAAGAGCGCTGATTAAAGCGCTTAGTCGAGTGGACAAGTACAAATGGCTGGGTCAACAATGCTTAATGTTGAATGTTAAATTGCACTTGAGGGCTTCTTTCCTGTCTGCTCCTACTCCTCTTCCTTCTCCTCCTTGTCGTCCCCTGTCCTTTTCTGAGCTCTCCCTCCACTCAGTCGCTGTCGATGGAACGGCCCGAACCCGTCGTGATGGGCCCCGAATTCGTTAAATATTCATTTGAAAACTTCTTGTAATGAATAATTTTCAGGGCAAAGGATCAGCTTTTTATTCATGGTCATTTGCACTTTTTCTGGCATTTGAAATTTTTCGAATTTATTTTGGCACTTTGAAATTTGTCTTTGGGAGAAAATAAGGCGATCGTTTAACTTCTTTTTTATTTCGTTTTCACTTCAATGTCTGAAGTTCTTCGTCGAATATTTGTTTACATTCAGGAAGTTCAATGAAAAAGCAAGAGATTTTCGGTGATTTTTTTATTATCAGAAACGTTGAATTCGAGAACTCAAGAACTCAGGGCGTGTCACGTTTTGATGGTGTTTCATGAACCAGAATAACTAACAGAAGTCTTGTTCGCAAACATTGCCAGAAAATGGTTCGAAGCACTTTTCAAACACTTCGCCCAGCTTCCGCGGACTCTCGACATTTGCACTTTGGGCTCGCGGCCGCGCCCACCCCGTGTCGACGATCGGATCGGGCGTTTCGATGGCGATCTCAATTTGTTCACGGCCAGAACGAAGTTTTTGCGATAATTCGACGCTACTTGACTCTATTCGCCTCCGATATGCTGGGATTCCATTTACATAAATTTCTACGCGCTCTGGCAAAAACAACCGCGACGTACGCGTTGAGTTTTCCGTTTGAATCGAGGAAGAGCCGCGAGTGTCCAGTGCGACGACGATTCGCCCAGCCGGACGACTGTGTTCCATTCCCCCGTTCCGATTGAGTCGTTCCGTTTCAGCCCGTACCGTCCTGTCCCGTCCCGTCCCGTCCCGAGTATCGCTGAATCTTTATTGACTTGAATTGGTTTTATTTATTTGCTCTTTCCATTCAATTGAATTTCAACGACGATGGTCGGCGATGTACGCGTTTCGAAGACGGCGTCGAGCCAGAGACGCAAGAGAAAGAGGGGGTGAGGACGCGTCAGAAGAAGGAGAAGACGAAGGAAAATGTAGAAGCCAAGGCAACGGAGAAAAGCAGAGGAGAAGAAGGAAGACACATGCAGAAGAGGAAGTGCCGCAGTGTGAAACGGAATGAGGAATGAGGAAGAGAAGAACGAGACGGGAAGGAAAACAAAATGCGGAATGAAACGAAGCAAAAAAATAATTTAAACAACTCAAACACAAAACATTAAAACAAAACAAAAATTACATAAATAAGTGTAGCAAATGGAGAGAGAGAGAGAGAGAGAGCGTTGCCAGAGCGTTGCACCCGGGGCACGAGGTCTCTCCCAATGCCATGGAGCACCTTCTCTCGCCCGAGAGAGAGAGAGAGAGCGAGAGAGAGCGAATTCTCTCCCACTCTTTCTCGCCATGCCCTATCAGTCATTTAAAAGCCGTGATAAGACAAAGTATTGATAACCGTTCAATACACACGTATTTGTTGTCCCCGGGTGCGGAGATAACAAAGAACGCGATAAAAGGATGGGGAGAAAGAGATAGTGAGATAGAGCGACGCACCAGAAGCGCCCTGGTTGGTGGTCAACAACAAACACAAAGACAAACACGGTCAACTCAGCTCGAAAGTATGCCAAATTAACCCCATAATCCCAGCACGACGTTGGGTCTACGGGAACTCTATTTATAGAAAGAGTTCCCACGATCCTTTCGGAGCACTTTCCGGAGCCCATAAAATCGTAGAGTTCTGCCCTGTCAATATATTTTCTCTTTTGTCTGTCTTTTCATCGAAAACTCACTTCAACAAATTATTATATATAATTCAACATATTTTGATATATTTTCGTATCCTCACTCTAGGAGTGATACGAAAAAAGCAACAGATAAAAAAGAAAAACATTTTCCATTTCCGCAGGCTTGAGCAAATTTACCTATTTCAATAGGGTTCAATAGCGATCGTCGTTTATTTTGCACTAAACTCAATACTTAAGTCGTTATTTACTTTTCGAAATTCGCTCCTTCACGAACGTGGTCATGTGGAGCGCGGAGTCGTCTCGGCCTCGACCGGCGGATCTCGATGTCGAGGTGGGGTGAGGGGTCCGAGAGGCCGGGAGCGGGACCGAAATGATGATGGGATATTTCTGCCGAAACGGACCCGGCAGAACACGGACAGAGGCGAAACTTTTAGAGGGTTAATTAAAATTAAAACCGTATTCAAACAGCAACAAAACTTCACTTCAGTGTTTCAGGAACAAGAAACAAACAAACAAAAAATGTATAAAAAAATCAGGAAAATAAAACAAAAACACGATCGCTCTCTCGACCTCTACAACCGCCGACGCCGAACTGAACAAAAACACACAAAAAACCCTCTCTTCGACGCCCATTCAATCGCAGGCGACTCAAATGAAACGATGACGCCAGACAAAAGCGAGAGGGCGACCCAGAGAGAGCCAACGACAGAGAGAGGGAGAAAACAAACGGTTACCAGCACTACTACCATTTCATCCAATTAAAAAAGTATTATTTTTCACCCCAACTTGAAACTCCCGCCAAAAAGAGAGCACGGACGAGGGACCACGGGAAGCCCCAGAAGCACGAACTGGGTTGGGGGCTGGGGACCCGGAGAACGTGGAGTCCACGGCCTGCATCGCCTCGTGGCCTGGCCAGGCCTGGCCGGGTGCCGTTTATTAATCTAATTTCTGACTAATCTTATCGGAAAATATTTGCGTGTCTCCGAGCCCGAGAATCGTTCATCTGAACCGCACGAAGGAGGCTCCGAAAATTTCCGAGAGAGGGACAGAGAGAGGGAGAGAGATAAGGAGGTCAGGAAACTAACGTAGACAGTCGTTGGTTGGGAAACCTCGCAGAGAGAGAGGGAGAGAGTCAGAGATAAGCTCGTAAAAGGGATATGGAAAATCGTTCGTTCGAGTTTTATTGCAGAGGGAATGGAAGAGAGAGGAAGAGAGAGAATGCATTTTGTGGCAGATAAAAAGTAGCAGGGAATGCAGTGGCCACCTATACGTCGTTCGTTGGGCTTAGATACGAAGTTCAGTAGTTTTTATCGTTGATAAAAATCGCATAAAGAAAACTACATTGTAAACATGATATATAGACATGGTAAGTGTACAAGCTATAAATCAGATTAAGCGGTTCCCGCATCCACTAAAATGCTGGAGCCTCTAAACAGTGGATTCCTTTAATGAAAAGGGGTTTTAAGATATTTTTCAGAATAAGACGTTAGATAAAAAAAAGGGGTATATTAAAAATGTATGATGAGAAATCAGCCAGTATTTACATGGAGTAATGTATTTTTGTATATTGTTTTTTAGACACATTATAGTACCATAAACTGTAGGAAAAGCTTAAAAATATATTAATATAAGAATATGGAGACCAAGAACCTGTTCGCAACGGTCCACAAGTCATGAACTCATAATGTTTTAAAAACCTATCAAACGAGTGCTTCACATCAAAACAACAAAAAAAAAAAAGCACAAAACTGAACAAGAATAAAAAATTTATAAATAAACCACCAAGTCATAGAGAATATCATAATTTGGTCTGCAAACACATGACGTAATTCACCATAAGCCGCTTAAATGAATCTGCAAAGAGAAGTCAACCACAACAACAACAACAACGGGAGCCAAATAAAACCCCCAACAACAAAAACCACCAGCGACACCAAATGAAAAGCAACACAAGTGCAAAGAGAGGACAAAGAAGAAAACGAAGAGAGACAAAGAAATAATTAAAAATCAAAGCAACGGAGTCGGGCTGTCGAAAAGTCAGCTGCCAGTGGCCGAGCGACGAAGGCGTCCTGACCCCGTCGACCCCACGTGGGCGGGGTCCGTCGTCCCGTGGTCGGGGTCGTCTCTACGTACCTGTGGCGTAGGCCGGCTCGATCTCCTCCTCCGAGTGCAGCTGCTGCGCGGCGGCCGGCACCGTCGGGATGGGCACCGGGATCGGGAGGCGCTCGTAGTGGATGCACTCGTGATGGTACTGGTGGTGGTGCCCGTTGTGGATGGTGCCGAGGGCGCTGGTGCGGCCGCAGCTGCCGCCCCCGCCCCCTCCAACGCAGCCGTTGAGCCCGCTGCCCGCGCTTCCGTGCAGGCCGACCCGATGATGCATGTCGATGCCGCCACCGGTGCCGCCGAAGCCGCCGCCGCCGCTGCCGCCACTGCCGCCGCCCGAGTCGTCGGTGGTGGTCGCGTTGTGGCAGCGACTCGAGCAGCGGCCCAGGGAGCCGCCGCCGCTGCCGCCGCTGTGGTGATGGTGGCCGCCCAGGTGGGCCGTCATGTGTCCGCCGCCGCCGCCGCCGCCGCCGCCGCTGGCGCCGCCCATCACCGAGCTGCAGCCCTGGCTCGAGTCGGAGCCGGAGTCGTGGCCCGGGCAGATGCCGGCGCCCGCGGAGCCGGGGCGCGACCCGATCAGGTTGATCGTGGAGTGGGGCGGCGTGATGGAGGACGTCTGCATGTAGTGGTGCGTGTACGGGTGCGGGTGGGGCACGTCGTAGTCGCCGGTGTCGATGGCGCCCGCCAGCATCCCCACCGAGCCGACGCTGCCGCCGCCGCTGGTGCTCGGCCCGCCGCCGCCGCCGCCGCTGCCGGCGTGGTGGCCGCCGCCCATCAGGTGGCCGGTGCTGCCCTGGAGGCAGCCCATCGAGCCGTGGGCGCTGCCGTGGTGGCTGCCCGGGTGGCTGCCGTGGTGGCTGCCGTGGTGGCTGCCGTGCGCGCTGCCGCTGCGGCTGTGCAGCGAGACGCCGCGCGTCAAGGTGTTGTTGGCCGACTGGATCGAGGAGACGACGGCGCCGCGGCACAGGATGTCCGAGAGTTGGTTCGCCTGCAGTTCGAAATATTTGGACTGGCGTCAGCAAGGGCGGGGCGAAGGCGAAGTCGTTGGTGAAGGCGAGGGCGAAGGCGAAGTCGATGGCGATGGCAAGAACGGCGACAGCAATCGACGAACCAACCAGGCACCAAACCAACAACAACAACAGCCGGCAACAAGAATTCAGTTGAGCGGGAGGAAAAGGGATATTGTGTAGTTGTTGTAGTTGTTGTTGTCAAGTTATGGCATGGTTGTCGTTGTTGTTTTTTTCCATTTTTTTAGTCATGTTGGTTGTGGGCGACGAATGTGGGCGTGACACATGCAGATGCAGCGCGGTTCGTACAGTGGGGAGCGAGAGCGAGAGACGGTCGCGAAGAGTGAAGAGAAAGACGGTACGGGAGAGACAGAGAGAGAGAGAGAGAGAGAGAGAACAATACAATGCATGAGACGATTAATATGGAGTATGGCATGAGGAGTGAGAGAGGGAGAGAGAGTTATATATATTATTCATATTCAAGTGGGAGGCAGGAGCGACAGAGGGAGAGGGAGAAGACTTGCGGGATGAGGGGAGGGGCGAAAGGATGAGAGGAAGGAGCCCCGAATGGAATTTAATACAGAATTTCATATGCAAATTCCGAGTAAGTCGTAAACTAGCAAAGAATCAGGGAACAGATTCTTCTTCTTCCAGCAAAAAAAAACCCGATAGAAAAATGTTCAGAACATCCCGCGAATTCCCTCGATTCCGACGAACTCGAGATTTCCATAAATCAACAAGACCATGACGTTTCGTTTCCGTTTCATAAGCGAGAAGAGAAAGGAACTGCGAATAATTAGCTGGAAAATCGTGCCCAAGAGCAGGCCTTTAAATCGCCTTCCTCTGACCTGTGACCCCTTTCGTGGCAAAAGGAAAAAACAAAAACAATTCAGGGCGCAGCAACTGCAGCGTTGCATGAGAAGCGAAAATAAATTTCAAAATGTCCTCCGGCCCCCGGGACCCCCTGCAGGCCTGCTTAAAGGACATCGCATTATGTTAAAATATAAAAGAAAAAAAACACACACACACACAAAAGACCCCAAAAAACCTCCACATGAAAAAGAAAATTAATAAGAGTCACAGAAAAAATCGAACAATTTAAAAGTTTCTCAAAGCTTCTCAAAAAGTTCTCGAAATATCAATGCGAGGAAATGAGAAGGAGAAACGGCCGAAGGAAGCGAAGGCGAAGAAAAATAAGAAGTTTTTAACTTTTCACACATTCGAAACTTCAGCTTCTCCCTTTCTTCTCCTCTTTCTTCGCACTTCCTCGACTTCCGGCTGTTTCTCTTCCTCTTCCTCCTCGATTCACCGACGATATCCTGGGACATCCTTTTAAGCGAAATGGACTCCAGTGCGAAACCAATCAATGCTGCATTCGCCAAATCCATCCAAGCCGCAAAATCGTACGAAAGGACGAAGGCGAAGCCGACGAGCAGTCAAGGGGAGGGCCAGAGAGAGAGAGAGAGAGAGAGAGAGAGAGAGAGTGGGGGGAGGGGGAGCTCTATTACCGCACATATTGATGGATCTCTCGGGGGACCCGGGGGACCTCGGAGAGCGAGCGAGGGAATGAATGCGAAACTTCGTCCCAGAGAATTGATTGGAAATGGAAGGGGTTGGCGATGGAGATGTCGATGGCGATGGCGATGGCGATGGGGGTGAGATGGAGGGGGCGGAAGGTTGCTTGGCAGGTAGGTGGGCGGAGCTTAGCCCGGGGGAGGGTGGAGCGAGGAACATGTTGTGGTTGGGTCGGGCGATGGTGGGGAAGTTTTGAGAAAAGCTTTAGTTTACACGCTCTATTAATCAAGCCAAACACGCAATTATACTGAGCGGCAACTCACACACTCACGCACACTCACTCACACACACACACGCGGAAACACATCGAGGTAGAGGACACGACCACACAGTCTGCAGAACCAGACGCATCGAGCAGGATAACGGGGCGTATGATGGATTCTAATCCCGAGCCAAAGAGGCGAGGAGCAACGCCGGGAAGAGGAAGGCAGAGAAAGACAGAGAGGGAGAGAGAGGAGAGTAAAAGGCTGACTGAGAGAAGGAGGATGGGGAGGAGGCCAGAGGAAGAGAGCGGCCGATGGGTGGAGCGGAGAATCGAGAAGCGAAACCTGAACACGACGGCTGGAGGGAGGGGAACACAATGAGTCGATCGGGGGGCAGGTGAGGAAAGGCAGGGCGGACGGACGGACGGACGGACGGACGGAAGGAGCAGACGCCAAATGAGAAGGAAATGCGAGGCACACAAAGGAGGAGGCAGGCGCAAGCATCCTTCATTTGCATTCAAATCGCGAGTGACTGGGACGGGGCGGCAGGGCGGCAGGAGGGAGCCCAATCGATGCTCTGATTCGACTTTTCCATCGAACGCCGTGCGTGCTCGCGTTGCGATGCCGTGTTCGTGTGCGTGTGCGTGATTGCGTTGCGTATGTGGGGAGTGCGTGTGAGCCGGAAATGCGTCCATTGTCGTGGTTGCAGAGGCGGAGCGGAAAAAACACAACAACATCAAGAATTGCTACTGCGTCTGTGGCCATTGTTGTTGTTGTGTATTTTTGTGTTTTATAAGTGCGATATTGTGTATGTGTGCGTGTCCGTAGCGATGTGTGTGAGTGGCTGCAGCTGTGGCCGCTATTCCTGATCATAATCTCCAGTAGGAATTTTAATTATGCATCCAAAGAAGGCATGATAAAAACATATATTTGGGTTAAGCATGTCAACGTGTTTCGAAAACACATCGACTTTCCAAGAAAAGCTTTAAAAATACCATGAGAAATGATGTGATCAGAAAATTTTATAGCAAAAAAATGAGGCCGCAAAAATTATGTAATTCAAAATTGTGTAACTAAAAAAGTTTTCGATCACAGTAAATGAGAGAACAAGAGGAACAAATTCTAAATAGAAAAAATCAAAAGCTCAAATATTGAGAAATATAATTTTAGAATAAAATATGAGAACTTTAATCAAGCGTAGTGGAAACTACAGAGCGCAAGAAGACGACAACCGTGGAAGGAGACTTTAGAGAATTTCTAAAATAATTACGAAATAAGGCAAGCCTGAATATATGGAGAGCTGTGGCGTATTTAAAATTCCCGGCAAAATCGTCCGGAGGGCGATCACGAGCAACAAAGGCGCAGAGCGGAAGCAGCAGCAGGACATTTTAAGCCAAGAGCGCATTCCGCAGAAGCACCGACCACCGGACCCGGATCCCCGACCCCGGTCACCTCCCGCGCCGCCTCCTCTGCTCCGCCCAGGCACGTGCCGGGGCTGAGGCTGGAGCTGGAGCCAAACCAGCGTACATTTGACCGCACTTGCATAACGGAAAAATTCAATAATTTTCGCCATTTTAACCGACATCGCCAGGCAGGACACGTCGCGCCATTGAACGACGACAGTCGAATAAATAGCGATAAAAGGAGCCGGCCAGAAGGCAAAAACCCACCGGAAAATAGAGCGAGTGAGACCGGCCGACAGATAGCGAGAAGGAGCGACGGAGAGGGACGGAGCGACGGAGGGAGAAAGGTGGAATGTTGGGGTCGAATGGAGGAAGCAAAAGGCCATAAAATGCAAACGAACCCCGAAACCCAACAAATGAACGACAAACGGCGCGCGCAATCGATGGTTCCACTGGGGGCAACCGCCAAACGCGTTCTCTGCTTCCTCCTCGCATTCGGGTTGTTTTTGTTTTCTTTTTTCGTTCGCTTCTTTTTCGAATTCTCAAAATTTCCACAATTTATTCTAAAATGACAAAAACCAGCCGCGCGGCCCGAGGAGGAGGAGACGGAGAGAGGTCAAGGTTAGCGAAGCGATAATGCAGCCGAGCGAGCACAAGCTGTCCGACGAGAGCCGGGGAGGGGAGAGGGAGGGAGCGGCAGAAGCAGAGCGAGAGGAGGCGCGAGGGTGTAAGCGAGAGAGAGGGGGGAAGAGGGGGAGGAGGGAGTCCTTTCAGGCAGCTTCTTGGCAGCAATTGCTGCCGCATGGTCCAGCCATGAATGGGAGTTGAAGGAACAAATAAAAAAAGAAACGAAAAACGAAAAACGAAAAAAATCGAAAACGAAGACCAAAACGAAAGGAAGACTAGAACGAACTGAACTAAGGCAAATATTTCTTTCAAACTTCGTCCTGCACGCGCTGTGGAAACAATTTTAATTTTCGTTTTATTTTTAGTTTTCCTGTGTTTCAGTGAAGAAATAAAAAGTCTTCTCTGCATTTTTTTCTTTCTTCTTTTTGTCTTTTTTTTACTTTTTATCACTTAATATTTTCTATTTCATTTTATTTTTTCACTTTATTTCTATGTTTCATTTTATTCTTATATTTTCAATTTGTCTTTATGTCTTACGTTTCAATTTATCTTTCTCTCTGTTTTATTTTTCTCTTTTTTTGTTTTTGTTTTAACTTTTTTTTGTTATATTTTTTAACAATTTTTGTTCGTATTTTTTTGTATTGCTTTTCCTTTTGCTTCTTGTCGTCCCGTTTCCCTTGACTTTGTTTTGGTTTTGAGGGTTTTTTGGTTTTTCTTTCCTTTTGTGGGATTTTTTGCCCAAAGTTTTCTCATTGAGAAAGTTTGAAGAAGCGCTTAGCAGTTAGCAAATGCTCAGAGCCGGAAGGCAGGGGAAGGAGGAAGGGAGGAGGAGACCGACGAAGATGAGCGGAAAGGGAAGAACGGGTGGAAGAAGAAGAAGCAAAGCACACACGGCTGACAGAGATAGAGTTTGGCCATCGCCATCGACAGGCCATCGACAGGTCTCGCAATCCTCCGACTCATTTCGCAAATTCCTCTCATTCTCCTCCACCGCTTTCTCCCTTCCGGCCCTTCTCCTCTACCCTCATTTAGCCCTTCTCCCTTTCCCCTCCTCCATCACCTTCTGCTCCTCCTTCATCTCCTCCTCGTCTTGCCGTCACCGTCGTACTCACTGCGTGTGCCTTCTTATGCTTCACAGCTTAAATTATAAATCCTATTTCAGCATTCCCGAATCCCTTCCTCCTCACTCTCTCTCCCTCCCTCTCTCTCATTGCTCCAGCTACTTTTTATAAATTGCAAAAAATAAGAGATAAAGAGAGGCGGAAAATGGCGGAGAGCGGGAGATCGGGAGAGTGAGCGAGAGAATAAATCAGTTCTGCGGATGACGCTGCATATCTTCGCATGTGTGTGTTTGGGCTTGTGGTTGGGAGGGTGTGAGTGCGAGTGTGTGTGTGTGTGAGTGTGTGTGTGTGTGTGTGAGTCTCTCGTTTTGACGATGATGAATGACTTGAAGTCGCAAACACAACACAAGCACACACACTAACACAGTGGCTTATTCGTGAAATGAAAAAATAAATATATTTTCTCGGGTTTTGTTCTGGAGACCAGTGGACAACAAAAATAACCGAAACAACCACAATAACAAAAACAACGATAGCAACAACAACAAACACACATGGACCATCTCTCATCTCACATGTCATAGCGTCGCAGATTTCAATCAAACCTTTGTCAAAATTTATTTTATTTCTGCATTTCATGAATATATTTAAAATTCCAAAGGCCTCTGCCACAATGGTGAATATTTTGTCATCTCATGCCCGGCATAAGCGCTTCGCATCAAGCCTTTTGTTTGCCCAATTTCCACCCACATTTCCATACAAATTGAAACTCAATCCTTAAATCGAGCTCTTGTCGTTGCGATCTGAATCGAGGAAACCCGGGTTAAGAAGCTAAAACTGTATAATTGCATATAAATATAGATTCGTATAGATATGAATAAATCCTAAAATATACAGAAATGAATGGAATGCACAATTTATTAAAATTAATACAAATAACACATACTGAAATAATAAATATCAGTGAATAAAAATCAGTGAACAAAAATTCATAAATTGATAAATGAATCAATACAAGTAAACACATGTCCAAATTAATTAAATGAAACCCTTGTATTATTTAATAGCAATATACTTATAAACAACAAATTTTATTAATTTTCAATAAACCCTGTCGATTTCCCGATAAGTTCCCAAGACAACAACCTATTCTATGCTTAGACCAGACTCTCAAACGTGAACCAACATATGAATTCGTAAGAATACATGAACAAATTTTTCAAAATTTCAAACGAATTGAATTGACTTCCGGAAAATTTACCAAAAACAATTCCTTCCCCACCCCAGCCCCAGGCGACGGGCGGTTGCAGCTGGTCCAACACCCTCGCACTTATTGAGTGCACGTGTCAAGTGTAAATTTTGCTCGGCAAACACAGACACAGACACAGAGACAGACACACGCCCGCCCGTGCCCACAGCACGCGCACCAACACAAACGCAATAAGAAAGAGCCAATGCACAACAACAACAACCACAACAACAACGACAATGGAACATCTCAAGTTATTCCAACAAAAACAGACTGAAAACAGCAGACGACAACAACGAGAGAGGAGGAGCAGCAGCAGCAGCAGCGATAGAAGCCGTGATAGATGATGAAGAGGCGACGGAGGGTGGGGAGAGGATGAGGAGGAGAAGGAGGAGGAGAAGAGAACAAGGTGAAGGAGACTAAGACTGAGAAGAAGAGGAAGAGGAAGAAGCCGTTGTGTGTGGAGCATCATCGAGAATGCATCGTCACGTTAAGTATTGAATTATTTTGCAGAAAATTGCAACTTGAGTCGCTCGAAGCGACCCCTCGGCCCGCAGCCGAGCCAAGCCAAACAGACCACCAACCAACCAAGCCGGAGACCCGGCCCGGGACACCGTGATCTACGTGGGAGGGAGAGTCGGACGAGGCGTTGCCGACGTTGCCGACGCCCCCGAGCGAAGACAGAGGCAGGAGAGACTTCGAGACCTCGATAGACAGATAGATAGATCAATATCCGGGGATTACACGAGGTTGACACTCGACACACAGCTCATTGACGGAGACGAAGAGAGACGAAGAGGGAGTGAGAGGGAGAGAGAAATCTCTGTACGGATCAATCGGTGGCAACCACGTCTCTGAGGGATTGTGGCGGGGACTGAGCAAAAACACAACAATACATTCATTATATACAGCAGGAAGGGAAGACCGGCGACTGGAAGCCTTGAAAGGACTCGAGGCAAAGTTCAGACCGAGTTCTCTGCGAAAATCTCCACCAACTATGGTTCGGTGTGGTTTCCTTTAATTTTCCACCTATGCTCATCGCCGGAGCCAGCGAGGGACCGACGCCGTGCCCTCGAAGATTCCACCGGAGCTCCTTCCACACCTTCTTGTCGTGGTTTCGCTCGAAGTTTTCTCCAACTCCTCCGCCTCTTGATGGCCTCGTCTTCTGGCAAGCGGCAAGCGTCTGGCAGCCAAGTTGCTTCGACGTCGATGGGGAAAATTGGAAAATGAAGTGAAGAAAATTTATTGGTTCCTGAAAAGCACAACAAACACGACCAGGACGACAAGGGTCGGGGGTTGGAGCTGCAGGGCTTTTATTGTCAGTGGAGTGAGGGTGGAGGCCACAAGCGTTTATAAACTTTCAGCTCTCGCAGCCACTACTCGAGAGCGAAGACTGCCTTCAACGAGGACGAGAAGGAAGTTCCAACCCTGGAAGGAACCGCCCATAGATCATCCGTGCAACCCGCAAGTCCAAGACAACCTCGTCCGACCTCGCCCGGATTCTAATTTCAAGTCGGTTCCTGCATAAATCATAAAAATTAACCCCATGTCAATTACTTTCGAGAACTCTATTTTAAGCAGCAGAACCACAACAGGCACCATCGACACCCCGCTTTCGCCTTCGCCTTCGCCTTCACCTTCAGCTCCCCGAAATCTGCACCTTGAAGGTATTTTGGCCTTGCAGACAAAGGCGGGGACGGAGGTTCCAACAAATCCTGCTGCAGGGCAAACAAGGCGCAATATAATCTAAACAATACAACAAAGTCAGCACCGACGACCACAACAACGTCGTCAAGAACCGCAACAATGACAGCAACAACAACAACAACACCAACAACAACAACAAGAGCGTATGACGCAGATTATTAACACCCATAACGGCGATGATGATGATGATGATGATGATGAGGACGACGACGACGACAATGACGTCGATGATGATGAGATTGGGTCGATTGGGTTGAAACGGCGGGAAAGAGTGTGCGAAAGAGTGTGCGAGAGTGGGACAAGGACATGGACGGGACATCGATGGCTCTCGGAATATAATAAGGCGAAAGCACAACAACAACAACAACAAAGACCCCTGCACAATGGGGTCGTCAGTGGCACCGGCGTCAGCCAGCGTCGCCTCAAGCACGCGTACCTTCGAGTACTCGGCGTAATGGATCAAAATTATTCGAATTTCCACGCGCCACTGAGGCAGAGAGAGACAGAGAGAGAGAGAAAAAAAGACAGGAAAAACGAAGCTACAGATGGAAGCCATAAAATCAAGCCACAGTCTCAAAGGGAATGAAAAGCGAAGAAAGGTGATGGGTGTACAGGAAAAGCAACCAAAAGGTGGTTACGAGAGACAGAGAGAGACAGGGAGAGAGAGAGAAAGAGAGGGAGAGGCCGATCGAGTGGAAGGGGAGTCAATGAGGGGCCGGACGGACGACAAGGAAGGCAATAAAACACACAAAGGCGAAAATATCGTGGTCAAGGCGGGCCCAGAACGGCACAAATGCAGCCAGAACAACAAGGAAACCACCAAGAAAACCCCCAGCAACAACAACAACAGCAACAACAATGAGACCAGTAACTACAATGGCCGAGCGAACATGCTGGAGTCCATTTTCAATATGTGCGGAGCCCCCGGCCCTGAGGGCCACACGCCCTGAGATTTGGAATATAAATCAAAATGTTGGATTTGGCGGCGCGATTTTTTTATTTCCCCCTCCCATCGAGTCGTCCTCCCTCTCGCCCTCTACCCCGACCCTCCGTTTTTATGGGTGTTTCTGGGCCGCTCCGCAATTTTATGACAGAAAGCAAACACTTTCAGCATTTGCAACGTGGCTGCAGGCGAAATTAGAAAACTGCAGTGAGTCTCCAAAGGACGCCACGAACCGAGCCGTGGGGACGGACAGGGACAGAGGTCGGCCGGCTGGGCAGACAGACCGAGGGAGAGAGAGACAGGAGGAAAGAAATGGAGGCAGAGAGCGAGCGACCAAAGGCCAAGGGATGGACGGACGGCTGGCCGGCGGAAGGAAGGAGGAAGGATGACCCGGGGACAGGACATGCTGTGAGAAATAACTAGGTATCGGAATCCGGCTATGAACGTGGGCCTTGTGTGCATGTGTGTGTGTGTGTGTGTGCTTCCGTGTCGATGCATGTAGAGGGGAGCGTGACTGTGAGTGTGTTCGAATGTTGCATGTGTTGAATATTTGTTGAACACAATGATTTCGTGCCCTCAATCTGGGCCCAAACTCGACGCCGCCACCCCCCTGGAGCCTCCCATTTGGAGCTCGACTCGGGCAACGGCAGAGTCAAACGTCATCAACAAAAGGACTCACACACACACAGTGGAGCCCATGATAAATTACAACAACACAATCGCCGACCGCACAAGAAAAAAAGAAGACGAAGAAGACGAATATGGAACAAATGCCTCCAAAGGGACATGAGCGAAAGACACAGAGACAGAGACAGAGAGTGTGTGAGAGGGGAGGGTTTGAAATAATGTAAATCGCATGATTAAAAGCCGTAGTGAGAAAATATTTTTTAGCTCCCTTTTTCCTGGGCTTCCTTTGCAATTCTCTTCATTTTGTAAATCGTTCTTTCTTTTTGCAATGCTCTTCATTTTTTTAATTCCTTCCTTTTGCAATTTTCTTCTCTTTTTTTGCAATACTCTGTATTTTTTTCTCTTTCTCCTTTGAAATTGATCTTTGAGCGTGTAAGAGACGCCGCTGAACCTCGCCGGGACCCTCCACACCCCCTCCCGCTCCACGACCGCCTTCCGCTTTTCTCCGAGGGCAAATACAACACTTCGCCCCGGGGATGAATGGGAGAACAGGGTGCAAAGCGCAGCACTTCCCACAGGCGTGTTGGGCTGTGCACATGTGTGTGATTGCAATGATTTATTGCACACACACCGATACGGGACAGAAGTTTAATTATTGGATTCTCCTCGCTTTTATTAAAAAATACAAAGAAGAAGAGTAAGCAAGAAAACTGCTCACCCACGAAGCGAGCCTGGGATGTGGTCAATAGATATATGGATATATATATGGGTCGGGATTCAGGCCACTGGCGGACGTTGCAGCCCGGCAGGGAAGGACTTTTAATAATTGAAAACCACGAGAAGAAAAATGTTGTCCAAATCAACTGGAGTCGGTCGGTTTTCAAAGGTTTTTTCACCCTGTCGAATAGCAATAAAGAGCTATGAATTTAATGAAACACCCCGAGCAGACAGCAATAAACTAATATCGAACATTCGTGGCCGCGTCTTCCCGAACTCCTCCTCCTCCTCCTCCTCCTCGCCCTAACCCAGGGCCCTCAGGGTGGGGCAGCGGGAGTTTGCGATGGATGATCACCGTGCGCCGAGTCGCGAGGAAGGGGGAAGGCGGCGGTCTCCGAGCGAACGCAGCTCGTCGATGCACTCGCGAAGCCCACACGTGAATCGACCCGGTGGGGTCGGTCGACGGTGGTTGGCGACCGGGGAGCATTTTATGATGATGCATTGAATTTCGCATGGAAACACGAAATCTCATCTGAATGGGAGGGGCGGGGGCGGTTGCGGGAGCGGGAGTGTCTGAGTGTGTTAACGCCACGCACACACAGACACACGGTGGTTACCACATTAAACCAGCTCTGGCAACAGCGAAATGCAATTACATCACCAGCACTTCCAAACCACCAAACAGCACTTAAAAGTACTCGGTCCCGGTCCCGGTCCCGGTCCCGGTCTCTACTCATGGACCCCTGTCTCGCCCTGTCATCCCCAGCCCAAGCGCGGCGCCTCGCCGCCTCGCAAAGACCGAAAATGGTACGAAAATTTCACTAGAATCCATTCTTTTTTCGGGGTAGCTGGGCGAAGGGAGGATGAAATGGGATGATGTGGATAGAGGAGGATGGAGGATGCAGGACGCAGGATGGAGGACGGAGTTAGCAATAATGAAGTATAAAATTGTTCACCTTTATGGGCATCATCCATACCTGTGGACTGTCCAGGCGATCCAGCGACTGCCTGCGCGACGGATAATCGTCCAGCGAGAGGATCTGCTGGGCGGCCGGGCAATTCTTGTTCGAATGCTGATGCAGATGCTGCTGCGACGAGGTCAGATGGGGGGGCGGCGGCGGGGTTATCGAGCCGCACGGACTGCCCGGACACGGGCTCTGGCACGGGCTGCTGCAGCGGCTGCGACACGTCGGACTGTAGCAGATGGTCGACTGTGAGTGTGGCGCCGACGGCGTGTTCGGGCAGGTGCTGCTGCTGCTGGCCGCCGTGGTGGTCGTCGGCACGCACGGCTCCTCCTCCTGCTGGACGAGGTTCACCGGCAGCGGGGTGCACTGGGTGTTGCGTCGCGGCGACCGGCCGCGATCGACGGTGGTTGCGCTCCAGTAGCCCCAGGCCATTGTGTCCTCTTAGCTCTGTTCCGGCTCTTGTTGTTCTTCTATCGAGTGGTGGTTTTGCTTTGTTGTTGTTGCTTCGTTGTTGCTGCCGATAATGGGCAATCGGTTCAGTCCGCTGGTTTATCGGGGTCGAACCACGCGTCCTCCTGTCCTGCCTGTCTGCGGGCCGGAAGGACGTTGGCAGGTGCGAGCGGGAGAAGCGCGTTGCAGGAGTCAATTAGCGCTGGCTCCTCGGCGTTGCGGTCGATAAGTTTCCTTTCGATAACGATTCACACGCGGCTACGTGTATCGGTGATCGGCATTTTATTATTAATGTTTTATTTTACTTTATTTGTTTCGTTTTAGACTAGTAAAGCGTTCATATAAAATGTTGTTGGTTCTTCGTTGTCTGCGGGGTTTTGAAAAATCACTCTCACTTTCGATACACTCGCGGGAAAGGAATTCACACTCGCTTTCACTGATAAAATCGATTCATCGATAAACACGGGGAAAAGTTGTAAAAATGTTGTTGGTTTTGTTTTGGTTTTATTTTTGGTTTTGTTTTTGTAGTTTCTATCGTTCGATCTCACATCTGCAAAGGTGAAAGGCGTGAGAATAATCGATAACTTCTCCATCGGTTGGACAATTATCGATAATTCAAGGGGTCAGGAGAATTTCAGAAGAGCTTCAGAGTTGTTCGAATCAATTAAACAAAATATTCATTGATTTCCTTCGCTCAGGTTGGGAAAAAGAAAAATTTATCGACTTGAAATTTCGATTACTTTCGAATGAATCTGGATCTGAATGAAGTTCTCGCCACAGGACAAGGCAATAAATTAAAGCTCCCCGAGGACCTCACACACACTCACATCGCCACGCAGCCAATGGTCGTTAATTCAAATGTTCCAAACAGACGACCGAAAGCTTGCAACGGCCAACACGCCGGACGTCCGTCCGCCGGCCGTCGTCCAGTGCACGAACGCAAATGGCCGCTGAAATTTATTTAAACAAATGAACACGAATGGCAGGCCGCGGCCAGGAGGAGGAGGAGGGGCGAGAGGAGCGAAGAAGGACGATGGATGACACCAGACAGGACCCCAGGGTGGCGGCAGCCCTGGCTGGAAGGAGGACCCGCGTCGTCGTCCCGGCGGACGGAGGGACGGGGAACGACTTTGTCAACGCTGACAAATTTTGGCACAAATTACAGTTTAACATGGCGCAAAAAGACAGCGAGGAACGAGGGCCAAGTGGACGAGAGCAAAAAAACGGAAAAACGGAAAAACCAAAGAACAAAAAACCAAAAAAAACAAAAAAAGGTGGAGCAAAACCACCGAACAACGCGCCAACGTGACAGTGTTGCCACATTTAACTACGGCGAGGCGAACATAGATAAATTGCAATTGCCAGCAATTTTATACTCCGGTTGCTGCTGCTGGGAACTCGACTTGTCTGTTGCTACCTTGTTGCCTTGTTGTTGCTTGTTGGCTCCCCCTGGTTGATCGCTGGTGTTTGCCTTGCTCGGTGGTTGTTGTTGTTGTGCCTACAAGTTGTTGTAGCTATTTCTGCCAGCTAGTTTTTGGCATAAACACCGAAGTAACCAACACCGGGCCCGGCCTGCGACCAGCGGGAGAAGGCACGAGGAACCAACGAAGCCTTCGCTCGACTCAATGACTGACTGACTCGGATACTTCCTGTATAAATATGGCCGACATCCGGCCGGATGAGGGTCGGTGTTCGGGGCTCGGCGCTCGGGGTTCGGGTCTCGCAAGTTTTTCACGCCACGCTTTTTGACCCTGCGCCTAAAACGCAAAAACAAACACCAACAAGCAGCAACAACAAGTGGAGCGAGTTGAGGACAGGAGCAGAACGAGAGGCAGCGAGGGAGAGAGAGGGAGCGAGAGAGAGGCAGCTGGGAAAAGCGCAAAAGCCCACCAACGACGACGACGAGGGCGAAACGCGAGCTAATGGAGAAAATAACGAAATTGAAATCTGGAGGCAGGGGCGAGGACGAGGACGAGGGGCGGGGAGCAAAAAGCGAGATGGAGGCAGCGCAGCAGCAGCTGCTGTTGTCGATGGGAACATTGTTGTTGGATGGTGGGCTGGTTGGTTGCTTGTTGTTGTTGTTGTTCTTGCAGCAATTGCGCTTATTTAAATTTTTTATGAACTGAAATATTGGCTGAAAAAGAGTTGAAATCGTGCGCCGCATCATCGTTCGCTCGCTCAACGGAGGCCGCCGTGGGGCGCGAGGGTGGGGCGCGGGGGATCGGGATCGGGATGAGGGGGGCGGCTGAAATGGAGGAAAACGAAAACCAGCTCGGTTGCTTGCCGGGATGCCACTTAACAATTTCGTATTAATTAAAGTGACGAAGCGACGGCCCTGACTTGGGGTGGGTCGCGGTCGCGGTCGGGGTCGGGGTTGTAGCGGGGAGCGAGGGGTCACAGAATCGAAGGACGGAAGGACGGAGGATCGCTTAAGGAAGAAGATGGCAGATGGAAGATGGAAGTGAAGAAAGGCAAACGAATGCCAAAGGATTGAGGGCGAAACCCGAGAAGAGTCTGGCCAGGAGGAGCCAACGGACGAGCGGGCGAGGAAGAGGTTAAATGGATCCCGGCGGTTAAATGAGCCGAGGAAATGATGGCCGCAAGGAAGGGATGGCAGAAGGTAAAGGCAAGGAAGGTTGAAAGGCAAGGAAAGGTAAAGTAGGAAACGAAGGTAAGAAGCGAAGCGAAGGTAGGGAGGAAAGGATTGAAGGCGAAGGCAGCGAACGGTCCAAGGACGATGGAAGAGTTTGCAGCAGGCAACGGCGAGACCTTTGGGCGAGGCGAGGAGCTGGCGAAACCCCGGCGAGAAGGCAAGAAATGCGCTTAGCGCTTAGACCAAGACAAGGTTTTCCAAGGGAAGACGAAGGACGAAGAACGAGGAGCGAGGAAAATTTACTGCTTACCAGCGGAGCAGGAGGTAAAATTGAGAGTTGCTAGGAAAATTGGCAAAATTCAGGTTACATTTAGATGTTTTTGCTGTAGAAATTCTTGGAAATTCCGTAACAACTCAATATGTTGCCGGCGAGCAATTACAATAGCAACATTGGCAACGACTCCGACTCCGACGACGACGAGAGGGGAAATGAGTTTATTAGATTTAGTGGCAAGTTGGGTGGAGGAACCGAGATTATTTTCGAAGATTAAAAGACTAATGGATCATGCAAAATTTAGCAATATTTTGAATAGGGTGAATCGAGGGATAATGATTAGGATTAGAAATTATTTATTTGGAAAATTGAAGGCGAACTGAAATTGTCGAAGGAAAAATTTTAAAATTACAACTGAAATTATCGATATTATCGAAGGAAATATATTTACATATTTAAAATTTGTTCAAAATTGAAGCTAAATTGAAATTATAGAAGAACAAATTGAATGTTATCAAACAATTATCTCTGTTTAGAAACAAACAAAAAATCGTAAAATGTTGAAAAGATTGAAAAAATGTCAACATTCTTAAAAATGTTTCCAAAAACAGATTTTTGTACAGTTTTTTAACAGTTTTTTTTATTATTATGGAAAAAAGAAAATACCACTAATACCTCCTTTGGCAAAATTGAAAAAAAAAAAATATTTTCGATTTTTTAATTTGGCAATAATTAAAAAAAATTGATAATTATAAACCTTAGAACATTTGTGATTTTTTTATTCTAAAAATAATATGAAAAATTTAATTTTCTCTAAAGTTTCACCTTTTATTTGGTGGCCATTCGAGCGCCGCCCACCCTTCAGAGGACGGTTCGAGCCATGACCACAGGAAGAGGAAGCGGGGAACCCGAAGGATAGAAATAGAGACAATTGTGGCCGCTGACAAGTGCAGGCAATAAAAACGTTTCCTACACCCACTGCCCAGTGTCCACGGACGACACGGGCGACGACTACAAATGAAAACTTCCCTCGCCAGATGGGGGGACAAAAAATTCCCCAGAAAACTCATAAAACACTAGAGCGCTAGAACGTTGGAGCGGGAGGGAAAGAGAGGGGAGACAAGGCGGTCACAAACGATTTTCAAATTCATAAACAACTCGGCTGGGGCACAAATGGCTGCAACAACAACCACAACAACAATGGACGAGGCATAAAAAGAGCAACGAAAAACCCAACCCTGTATTTGACAGGGTTGACAACTGACAACTGAAGGCACGTCAATGCCAGAAAAGCTCCAGGACCAAGTGGAGTGAATGGACAAAGAATGGAGGCTGAGGAAGGGAGAGGAGGAGAGAGGGAGAGGAAAGAAGTGAAAACGCCGCCAAGACCTCAAAAAA